>OY294070.1:4457702-5168275 GCA_958510875.1 Endomychus coccineus
AATGTTACAGTCAGATTTGAGGTAAATTATAAAGCAGCATTTATACATGTTTGAGATTGAATTACAAATAATCTGACACTGCTCTTACGCTAACTACATCTGGTTTATTTTTTATATCTAAATCTCAAAAATTACAAAATAATTATATATAAGTTATTCAAGATTCATCCTTATGACAAACAAGTATGACATGTTTTGCAGTTGCATTATCATAGATACCCCACATGCCACAGCGAAATCTGTAATCCGAAAATGGCTCGAAATAGAGCACCGTGCTTACTGGAGGGAACTGCCCCGTATGTCGCACTCCAAGCGACTGATGGGAGATCTCCAGCAGTAACGAGCAAAAAATCTGCTGACGTTCAGCAGACAAGAAATACTGAATCTTGTTGCATTCCTGACCAGACACGCCCCATGCAACAAACACCTCTACACGATGGGACTGGTAGATCAGCCCACTTGTAGGGGTTGCGGCGTGGAAGATGAGACACCTATGCATGTGCTGTGTCAGTGCACGGCATATACGGTAGGTCGTCGGAGACGATAAGACTACACCCGAGGAAATCAGAAGTATCCCCTATATCAGGCTACTGAAATCCATAGAATACACCGGACTGATGAAGGGGTAGAAGCAAGTGAGGGCACAATAGGACTATAATGATCGTAGTGCTGTGGGGCTCCCCTAGGATGGAGAACCAACCTCACGGAGGAGGGGTTTTAGTCGGTAGGAATCCGGCATACCCGGGGGCACGGGCACCCGAGGCGTCTATGTTAGATTTCCCCTCCTCTATGCGAAAAAAAAATCATAGTTACATCACGAGCCAACACTATTATTCGTAGACGTTGACTTTAAAATTCGATATAAGTAATATCCCTGATGGTGCCAGAAGCCTTGGACAGGATGGATGCAAGGATCTTTAGTCAAAGACGCAAACATTCTTGAAGCGGAGATACTGGCAATAACATTTATATACGTTCAGACAGCAAAGCAGTCCTTTCTGCGGTGGGTAATATGAGAATAACATCGACGCTGGTATGGGAGTGCATCAACACGCTAAACAATCTTGACTCACCCTATTCTGGCATCCCGCTCACCCTGAGATAAAGCGAAGCCGATGAGCCTGCAAGAATGGGGCTATAGAACCCCTGATAGGGCCCGAACCAGTGGTGGGCATCTTGAAGAGTAACATCGAAGAGACTAGAAACTAGTGAACGATTGTGAATATATTGTAGCTTCACAGGAGAAGACACGGTAAAAAACCTTTGTTTGAACCATGCAAGCGACCAACTTGCCGTTACAAATTAGATCATAAAAATAAGTCTCAACTGCCAATATACTGTGAAGCCCTTGTTTTCCTCAGAACCAATTCTGTTGAATACGAAATTTAGCATTTCCAATTGAAATTTGGAGGAACCTCTTTCACAAATTATGATGACCCTCCCTTGATAAAAGTTCAAAGACTACACATCTTGCTTCCATCCCATAGATTTAAAGAACGAACTGTATTTATGATGGGCCGGTGGTACTAAGAAATGAACTCATACACTTGACCTGTCTGTAATTAAAGGGAACAACGAATATCCCATTTTTATTCATGGGTGTTCTTAGAACCAACTTGAATTTTATCAACTTTTTTGATATCTGAATGAATTCTAATTGATAATTAATGCGGTAGTTTTGCTATGCGACACTGAGGAGTTCCAGAAACCAGATAAGGAGATGGTGTTAAGCCTCTTCAGGGCACTAACCACCTATCCGGTCCCGACTGGAAGTTGCAGGTGGCTTTTTGTCCATATCCGGTGAACACTTTGGAGCGTGAACCGATCCCGCGTACTTCTGGAACCAGCTAACACCCTCGAGTGGGAACCGCTCCACGTTTAAATAATATATCAAGTTGGTGTTAACCTCTTCAGGAATCGTTCATCTGGGGCGGAATGGTGAACATTCTTTGGAGGGAACTGCCCCCTGATAAATAGATGAACACTCGTGGATGGGAACCGCTTAGGTGACACCTGACACGCGGTGCAAAGGGCTTCGACCAAGGCATTAAGGGTCTGCGATGTCCCCTTAATTAATGATAATAATAATATCCCTCTAGTATGTTGTTTCAATCAATCAACTCAACCAAGCAAGTATCAAGCTTCGTAGAAAATCAATACCCAGAAAAAACATTTGCAACATTGATTTCTGCCCGATTTCAACACAGATTGTAACGTAAATTTAGTGCCACAGTTTAGATTCGTAAGAATGCAGATTATTCTAGTCACGCATATTAGCCTTATCTTGGAAGACTTTTTATCTAAGAAACTCATTTCCGTTTCATTGAATACGATATTGGTTTTATCGTGAATTAGGTTAACATTCTTAATATTCTTTGATAACAATTTTTGAATCTCATATCGACAACATTACATGTTCTAAAGAAAAATTGAATCAATTTTTTTGGACCATTTCCTTGGAGTCATATCTCCCCCAGGAAGCTATAGGAAATTTTCTTCATATTTTCGCTTGTAAAATGAATTTCTGAAGTATCGGACACTTATTTCGGCACACCCTGTAAAAGGGGTGCAGCTGAGGAAATGATAGGTGTGAATACAGTTGTAGTTAAACAGTGCAAAGAATTCATTATAGCACTCAGTTCGTGAGGGTACGTCATTCCAATATCCATTATAACCCTTTGGTACATAGAAAACGATTCATAATTGTCATTCCGAGATCTCGAGGATGTCTTTATTTCAAGGGAGTGGAAACATTTACAAGTATTTATCTGCTCAAGAACATCTACATAAACATAAAGACAACTAAACTGGAGATATTAGAAGCATCCTGTTACGTTTTAACCCCTGTTCCATATTCATAAAAGTAAAAATTCAAGCACGTCGTTACTCTGAATTAAAGAAATTATAAATGCTAATGTCTTGTAAGTTCCACTTTGAAGATAATTTGCATTATGAAAAGAAATTCAACTCCGGATAAATGTAAATATAAGAACACAGGTACGTTCCCCATTATTCCCCGCCGAATTAAACAGCCTAGATTTGTTAAGATAATATAACCGTCACTCTTTATGAAGTTGCTTTGAAATTTTGATTTCGACCTTTAATTGGAACATTTGTGCGGGGATCAATCGGATAGCAGCTCCTATTCACCATTTACATATCCCAAGCATCTCCACTGATTAATGAATGTTGATTACCTGAGTCTCTACAATAACCCATCGTTGATCGTAGAGGTTTGCTTCCGAGGGGTTCAACCTCCAAATTGGTGGAATCAAATTTAATGAATTTCTTAATAAATCGATCGAAAATTTACCCAACATATACCTTTGTTATGGTTTCTGCTTACCGGACAAGTAATAATGTACATTCATGAATGCAAGACTTGAAGGGCAATATCTAATAAAGTTGGTCATCTTTGACGTCACATATACGGCAGATGGAAGGAAGAATAAACACCCATCACATACAGTTGAAATATTCAACAGGAAATGATAGATCTTCGAATAAGCTGCTTATCCTGAGACGGGTACAAAATGTTTCGAGTGAGATGTCGTTCGGAATAAGCTATATGACATGGTCCGTTGACATTTCATTCATCTCATCCATGATCAGGATGGCCATTAGGTTTACGTACTTCTCAGATTGTATTCCCTTTTTATTTATACGCTTCGATCAAGCCTATAAAAGTTCTGATAAGATGCGAACTTATTCTCATGAAAATTTACGTAAGAACTTCTCGATCAACTATTAAAGAAAAACAGAAGCCGAAGTCGTGGCTGAGTCCATAGAACCTTGTCGCCAGGATTTTGATAAATCAGGTACATATTAGCTCCATATTCATGTTCAGCACCATCAAAAAACCAATTGACCAATTCCAGCTAATTTTGGGCATTATTACTGAAGTTTTATAACTTCATAAATTATCTCCAGAAAATGCAATCAAGAAGTGCATATTTTTCACTCACGTTCCCTCAAAATCCGTTCATTGGCTCAAATTTTCCAGGTTGGGCCTAATTTTTATACTAATTTTCCTTGACTAAAGAAAGGGTGAGCATCTGCAATATAGCCTCTGTGACGTCGCGATCGAGCGCTCAAGCCTTGTGTAAACTTGATCGCTTGTCTCGTGAACATTATATCGCAAAACTTTGAATAACCGCTTCGAATGGAACGCAAGAGTATTCAACACAGCGCTTTTGTGAAACGTCGTCTAGTTGACATAGAAATGAATACTACAAACTACGTTTTTCGGAAACCTTTAGATCTCAGCGCAATTCATATTTACTTAACGTTCTGTTCTGTTTGCTAAGTACATCGTTGAATGGTTGTAAAATGAACTTTAGCACTCTGAATAAGGGTCATGTTGGCGAGGGATCGGGGGAGTCGCGAACATCGAAACAGTTGAAAAGCAGCCGGACAAGTTATGTCCCTGAGAGACGGACAATACCTCGAACACTACACATTGAACTATATAAAGTTAAAGCTTTGTAGTGGCAAGCCTGATTAGTCACTCCAATGTATCTGCCGGCCGTAGATTCTTTCTGTCCACAAAGAATTTTATTTGCCGGGTTCTACAACGCGCCACGATGAAGTTAAATTTATACCACCAATAGCGTGTCTTTTATGGCCTTTTCCGTACACTCTGTTATTGCGTGAAGGTTTCATCATGAATACTGATGATACTGCTAGAATGTTCTTAACGTCACTTCATCGCAACTTATCAAAATGTTGACACGAAACAATGAATGAAGCTCAAACACATACGCCATTGAATTCCATGAGTCCCAACTCCGAACGGACACGGTCAAGAACCTTGATTTAAGCCTAGATGAAAGGCTGACCTCTGGGAAGCATCTGGAGAAAATCGCTGATAAAGCGATGAGGGTCTTGTGGTCCTGTCGTCACACAGTCTGAAGAACCTGGGGACTCACACCACGAATGTTGCACTGGGTGTACACCATCATAGTGAGACCCATTGTAACATACGCCGCAACAAAAACAAGAGTATCGCAGTCGAGTTCAGAGGCTGGCGTTCTTAGGAATAACGAGTGCAATGTCGACCACCACAACGGTTGCGATGGAAAGTCTGTTGGGGTTGGAGCCATAGCATCTCGCCATCCAGGCAGAAGCCATGAGAGGAGCGTATCGCTTCGATCTTACTGGACAAGAAAAGGCCGACCAAAAAGACAGAAGCATTCTTGGATCACTTGAGCCATTGGAGATGAGATCCGACAAGATCAAAGTTCCCAGCACTTTCGTACCGTTCACGATTCAAACCTTGAACGAGGAGAGAGAACACTGGGGTCAATCCTCATTTGGTACCAGGAGATTTCGTATGGTTCACCGAAGGCACCAAGACCGAAAAAATTACAGGTGCTGGAGTAGTCTAAGCAACGGACCAAGGGGGAAGAATTTCTTTGAACCTAGGGGCACTCGCCAAAGAATGCCAAGCAAAAATACTAGCAGGCACAACATGTTCTCGAATTATGAGGAAGAGAGCAGTGCTTAAGACACTGGAGTCGAAGACAATAGCCTCACAATGTGTACTCGATTATGTATAGGAGCTAACGGCACTAGTAAAGAACCCCAACAGAGTTAAAATCGTATGAGCGTCTGAGGAAACCAAAACGGGCTGTAACTGCCGTCGTACTCGCCGAAGCGAGGGGGAGCAACCCTTGATTGGACCAGAGTCAACTTGTGGCTTTTTTCCTCTCACAGCGGAATCTGTAGCCCAAAAATTGTTCAAGGCAGAGCACTGTGCCTATTGGAAAGAACTGCCCCGTATGTCGCACTCCAAACGCCTAATGGGAGACCTTCAGCAGCAAGGAGTGAAAAATCTACTGACGCTCAGCAGACAATAAATAAGGAATCTTGTTGCATTCCAGACCGGACACAAACATGCAACAAACATCTCTCAAATCCATGATCAGCGACCAAAAAAACATCTCCTTGCAAGTTGCCAACAGTGTAATTTTAAATTTCAAATTTTCATCACCAACATCAACATTCACTTAGGACGTCATCTTGTAACGCACTTTACCCATCTATGACACACTTATACACGTAAACAACTGGTAAAACTCTGTTAAATTCTAATATTCATCACCTGTCAAGGTCAATGCCATTAGGACTTACGGTATTGACGTAAGCTACCTCTCTATCCAAGGCCTGTTGATGAGCCAGACAAGACGAAACAGCTTTTTGATCCTATTCAGCCGTGGCAGAACTAATTGTTTATTTGCTGACAAAAAAGTGAAGTTATTCTTTGATTATACTGAACGCAAAGCGTCCACCGCACATATCTAGGAGGATCCGTTACCGCGAAATTTGAATACAGTTACTTTCTGAACTATACAACGATCGACCACTCGTATTTTCTTTTCAACGAATATGAAAGAAGAATCTTCAAACATGATTCTCCTTTGATATGAACTAACACTAACTGGACGTGTCCACTATCTTAATTACGTATTCCTTACGATAACTAACTCGTAGTAGTTCGAAACTAACGGAAAACGAGGATGCAAGTGGGCGAGAATAATGGTGTTATACCGTAGTTTACGAGCAGAGAGAATACATTTGCGAACGACTAGAGATAGCATAGAACGCCGGAAACACAAACAACGCGAATGTGGAGAACCGGAAATGTATAATTGTCGGTCGTCCGCAGTCGTTTCCTTATATTCTAACCTACAATCAAATTAGTTTAAAAGCCTTGTGCGATGCAAAATTCATCCGACATCTACGAGCACAGTGAGGTATCGAATGAACGTATTGAAATCGAATAAGGAACCGGCTAAGAAGAACTTACTTCCTACATCCGAGTATAGGAAACAATTTTCCGGAGTTCACGTTACGTTCTTACCTCAATTGATATGAAGCCTATCGTCATAAGAATAATTAGCGGAATAAAAGTAAGGGTAACTCGACCTGAGTAACTAGATTCTTTTCTTAAGAACCGATTCTGATCTGTGATGGCTCATTCGATTCGTCTTGACACCTAAATCAAAGCTTACCACTTTTGGTCCTTAACAAATTGTTCATTTTGTTAATAAACAATAAATAGTGGCAACAAAATTCAAACGCTATATTTTACATTCATTTTGAGCAGGTAGAGTGTATTTTTTTATTTATTTCATCGACAAACAATGTTTATTCATTTAATTATTTGTTGATCAAGAAATTAACAAAAAAAACAAAGTTAAGATAAGAGTTATTTTCGGATTATTTGCTACTATAATTAGTTGATAAACAATTTCTCAGTTAACAAAAATATTCAAGATTAAAATTTTTTCCGGATAATTTGGATTTGATGAACATTTTTGACTACCCCATTTCATCTTCTTCTGTATACGCGCCTGCCTGCAAGGTCCCTTTCTCCAAATTCATAAATAATATTTTGAAATTTTGTCTTAACTTAATTAAAACTAATATAAATACAATTTGAAATGTTTTTTTATTCATTAAACAATATAACCTATCCTTGATATGAAAAAACATTTGTCCAAGTCCTAATTATCCGAAAATGACTCTAATGTGGAATATTTAGAAAACTTTTATTTTTTTGGAAAATTTTTAACTAACAAATTATTTATCGACTAATGCTATTAGCGACTCATTGAAAAATGGACATCAAATTCATGTTTAGCAGGTCAGGAAACTTTTATTTTTTGTTAATTTGTGAACTAGAAAATTGCTTACTAACCAATCATATTAGCAACTAATCAAAAAATTTGCTCTACATATGGTATTTCGTCTTTGTAGATTACATATGAGAAAAGGGTTCTTAATAGAACAGCATGTTAAAACTGAATCACATGTGGCTAAGCGGAACAAAGTGACATCTGAAGGAAAAAAGCAACCGTCAATATCAAAGTGCTTTCAATCTAATGTTGCCAAAACTTCAAGTGAGCAAGACTTCAGGCAAGATTTATGTCTAGCATTGGTGACGTCAAATATATCCTTATTAAAACTGTCAAACGATAATTTTCGATCTTTTCTTCAAAAGTATTGTAAATTTAATATACCAAGCGAAAGAACTCTAAGAAGAACAGAAATTGACAATTTATATTCCTCGTTACTTAATAGCATCAGATTAGAGATAGTGAATAATTATTTTTTTATAAGTGTAGATGAAACGACAGATGCCTCAGCACGTTACATTGCCCATTTAATGATTGGGGCTCTTAGGAATGAAAATTTTACAAAATCATACTTAATTGCTGTGCAAAGAACTTCCTCAAACAAATGCCTTAACTGTTACTAGATTTATACAAGACACTTTAACAAACTTTTTTCTTCCTGAGACTAATCCTAACGAAAATTTTATACTTCTCCTATCAGATGCAGCACCTTATATGGTCAAGACAGGCCAAAACATAAAAACATTTTATTCGCAATTAATTCATATACTTGTTTGGCCCATGCATTAAATGGGGTGGCAGAAGAAGTAAGAAAAAAAGTGCCCCTTGTAAATGACTTGATATCTTGCGTAAAAAAATTATTTTTAAAAGCTCCACTTAGAATTCAATTTTATAGAGAGCTTTTACCTAATCTTCCTCTTCCATCTCAACCCGTTTCAACTCGTTGGTTAGAGGCTGCTTCTTTTTATGCCGAAAACTTTACACAAATAAATACTGTTATACAACAATTTGAACGTGATTCTTCTCAGCCTCGCTACAAACCAAAAAATTGCTGACCAATCACATTTTATGTCAACAAGTTTCATTTATAAAAACAATTATAATTTCATTTCAAACACTATTATCCGATTAGAGTCATCCAAATTATCTTTGGTAGAGGCGGTAAATTTAATAAAAGAATTTGAGCAAAAATGCCAAAATGTTCCGGGACATATTGGAAACCAAATATATAAAAAATTCGAAGCAGTAATTGACAAGAATCATGGCTACAATTTTTTTTTACAAGCAGCCAATGCTTTAATTGGAGATTTTGATGAAACATTTAGATTGGAACCAGACATTTTGTCACATTTAAAGAAACACCCCTATTACATCTGGTTTCTGCATTTAAACATATGTATACTGATAGGAGGCGAAACTTTTTGTTAGAAAATTTCGAGAAATACTTAATTGTTTATTGTTTTAATAATTAAATTAATCATGTGAAAATTGTTTTGGCAGATATATTTTTAAATAACAAAATATTGAACTATGTTTTGTTTTATTTCAAACTACCCCATTCAAAAGCGCAATTGATTGTGAAAATTAAAATATTAATTTTTAAATAATTTCATATTTGAATTTTTTTGTCATATTTCAACAAAATTTCTTCCATATATATGATCAAAATTTTTTTTTCTTCATATTTTCCTCACTTTAATGAGTACATAGTCTACTCTAGAAATGTGCAATTCTGAACAAATGAATGATTCAATCTACACATAATATGTTAAATTAAATAAACACGAACGTCGTACTGTCGAACACAATACTTCTTATCAATGCACCACTTCACATAATATGGAAAAGTAATAAAACGGACAGCACGGCATCCTGATTGAATCTTATACGATGAGGAAATTAAAAGGGTCTAAAAACTCCCAATCGACCATACTAAGTACCTTCTGCATCAACCCGACATCGCGAAGGGACCCTATTATGAAAGGGAAATGGAGTCGTCGAAAATCAGGAATGAAATTAGATCCAAGAAAGCCATGAATTAAATTCCAATTCAATTTTAAGTGACGTACATCTCATAGAATCATTAAATTTCATTCCGCGATTTCCTTTGATGCACGAAAAGGGGAGTACAAGATTTCGAGCCTATTAAATGAACGTTTCCTTCCAAAGAAGCCATCGGAAAACGATTTATCTGTTATACAGACTATCTTGGATTGGAGGGACCAACATAAATGCATCCTCGAACAATTTCGGATTCTAGACGGAAGGAGACACAAGAGCACTATCACCTATAGTCGAGGAAATATAACATTTTAGGTCCAAAATTAATAATAAAAAAATAAATTAATAATATATCATGGAAAACCGTATCGAAGGCTTTGGCTGAGGTCACGTACTTGGGTTTTGCATATGCTTCCCCAGGCGGTTATTGCATATGTTAAATGACTTTCGACCAGTGCGAAGTAGAACGTTTTCAAGTCCTTTCCTTCAAAAATGTCTCTGATATAACGCAGTTTGTATAAGAGGTATCTTAATCTTCTTATCAATATAGCCATATGTTTGTTCCATCGTAAATGATGATCGATCGTTAGTCCGAGGTATGTGATTTTGGTTACAGATCTGATAGCTAAGTCAGTATTATGAGTTTTTACTATGTCGAAAACGGGTCGTTCATCTTTATAACAGGCGAAAGGTAAGTAAACTGTTTTGCTGATGTTAAGCGTAAGTAGGTTATGTTTATACCAATCAATTATAATTTGCATATCATTCTTTATTTTATTTTTTAGATTTACCCAGGAAACATCTTCATAAAAAATGGCATTATCGTCAGCGAATGCAGTGATATCACCCTCATTTTCCAATTCAAGTAAGTCGTTAATAAAAATCAAGAATAAAATTGGTCCAAGAACTGTTCCTTGGCGAACTCCACAATCAATTGTCTTAAAAGTGCTTTTTTCACTATTAATTAGTACACATTGTTTTCTGTCTCGAAGATAGCTCTTCATCAGATCAAGAACAATTCCTCTAATACCGATCATCTCAATTTTCTTTAATAATAAATCATGGGATACCGTATCAAAGGCTTTTCTTATGTTGTATTTGTTAATTCAAGTATCGTATCTCCAGAGCTTTTAGCCTTTCGAAATCCATATTGGCTAGTAGATAATATATTAAAATGCTCGAGATAGTTCACAATTCTACCTTTCATGCATGATTGAAAAATTTTAGCAAAGTTGTTCATTAACCAGATCGGTCTGTAATTGTTAATATCATCTCTGCATCCTGATTTGAATATTGAATAATAGAAAATATTTTGCGAACAGTTACAGAATTCAAATTCTTTTCATGTTCTTGTACGCTTATATATGGCCAAACACAGGATATCCAGTGAAAATAATTCACGACGGTAGAGTTCGAAGTGAGAGTTGCAATTTGAGATTTAATCTCGAGTTAATGAGATAGGAGGTAAGTCTATTATGAGAGATATATTGAATAGAAGGCATTAAAAGGTATCATCTGGATTCGCGAGTGGAGCGTACTGCGTAATAAAGGACAGGAAAGAAACGGTAAAGGGGATTTAGTAAGAAAAGAGGTCTCTGCGGTGCCCAGAGAATAGAATAAAAATAAGTCACTCGGAAAAACAAGTCCTTTAGGCGTGTTCACCTTGGGAAATACACAAACAAACACCATTTGCCACGAGAGAAGTAATATCAAGCGAAAAATGTTACCGTGTCAAACATAAATACCCTTATTAAAATGGGAATATCAGGATGAAAGTGTCATTCAGTTGACCAAATACTATTAAGATAGCATTTAATTAGTTCACTAAATATGAATCAAGAACATACTATGAATTTCACCTGCATTTATATAGATATGTAACATGACTATCTCTCTATGAAACTCTATAAAACTCACTTAAGGAATTTATATTATTCCTAATCCCCAATCTATTTACTTATTGACTTATTACTTATCAATGAAAGTTAGGATTATTTACAGCTAATTAAATAGCAAACTGGACTCCCAATAGACCAAAGATTTGTTAGAGGCGGGCCACCAATTTAATCAAAGCTCTGAAGCTTACAAATGGTAAATAGAGGCGGAGGTTTTGAATACTTACAAGTTAATAAATATAAGCACAGTTATCTTCTACTTAATAATCAGGTAGAATTCTCAAAATCTCTGCTTCTCAATCTCATCCCAGATAAACAACATGTCGCAAACTAATTATTAGATTTGAACCCTTAGTGTAAACAACCTATATATTCGCAATCCTCTGGAGCCGGGATGTCTGAATGAATAACAAATATAGGGCGGAAAACGAATGCTAAGCTTTGATAAATGTTAATGTTAACCTTTTGTAGATGCTTAGGTTGCGAATTGTTCCAGAACCGTTGTTGATCATAATATGGAAATTTTAAACGTTTTTCTTCCATTAGTTACATCATCAATCAAGGCCAGGTAGCTCAGTGGTAGAAGCATCTATCTTCTAATCACTGTGGCTGCTGGTCGCGGGTTCGAATCTCAGCGACTGCAGAATTTTTCCGATGACCCGAGAAAGTGGTGACGCAAGGTACAATGGGCCATCAAGCCTAAGTGTAATCGAGACTACCGCACGAGATGGAGTATTCAGTGGGTATATCTGAGGTGCCTTATGGGATACTACAGGTCCATTGGGTGCTCATAAGGGATTTCATCCCACTTCCCAACAACAACAAAAAAAATATCAAAAGAAGAAATGTGGCACCTCCTTGGAGGTTTTCTGGATCCGGTTTTCGCTCTCAATGATAACAAACTCCGTTATTATGTCATTGAATTTCATAAATCATCAACTCATCGTGAAGAATCGTGTACGGCCTCAAACTGAAACTTGCTAACCAAATTCAAACTTAATCAACTTTTCCGGAACGTACTAGACTGCTTTAAAATAATTATGTATATATTTCAAAACTGCCTAAGGCTTCTCGATGCATGAAATGAAATACATCTTTCGTGATCAGATACTGCTTTGGATTTTACATGAAACGAACGATGGTGCATGGATACAACTCACATGTAATTTCAAACTCAAAACCTTCATGCGTTACATCTATCTTTCTGATAAAGTGCCCGAAGCGTTTTACGGGACGTTCGAAAGGCCGCAGTCGCTTCGTGTTATTTTTCGTTATCATTCATGGCAGTAAGATAATTTATAAAGTGAATAGAATCAGTCATTACTTGACGAATATACATTCTGAACTTAAATAAAATAAAATAATTTCCACTAGTTTCATAAGTAAATGGGACTATAGTTTCGCTAACACAATAGCTTCTTCAAACAAATATTACAAAGTACTACTAAAGAGCTAAATAATATGTAAATTTAATGATAATCTTAGGATTGATGGTTATTGCAATTTTATCTAATTGGGCTTAACATATTGAGGGGCTAAATGATAAACTGGTAGCGAACGTCAATTCTAACTACAGTAAAACTTCTCGTTTCGGCCACTCCTCCTAACAGTCAGTTTTGAGATTTAAAAAAATATTCTTATGGCAAACTAATACTCATGTACAACACTTTAACCATAGTATATATCCAACCTTTTTATAAAAATAAGTCAGCATTAAGTTTTCATGAATTCCTCTGAATCTTTTGGTCTCCATTCGCAGAACATATTATATACTTTCCCGTGCCTCTAAACTAGAAGAAGTTCCTCGAGCTGCACTTAGATATCTTCCGAGTCGTTTCCATCAGTCATTTTGATAATTATTTTGAATTCCGCTGTTCAAAGATGAGTTTATTTGGATGTTGTCAACCTTTGTCTAGTGAAAAAACGTCCTATTTACATTGCTTAAATTCACAGACATTCTTTATACATTGAATATCCAGTTGACAAGTTTTCGAAAAATTTGATGCACGTATAGGGAAAATTTTTCTCTGTTAGTGAAAGCGTATGTGCTGGATATATATATGAAATTTTGAAATCTGTAAAGAATCTACTATGTTTGAGAATAAAAAGAAGGAATTGATGAATGTATATTCCAATAACAGATAGCAAGTTGTTTTTCTTGGAGAAACCTCTGCAACTTTGTTTATACCCTAATCCAAAGATTATTCGTATTTCTCTTTTTTGCTGCCTGAATATCATAGCAGCCTGGTAGCTGTTACCTCAAAAAATTACCCCAAAACTCAACAGAGATTGAAAGTTTGCATAATAAAAAACTTTTAATGTATTTTCCGCAAGTTGTGGTTTCATGACACGTAAACTATAAATGATAGAACTAAGCCTTTTACATTGTTCGATTTCTTTACACCAGTTGAGGATTTAATCTATATTTATTTCAAGACATTTCGAATGACCCTTCATTTCCAAAATGTAATTATTCAAATTTAATGTTTCTGGAATTGGCAGTCTACTATGGCTTCCCTAAAGATGATACAGTTTGTCTTACTTTTATTCAATGTGAGTTTCTTATTCATACATCAATGTTCAATCTTTGAGATCGCAAAGGCAATTTAAGTTTCAAGAAGGAAAAGGTGATTTGCAGATACTTTAATGTTACTATCATCTGCATAATTGATAAGTAACTTCTTAGCATCAGCAATAACATGTGGTAGATTATTAATATAGATTAAGAACAAAAGTGCCAATTATGCGACCTTGAGGAACTCCCATTTGTAATGACAATTCCCCAGATATGAAATTTTCTCCACCCTCCGGAATTTCCACTCTCTGCGTTCTACATTTTAAATAGCTTTTCATCATGGTTAATTGTTTATCTCTGACTCCGTTTTCCTCCAATTTTGCAAGAAAGATTTTATGATCAACCGTGCCAAAAGCCTTGGAGAGATCAAGAAAAAGTCCACATGGGATTTCTTTATTTTTCTAGGATGTTATAATTGATTCAATGAATTTAAAAACTGCTGTTTCCGAATTATGGTCCTTAAGAAAACCATGTTGACTGTCATTGAAAATCTTGTATTTTGTGAAAAAAGCCATCAATCTATTGCATAGTAACTTCTCATACAATTTGGAGAATGAAGAAAGCAGACTGATTGGTCGGTAGTTTCCTGGATCTTCTGGGTCATTTTTTTTGTAGAGTGGTATTATCAACGCGGTTTTCAAAGATTGAGGAAAACTCCACATTTGAAAGAACTGTTCAAAATGTAACATAATGGACTCACTGTATTCATAATTGTCTCCTTCAAAATTGAAAGTGGTATTTCTAGTCTGAGCTAGTTTTAAAATTCCACTTTTCTGAATTTGATACGTGATGCACTATTACATCTACATCATTAGAAGAGATTACTAACATGATTCATATGAATAATTGTATATTGATATTTCATAATAAGTCATTCTGCAGTGTACAATTCTTGGTGCATTAATATTTCGGTAATATCCTATTTATCCTCGAACTTATTTCCTCAGCGACAATGACATAGTGCCGTTTAAGCCGAAGGAAGGAAATGAAAAATAACGTGGAGAGAGATCGCTAACTAGGTATTTTATTCTATACGAAAAAGAGTGAAAACAAAATAAGCTAATTATAACCGCAGGTTATAAAATTAGTCGTGCGAAGCCTTATAAAGTTCCTTCTAATCCCTGGAGATTCGTGGAATACAAAAGGGGGCTACAGATGAAATTGCGTTCCTTCAGGAAAACCTGAAATGCTTAATTAAATTTCAGCACAAAATTTTTTAAAGAGTAACCGAGTTTATAGATCGCAACTTATTCACAAGAAGAAGAAGAATGGTATTATTTATTGTGTTCGTTATTAGTAGGTTATATTTGTTTAGCGGTCAATCTAGACACTCTTAGACAATATACTAGGCGTTATAATAGGAGGTTATCATAAAGTAAGGAATATTTTTCAACTTATTATATATTTTTAACAAATCAAATTAATTACAAACAAAGTAAATGGAATCTAGTTGCTTACGTAATGGGATTTCTTATGTCAAACAGTAGTTACCGCAAACGCTCTATATGACCTCCATTTTGTTGTTGTAAGATTACACACTGTTCCTCCGAATTGTATACAGCACTATTCAACATTTCTGGTTGAATTGCACGAATTTGCTCTCTGATACTGTCCTTCAATTCCTCCAGCATTGTTGGCGCCAATTTTTTCAAATACCTCACAGCCAGTAATCCGCTGGGTTGAGATCAGGCGAAATAGGTGGCTATGAATATGCAAAATGTCTGCTTATAACATGATCTTGAAAAATCGCAGTTAGCAATTCAATGTGGAGAGGTACTACTCCATCCTAATCAAAATCAAGTTTTCAATTCTTTTGTGCTCGATTTGCAACTGTGGAATTGCATAATCCCTTAACACTTTCAGGTATCGTTCACCAGTAACAGTCGTTGAAGAAGTAGATATGGGAAGCTTGCAAATCAACCAGTAAAATACCTCTGACTTCTTTCATCATTGCCGACACCTCCCACTCGAGCTTCTCATCCCGACTATCTAGTATCCATGGCTGTAGTAAGTGACAATTAAGGAGGCCGTTACATCCTTATGGGCATGCAAGAGAGCCTTCGCAAACACATGAGTCTACAGCCACAGGATCTGCACTAGATCTACACGGCCATGATTCGCCCAATCATAACCTACGCAGCCGTTGTGTGTGGTAGCCGGCGGCAGAAAAGGTTCTATCCCGTCTGACGCTGAACAAGGCTCAACGACTTGCCTGCGTGTGGATAACGGGGGCTATTAGTTACGCCTCCACAAGGGCTCTGGAAGTTTTGGTGGGGATCATCCCTCTACAACTCCACATAAAAACAGTGGCCGCGGATACGGCTTATCGGCTGGCTGATCTGAGCCAGTGGGTTGGTGCTTCTATGCCTCGTGGTCATGACAAAATCTAGGATTAGACAGTTCTGGGGTAGACGCAGGATGCATTAGCGCCTGCTGTTAGGTTTCAAACACCAGACGTCCTCATAACCCAGAGAACGGACTGGGAGAACAAGGACTCTGGGCCACTTCCGCCAAGGGAACTCGTGTGGTTCATGGTCTAAGACTGTGCACGTGTACATCCAGAAGGAAGATTTCAAGCGCACAATGAACCCAATCAAGCGGTCTAAGTGCTCCAGACTTGTTCGACCCCGCTTTGATTGATTTGATTGAAGTGACAATTAACTCAATGTCATTGATTGATTTCTGAAATAACACTGAAATCTGGCTGCATGTATAGGACAAAAGGCTTAACATCAGAAACATTGCAAATTTTCCAAGTTGCAAGGCCTTTATATGATTTTATTACAGTGTAATTTCTAATGCTTGGGGACACATAACGTTCTTATTCCCTAAGATGAAATTTGATATGTTCCCTTCAATCACATAATCCAATTTTCAACCAAAGCGCTTATAGAGGAGACGCTTCGCTGAAGCCTCGTGTCTACGTCACTGTATTTATTCTGCAGCAAATAAAGTAGACCGTCGTCTGAAGGCGGTCAGTCAATAAATTGGAAATTGGTTACATCAAAGAACGGAGTATATTGATTTTGAGTGAAAAATGGTAATATAAATTCGATTTTAACGTTCCCGTTCTTATCAGTTCTCTTTATTTAAATTCCCGCCCGTAATCTAATTTACTCCTTTGGAAGTTGCTTCCCAGCGTAGGGGCAGGTTTATGAGGCGCTTTTACGATATTGACCAGCAAAAACAAAGGGAACTTCTCACTTATTTATTGCTTTTGAATTTCAATAAACGTCTTCCTAGCCAGTTCCTTTAGTTTATAGAAGGTTCGCCGATTTTTGATAAATACACTCGAATACACAGGGTTGGACTCGGATTATTTTTCATAATAACGTTTTGACCAAATATTTTCTCAATTATTGAAAAACTTATTGAAATTAGTGCGATAAGGACGCCTTGTGATGATACAATTAGTTTTAAAAAATCACGTCTTAGACATTGATACATCTTCTGATGATGGTCGTGAGACCAAAACGTACAAAAACAAGAAAATGATAAGTATATGTGTTAGTGTGATCTATTTCCCGAGAATTTATATATAATTCATACCTGGGTCAAGAATCATTTTATTAATTTATTTATTTTATTTATTTATTACTCCTTACATGAATCATATTCAGTGTGTGCGATTTGCAATAAATAGGAAATATTAATCTTTTCAAGGCCTACTATGGTCTACTAAATGGGTCGAAATTAGGAAGAATTTTTTTTTGATAAACTGAGTAGCTTATTCAATTCTGGCATATCTCGAACACCTATACAGTGAGTGTCAGCGCAATATTTCATACAGGGTGTTAGTTATACAATGACAAATTTCCAAATATATTCATTTTTGACTAGCTCTGTATGAAAGTCTATGGATTTTACAAAATATGTGGTGTAATAGTCCAGGCAACGAACCGGAAAATAAATTTAAAAAAATAGTAAGCTAGAATTTCAAAAATTTTTTTACATTTTGTTCCTAATACCCCATAGATCATTCATGACTATCGAGACCGCGGAGGTCGACCTTTCTACCCCCAAAACGGGGTTTCAACCTCTCACAGGGGCATTCTTATAAAAAAAATCCAAAAGTTCAGGAAATTAATGAATTAAGAGCCGAAAATGACTCCTAGTATGTTTTATGATGATCATAATAGAATTTTAGAAAATGAATTTGATAATGAATCTGATGACGATTAAAATAACTATGAACTGAAAATTTTATATTTTCAAAATCATGTAAATGAATGAAAAACTGTATGATGGTAATAATAATAATAATAATAATATATATAATGATGCAAACAAATATGTAGAATAATGAAGTTTAGAAAAGTAGAAAAAATAGAAAAAGTAATTATACATACCTGAAAATTTTCTTCATTTCATTCCCCGAAACTGTAAAGGAAATTACAATTTCAGGATTTTTCACTCTGGAGAAGGTTTTCCGAGAAAACCAACAGCGAAACGTGATCAGCGACCCAAACAACCTACTAGGGATCATCATTTTTGTAACATAATTATATTCTATCATTCCCAAACTCCAGGAAAATCCCAAATTTCCCATCTGGAGGGAGTTTTCCGAGAAAACTAACAGCGGAATCGTGATCAGCCACCCAAAAAACCTACTAGAGGTCATTTTTGCAACAAAATTATACTTTATTATTCATAACCATCTCAGGAAAATCTCAAATTTCCCGAATTTTCCATCTGGAGAGAGTTTTTTGAGAAAAATAACAGCGGAATCGTGATCAGCGACCCAAAAAACTTACTAGAGGTCATTTTGGAACAAAATTATACTTTATTATTCCTAACCCTCTCAGGAAAATCTCAAATTTCCCGAATTTTTCATCTGGAGAGTGATTTTTGGGAAAAATAACAGCGGAATCGTGATCAGCGACCCAAAAAACCTTCTAGAGGCCATTTTTGCAACAACATTATGTTTTATTATTCACAACCCCCAGGAAAATCCCAAATTTTTCAAATTTCATATCTGGAGGGTGTTCTCCGACAAAACTAACTGCGGAATCGTGATCAGCGACCCAAAAAACATACTGGGGGTCATTTTCGGCTCTTAATTCATTAATTTTCTAAACTTTTGGATTGCTTTTATAAGAATGCTCCTCTGAGGGGTTGAAACCTCGTTTTGGGGGGTAGAAAGGTCGGCCCCCGCGGTTTCTATAGTCATGAATGATGTATGAGGTATTAGGAACAAAATGCAAAAAAAAAATTTGAAGTTGTAGCTTACAATATATTTTTTTTTATTATGGCCTTTTTCCCGGCTTATTGCCTGGACTATAATCTTTAAATGTTCTTCGCATACTCAGGTACGAAGCATCATTGTGATAACCAATAGTGGATGATGAATCAATTTTGGAAAACATCAATAAATCAAAAGTTGAAAAAAGATAAACAAAATTTAATTTCAAAACAATGTACAACAAATGAACGAACAATTTCCTCAAATATAGGTGCTTTCAATATATCCCCTTGCACGCTCTATACACGTTTCATAATGCAGTCCCAAATTTTGGCGAGTCTTCCTCAATTGATCTGGTGTTATTTCCCTACACTTTTGCTCTATCCTCTATTTTAATTCGTTCAAGTTTTGTGGTCTGGTACGGTGAACTTTTCTTTCAAATGTTCCCTCAGAAAAAATGTAGCGGAGTTAGGTCTGGTGAACGAGGGGGCCAACAAATGAAAGGACTGTTCTTCCCAATCCATCTGCCTTGAAATGTTTCATAAAGCCATCTTCGTATAGCAATCACATTTTGAATAGGAGCACCGTCTTAGTTGAAATATGACTTTTCTGCGATCTTCAATGGTTAGTTCCTCCATGAAATACTGCAAAGTCATGGTCGAAAAATTAATAAATCTTTCACTATTCAGTGTTTGTTCGAAAAATGCTGGACTCACTATACGGTTTTTGAATAGTTCCACCCAGACATTGATTTTTCGTGAGTATTGTCTTTTTGCACTTATCACTCAGTGTGGTTTTCCCGTTGCCCAGTACCTGGAATTCAGAGTGGAAGTGTACCGTTAATGGTAAATGTAGCTTAGGTGACTTGACACAATAGGCCTAATATTTCACAGTGTACGCTGGAACTTTTTTCTCCAACTCATGTGTTATGTATGAATTCAGCCTTGATGATTTTGATAATAAGTACTTAATTTTCGTATCAACAGTATGCGACCGGTACTAAATATCATTTATCAAAACCTTAAAACATAGTATGAACTTCGCTTTTGGGTAATAATTATGAACTTGAGACATTTATAGCGTGTTGTCACATACAATACATGACAACTCCATTAAGAATTGATAACAATTAATATAAAACCAAATTGATTACTCAGCCATGTTTGACAGTCAAGTTCAAATAACCCATTGTAAAATTTCACTCTCGAACATGTCCAGCTTGGAAGAATTGTTACAAGTTAATCAAGCACTGAAAGATAGAATAAGAAAGATATACAAGACTGCGGAAGAAGATATTCATGAAAATATCGCAGCTCTTCGAACATGGTTGAAGAAGACTCCGCATTTACCGGAAGAGAAAAGTAAGAATGAAACCATATTCAAATCTTTTTTTCAATTATCATATCAAAACCCCGAGTAAGCGTAGCGAGTAAGCGTAGCGAGTAAGCGTAGCGAGTAAGCGTAGCGAGTAAGCGTAGCGGGTAAGAGTAGTGAGTAAGCGTAGCGAGTAGCGTAGCGAGTAAGCGTTTTGGCGTCCATTCACACAATGCTACATGGACGATATAGATTCTATTTCAATTCCCAGAAGCGAAAAATTTGTTTTTATATATTGCCACAAAGCAATGACCAATTTTCCAAATATTGATAACTCTTCCTTCCAATTTTATCTTCAGCGGACGAACGTTTCGAGAGATACCTTCTCCAATACAGAATGAGCATGGAGAATACCAAACAAGCACTAGAGAGGTATTACACGGCAAAATCGTATGTTGCTGAGTTCTTCGGTAAGCTTACGCCAAATTCTGTAGCCTACTTGAGTGCCAAATCCTATACGTGAGTACCCTTATAACCTTACAAAATATACTCTATCATCACTTTATGGATTTTATGATGAATAGTTGAATTATGTTAGTCCTTATTTTGTGATAAGGTCTTTTTAATCTAGATCGATGAGTGACGCCTCAAACTCATAGTTCTAGGCAGCTATGAAACCACTACACAGTGATTTTTCTATAGTTGATGACGTGATTACCCGAGCGGGAGGCAAACATGTCTCAGAAACAAAACCCTTTTTGCGCGAAGTAGGTACAATATTAAACAGATGTGTTTAAAATTTCATGACTAAGGACAGGTCGTAGCGATGAATGGTCAGAGTTTCCCAATGGTACACGGACCTTTACTTCATAGGGATCGGGATTGTTAGTGGGGAATAGGTCACACGTTTCGGTTGTTGTATTGGTTTATTAACTAACTGCTCGAGACCATAGGTAATGGCGAAGACCTCAGCCTGTCACTCTTCGTCATCCGTCATGCTTGAGAACTTGAGCCTAGCTGAGTTGTGAACTTGGAAATCACCCATGATGATAATTCCAGCTGCTGGATAGTTCTGCTGAATGAGGTCAAGTTTCAGAGAAAGGAATCCAAAATGTTCATCATGAGCTGGGTCATTTGGTGATAAATGAAGACATAGAAATTTTGTCTATTTGTCATTATCAAGCTTGAACTACATTACATCGAATTCTTGTGGTTCTAGATTCTCCTCTTGGTGGCATGAGAGATCATTTCTACAATGAAGATACCTCCTTTAAATCTGGAACGAGTGTGGAGCTCGTAGCCAAGGCAGAGCATATATGTTGTGTTGATGGATGAATTGACCTGCGTCTCAGCTAAGGCCAGAATGTCTGGTTTGTCTGTCTGTAGGTGATAATGAATCACGTTTATGTTTTTGCTAAGACCTGGGATGTTACAGAGGTCCATCTTCAAGCTTACATATTTCAATGTTGAACCACCTCGAGCACCCTTCGCCCAGATATCCGAATGGAGAGGTATTTTCCTTCCGCAGCATTTAACTCTAGGAGGCTTCATCATTATTGTTTTCAGAATGAACCTGGAATGGATGAAATGTTGGTTTGGGTAGGGAGACAGGAAGATGGGTATGAGAGTGAGACTAGAAGCATCGACCAAACACTAAAACTTAGGGTTACCCAATTCACAGCATCGTTGTCGAAGTAGAGGTATTCCACCGGGCGATGAAGAAAACATCTACCACCTATGGTTATCCTTTTAGTCGTATTTTACGACGAGCAGAATTTACCATAGGGCAATTCTTAGTATGTCCCAACACACAGAGCATCTAGAGAATCATTATAACTGCCCAAAAATATAAACAAAAATGACATGGGCAAAAATACGACAATTGACCAACCCAATGACCAGTCAGATCTTAAGCATTCTAAATTATTTAGTTGTAAATTTGGTCATTCCAATGGACTTTATTGATAATTGTAGACTTCATAATATGTTTGATAGATATAGATTTCTAAGTGTACAAAATTATATAGACCATGTTATTCTTAATGAGCCTCCATGTATATCGTCCATTGAATGTGATGAATTAATGGGTGAAATCATCTTTTTTAGATGCGTGGTGGCTATGCCAAATTTAACCGAAGAACTATCGAGGGTCACCATTCACAAATTGACCAACGTGGAAAGCGATTGCTTCGACCCGATGGAAGCTTTCATTGTGATGGCGATGATAAGAGATTTAAGGGCGAATAAGGATTACCATTATTCGGATATAGTGATATTCGACATGTCAGGTTACACGTTGAAACATATCCTGAAATTCACGCCAGGTGTTATCAGAAAACTTAGATACATAATTGCTGTAAGTACAAATGTTGGTTACAGTTATGTGACAAAACGCAATGTCTTTTCTTCTGGAAATTATCAGTAATATGTGTGGAAGATTTTATTTTAGATTGAGCTCTTAATAAAGCAGATTTTTCCAGGCGAACATTCGGTGGATTCATCGCCACCACCAATCAATTGATTATGTTTTTAAATAGATAGAAGCTTAGACCTATAATCGCAAGAGAGCCAACGTCTTACTGTTGAAAATTCTTGACCTCTAGATAGATTCCGCGTAACAATAGCACGACTTGATGCCTGAAGATGCCACCTGTAATTGTTGGCGAAACGTCGGCATTAAGATTCTACTCTTCTTATTGTTGTTAGAATTTAATCGATAGCTGTACGAATATTATTGTTAGTATGAATAATCTTAACCAAAACTTAATTGTCTCTTTCATCAATGCTGCACAAACGAACAAGACAGGTTATTAAGGGAGCTGGTAATGGGAAGCTTTGCTGAAGTAACAATTGAAGTATATATTAAATGTGAAAAAACAATAAAATAGGGATTCAACCCAAAATGATCAATCAATCAATCGATCAAAACTGAAGCGGACAAGTCCAGGGCACTTAGACCGTTTGATTGGGTCTATTGTGCGCCCCTTGATACACTACTCAATCCAGGAGGTATAAGCAGCGCCAAAGCCTAGGATTATTGATGTCTCTCATGTTCCCAAGCGGCATGTAGGCGCTGACGATGTATTTTAACCTGAGAGAAGCCACTGCTGGTCATTCTATAAGGATATGAGAGTCAGTTTTGTTCGCCTCCCCGCATCAACTACATAAAAATGGACCCACAATGATGATGTTGTAATTTATTCTATGAATATGAATTCAAAAGTTCCCTGTACTCTGGTCATGGGGAATTGGGCCCTTCAAATCAATCTACGAAAGTCGAGGTTCCTACTTTAAGATAGATAACTTAATTAAATCTGTGAGGGTTGGCTTTTAGCTATTTTCACTTGTATCAATATTCTTTTCATTGCACGTTCAAAAAAAAGTTTTATTTCAATACGTCTTTAGAAATCTAAGTTTTATCATCGAAATAATTCTTTTAAATACTGTATAGGTTCAGAATAAGTGTTTTCTAATAACTTTTGAATATAATTCCCATTTTTTTGAGAATACTTTCTTGATAAAAAGTGGGTTTTAAAATACATTCACAGCGTTAAAGCCATGCACAGAACGTTAATACTATTTTCAGATGAATCTAGCATCATTGCCGCATGTACACCGCCCGCATACCATGTTGTAAAGTACAATTTGTAAAGTTTAATTTTGAAGAGGTTAACGTAATAATTAATGGTTTTCCGAGATAATACTCGCTCCGTTGAAATGTGGCGGTCAGTTAGGAACTCCTCGCTTTGGGAGGAAATTTCTGTAATATATCGTAACCATCAATTCCCTTCCTTGTACACTCTACACGAGTTTCAGGCAGAAGGTCACATATCTGCATAGTATCTCCATCGAAATTCTGTTCTCGCTACAATCTTATCGGTATTATAATAACGATTTATCTCAAGATTTGCGAGCTAGAAGTGTTTTGGTTTTATCAAATTAAGCGGAGCAAAATTGATGAGCACATCATGTCTCTGAAGTCCACTTCATCATCATATCTACGAGATTTTCGATATCCTTCTAACAATATTTCAGTGAATTATTCCAGTAAGACAGCATTCCAATCCTCCGAATCAGCGTCCCAATCAGCTTATTGTGCGCCCCTTGAAACAAAGCTCAGCCCAAAAGTAGCTAAGACAGCGCCGACGGCTAGAATTTTGCATCGGTTGATGTCTCTTATGGCTTCAGGCGGCATGTAAGCGCTGCCGAAGTGTTGCATCTAAAGAGAAGCGAGTGCTGGACATTCTACTGGGATATAAGAGGCAGGTTTGTCCGCCTACCCGCATCCATTACAACGATTCCCTTCAAGTGTAAATATCTAATCAGATGAGAGTGGGCTAAGAGAAGTTCTGTCCCAAGTTTGATTCATCTTCTGCTTATAGAGAAAAGGGCTTAAGAGTCTGGTTTAGTGCTGTTAGAACTAGGTAACATTTTTACTTGAAGACAATAATCACTACGAGTGATTCCAGATAGGCGAACTAGACGAGCTCAAACCAGTCACCACTTCACTGTCAAACTCGAGACCTACCGAACTTCGTCCTACGAGACTTCATTGTTTTATCAAACAGCGAAGTTGTGGAACCCTTTACCTAGTGAGGTTTTTCCCCACACTCCACTGCTGGCTCACACGATGTTCTTCTAACAATATAGGTTTCCCTCTCGTGGTCAAAGTATTTAAAAAAAAACTGGGCATTGCCAACCGTTGAATGAAAATTTTATACTTACATTTTTTTTTTCATTGCACATCTAATTTGCAACTGAATAGCGATATTTAATGCAATAGATGAAGTTTTGAAAATCCCAAAGAGCAGTGCTAAACCATTTCGGTTCGAAATTGATTTCGAGCAATGATTTTCACCTCCGTTGTTGATATTATTCAGAGATTCATAACGTTTTTGGATCTACCAATAAATAACGGAAAATAGTGAAAATTTGTTGAAACGGATCCGTCCTTTGAATAAAGATTTTAATGAACGTATCGGCAATTTTCCGTGTCAGGAATTGAAATGATCTTGCGGCGGTTTGTCGATGTTTCTTTCAATATTCTTCTTCTGTTTCAGAAAGCCTTCAATTACAAAATAACCAGTATTCATTTAATAAACGTTCCTCATTATACAGACAAGATAATGCCCGTATTCAGATCTATCGTTGGCGGCAAAGTATATCATAAGGTAAGTTTCCTGATGGCGAATCAATATTGGTACTTGTTACTTGATTCCGTTTAACGAGATTTCGTTAAATTGGACGCCGCTCCCGGCTTCTTCTGTCTGACGTTCTTTATTGTACGAACTCGACTGCGCTTCAGACGCTTTCATCGATCTTCATATTTTTAGAAAATATTAAGTTTCTGTCTGACGACAAATCAAATCAACGATGATGCGCTAAAGGAATAATATCATTTATACAGGCTGTTACCTAGGAATGTCAATCGTATCGCCGCCGTTCCGGAGACGCAGGTTCAACTACAAATTTCAACGATGCCGAATTATTGAACAAATTCAATATTATCCTTCATTGAGTAATCTTGATCGTAACCGGATTGTTGGGATGAGCTAGCCCAAATAATAATAATAATAATAATAAACACTCTAATGAAGCGTTTTTCTCCTCATTCTAGGTCCATCTTCATAATTCGCTGGAAACTTTATATGAATATGTGCCGAAAGCGAATCTTCCCGCTGATTTTGGCGGCGAGGGGGCAACATTATTGCAGCTTTATGGTGAGTAAACACTTGTCCATGGCAACACCAAGAATAGTGACCGAATTATCACAGGGCTCATTCGAGAATGAGAGACGAAATTCACAATAATTGCAGTGCGAAAAGGCTTCAGAGGGAGTTTGTCAGTGTTTTTGTTTTGTCTCAAAAGGTGGCTTATATATTAACCCATTGCTTCATTCATTTTTGATTTTATAATTCTCCTCAGTATGCTAGTAACTACGTTCCAGCATTTCTCATTTGTAGTGAGTAGTGTTGCCCAAAGTCGGTCTTGGTCTTGCAGTCTTGGTCTTGTTCTTGCATTTTTGCGAGACCAAGACCAAGACCGCGTAATTTTAGCAAGACCAAGACCAAGACTGACCGTGCAAGATTTGAGCAAGAACAAGACTGAGCCTGCGAGACTCTTGCGTCTTGCAGTTAAGACTGAGTGTCGTTTCAGGGAGCGGACAGGCTTAATTTATAATACAAGAAATTGACACATAGAACACAAACGAAACAAAATAAAAGAAAGTACTAGTACACAAAAGAAAATAGGCAGAAATAGAAAGACGTAAAGTACAGATATAAATGACTATCAGTGCATTTTCGTTGAAGGGGAATTTACGCAGTCCGAATAAGTAAATAAAAAATAGTATATTAAATATAGTATGAAAATAAATAAAAATATGAAAATAATGAAAACGGAAAATAAGCTATATAGAATAAAGCGTAATAAAATTATATGTAGTACCGAGAAAATGTTTATTTTCTTAATATTTCAAAAGTTAAAGGCCGAAAAAGAGATCTTACAAACTAATTTGAAATCTAACTTATAATAATAAGGTAGGTATAATAGCGAAAAGCAGGACGCTACAATGTCATGCGTCTGTACGCCGCATGCGGCATCCTTTGATTTGCGACGGCATCCTTTAATGAGAGCCGGCACGTGCCAAGGCGGCGCGGTACAAGGCGACACTATCTAAGCGAATGGACTATAAATAATAGTATTTATTTCAATTCCAGTCATTCCCAATTGAGCTTTGCTTCGAGTCTAATGTAATAATTGATTTTACTCTAATCCTTGTTGTTCTCGGAAAACTTATCACGTTTACAATTTGACATGAGTGACGAAGATTCAAATAGTTCTAGTCGGAGTAGTGAGAGTTGGAGTTATAGATCTAAAAAACCTAAAAGCAAATTTGATAGGTTTTTCGAAATAATTCATGCATCCCAAAGTGCTTTGTGTGAATTGTGCCAACATAAAAAGGTTGAATAAAAATGAAAAACAGAAACACTGATAGGTAATTGCGAGACTTGCAAGACTCTTGCTGCAAGACCAAGACTGGGAGCGCAATACCAAGACCAAGACCAAGACTGGCTAAGTCTCGTCTTGTTCTTGCATTTGGGCAACACTAGTAGTAAGTAGGTGTGCCATTTTGTCTATAGTAATATCTTTATCACATTCTATCCGTGCCCTTATTCTTGTTCCATACCATTTTGAACATTCAAATATAGTATGTTTTGGCTTATCCACCATCACACAGTAGCAGCAGTTGTCGTTTTGTTTAATCTAACCTAACCTTGGCTAAGCATTCTTTTGATTAGAACCATCAATTCAATTACAAAAATGCTAATATTTTAAGTAATGAAACCAATTATTATGAAAGATGATTCACATAAAACGTGACTCTGGATCTGCAAATCATAGAGCAGACGTCCAATCATTTAGTCAAATTTAATTAATTAAAACCCTTGCAAAATCCTACATGCGTCTTTATGATGTTAGAAGTAAATTTTAGGTAGAATGCTGAAATAATAATATTTCTAGTAAGGTCTGATAACCTTTTCCTATTACCAGCCTCATAAATGTTCAGGATTTGGTTTGAAAGTGAATACCTGAGCGTAACGCACTGTCTGATCTGGCGTGGCATTAATCTCGAATGTATTATTCAAAATATACGATTAATCAAGTTATATATCAACTTTTTGTGATGGAACCATTCATTTCTTCATTTGAAAACAGATGCACTTGCAACTGTCAATATTTCAATGTAGCTTTGAATAATATCATTATTTCTTTTCTCAGGCAAATGGTGCATCGAACTAGAAAAAGTTACGGATTTTTTCGAAGATCAGCTAGTCACGAAATCTGACGAGAACTTACGAGTCGGACGTTGCCACGAATTAGAAATTTTCGGTACTGGATCGGAGGGTTCTTTCAAGCAGCTCCACCCGGAATACTAGATGATCATTTCCGCTCTTCATGACTTTTCACAACGGATATAACTTTCTAAGGAACAATTCTCATTTTGCTCACATCAGTTTTTTTGGGTAGTTTATATCTTGTAGGATTTCATATTTCAAGTGGATCTGCTAATATTTGTGCTGGAGGGATTTGATATGGCTCCCAGTCAATTTAGAATACACTACCCAACAATATTGTGTATCGAGTTTTTATAATGTATACTGTTATTATTAGTATTATATAACCTTAAATTTATCAATAAGCTATCTATAGATAGCTTAGTCTTAGGACGGATTTGAAGCTTTGCGAACCTTAAAATTGAGATATCATTTTTAGATTTACCATGAAATGATCCATAGCTGGACGTATATAAAGAACATAGATAAGTAATTGCGTGATATAACTACTGCTTATTGTATTCATCTTTAGCCTCGAGAACATATATCTGTGTTCTTGTTGTATCTTCACGGCTTAATCCAAAACTTATTGACTGAAGAAAAATGTATATGTTTCCTAATAAATCTTGTTATATTTATATTTGAGTTTTTCATTCTTGTTTTTATAACCCTCATAATGTGACCAAAACTTACAATAAAACACTACAAAACACAAGCTGGATTTGAACCAGGATGCGCTATGCAAAATGTCCGTTAATATCAGGATCGTATTTCTCAAGCTTTTACTTTGACTACATGAGGGGGAAACATAAAATCTTCTAAGAAAATCGTGTGAGCCAGCGGTTGAATGTTGGAAGAGGAGATAGACATTCGAATTTTTCTTGAAGGTTTGGAGGTTATAGGCGTAAGAAAAGACCTCACTAGGCAAAGAGTTCCACAACTCCGCTGTTCGATAGAAAATGGGAACAAAACATATTGAAGCCAGAAATATGTGCAATAAAACAACAAATGTTTCGAAAGGGGCATATAATACCAAAATATGATCAAGCTTATCGAATGCCCGAATGGCTCACGTTCATTTTGAACTTTCGCCAAAACAATTGGTAGAAATTCCACTTCCAATTCATGCCCTCCTCAAACAAAGATGATGGCTACTACACCAGAAGAAAAAGCCAACCTTTTTGCTGGAATGTTTGCAGAAAATTCTACTTTTGATGAACAAGGAAAAACCCTTCTGATATTGCTGCCATCGATAACCATATGCATGAAATTTTCTTTCGTCAGAGCACAATTTGGCGCATTCTGCTTGATCGCAATACCGAAAGGTCTATGTGGCCAGACGAAATTCCACCTTTAGTGCTCAAGAAAAGTGCTCCTGATTTGACATCAGTTTTCTCCAGGTTGTTTACCCTTTCATACAAGCTTGGTGTGTTTCCTCTGTTTCCTACCAGCTAGAAGACAGCTATTGTGCAACCAATTGCAAAGAAAGGGAGGAGACCCTTCCTAATACAAACCTATTGCACTATTATCTGTGATCTTCGGTCATATGGTTTGTCGCCTCAACTTTGTCGCTTACTATCGAGTTTTCTCTCAGATGGATGACTCCATGTGGTAGTTGATGGATACAATCTCTATCAACGCTGGTATTCCACAGGGATCTATATTGTCACTAACTTTGTTTCTGCGTTCCATATCAACGATCTGCTGGGAGTGACCACCTGTCCCGTTCACAGCTTCGCAGATGATGATACACTTCATATCGCTCTCTCCCCAGAGCCCCTAGACCATCTGGTGAAGCTAGATGAGCGAGAAAGGGGTAGGTTACTGCAATTAATTGAGATCAGGCAAAGATTTTGAAATGGGGATCTGATGATCTGGTAAAGTTTGATGTAACCAAGATTCAAGCTTGCGTCTGCTCCAAGAAGGCGGATCCCATCTCTAATATCATGATCTCAGGTTCAACTATTCCTGTTGAGAAGGAAATTGAAAATGGAAGATCATATGTATTTATTACAGTCCTTGGAGACGGAGTTAATGCAACTTTACAACTGTGTTCAACACTCAATAAAAAAGACAGATAAACAAAGCAGAGGTGAAGGAATTTCAAATCACCAACGGGTTAGAATGGTTATAAATGTAGATGATTTTGAACTGAGATCAATTGGGAATGTTATTTTTGATATGTATAGTAACAAGAAACATATTGGATGAGTAACAAACACATTTTCATGTTAGTAGTCAATAGACAGAGTTAAGGTTGTTTTGATTTTCTCATAGAACAAGGAGGTTCAACTATTGTGAACTGTCTATTTAATTAATAAAATTTTCGAGACCGGAATGTGCCCGACTCCTTTAAAAACGCGATTATAGTGCCTCTAGAACATCGTAGAAAGGTGGGAGATTTCTCCCTTTCCTACAGATATTCATGATCGGTTGTTCCCTCTACAAGAGATTTGAAATAACGGAACTAGACCAGCTCATTGTCAAGATCGAGGTTTGCCGAACTTCTTCCTAACAGAGTTAAATTTTTATCTTACTCTATGTCTATAATCTTCAAACCTTCACTGATACACACGATGTTCTTCGAAGATTATAGGTTTTCCTCTGAGAAATTGAAATATATTGGATTTTATTCATGATCCGTAGATAACCAACTTCCCTCACCCTCACTTGTTGGCACAATCTTTCAGAAATCTCGTCTATTCATCTACCGCGAGGGATTGCAGATAGTCACCCCTTCACTGTCACGCTCGAAACTTGCTGAACCTCGTCCTACCAGACTTAATTTTTTTATCGAACAGCGGAGTTGTGGAACTCTTTTCCTATGCGTACAACCTCCAAACCTTCAAGAAAAATACGAATGCCTATCTCCTCTCTCTAGATTCAACTGCTGGCTCACACGATGTTCTTTGAACATTATAGATTTCCCTTTCGTATAGTCAAAGTATAAAAAAAACATAGCTAATTTAGAATGCGGAAATAGAACTTGTAATGTATCTACATCATAATAAGAAAAAACTAGTTTTATGTGAAGGACTCATGGCATTTTAATGAGTTTATAAAAAATCAATTCGTATTCGTAGATCATCAATTAATTTCCTTGGACGTTGTTTCTTTATTTACAAATATACCAATCGCTTTGCCATTGAGTATCATAAAAAAACGTTGGACAGAGTTTAAAGACCACACACCTCTAGATCAATCTGAATTTATAATTGCAGTAAAGTTTTGTTTAGAATGCACTTATTTTGAATACTATGATCAATATGTGGGACGACTATTCGGCACAGCAAAGGGATCTCATATTTCAGCTACTATTGCTAACCTAGTTATAGAATGCCTAGAGGAATCAGTAATACATTCATTAGATTTTCAACCCGTATTATTCAAACGTTATGCAGATGACAGCCTGAACCTTGAGCTATTGCAGAAGGTTTCAAGTGAATCCGATCACCGACTTATAGTACAGTCATTTTATGGATTGGTCGTACTTTTTTTTCCGACTTAAGGTTTGAAAATACAGAAAGTAAATAGTGGCTGAAAACCTCCAATGAAGGAAAATGTCTTAATTTATATATATACGATTTTCCGTGTTTTTGCGGGAAATAACACTTATATCTTCGAAAATAAGCATTTTAGAAGGAAAAGTTTCCAACAAAAGTTGTTCAACATTAAATTTTACATAGGAATTGACTATTCTGAATTTAATTTTCATCGAATTTTTCAAGCTTTGGATGGGAAAACAAAATATTTTCGAATAATAATAATAATAATAATAATAATAATAATAATCTTTATTTCAACATGGTTTGTCTACATTCAAAAAATAAACATGAACAATACAATATTAAAAAACGTCGTAGTAACTATATGTATATACACTTCACTACATATATATACATATATAAACAAATAATAAATAATATAGAAACACTATCACCGTAAAATGTTAGCACATACTATACAGACTTATTGTTCTAAAAAATCTGCAACTGTATAAGGTTCTAAAGTTATAAGCAATTTAGTAACAGCTGCTTTGAATTTTTTTAATTCCTTAATCTCTTTAATCTCTTTTGGAAGTTTGTTGAAAAGCTTAAGGCTCATGTATTCCATATTTTTTGAAATAATGTTAAGTCCACCTCTGGGTAAAGATATAAAATCTTACGAGTTTCATATACTTGTCCGTTTTCATACTCTGCCGAATAGTGTTTGTTCCTGAAGTTGAACATAAGACTTTCCGAGATATAAAGTGCCGGAACAGTTAAAATATTGTATTTGCGAAAAGTACCTCTACAGGAGTGTCGATGCCTCAGGCCATAAATTATGCGTATTGCCATTTTTTGTAGAATCAAAATCTGTTTAGATTGAGAGCTGTTGCCCCAGAAAGTAATCCCATAAGTTATCAGAGACTGAAAAAAGGCGTAATAGACAACCATTAGAGTTTCCTTGTCCACCGATTTTTTTAAAGTTCTTAATACGTATAGTTTAGATTTAAGTCTGTTTGAAAGAGATGTTATTTGTTCATACCAATTCAAATTTTTGTCTATAATTAGTCCCAAAAATTTAGTACTATTATCTACGTCAATAATTTGGTTATTCAAAGTAAGAGTTTTTGGAATTTCAATATTCGACTTATTAGTTTGAAAAATCACACACTTTGTTTTTGACTTGTTAATTACAAGTTTATTGACTTGACACCAATTTTCAATCTCTGTCAGCACTAGGATCAACTCCTGATTCAAATTCTCAATATTGTTACTTTTAATGGCAACATTCTCGTCGTCCGCATAGTTTATCGAGGTATGACCACTTTCCGATATTATTATAGGCAAATCATTGATAAATATTAGAAAGAGAAGAGGCCCTAATATAGAGCCCTGTGGCACTCCCATTTCAATATATTTTGTTTTTGATATGTATTGGTTCTGGTCTGAGTTCATTTCTACAACTTGGTTTCTATCTTTTAAGTAGCTGACTATAATTGACAACTGTTTCCCTCGTATACCGTAATTTTTCAGTTTTTTGATTAAAATTGTGTGATCTATACAGTCAAAGGCTTTGGATAAGTCTAAGAAAATTCCACAAGGTATCTCTTGATTATCCAAAGCCCTTAACACAAATCTAGTAAATTCGAAAACCGCTGTCATTGTACTTCGGCCCCTAAGAAAGCCATGTTGACTTTTGTTAAAAATTTTGAATTTTGTAAAAAAACCTACTAATCTGTGACTCAAAATTTTTTCTACCAGTTTGGCAAACGAAGAAAGTAGGCTAATAGGCCGATAGCTACCCAAGTCCTCGCAGTCTCCTTTTTTATACAAAGGCTTTACTATTGCTACCTTTAAAGCGTCGGGAAATATACCATTTTCAAATATACAATTTATAATATGACATAATATTTTTTGTATTTTTGTTAATGAGAATTTAAGAATAGTTAGGGGAATGCCGTCAACACCAAAACTAAACTTATTTTGCAGCTGATTACAACTCTTTATTATCTCATCTTCTGTGACTGGATAAAGATAAAGACTATTCGACAGAGGTTCGATGGGACAAACATAAGGTTCTTGATTATTTTTATCATTGTATAACCTTTTTCCAGAATTTATAAAGAAATCATTAAAATCGTTTACAACTTTATTTAGATCGCCCGTAATTTTTATATCATTATTTTTATTATTTTTATTACATACATTATTTACAATATTCCAGGTGGTTTTTGATTTATTACTTGAGTGAAGTATTTGCTTTTTTAAGAGTTTTTGTCTTTGAGTTATTATTAATGAGTCATAATTTTGTTTTAGCTTTTTATATAGTACATTATAATTTGGATCAAATTTTGAAATTATATTTAATAGATCTAGGGAATTTTTTAAAGAGTCTAACTCCTGATTTTTTACTTTAATTTTTTTGCTCTTACTGCACATTTTGTATTTTTTTAATGGAAAATTTTGTTCAAATAATTTTTTATATTGCTCTATAAAAAGATCCCATTTTTTATTAACCTCGGTTTGAGGAAGTGATAAAATATTTTCCCAAGTACAAATTTGTAAATCCTCCAAAAACTTTTTTTTGTTATTCTCGCTAAAGTTTCTTGACCTTCTGAATGTGCTCTTCTGTCTATTTTCCCTTTCCAGTGTGAATTTTAATACCTGAGATGTATGATCTGAGATATGTGGCTCAATAATAAATGACTCATACTTTGTAATATTTGTAAAAATGTTATCTATGCATGACTCAGTATTTGCAGTAATGCGTGTCGCTTCTTTGATAGTAACTGTTGCGTTAAAGCTTTCTAATAGCGATAGGAACATTTTTGTGTCTTTATTATCATTAAACAAATTAATATTGAAGTCACCCCCTATTATAAATTTGAAGTTTGAATTTGAGATAACATTTAATAATGATTCAAGTTTTCCGAAAAACACATCCAGATTGCCTTTAGGCGGTCGATAAATCGAAATAAATCGAATAAGAACTATATATGAGAAAAAACTGCATTTGGCTGGTAAATATGGTATGATAATTTTATATTGGGGTATATATCGTTACTGTAAATGATTATAATTGAGAATTTTCCAATATTTGCCCTAATTTTCCGGGTTAGGAAAATTTATTTATCTTTTTTCAATCTCAGTGTATGATATGTCGATTTTTAAGTTTTATAGAGCTCTGATAACGATTTTTCAGTTCATTTGTCGTGAAAAGTTATTGAAAACGTACATTCGGAAAATGGAGAACTTTTTTTTTTTTTATTATGGCGTGTGAGATCAATTCTTATATTTTTTAGGGTTCTGAAAACGTTTTTTTACTTTGTTTCATCGCGGAAAATCATTGAAAATATATATCAGAAAATTTTAATTTAAACAATTTAATATTAAAAACGAGGTTGTTAGAATCGAATTGTTTTTCACTTAAACGATTTTTTTATCAAATATATCAATAAAATAATTGTTTACACGGACTACACAACAGCTCAGCTGTAAATATTTTATAATAACGTTTAACGTATACAATAACAGAGCACATGTGGCGTTATTTTGGGCATCATATGATTGAACGCTTGCGCACAAATTCATTGCAGTGATGCTACATACATAGTCCAGCGCATCGAAAGATTTAACGCAGTGGTGCTCGATCGAGAATTTTAAACTCGCGGGAGATCAAGAATTTTTTTTATTTTTTTAATAATTTTATATAATTTGTTTTTTCTTATTGCTCTACATACTAACGAAAACAATTGAATTTCGTGACAAAATTAACTAAAAAAACGTTTTCCGAACCCTAAAAAACATAAGAATTGATCTGTCACACGCCATAATAAAAAAAAAAAGTTTTCCATTTTCCGAATGTACACTAAGATTGAAAAAAAAATAAAAAATTTTCCTAATCCGGAAAATTAGGGCAAATATTGGAAAATTCTTAATTATAATCATTTACAGTAACGATATATACCCCAATATAAAATTATCATACCATATTAACCAGCCAAATGCAATTTTTTCTCATATATAGCTCTTATTCGAAAATATTTTGTTTTCCCATCCAATACTTGAAAAATTCGATGAAAATTATATTCAAAATAGTCAATTCCTATGTAAAATTTAATGTTGAACAACTTTTGTTGGAAACTTTTCCTTCTAAAATGCTCATTTTCGAAGATATAAGTGTTCTTTCCCGGAAAAACACGGAAAATCGTATATATATATATAAATTAAGATATTTTCCTTCATTGGAGGTTTTCAGCCACTATTTTTTTTTCGTGATCTACGGAAAATTTCCTAACTTTCTGTATTTTCAAACCTTAAGTCGGAAAAAAAAGAACCAAATCTCAAAAAAATCCATAAAATGACTGTAGTATTAAAGTTTAGAGGTTCTACTTTTTTTCTACTTCATTTACTGTACTGTATACAATATACTTTGAACTCTCCTATATCCCTGCGTTCTATTTTCTATTCGTGTTTTTTTTGTTACTTTAAGTATAGTAATCTCTAATAATTATGGTCATCGCAAAGTATTTTCATGTTCTTGCAAGGTATTACAAACGAATTCACTTTGGCAAAATAAGTGTTCTGTATTGTAAACAATCGTAATCAGATTGTTTCGATAACCACAAGGATCATTACTGATGTAACATGAGTAAACGTTAGATAATTATGAAATTATTAATTCAATCTAAACGATAATTAAGATAATTATGTTGTTATATTTAGATGATAGACTGATTCTACGAAAATAAGGTTAACAAGAAGCTTTGCGTGAATCATCATTCTAGAAAAAACAATATTAATAAGGAAGGCTTTTGAAAGGTATTCAATAAATCAATTATGTTCTATAATTCGATTATTTATATAACATGATCAATGGCGTATCATTGTGTGTATGAGGGTTATAGTCCCGCGCAGATTTAAGATCCCGGCTCTAATTTTGTAAGTTGGTTGCACTCCAATTTCTTTTTAAGCTATTGCATATAGCTATTATCGCGGGCTTTGAGCGCGGCGACCGAAAAAAAAACAAAAGACAAATACCGTAACGAAAATCTAAAAAAACAAAATACAAATACTGTAACAAAATATCCTGACACCCACCACTCCGCCTACCATGTAGCTCGACCGAGCTTAAAATTGTCGAAATGTTAACTTTGAACCTTTTAAAAGGTCGTGATAGCCCCAAACTGGGTCGAAAACTGTTTTGAATTGGTTAATTTTCGATAAATCGAATGACGTGCACGTGAGAAGCGCGTAGGTCGCGAGTTAAAAAAGTGCAAATTTACGGTACATAGAACGTCTTAACGAGGACTTTTCGCATGTGGTTTTCGCTCCATGTCGTTAGTTTATGAACGGGGCCAACTAAATAGCATAGTCTCGAGCCCCAAAATGTCGATTAAATAGGAAAATTTAATTAAAACAGTTTGAGGTATTCTCAGCTGTCATCTACTAGCATCTGACGTGCGACGTACGAAAGGGAATTTTCTAGCTACTTAAATATACCGAAATCGGGTAGAAGCTAGCGGCCCATAGCCCAAAATACTTTATTACAACTGGCGCCGGCCGCACGGGGTTCGAAACAGCCCCAAATTAACAAAATAGAGGTAAAATGTATAAACTCTAACTTACGCGCAGCGAACTCCTCGAGGATATGTCAAAATTCTTACGTTCGTAGCTGATTACATAAGACGTCTGGCGTTCATGCAATTGTGTTTTTAAACAATTCGAACCTTCTAATTTCGATAGGCCACGTGAAAATACCGGAGCCGGAAGCGCTATCGAGATCTGAACGTTAAAACTTTCGTATAAAATTGTGTTTACAAGTCAACTGACACTTGTCACCATAGATAACTCCACTACCGGTAGTAGAGTTATCTATGCACTTGTTACAGAATACTCTTCATAGAGATCAAGATGATACTCTTTTTTACTCATAATTCGTGAAGATTTTGAAGGGGTAGTGGATATTTTTCTGCCCAACTTTTTCCAGTGGCGTAGTACTATGCAATAGCTTTACCGCGGCAGTCCCCGAGTGCCACACGTTTCTTTTTTTTGTTAAGAAAATAAGTTATTGATCAAAGATTTGTCCAACGCTTTGTGCTGAAGTTTCTCAACATTGTTGTCTTAATTTTGCTGGCTCAAAGGGACGTTCAATAATCTGTGGAGTAGACTATTAAGCGGTGCTATTTTATGTCTGAATGGTGCAGCTAAATCTGCCGGGGTATACCTATTTGTTTGAGTGGATTTTCAGCATAAGTCGAATAATGACTACCATATTTTATAATGTAAATATCAAGGGAAGGAAGCTGATTATCTGTTTCCATTTCGACAGTGAATTTCAGTGAATCAAATTGGCTATTAAGCGTTTTCAAAAATCCATGTAAATCAAAATATTTACTCATAATCGCGAAAATATCATCAACATATACCAAACTTTTGGAAATCGATTTGATTTTGATTTCAAGGAAGTTTTAAGTTCGCTTAGAAAATATTCGGCCACAAAAAGGGAGAGTGGATTGCCCATTGCTACCGCTTATGTATTTGTCAAAAGAATATCATAACATTTTGGCACCAGGTCTTCAGTTGCTTCTGCCAGAGTAGTTCCTTGTCCATCGTCAAGAGTAACTTGAAAGATGATTCGATAATCAAGTTTTTGGGAAATTTGTTGAATTGGTGCCCCGAAAAACCCATACGAAGACACATTGCAAGGTCATTTTAATGGCGTTACAATGTTATTGGCATTTTCTTTAATTTTTCCGAAATTTTCGAACAATATTTTCCCTGGCGTTACTTATAATTTTGCCATTTTAAAATAAACATTGCAAGAGTAAACGAAAATCAACACAAAACTGGAACAATAACGTTGTAAAGGAAAGGTAATTCGTGATAAAATTTAACGTGTTTTTCCGGAAAATGTTTTCTTTAATATTTAAAATATAAAAACCGTGATCAGCGATCCAAAAAACGCCTATTTCGACCTATCACACGATCATTCCAACAAAATTGAAAGATGTTCTTCCCAGGTTTTCCATAGTTTTGCTGGAATTTTTATGGTTTTCCGTTATTCGTTATCGTTATACGTGACTGGTAACCTTGATGACGTAACAAACGCAAATAGCGTGAAAAATGAGTCAATTTTTGCAAAAATGACCAAATTTTACATTTTTCCGGCCCTGGTATGAATTTTCCGGGAAAATGCCACCGGATTTATGAGCCACCCAAAAAACCTCCTAAACCCCATTTTTGAGGCTTAATTGTCATATTCCAAAAATTAAATATTTAATAGTATAGGAGGTTAAGGCGGGGGGGGGGGGGGGGGAGTTGGCAGGTTAGTAGAGAATCACGAAGAACCTTAAGGGTTCATAGAATCTGTTACAAAATTTTTTTTTTAATTCGGTCGCCTGTACAAAATTTAGTTAGTCTCCCAGCTCCGTGACCTGTAATAAGATTTTTTAGATTATCCTGATGCTTTGAGTGTTTGCTCTTGAGGTCTACCTCATTACCAAGCAGCGCTTTGACAGTTCGGCAGTCGTTAACGCTTCTCCATCATGGAGCACGTTGATCTCTCAGATGATTCTGCAAGACCTGTAAGCTCCCTTAGTAGGGAATACCAGCAAGATGGGGTCAAATCTGGCCGCCTCTCTGGCCAGTTTGTACACCCACTCGTTCCCTTCCCAACCTGAGTGACCCAAAATCCTGGGCAGGTTGAGCCCGTTTCCACCGGTTGCCCTATAAAAGCGTGGCCACTATGTTGAGGCAGATTTATATAATCCAAGTGAATTTGTTCACGTAGTCATGTAATTTTTTCCATAAACCACTTAGACCACAACTATTTGTGTCTCCGTGTTCTAAAAAACGTGCACCTAGACGATTGTGTATGACGGTTTGATGCCAAAACCGATTCCTGTGGTGGTGTTTCACAGGGACCGGCGTTGATATCCATTGTATTGGAAGAGACTCTGTCAACCAAACAGTGACTGAAAGTAGCTTCGCATAGAATCACATATAAATATGTCACATCCCATGTTGAGGCAACAAGGTTTTGAATTATATTATACAAAGTAGAACACCCAGTATTAATATTATGTATGAGTTCTATGTGATGAGTGCCACTGGACTCAGAACTAAACGTTTTAATTATAATGCTACTTACTTACGTTGTAAAGCATCTTCAGCTAATTGATAAAACTAAACAATTCGTACGAATGTCAATTTTTTTCAAAATACGTACAATCTAAGATTGCTTACGTAGACAAAAATAGCCTCGCAGTAAATACAGCAATCAGAACAGCAAAGTTCACATTACACTTGTCATTGAAATTGATTGTTACATTTGTTTATAGGTTTAAATGTTGATATTTGCGTCAATTTGAATTTATTTGTTGTTTCGCGTTCACACGTCTCGTTACCTCTGTTAGAAAGTACGACGCGAAGCGCCACAATACTATAACGACTTCAAGTGTTATGCCGCTTAATCTTAACATGTCAAAATTATCGAAATTGTTACGCGTTACCGAAGAAGAAAAAGAAGCCATCCTTAAGCATTTCAATAAGACGGAAGAATCTTTCAATAGCGACGCCGAACTTTTGAAAGAATGGTTGAAAAAAAATACCCATTTACCTGATGATAACGGTAAGGCGTTAGATTTTGACCAATACAACCTATTATTATTATAACAATTAGGAAATAGATCAATATTTCTTGTTGAATTTCGCCAGATAATGATGCTAAGGTTTTTTGAGTCTAGATAAAGGAGTCAAGGTGTGCCCAAAACAACACCCTAAATGTCTATTAAAAATATTTGGCATTTTCAAAACAAGTTTTTAACCTTTTTTTTGAGGTGGTTTTTTACTTTTATTATTTTTTTGGACCCATTAGACTATTGATTGAGGTTCGAAATTTGAACCCTGCTGATGTTTTTCAGTTCAAATTTCATGACGTTGGGTTCATCCCTCCTCCTGGAATGAATATATATATACCTTTTTTTCGTAAAAAATTTAAATTACGCTATCTTGGTCAATTCTTGACCAAAGTGAATGAAATTTTGTGTGAGATCAGTTCATAATAGTTACAAAAAGCTGGAAATGCCCCCAACTGGCGAAAAGGTCGTAGCTTACTCTGCTTTGGCTCAAATGAAAGGTTATTTCATTTACTTTAACACGATGTATGGCAAGTTGAACTTTTTTATCAAATTCATGCCATTTTTGGTCATGGCAGAGAAGAACATAGTCTTGAAAGAGGAGGAAAAAAGGACAAAGTATCAAGATCAGGTTGTGGTCGTATTGGTTGTTCTGATCATCGAGGTTTTGGGCGGAATTCGGTCTTCACAGATCTTGATATACCGGATGCAGAAGGCAGTCATTCTGGATTTAATAAGGCTACTTAGGGCACACGATTCAAGAACCTGAAGCTACTTACTGACCGGTGAGGAGGAGTAGCTTTGGTTGATTGATTTGGTTTTTTCTGGCGCCATTGCTGCGATGTCGTCGACCGGGTGTAAACGTAAAAAAAAAGTATATAAATCCTAGGTATTTTGGTTCTTTAATAGAACTAAAAATAAAATAGGATCCTTCCTTCTTGACGTTGCGATATTTTATTTATATTTTTATTATAAATTGTTTTTTTTTTAATTAGTGTTACCATGTAATTTAAAAAAGAATAGATGACTTTGTTGAATGAAATGCGTCTGCAGCCGATAATATTCTATGATTTACATTTCATTCATATTACTGTAATAGCTGATCAAGTTTAAGATAGCTTTATGGAACTTTTATCTCAAAACTGTCACTGTTATAATCATAACAATGTCAGATAATACATTATCTTTTTGGATTGAATTAAATAATCAACAGAAAGTGGTTATCCAAAATATCTGAAGTTGTTTAAGTTTGAATCAGATTATTAGACATTTTTGAAAGATTAGAATCAATATTGTTATTAATACAATTGTTTCTCTCAATTTGGATACTTTATATTATTAAACGTTCATCATTATTTTTCTCAACCTTCAAAATGTTTGTATTGTTGTAATCAAACTAACAACTTGTATCTTTCGTATGTTTTCTAAGTGCAGTGGATGAATTTTTCGCATATTTATGCCCATTCAATCCTTTATCAAGGTATTTGAAAGAGGGATGAAATATACAGAATGGGTTATCTTTTTAAATAAGAAAGCGACGTACCTTTCAAAAAGATAGCCCATTATGTATATTCCATCTGTTGTAAAGACTATGGAAAAGTATACATCGGTCAATCTTCCCAATACCTTGATGAAAGAAAGATTGAATGGGCATATTAAGATATGTATACGAGTATATTATTTATTTTAAATATAGTTATTTGAAATAACTTGCAATACATCATGTTAAAGTACATAAAATAACCTTCCATTTGAGCCTAAGCATAGTAACCTACGACTTTTTCGCCAGTTGAGAGGCAGCTTGAACATTTCCGAAAAATTTACTAAAATTTAATTTCAAGCATAACTGTTCAATACTTTTGGCTGAAATTTTGGACAATATTTTGTAACTATTATGAGCTTCTTTCACAGAAAATGTCATCCAATTTGATCAAGATAGCGTAATTTGATTTTTTTCTGAAAAAAAAGGAGTATCTATATTATAAATTCCAGGGGGGGGGATGAACCTAACCTCATGAAATTTGAATTGAAAGTCCCTCAAACACAATAAAATTGTTCAAATCTCAAACTTTAGCCAATAGTATAAAGGGTCCAAAAAAAAAATAAAACTCAAAAACCACTTCAAAGAAAGGGATGAAAACTTGTTTTGCATATGCAAAACGGTTGCATAAACATTTTCAATATAAATTTTATCAATACGAACATTTTTCGGCAGACACTAAAAAAATGCAAAACTTGACTCCACTAAGAACACGTGTGTCTCTCTCGAGCTCATCAGCGGAACGAAGAAAGTTTGCAATGTTACTGAACAAGCATTCAATGGAGGATACAAATAGCTCGACTAATAGAATGCTATAGAAAACAATTATAACTAACACCATTCATCTGATAATCTCCCACATCTCGAGGCTGAATCTTATACGATGATTTTATAAGCCAGGATTAAACTGACGTAATATGATATTCATTAGGAAAATTGATTGTCTGCTTCAATATATTAATGCTAATCACCACACTAAAGACCAAACATAATTATTTGATTCATTTTCCTGAATATAAGCCGTTTGTACTAGGTTGGAGCAGTTTTCAGCTGTAAATAATTATAAAAAATTTCAAATGTCCCGGTAAAAATTAAATTTGGAGCGTATGACTGGAATCTGGTTGTCTCTAAGGCCTCCATATTCCCCTCTGACCGTTTTCCATCGTTTTTCAGACATCAGCAGGCTACGCATGTGTTTGCTGAACAGCAAAATGAGTATAGAAAGGGCTAAGAAAAATTTAGAAGGATATTATACTATTCGTTCCATGTATGAAGACTTTTATCAAAAACTAATACCCACCTCTGAATATTTCGAGAAGGGGAAACGATACGTGTAAGTATAATTGCCATTATCTTGAATTAAGAATTAAAACCACTAATCCTTGGACATAAAACGCATCTACGCCGAAGATCAAATCAAATTATGAAGCAACTCTTTCGGACAAATCACAAAGAGTACCTTTCTTGTGTAAATTTGGTCAGAAAGTTATATCAAAATTTTAGTTATTAGACGATATGAGAGAAAAATAATTCCCTCCCTGTTAGGCACGTCTATGATGAAAATCCAATTTGATCAATACTTCAAAAAAATAGCATTTGATAAAATCAGACCGTAATCTGAATTTTACATCAAAACATTATCGCTATCCTGAAAAAAACTTAAATCAATATTTTGACGCCATCCTTAGTTTATAGTCCTTAGATAATTGTAAAATCGAAACGAAACAAAACAATTTTCTCAGTCATAAAATGCCAATATTCAAGAACTCTTATGCGAAATAATGAAAAACAATGTACAAAAAGATTGGGGGTATTTGTCACCCCCTTAGTTCCAGATGTGATATGAAATAACATTTGCAGATGTGGTTGAGGTATCGTATACTTATTTACCATTTCAAATTTCTTGATTTTATCTTGAGCCGTTTCGGATATATTCACAAAACTCGATCGTCAGGATTTTTTACAAAGCTAAAGCTCCCTCAGGAAGCATTTTTCGACCCTTGCTTTGCGGAAAGTTTTTCCCCAAAATTATCCGAGGAATAAGATCCTGAAGTACAGTCATCCTGTAGAGATTCCACATAGGCGGACTAGATGAGTTCAAGCTGGTCGCGCCTTCATTGTCAAGCTCGAGACCTACCAGACTTAATTTTTTCCTCTCGTATAGTCAAAGTGTAGGGAAAAAATAATAATAGTAATAATAATGATGAATTAGAATCCTCATTTTGCTCATTTGCTCAACAGATTCAGCGTTCCTATGCCAAAACTAACACCAGAACTGAATCGGATAACAATATTCAAGATGGCGGACGTGAACGGTGAAGCTGAAGATGGGTTATCTTACTACGTTTCGACGATGATGATAGCAGAGTTACGTGTGATCGGTGACTGTTTCATTTCCAATGTCTTGGTAATTGATTTGGCCCTTCATGGACTGAAAAGTATGCTGAAATTCACACCTTCACTCAGTCAAAAATTGCAGAATATTCAAGTGAGTAGTGTGGGGGAGAATCTTGCTAATTGCCAATTTGATTTGAGAATGGCATACTTATTAGCAATCGTGCTAGAGCGGAAACAATTAATTGTTATGAATATTTACTACACCTTGAAGCAAATTGGAAAAATCAATACTTTTTATCATTTTGGATATTGACCGAAGAAAATCACATCATAGCTTGTAAAACTTTTCTCCTCACAAGACTAATGAACTATAAGACTATCAAAGAGTTCACACTGGGGATACACTATAACACTATAAATAAAAGACACCATCACCCTTATCCACTAAAAATACTCCTAAAATACTGAGTACCTTTCAGCTACCAAGTAGCCATCATCAGAGTGAACTAGATTAGAAATAAAAATGTGTCCAAAATCTGCGAAAATTTTGGGCAACTTCCAGCTTTTTTTAAGAAACTAAATTACACCAACATGTACCTACACCTTTTGGCTTTCCGTTTGTAAAATCACCAAATTTCCAAGGGTTGACATTTTCGAACTGTTCGAAGTTCTAATTTGGATGATTGGTAACGTTCCAATTTCTTTTTCGTTTAGAAATTAAGTTATTGATCTAAGATTTCACGTAACCGTTGTTCAACGCTATATTCAACTTCATTATAATTTTGCTGGCTCGAAGGACCGTTTAATAATCCATCAATAAGCCTACGCAGGAGTGTAGCTATTTGTTTTAGTGGATTTTCTGTATATGTCAAAATCCAAGTGGTTACCATATTTATGATATTAATATCAAGGAAAGGAAGCTGCTTGTCTTTTTCTGTTTCTACAGTGAATTTGTGTGAATCAAATTGACTACAAAGCATATTCAAAAAGTCATGTAAATTGAAATAATTACTTTTAATCACTGATTTAATTTTCAGTTTCAAATGCAAATTATCAGCTGAAAGTTGTAAATCATCCAGTTTATGATATTTATGACTGAACTCTGATTCTGCTCATCTCTCTTTTGCAGAGAAAAATATTTTATCTATTTTCACGTTCTTACTTATATATATTTTAGTGAATTTTGGGAAAATGTTATTTTTCAAACAGACTTTAAGGAAACGTAAATCTACTTTTAAACAGGAAATTCAATTTAATATCTCCATCTCTTATAGTTACCGAGATATCAATGCGAATGCATGATTTTCTTTTGTCTTAAAGTAGATTTTTCACTATGTAAAACGCTCGCACGACTACTTCAAACAATTATAATAGTCGTGTAGCTCTAATTGTGGTGAGTCTGGTCTTCTCGTATCAGATATAGGCTTCTGAAACAATATAGAGAACGAATTACAGCTCAGACAGCACCAGTGTTGCCAATGTTGATGATTTATCACCAGATCTGAGGATTTTTGCAAGATCTAGGTAGCTGGTGTTTATTTTCAGGAATTAATCGAAATCTGGTGATTTTTTGTAATTTGAGAATGAAAGCTGAAAGGATATCTCCAAAATTATCATGCTACGCTCATAGTCTTTCAGTTAACGGATATGAATTCATAAATAAATTGTTACCAGAGCCACCTATCAGTATTTCATTTTGGCAACGGCATTCAGCAGCGCCATATCTTGGAAAGCGTAGCAATACCTAGTACAACAATGCCAGTGTATAGTCTGCATTTGCCGAGCAACCTAATTCCTGGAAAATTGATTGTCTTTTGTGCATCGTTTGCTATACGTTGCTGTGCCATTGATGCTTGGTTTGTGAATCCTATTATTTCCAGCCCCTTTTGAATTGATTCAACGATTCATTCGTTTTGAGATTGGAACATAGCAGTGTAAGTAAGTGTAAATAAAATTATTTGAAGACTGACGACACTGGATAGCACAAGCAGAGCCCTCTTTCTTGGTATAACATTGGAAGAGTTTCGATGTTAATTCCGAAGCTAAGGTTACTGGTATTAGAGTTAACAAGATTTAATTGCAAACTTCCTCAATAAGCTATTTCATAAGTAACCTGTAAGGTGAGAAGTTGCATAAAGTAACTAATTTAACTTTGTGAATCACGGTTGAACTTCAATCTGAAGCTAGACATCGATTTACACGTCGTTTATATAGTCGTCAAAACAAAATAATCAATTACTAACATTTTGTTCGGAATAAAAGGGTCAAGCCTCAAGCTTGACATTCACCTTGCCTTGAATATGCACTTAACGAATAACATGTTCTTATAACCTTAATTAGCATATCAATGTACGTTGCAAATTAAATTGATGGAAATTTGTCTCCAGGAAATTGAAAACTTTCATACGAATTACTTTATTTTCCATCAAAAATTATGTGAATATTATCACTTCATCTAAACCGTTCTCCTTCCCTCAAACTGAAAAGAGCTTTAGCAGTAAACATCTTTGTTCGTAAAATAAAAATTCATTTGTCAGTCCACATTCCACAAACAATGACCCCAACACTTACTTTCTTGGTCGTATTATCTGAAAAAACGGGTCAACGACGACGTTGCAAGGGGTCCATGTCAGCGACAAAAAAAATAATGAATGCAATAATCCACATATACAGATAGATTTGTTGCTTGTGTGTCATATTTTAGATTAAAACCTAGGAAATTAAAACTTCAGAAGCTGAAACAAATTTCATTTTTCTCAGTAAACCCGTTCTTTCGCAATGATGAATTATGTCGAAAGTTTTTGTTCCTATTTCGTCCAGAACTTTCGAATTCGGTATAAAATCGAATTAAACTACTAATTATGCTGTCGAAGATGTATCGAAATATTGGTTTAATTAAACTATCTACCTCATAAATATGATATACTACGTTACAAAATGAGATAATTATGAATATCAACTCATCCAGGCATCGAAATTGTTTAATTATCCAGAATAGATACGCTATCATTTATTACGATTATTATGTAAGCGTAATAGATACATTTCAACAATGTCGAATATGAATATGATACTTCATCGTATCGTTGTTTAGTTGTGCCGTCGAGGAAGATAAATAGTCCAGTCGATGAAGCCGAAAAAAAATAAAAAAGTATCAATTCTTTTCCAGTAAACGGATTTTTATGAACCTTGATATACGGGATTTCAAATCAGAAGGCTCCACTTGACAAATTTGAGGACTTATTGCGTGAACTGTTCAAATTGACAATGGTTCTCTTACGAGCGTTATACTTAAGAAGTCTTCTTGGTTAGTTCCCATTCAGGTTCCCTTTCTGTTGTTTCCAGAACTTCTCCATAGATAGAATATGTTCAGCGTTATCTCTTTCCTCGCAGTATATACATTTGCAGGTTTGAGTTCTATGCTATACATGTAGCTGCCGAAGCATTTGCATAAGGTGAGAACTCATTCTTTTCCAGTAAACGGATTTTTATGAACCTTGATATACAGGATCCTGAAGGGTCCGGGATAGTGGGTGTGTGTTTCAAATCAGAAAGCTCCACTTGACAAATTTGAGGACTTATTGAGTGAACTGTCCAAATTGCCAATGGTTCTATTACGAGCGTTATACTTAAGAAGTCTCCTTTGGTTAGTTCCCTTCCTGGTTCCCTCTCTGTTGTTTCCAGAACTTCTCCATAGATAGAATATGTTCAGCGTTATCTCTTTCCTCGCAGTATATACATTTGCAGGTTTGAGTTCTATGCTATACATGTAGCTGCCAAAGCATTTGCATTAGGTTATTCTTTTCCAGTAAACGGATTTTTATGAACCTTGATATACGGGATCCTGAAGGGTCCGGGATAGTGGGTGTGTGTTTCAAATCAGAAAGCTCCACTTGACAAATTTGAGGACTTATTGAGTGAAGTGTTCAAATCGACAATGGTTCTATTACGAGCATTATACTTAAAAATTCTTCTTTGGTTATTTCCCTTCCTGGTTCCCTTTCTGTTGTTTCCAGAACTTCTGCATCGAGATAGAATATGTTCAGGGGTACCTATCTCTTTTCTCGCAGTATACACATTTGCAGGTTCTGGTTCTATGCCATACATGTAGCTGCCAAAGGATTTGCATTACGTAAGAACTTATTCCTCCAAAAGTTTCACAACTTCGCTCTTCCATAAAAAAAATTAAGTCTGGTAGGGAGAAATTCGGCAGATCTCGAATTTGACAATGAAGTGGTGACCAGTTTGAACTCGTTTAGTCCGTCTATCTTGAGTATCTCGTGGTGAAAGAACAGACGAGATTTCTGATGAACACCGACCATGGAAATATCCATAGGGAAGGGACATCAATCAAACGAAAAGCTCTCTTTTGGATAGAATCCAAGAGCTTCAGCGTATGTTTGGGACCCGAATTCCGAATATGTCAACAGTATTCCAGGACAGATGGTCACTTCCAGCAGCTCGTTGATATGGAGCAGAAACAAAGTTGATGCCAAGACATATCCCTGTGGAATACCCCCGTTGGTAGGTATCGGACTATACTTCGTCACCATATCTGAGAGAAAACTCATGTTTTGCTTTGTTCCATTTTTAATAGTTTTTTCCATACAGGTGTCGCGTATAGAACAATGGGTTGAGCCAGCGTTTCCTTAGCTTCACCAAAGGTTGGCATAGTTCTAATCAAAGTGTTTTAAGTTTTCCTTGTTCTTTCTGTTGCATTCCTTAGAAATTTGGGAAAATTCTGTTCATCCCCCAAATACTCTATCTGATAATCTATGAACGTGTTCACACTGTGGATACACTGTAACACTATAAATGAGAAATAATCACCAGTACCTACTCAAAAAGTCAAAATACTGTTGAAGTACTAAAGACCTTATCAATTAGCTGAAGTAGACGGTAACTTGATAGCCGAAAGCTAATTTAACAGTATTTTTATTGGATAAGGGTGATTATTTCTTATCCACACTGTCTTGGATTCTAGTTTTGGCATTGGTTTTGTTTTAAACTTTTACCAGTCGACGTTGCATATTTGTGTATAACGTGTAAAAGTAAAATAAATATTTTGAGTACTAGGAAATTGGCGGAAATTAAATTAATTGTAATACTCACTCATCGAACTGATCATTATTTTGTCTTTCACAGAACTCGTTAAACCTGAGGTTTCATTCCGTCCATTTGATAAACATACCATCTTTTTTCGAACGATTTCTGCCGATGATACGAGCGATGGTACCTGCCAAAATAATGTCAAGGGTGAGTTGATCTATTCTCACCATATGAAATTGAATCTACTTTGAAAATATCGTATTTTTCCAGGTACATTTCCACAGTAATATCGAAGATTTGTACAAGCACATAGGGAAAGAATACCTACCCTCGGACTATGGTGGAACAGAAAAATCTTTGGAAGAACTATACGGTAAAGTCTCTTCATTACTCATATGTTGATATATTATCGAGTCTCTGAAGATATTTTGACGAAGGATCGCGAGAAGCACATTTAGTGATAATAACTACTAGTATCTGAATACAATTTCAGTGTATGTGCCATAATGATCCCCGGATTTGAATCCATCGAATCTTTCATGCAGCAGCTACTGTACATTTTTTGTCATTTCCGAAGATAAATTTTTAAGTGATGTTAATTTACGCTCATCGATTCATGTTCATAATGTTACGTTCGAATAATAATAATGAAAATGCATTTATCTAGATCAGAATACATAACTATATAATAGTAGAAATATTATGCAAATCCAAGTAAACTCTCAGAGGGCTTCACAAAGAACGTGTTCTTCCAGTTAAGCCTTGTTATGTTATGTAAATAAAAAATCAAAGGCGATTCCAGAGGGCATAAGGCCAAGGCCCCAAGTTTCAGATTTTCCATATTTTTTTATACTTAGAGTACACGAGACGAAACCCTATAATGTTCGAAGAACATCGTGTTAGCCAGCAGTGGAATGTAGGTGGAGGAGATGAACATTCGAATTTATTGGAAGTTTGGAGGCTATAGGCAGAAGGAAAGAGTTCCACAATTTCGCTGTTCGATATAAAACTAAAGTTTGGTAGAAATAACTTCGGCAGGTCTCGAGCTTGACACTTAAGAGACAATGAGCCCGCCTAGTCCGCCTATGAGGAATCTCTCATGGTGGAATAACTGACGAGCTTCCTGATGAACAGCGACCATAGAAATATCTATAGGAAAGGGAGAGATCGCTCACCTTTCTACGATGTTCTAGAGAGGTGTGACATCATCAATCAGACTAATAGCTCCCTTCTAGATAGAATTTAAGAGCATCAGGGTTTGTTTGCGAACCGAATTCGAAACATTTGAGCAGTACTCCAGGACAGATCGATTATGACTAGATGATGGGATGTAAAGTAGCTCTTGACACGGAATAGAAAATCATCATCATGGATCTATAAGACTAAGAATAGCAGCCCCAGATCATCAGATTTAACCTCTTTCGTAGATGAAATTCCGTGTAGTGGGAGTAACCCTCTATTCCAATGAATATCATTGGCCGGCGACCATAGTTCGTGAGCTATGATAGCCAGAGGAGGGCGATGTTATCACTTCTCGTCCCAATAAACTCCATTAATCAATGATCCAGAATGACATCACCAGAATAACTATATTTTGTAAACTTAATAATTTTGATTAGATACTGATAAGTAACCTTTTCGATGATTAAAAATGTTGATATATTGCTACAAAGTATTTCGGTTGTCGTTGTCTCATGATATAATAAATGTTGATTATATATTCTTGCTGTTACAGATGATTGGTGCCAGGAGATTTTATATTTTGAACCACTGTACAACGACTTGCTCAGTTTGAAAGCAAAAGGGGAGTTCAAGGTAGAACGCTGCGACGAGGAAATATTCGGTATGGGATCAGACGGAAGTTTCAAGAAACTGGCCATAGACTAAATTAATTTATTGTATCTAGTTTAAAAGAAATATATGATTTAATCAAGTAACGAATCGTTTTATTATATCCACCATATTCTCCAGATTTGGCCCCCTGCGATTTTTATCTTACCAAACTGGAAGAAATGCCTCGGCGGAAAGAAATTTGGCTCCAATGATGTCCAACGTCGGACGAAGTGTATCGGGCTGCAAGGATATTATGTTGAGAAATAAAATAATGTTTGACCAAATAAATCATTTCTTGTTTCGTTTTTCAGGGGCTTATCATCTTCCCCTCTCGTACAAATATCGTTGACAACAAAATGATGTTTAAAATGATACTATTGAAAGTTTCTCAATATTGTAGTTTTCAATCATTTTGAAGATGATTATTTGAATATTGAATATCCTATTGTTGGAACCGTTATTCAGTGTACATAAGTTGCGAGAACCCTTATTTATAATTCATCCCTCAAGTATGGAAACTGTGGGTTGAAATGAGGAAGCTAAACTACTCGAGGTGGCTAGGAAGGTGACTATTAAGAAAAGCGAGTGCAATTCGTCGTGGCCTACGCTTTTCACTTGTCAGAAACTGAAGTCTTCCTACCTATATATCTTGAGTACGACTTGAAAGCCCCTACTAGGTATATTTAAAATCTACCATCTCTTATATCTTCCATACGTTACGAAGAATATTTGTTCCTATACACGTTTTATTCGTATTCCGAGAATCGTTAGATTGTTTCTGGCAGAATGGTGTGTATAATGTTGGTGTCTCAACGCGATCAAGAGGCTCTAAACGGTAAAATGTTGGGAGAAGAGATAGGCATTCGAATTTTTCTTGAAGCTTTGGAGGTTATGGGCATAGAGAAAGACCTCACAGTTCTACAACTTAGCAGTTTGATAAAAAAAATAAGCAGTCACGGAGCACTGCTGACAGAAGTGACAACTAGATTAGATTAGATTAGATTAGATTTATTTATTTGGTGCTGAAGGTACAAAGTATTTACACAAGTCAATTTTATAATATTATACATTTTTAAGATAAAAGACAATTGAAACTATAAATATATAAGTCTAAATGATTAATATAATTTAAATAGTCATGACATTCACATTTTTGCAAGACAAAAACTTATCTGCACTGTAGAAGGCTTTGCTGAGTAAAACCTTCCTAACAACGTGCTTAAAACCCCTCAAAAGTAGACTCCTAACCTTGGTCGCCAACTTGTTGAAGAATATATTACAACGAAAATTTGAACCATTCAACTGTTTCAAGTCTTAACGCTTTTGATCGAATATCATCCTTATGTCTGGTACCATAACCGTGAACATCCCTGTTTTTTAAAGCAATGTCATAGTTCTGATAAGCATACATAAGACACTCATAAATAAATATACAAGGAAACGTTAAAATATTCATTTTAAGCTATTGCATATAGCTTTTATCGCGGGCTTTGACCGCGGCGACCGAATCAAGAAATTCCGTAACGAAAAATAATGTAAGACCTAAACACGTAACATGTGTCAAATTAATTAATTAATTTGAAGTTTCTAAAAGTGAGAAATGTTATAACTCTAGCGCTTTAGACTCCGGGATTTTCACGTGGCCTATCGTTATTAGAAGGTTCGAATTATCTAAAAACATAATTGCATGAACTCCAGACGTCCTATGTAATTAGCTACGAACGAAATCATTTTGACATATGCCTTTAGGAGCTCGCTACGCGTCAGTCAAGAAATTCCGTAACGAAAAATAACAGGAACTCGTTTATGTTGCGCTCTCTCGGGTGACTAATATTGAAAAATTGTATATCACGACAAAAAACGATAATTCTACATTCAAGTTTTATAATAATCGAAGGCAAGCTGCATCGGCTGCACCTTTGTTGCAAGAATTCGAAAGACTGCCTTTAAATAGTGTTCAGACGACAGCTCAAAGTGTCTTAGATTTCATTAGTAATAGAAATGGCATTTCAATAATGACTTTCAATTGCCAATGTCTAAATAGTCACAAATACGATTTACAAGATTCAGTTACGAGACAAACAAATATGTTACTTCTTACCGAAACTTGCATGGCGCATGATAATCCGATTGAAATACCTAATTTCAATTGTATTGTTCAATTCAAACGAGATACTGTTCCAGAAGGTGTGGTAGCTATTTACCAAAATAATAATGTAACTAATATTATGACTCCGAATATTGAAATAAATATTGCACACGTTAACGATGTTAATGTTAGGCGCTCATTTGTTGGAGATATTTGTGCGTGCTTATGCAAACTTAGAAATGGCCTACACATAGTCATGGTAGCAATTTACATTTCTCCGAATCCAAAATTGGACGAGGTAGAGCATTTTATTTATCGCACTTTACTGGAGTACACTGAAGAAGGGTCGAAAATACTTGGTCCAAATGGTAATAAATTTGCACTTATCTTGGCTGGCGATTTCAACATCAACTTCGCTGATAAAAAATCAGAGCGGTTAACAACTTTTCTTTCGGAAAAATTGAATTTGAAAATGAATAATGATCCACAAGAATCTACAACAAAATATGGGACCACCATTGACGCGGTATTTTCCAGATATTTAGAGGATATCAAGTCTCAAACTTATGTCTCTTATTTCAGTTATTCAGTTATCATAAACCTATAGTTTCAATGATAACAAATTCCTGAATAACCTACATTTATTGTAAGATAATAAAAATATTTTAAACGATATCAACTTCTCATTTATTCAATAAAAGAAAAAAAATGTTTTCTTATCGGTCACCACGCTCCAAAGTAACTTGAATTAATATCAAAGAAAAAACTTGAATTAAAATATCAAAGAAAAAAAAATACTGCATAAATTTAAAAAAATAAATAATTATAATTGCATAAGTTGAGAAAAAATGCTATGCAATAGCTTTACCGCGGCAGTCCCCGTAAGCCACACGTATCTTTTTTCATTTTCTATACTTGGAACACACCTATAATGTTCGAATAACATCGTGTAGCCAGCGGTAAAATGTTGGGAGAAGAAATAGGCATTCGAATTTTTTTTGGTGGTTATAGGCATAGCGAAAGACCTCACAGTTCTACAACTTTGCCGTTTGATAAAAAAAAGCGAGCAGTCACCGTGCAATGCTGACAGAAGTGAAAACAGACATTATGAAGTAGCCAATTTATTTTATGTTATCTTTGAATTATTGTAGCATCCGAAATTACAACTTTATTATTTTTAAATGAAAATTAATATAACTAGTTTTTCTTTAGTTTTCACAACTGTCAGCATTTCTCTACTAGATTATCAGATTATCAGATCTCCATTTTAAAATCTTTGTCACATCTTCATTTATTACGTAAACATGTATATGTCTCTCTCTCTCTCTCTCATGGCCTCATTGAATGGTTTAGGGGCTCTAGATGAGAAAGCCGTATGGAGTGTACCATCATCATCACTCCCAGCAGGTCGTTTATATTGGTGCCAAGACAGATTCCTGTGGAACACCAACGCTTTGGTGCCAGACTCGGTCAAATGCTTTGGAGGTTGAGATTCCCCATGTCTTTCTGCCATACATGTTGTACACGACATCGTCATATTAGGGATTGTGGGATCCGCTTGTCTGGAAAAGATGCAAGGTTGAGTTTTGGTTGCATTACTCTACTAGATTACCAGATCTCCATTAATTGTTTCAACCGGTCTCTTTCTGTCTCCTCTGGCCATCCGACGCAGATTGAATAACCGGGCAAACACGGTGGTTCTCAATACAGGTTCGATTACCGCCACACTCTTTTCCTCCTAATGCACAGACTATATGATCTGTGGTTTCCATATATAATAGCGATCCTGTATACAATAATTTAACATCTAGAGGATCAAAATGTTACAGGGATTTATTTGTGGAATGATTCTCTCCAGAGCGAATGAAAAACGGTATAAACTAACTAATAAATTTTATCCTGCTTATGATGGCCTCGAGAAAAGTGCGAAAATAAAATAATTATCGGCGTGGCCGTAGAATTGATGGAACCTGAAAGAGCTCGAAGACTGACTAACATAAAACTTTCAAGGTGTGAAAACTCATTTATAAAAGTAATTCAAATAAATATATTTTCTTCGCCACATTTTTATAACTCCCCGCGGATTTTCGAATATAACAACCATGCCATTCGAGATAATGTTTTGCCTCAGAAGTTTATCTCTTTTATTCCCGACTCCTTTGTAAGTAGCTTCTGAAATAATAAAGCAACACTTCTCCTAATAATATTATAGCGGCGTAAAATGTATACGATTTCTTTTTCCTATTTATGCGTAACACTACTCCTGACAGTTATATTCTATCCCTTAGCACATTTCACTATTTCCAAATGCGAAAATGATACTGCTTATAAGGAAAGTTATGTTCCTAGCACAATTTTTACGAATCGATCCAATATAAAATCAGCGTCTCCTGTATATTATCTTTTGAATCTTCTAAAGTTGTGCAAATATTGCCTTCATATCTTACATCATAATAAAGCATTATACAGTATCAGTAAAAATTTCACCGTTATAAAACATTAGAACATATAGATCCAAGTATCAAGCTCCAGAGATCCTCGATTATGGAGAAATATGCTTTTCTATTTCCAATAGAAACTTCCAAGGCGTTACAATTGATAAACATCTGAAATAGTAAGCACATATCAACTTACTTTCGAAAAAACTGAACAGAGTATGCTTTGAAGGTTTTATCCAGAACGGTGGGCCATAGATGCCTAAGGAGTGTTTATGTTGCCAATTTTTATTCCCGCCCTCTTATTGGGATCTGGGGAGGCTCTTCAAGGATAGTAGAGACATTTTGAGCTCTCTAAATTTTGCTAGTAATAATTTCATAATAAATAATTTAAGATTTTACACATTCAGAATATAAGTAATAAATTTAAATAGCTAAAATCTCTAGAAATTAAGGAGTATTAAAGGTTCGATATCCTACTGAACAATCAATGAATACTTAATAATCCTCCATTGTTATATTAAAAAATATACTTGGTAAACCTTCGAAAAACTTTTTCATCGAACTTTTCGTCTTAACAGTGGAGGAATTGTATGTTATGGAAATCCTGAAACATCATTACACGAAAAAGATTAAAATTTCATTATTTGATGATAATTATGAGACTAGAGCAATTTCGAATTCACGAGCATATTAATAAGAAGCATAAAGTTGATTAATCAAAAATTTATTCGCATTACTTCAGTAAAATCTAGAATTTATTACCTTTTGAATTAAAAAATGTTCATGGCTTACAACAGTACAAAAAAACGTGTGGCACTCGGGGACTGCCGCGGTGAAGCTATTGCATAGCATTTTTCTCAACTTATGCAATTATAATTATTTATTTATTTTTAATTTATGCAGTATTTTTTTTTTCTTTGATATTAATTCAAGTTTTTTCTTTGATATTAATTCAAGTTACACTTTTTGAGCGTGGTGACCGATAAGAAAACAAATTTTTTAATATCGTTTAAAATATTTTTATTATCTTACAATACATGTAGGTTATTCAGGAATTTGTTATCATTGAAACTATAGGTTTATGGTAACTGAAATAAGAGACATAAGTTTGAGACTTGATATTTTCTAAATATCTGGAAAATACCGCGTCAATGGTGGCCTCATATTTTGTTGTGGATTCTTGTGGATCATTATTCATTTTCAAATTCAATTATTTCCGAAAGAAAAGTTGTCAACCGCTCTGATTTTTTATCAGCGAAGTTGATGTTGAAATCGCCAGCCAAGATAAGTGGAAAATTATTACCATTTGTACCAAGTATTTTCGACCCTTCTTCAGTGTACTCCAGTAAAGTGCGATGAATAAAATGCTCTACCTCGTCAGATTTTGGATTCGGAGAAATGTAAATTGCTACCATGACTATGTGTAGGCCATTTCTAAGTTTGCATAAGCACGCACAAATATCTCCAAAAAATGAGCGCCTAACATTAACATCGCTAACGTGTGCAATATTTATTTCAATATTTGGAGTCATAATATTAGTTACATTATTATTATTTTGGTAAATAGCTCCCTCACCTTTTGGAACAGTATCTCGTTTGAATTGAACAATACAATTGAAATTAGGTATTTCAATCGGATTATCATGCGCCATGCAAGTTTCGGTAAGAAGTAACACATTTGTTTGTCTCGTAACTGAATCTTGTAAATCGTATTTGTGACTATTTAGACTTTGGCAATTGAAAGTCATTATTGAAATGCCATTTCTATTACTGAGGAAATCTAAGACACTTTGAGCTGTCGTCTGAACACTATTTAAAGGCAGTCTTTTGAATTCTTGCAACAAAGATGCAGCCGATGCAGCTTGCCTTCGATTATTATAAAACTTGAATGTAGAATTATCGTATTTTGTCGTGATATACAATTTTTCAATATTAGTCACCCGAGAGAGCGCAACATAAACGAGTTCCTGTTATTTTTCGTTACGGAATTTCTTGATTCGGTCGCCGCGCTCAAAGCCCGCGATAAAAGCTGTATGCAATATATGCAATAGCTTAATAGAAACAGGTACTCTCAGGTCTCTGCTACGCGCGTCTAACGTATAAACTCTAACTGACGCGTAGCGAGCTCCTAGAGGCATATGTCAAAATGATTTCGTTCGTAGCTAATTACATAGGACGTCTGGAGTTCATGCAATTATGTTTTTAGAAAATTCGAACCTTCTAATTTCGATAGGCCAAGTGAAAATCCCGGAGTCTAAAGCGCTAGAGTGTTATAACATTCGTATAAAATAGCGAAATTTCTCACTTTTAGAAACTTCAAATTAATTAATTAATTTGACACATGTTAGGTGTTTAGGTCTTACATTATTTTTCGTTACGGAATTTCTTGATACGGTCGCCGCGCTCATAGCCCGCGATAAAAGCTATATGCAATAGCTTATAAACGCAGCTCAAATTTAAAAATTTAAGAATTATTTTGTTGAGGTTTTCTACAAAAGTGTTCCCTTAATTTTCCCCAAGCTTCTTCGTTATTTTTTTTCTCTTTCGACGTTATGCATTAAGTTTAAACTGTTTTATTAAAACTAGATCGACATTTATAAGGAATTCTTGAATAGTAGACTTCCGTGGATAGCTAATATTGGAAATTCTTGGTTTTCGAATCGACTCCGCGTCACAATAGCACTACTTGATGCCGACGTTTCGCCAAGCATTACAGGTGGAATCTTCAGGGCAGACTTGAGGCTTGAACTGAACCTGATTCTACTGGTTTCTGTAGCGGTATTTATTGGGCAAAAAACCTCCACGCTTCACAGTTTATTGCCTTTATTCCGGTGGTTAACTCCGTTCCGGCACCTGACCCTGCCGTTGTGTGATCATGTGCGAAGTGGAATTTTCGAAGATGGGTTTTCAAATGTCTTAGTCGAACTTTTAATAGTCATTTTATTTGAGTTTAGAATGGATTTTCATCACGTAATGGCTGATTCCATTCAAGTATTATGGTTCAAGACATCTCATGATTATCAGCGAGTCAGTGAATGAGTGAGGACACTTAGCTTTATATAATATATAGATTGAATAGTGCATAATTAATTATTCGTGTTACAGAAAGATCATCAGCTGAAATTCGCAAGGAACTTGAAATTCATCTCTTGTATAACGTATAATCACATCCTTGGAAGAGCAAAGGACTATTGATCCGGAGGTCCTGGAAGTGATCTATAATATTTAACAAGACATGAGCTTCTAATTTGCGTTGTACATTAATGAAGAGAAGCACGACGGCAGTAGCTCTCGAGGGTACTTGTAAAGCAGTTCTGAGTTTCCTTATGATATATGTAATACGATTTCCGTCAATAAGGCTGGCTTTCTGGGTATCCTCAATAATCCCAACTCGCTACAATATTATTGTAATATTGCGCTATCTGGAATTATTCCATCTTGAGCCGTTCCTCATCGTGTTATTTCTGCTCATATTGTGTCACGAACTACGACGAACTTGCTCGTCGTGTAACTTACAAGCTAGTTATCATAAGGACGTAGGCCGCTCGGTGAGGAAATTTTTGACGAGATTCGCTACATATTGTTCCCTTTTGTAAACGTTTGCAAAATCAGTAAGATATTATGAAGCCCCAAAGAAAAAGCCAGGTCCAGCTACTGGGGTAAAGCTACGTAAAGGGCGCCAATGATTTATTTACCAATGGGGAATAAGCAACAAACTTACTGATAATAGAATAGCATAGAATTTTTTATAACGAAAGTACTTGAGAGATACATAGAGCTTGCCTTAAAAATACACAATTTCTCGAACATATTCTAGTTAGCAATGTGCTTGAGACTAACTAATTTCTTGCATGTTTCAAACTTCTTTACTGAAACCCAGCATACGTATTTAGAAGGTTGCTCGACCCAAACAGCAATGTTACACTTTATTGTATTCTACATTTGATCGAGAATAATAACCTAGTATTAGCAATTTTTCTTGATCTATCGAGAGCAAATATGATTCGTTAACTCAAGAATGTCTGTTGGGAAAACTTGATGACTACTCGGATTGTACAGTCGCCCCCAGAGGAAACATACAAGGTGATATCGAATGTACGTCGTATACAACTGAATGCCGGTTTAGAGTTAATAAATTAGGCAACCTATTCGAAAAAACTGATGGAGATGATATGTCTCTTGCAGTGGCGGCTCCTCGAAGGAGGCTAAGGAGGCTCAGCCTCCACACCAATTTATCTCAATGATCATTCTTCATCTCATTTCCTGTTTCTCTGATAATTCTTTGAATTTTACAATTTATTCCACGATCTCAGCAGTTATTTTTAATCTGGCAACAGTGGCCAGAGGCTAGATTCTCTATATATCTCAAACGCTAAATACGTGCGGTCAACACAGTTGCCGTTTTTCCAACCAGTTCAATTGCCAAATAGGGTAAAACAGCGAATATGGCAACACTCTATGTAGGCTAGCTTCTCGTACGCACTCGGTCGGTCGTATGAAATACGATACTTGCTGCGACAGCGACACGTGCTCCGTCAGTTAGTTTTTGTTTCGCCACGCGATGTAAGGTTAAGTTATAATTTATCTGTTCGGTGAGTTATTAACAAAGAGTTCTTTGGTTATTAAACGTTAAAATGAGTAGTGATTTAGTTGCTGAGATCTTAGAAAATCCATTTAGTGGATTAACATATGACAGAAAAGTGTTTTTAGAAATAAACGGCCTTTACCGGATTTGAAAGGATTAGTGATGACGGGTATGTTTCAAAATGGATCATTTGATACTGATAATTATAAAAAATATTTATGGTTAACGGGATCTGAAGTACACAATGAATTATATTGCTGGTATTGCTTGCTATTTACATCTGATACAACTTCATGTTGGGGGCACTCGGGTTATGAAGATTTGAAAAATTCAGCTCGTGGTATAGACAGACATGAAAAATCGCAGGAACATATTACATCGAGTATTAAGTTTAAATTAACCGGTAAACAGAATATTGTTAAAGGAGGAAAACATATAATTTGGACAAGAAACTACATTATAAACAACTTTTTTTATGAAATTTTAGATACTATTAAAGGTCAAATTGAGATTCGATTTTCCGATTTACATGAATCGAAGTTTTTCGACTTGACGAATAGAAGATTTTTCGAATCTTTTCCAAAAGAGTTTCCCAATACACTTTTAGATAACTTAGTTCTAAAATATAAATTTTTTGATAAAATAGCACTGCACAATGAATTAAAGATATTTTAGGCCAGTACGACATTCACGCCGATATGATAAAATATATGATGGACAATGATTTGCAACAAGTTTTACCTCAGTTTTATAAACTACTTTGTTTGACAGTCACCATTCCTGTCACGTCGGCATCGGTGGAGAGATCATTTTCTACTCTCAAACGAATTAAAACTTACATGCGAAATACAATGGGCCAAAATCGTTTATTCAATGTTAGTTTGATATCTATTGAAAAAGATTTAGTAAAACACTTAAAACGAAATGATACATTTTATGATAATATTATTGATCATTTTTCGCAAACTAAAGACCGTAGAATTCCGTTAATATATAAAAGAAGTTAATAAAAATAATAAAAAAAGAACAAAAAATTTTTCGCTAAGAGAAACTCTACACCTCCACGTTGGTTCTTGCTTGGCAACAATTAATTCTGTCACTTAAGTAGCTGGTACGGTCGATGTGCAAAGGTTAAATTAATTGACTGAATAGAGTATATTTTTACAAAAACGTTTTATGCCCAGCCTCCTCTCTTAAAAAGTTTACGAGCCGCCACTGGTCTCTTGATGAAAATCATAAAAAAGATTTGAAACTTGATTCCGATTCTAATGTATCCTAAATTAGTAACGATAGCATTATAAAATCCCATAGAGTGAGTTCAAGCGATTATCGAATCGGATTTCAATGAAACATAGTAATATTGTGTTTTCAATGATGAAAAAACGATTCTAACGCTACTCACAACCTCAGACGACGATTAGTCAAGATATAGTATATACAAATACAGAACTTTACTCTTCCTATAGCCTAATATAAAGATTCTTGACCCAGTATGAATTATATATAAAAATTCTCGGGAAATAGGTCACATTAACACTGTTTTAAAGTTTTAAAATTTTTTGTCTTCACGTACGTTTCGGTCTCACGACCATCATCAGAAGACTTATTATGTCTACAAATTTTTGATTACTTTAAACTAATTGTATTACACAAAGCGTCCAAATCGCACCAATTTCAATCAAAATGCCCACGTCGCCGAAACGAAAGGAACACGATTAAACAGGATTACAATTTCGTTTAATCGTGTTCCTTTCGTTTCGGCGACGTGGGCATTTTGATTGAAATTGGTGCGATTTGGACGCTTTGTGTAATACAATTAGTTTTAAGTAATCAAAAATTTGTAGACATAATAAGTCTTCTGATGATGGTCGTGAGACCGTACGTGAAGACAAAAAATTTTAAAACTTTAAAACAGAGTGTTAATGTGACCTATTTCCCGAGAATTTTTATATATACTTCCTATAGCCTATAGTCCCAAAAAAATCATACTTTTGACCAATAATTTATATAAAATTGATAACGATAGCATCATAAAATCCCATAGAATAAGTTCCAGCGATTATCAAGGGATTTTCAAATTTCTAGATTTTTCATTCATTTCTTGGAAAATAACTGATTACACGACGAGAATCTACGTCAAAAACCGTGTAAGAGGGTAATTTATAAATAATGGAGTGCTAGTTCAATGTGAACTTACTTTTTTTCCCGTGTTTTGAAGCGACACGTCATCACATAATGTTTTATTACTGGAACACCGAATAATTCAGAACAATCAAACTCTGGCATATCAATGAGGTCGGTTGAAAGTACAACATGCAGAAAAATCCCATCGTTCCACCACTCTCAAGAGTGACAGTAGGTTTCACCATTCCATCTACGCGTTTGTCAATCAAATCATATCCGTGAGGACTTTGATGTATTTCTTTAAAACCCAACACGGACGATGGATAGACCACAATTGATCCTGATCCTCTCTTTCAATCTCCGAGGACTTTTCAACCATCCTGTATTGAAATTATGAGAAATTATATAGTCAACACTTTTCAATTTCCAGCTATCAATGAAGTTGGTTGAAAGTACCCAGTGGCGGCTCCTCGAAAGAGGCTAAGGAGGCTCAGCCTCCTCACCAATTTATCTTAATGATCATTCTCCATTTTATTTCCTGTTTCTCTGATAATTCTTCAAATTTTACAACTAATTCCCCGTTCTCAGTAGTTATTTTCAATCTGGCAACAGTGGCCAGAGGCTAGATTCTCTATATATCTCAAACGCTAAATACGTTTGGTCAACACGGTTGCCGTTTTTCCAACCATTCAATTGCCCAGTGGGGTGAAACAGCGAATATGGCAACATAGTAGGGAGGCTAGCTTTTCGTACCCATTCGTCGGTCGAATGAAATACGATTACTTGCTCCCGCCTCCCGCTGCTAGAAGAATGCGGCAGCTCAGTTGTTGTTTTTATTCCACGAGGCGTAGTAAGGTTAAGTAGTTAATTTTTAAGTTATAATTCATCTAATCGGAATCGGTGAACGTTAAAATTATGAGTGACTTAGTTGCAGAGTTCTTAGAAAATCCATTTAGTGGATTAACATATGATAGAAAAGTGTTCTTCAAAAACAAACGGCCTTTACCGGATTTAAAAGGATTAGTGATGGCAGGGAAGTATCAAAATCGATCGTTTAATACTGATAATTATAAAAAATATGTATGGTTAACGGGATCTGATGTACACAATAAATTATATTGCTGGTATTGCTTGCTATTCACATCAGATACAACTTCATGTTGGGGGCACTTGGGTTATAATGATTTGAAAAATTTAGCTCGTGGCCTAGAAAGACATGAAAAATCGCAGGAACATATTACATCGTGTATTAAGTTTAAATTAACCGGTAAACAGAATATTGTTAATGCGATTGATTCTACACGAACACGCGAAATCGAAAATCATAATAATACAGTTAAAGAAAACAGCGAAGTTTTAAAAAAAATCATTAATTTCTTATTGTATTTATCATTTCAAGATTTGGCTTTTAGAGGGCATGATGAAACTGAAAATTCAGTTAATAAAGGTAATTTTAGGGAATTGTTAGATTTGTTTTGTAAATACGACAGTAAGCTTCGCGATTTTATGACTAACGCGTCAGTGTTTGCAGGCACCTCAAAAACAATACAAAACGAAATTCTTGATTCAATAAATTATGTCCTCCGAAATCACATAGAGGATGAATTATTTAATGTCCCTTTTTTTCGTGGCAGGTTGACGAAACAACTGATATAACGTGTAAATCACAATTATCAATCATTTTTAGATTTGTAAAAAATGGACAACTAGTGGAAAGATTTTTAGGGTTTTACGATGTTAGTTCGGGAAGAACAGCGATCAATTTATTTAATTTCTTAATGGAAACATTTCAACGATTTGACTTTGCGAACAAATTAATAGCTCAAACCTACGACGGCGCATCTGTAATGGCGGGACATTTAAACGGTCTTCAAACAAAAATAAAATCAGTTTCGCCTCAGGCTATTTTCACCCATTGTTACGCTCACAACATGAATTTGGTTTTAAGTAATGCATGTAATTCCATTAAGGAAGTTAGAATTTTTTTTTTCCAACTTATCGTCATTTTCAAATTTTTTTAGCAAATCCACCAAACGAACTGAAATTTTGAATAACATAGTAGGAAACAGAATTCCCTGTAATGCTCCAACTCGATGGAATTTTACATCACGTGCAGTGTTTACCATTCACAAAAATAAAGACAAATTAATTGAAACATTTGATTTTATATTAAACAGTGATGACTTTTCGACAGATCAGGTTTCATTAAATGCTGCTGTTGGTTTAAAATCTTATTCAGAAAATGAAGAATTTTCGTTTTTTCTTGATACTTTTAAATTAATATTTGAACAAACTGATCTTATTTTTCAAATTTTACAACATAAATTCACTGATATAATTTATTCAAGAGATCGTTCGAAAAATCTCATTGATAAAATTTCAAGTTTCCGTAATACAGAATTTTATTTTAATATTTTATTTGGAAATTATTCAACTGATGAGGGTCAAATTGAGATTCGATTTTCCGATTTACATGAATTGAAGTTTTTCGACTTGACGAATAGAAGATTTTTCGAATCTTTTTCAATACACTTTTAGATAACTTAGTTCTCAAATATAAATTTTTTGATAAAATAACACTGCACAATGAATTATGCGTTGTATACTCGGATAAAGATATTTTAGGCCAGTACGACATTCACGCCGATATGATAAAATATATGATAGACGATGATTTGCAACAAGTTTTACCTCAGTTTTATAAACTACTTTGTTTGACAGTCACCATTCCTGTAACGTCGGCATCGGTGGAGAGATCATTTTCTACTCTCAAACGAATTAAAACTTACATGCGAAATACAATGGGCCAAAATCGTTTATACAATGTTAGTTTGATATCTATTGAAAAAGATTTAGTAAAACACTTAAAACAAAATGATACATTTTATGATAATATTATTGATCATTTTTCGCAAACTAAAGACCGTAGAATTCCGTTAATATATAAAAAAGTTAATAAAATTTATAAAAAAAAACAAAATATGAAAAATTCCAAAAAAAAATAAAAAACAAAAAACGAACAAGAAAATTGTTTGGCAAGAGAAACTCTATACCTCCACGTTGGTTCTTGCTGGGTAACAATTAATTTTGTCACTGAAGTAGCTGGTACGGTCGCTGAGTAGAGTATATTTAAAAAAAACGTTTTATGTCCAGCCTCCTCTCTTAAAAAGTTCACGTGCCGCCACTGAGTACAACATGCAGAAAAATCCCATTGTTCCACAAGTCTCAAGAGTGACAGTAGGTTCCATCTACGCGTTTGTTAATCAAATCATATCCGTGAGGACTTTGATGTATTTCTTTGAAACCCAACACGGACGATGGATAGACCACAATTGATCCTGATCCTCTCTTTCAATCTCCGAGGACTTTTCATTCATCATTGAAAATTATGAGAAATTATCGTAGTCAACACTTTTCAATTTCCAGCATTTCTCCGACTGATATCGATTCGAGTAAATTTTGCCGAGTGAAGTTCTGAATTGTTAATTCAACAGTAGGTGAATAAAATGTGATAATAAGAAAAAGCTCTGATAACTACATTACATCGACGATGGAATTATATTACACGGATTCCTGGTAATGACTTGGTATTCACATCCTTATCTTCTATCCACAGCCAGACCCAATAGACTGGGATTTTTCCCGGAATATTAACTTTCAAATTTATCGTCGAAACGACTAACTACCACCAGCATATCGAGCACAGCCTGAATCTGAATGGGCATTTTAAAGGTGTATTAAATCATTAAATCTGGATTAAGTGTATAAGTTAAAGGAGCATGATAAATTGTTTACCGAAGTGGTTTCGATGTCTTACGTTAAATTAATGAAATACCATTTCGAAGCCCTGATAAATTTATAACCGTTATTTCCAATCTGAAACTGAATGAATGACTCTTTCATATTATACAAATAGCCAATCATTTCACTAGAAATATGCAAGATCTCAAAAATACACATTGAAAAGACAAAAAATTAAAATTGCTGTCGCCCCCTTGCAGACTAATTATCTAAGGCTCCATGACCTGGATTTACTACCGCAAGGCCTTTGATTCAACATCATCACATGAGCCATTATTATACTTGCTCCAATGCTTTGCGGTACCAATACTACCAAACCCTCTATTAGTAAGTAAGTAAGTAAGTAAGTAAGTAAGTTTATTATTTCTTCGTAATCAGATATATTACAATATAATATAGCAATACTACTAAAAATGAAGTGGCGTCAAAAAAGAGAATATAAAATATAATTAATGTACACTGCACAATAACAACAATTCAAAAAATTATATAAGGACTATTATTGTCACTTATAGCTTAAAAATTCATCTATGCTGTAGGCCTCTATTTCGATCAGATACTCAAAAACAGCCCTTTTAAAAATCACTAATTTTTGAATAGCTTTAAACTCGTCTGGTAATGCATTAAAAAATTTAAGGCATCTATATAGTGGAGACTTTTCGAAAAATGTCAAGTCATGTCCCGGGATGTTATAATTCTTTGATCGAGTATCATGTGTATCTAGTTTTTTAAGATTAACAAAAAGATGTTTGTTCTTAAAAAGAAAAATAATACACTCATAAATATAGATGCTGTAAGCAGTAAGAAGAGTATTTTTTCTAAAATGTCCCCTCCCCTGCATGTTTCAATGAATTTAAGATTCAGAATGGTTCTCACAACGCGTTTTTGACTCACAAATACATTTTCAAAAATAGTGCTTGTACCATAGAATATGATACCGAACTTCATTCTTGAATAAAAATTTGGCAAAATATGGAATCGTTACAGCAATTTTTGAGTACCCTGATCGAATATCCCACAATATTTAACTTAGAGGTCAGTTTGTTTACATGCTCTGACCAACTCAATGTGGCGTCCGCTTCTAGCCCTAAGAACTTTACCGATTCTTGCTGTTTATATGTAATCTGGTTTATTACCATATTTGTAGGCGGTTCAAAGCCTGGATGAATATTTCTAAATAACATTATATTTGTTTTTTCAGCATTTAGTATCAATTTGTTCTTTCCGAACCATTCACCGGCATTCAACATGGCGGCACAACACTCAGAAATCAATTTTGGGTAAAGTCTTTCACTTAGATTCAGATTGCTATCGTCAACATAGGTTACCAAAGTGCGCTTTGGGCCTTCTAATTCTATGATATCGTTTAAAAAAATTATAAATAACAGAGGACCCGCCAAACTTCCTTGTGGAATTCCCACATTAGTTGTTTTGAGTTCTGAGTAAACTTTTGAATTTGAAGTAGTAACTGCCACCTTTTGTTGCCTATTAGACAGATACGATCTAAACCATTGCAAAACTACACCTCTTACCCCATATCTGTGAAGCTTGTATAACAAGAGTGAATGGTCTAAGGTATCGTACGCCTTTGACAAGTCTAGAAAGATTCCCTGCGTAAGTTCACCCTTATCAATTTTTTCGAATACAGCTTGAATAAAGGAAAATACGGCTGTGTCAGTTCCTCTATTTTTTATGCTGCCATGTTGAATGTCACTGAATAATCTAGATTTCTTAAAAAAGGAAATTAACCTGGTACACATGGACCTCTCAAAAATTTTTGAGAAACTATTCAGCAGGCTAATTGGCCGATAGTTAGAGACATCTGATGGGTCACCTTTTTTAAGAATAGGCTTTATTAGGGCCACTTTAAGTTGGTCCGGAAATACTCCGTGCCTAAATGAGTTATTTATGATATGTGTAAGTGGTTTACATTAAAGTCCTATACATTTTTTTATAATATACACAGGTATCTCATCTGTTCCACAGCTAAGTTTGTTCTTTAGTTTTTTAACAATTTGAAATATTTCTTCTTCACTTACAAGATCTAAGAACATGGAATTTTCATTTAGAGGAATTTTGCAAGTAAAGGGCCTTTTCGGTTGTTTATCCCTAACACTGGGCACAATGTTCTCTAAGAACTCGCTTATCTTATTGGCATGTTCTTGAGGGTTATCGAAAATCTGTCTGTCATTTTTTGTGGGGTCTTTTCCTTGTAAGTCATTGATTACTTTCCACACACTTTTATTTCTATTCTCACTATTTTTTTAAAAATTTTCTATGTACTTTTTCTTCTCCTCGGAAAGTAAATTATCATATTTGTATTTGTACCGTTTGTAATTTTCATTAAATTCACTATTACTTGACTTTAATATTAACAAAGCATACAGATCTCTTTTACATTGAGCTATTTCTGGAGTGTTGTGATAATTTGCTATCTTTTTTTTTTTTACTTCAAGAAGAGGGAATGATTCATTAAATATAGGAATAAAAGTGTTCAGAAAACTTACCCACTGACTATTCACATCAGATTGGCTTACCGATAACATATCTACCCAGTCCTGCTGTAGTAGTCTTTCATTGAAGGCATTTATATTTTTCTCCGAAAAGCTCCTTTTTTTGCAGACTTCCTCTTATTTTACATTAAGTATATCTACATAGACTTTGACACACTTGTGATCCGAGATATGATATTCAATGACCTCACATTCACTATCGTAATTAACACAAATGTTATCCAAACAAGAGGATTTTTAAGCGTCGATTCTTGTGTATTCCCTGGTGGCTAGCTTAAATCCATATACCTCCAAAAGGGATATAAATTCCACAGAAGCAGCATTTTGCACCGACACATCAATATTAAAATCACCTCCAATGAAAATTTTGCAGTTTTCTGTTGCCAGAATTTCTAAGGCTTTCTCCATACGATCAAAGAAAAACCGGACATTTGAAAGCTCAGAACACGATCGATATATAGATAGGAAGATACACTTTTGTTGACCCAAGAAACCTTCGACCGCACAGCACTCAAAATGAAGTTTTAAGGCTAACTTGTTAAGGTCCTGTCTGGGATTGGCTTTGCAACCATTTCTGGTAAAAATTGCAACTCCACCATGGTGATTTTCTTCACGACAGAAATGACAGAAATGGTTATAACCATCAGGAACAAAGGCTTTAAGTTGTTCAACCGATTTCCAATGCTCAATTACTAATAACATATCACAATCTGGGTTTTCATTTATTACAGATTCGAACTTGTTAAGGTTCGTTCCAAGTGAACGAAAAATTTGGTGAACCAAACTGCTCCTGCTTAGTTCGCTTTTTGACTTTTTTATATGTTGTGTTTAGGTCGTCTCTTATCTTTTTAAGATGCATAAAACATCTGTTGCCCCTCTGGAAGACTCGTTCTGCCATCACATCAGGCACACGACAAGTCTTGACAGAATTGGTAACAATCAAAAGAGGTATTTCCCAAAGAGACTCCTCAACATCCCACTGCAGCCTAAGGCAAACTCATGGGATTACTCTGGACCACCGAACTACCGGGGCATCAGATCACTCATTTTTTACATGGATAACCTTAAACTATATGCATAGGGAAAACATTCATCAGGCTCTTAACTTGGTTCAAAAATATACACGAGCCCTAGGCATGGAGTTTGTATTGGACAAGTGCGCAGTGTTTCATTTTAGGAGAGGATGATCTCTGGAAGACCAAGAGAATATGCAGCTTGCCGACGGAAGCATCTTCAAGCATCTTAATGCTGGAGAGACCTGTTGGTACCTGGGAATTGAACAGCATCTCAGTTTCCCAGGTAAACGTGGCTCTCCGAGGCAAGTACAGAAACCATTCCGATTCCGAACTTTCGATTGAGAACAAGGCGTCTGAAACAGATATGCTTGCCGTTCCAGTTCTGCTTCACTGTTTTGAACTGGTGAAATAGACGGTCGATGAGCTGCATTGACTCGACAAAGACACCCAGAAAATTATGCATATCCATCATAGTTTGCATCGTAGGTCGTCCGTTTCCTTCATTTATCTCTCACATCACCGGATAGGTAGGGGATTCCTCAGGCTATAGGGTCTGCATCGAACTATGGTTCTGAGTACAGCGTGTATAAAGTTCTTAAGAGCTCTGACATCCTCCTGTGCCTTGGCAAAGACACAATTGATCGGAGTGGGGCAGTACAAAAAGCTGCGAAAGAACTTGGTCTCGAATTTTTCATCAGTCGGGAAGGCCAACTAGAGGGCAACCTGAGGCTACCTTACATGCCATGAGTTATTGAGTCCGTTGTCGAAACCGAAAAATGCCAGATCTAGTGGAAAACAGGTCTGACGTTGTCCTCCTCGATAAACAAACCAATACTATTATGTCATTCTCTGCTCCGGTAAAGATTAAAACAGTCTTGAATGGACAAAGTATCAAGATCTCCTGTTTGAGCTCCGCACGCTATACCCAGGCCACAATGTCGTATTAGTAGTTCTGATTATCGGTGTTTCGGGTGGAATTCGGTCTTCGCTGCGTTCGCACTTGAAGATCATTCCGACCGGCAATAACTCGACACATATCTCGATATACCGGACGCAGGAGGCAGTCATTGTAGGTCCAATAAAGCTACTAAGGGCAAACGATTTGGAAACCTGAAGCTACTTACCTATCGGCGGCGGCGGGGAGAAGTATCGTCAGTATCGAATTTCTCTGACGCGATTGCTCCGATAGCGTCGGAGCACGCAGCAGCTACAACTAAGATTTTTGTAATAAAATATATATGTATATATAGATGGAGGTTATTTTTTAGATTATGCTGTTTTTAGTATGCTCCATTAACGCCGAACGAATTCAGTTACTTTGCGAAGAGAGCCCCAAACGTTTTCTGTACAATGATAATTTATCAAATTGCTGTTACTAAATTATACGAGAAATTTGTCGGAATCTTCGCTAACTACGATATAGTTTCATTTGTTGCGCGTTAATTCGAAAGTTCACCTTAAGTAATTCTTCATGTTTCAAAGGAAGGTGTACAGTAGATAAAGTACATTGTTCAATTAACACAGAGGCTCTTGGCAAACTTACAAATCTGACTTACGTTGTACCGTTAATCCTCAGGCGTTATAATACGTCATCGCATAAGGGAATAATTAATCACCGACTCTACAGGTTACAGTACTCTCTGATATCTGATAATCAATCAGAAAATATTAAAACTAGAAGCGGAACTTCGTCTGATAAATCTATCACATCTGTCATGATTGCCTCGCTGAAATCAAGAGAACTTTTAACGAACAACGAGATGAGGCACACAAAAAGGAAATATATGATACCGATAGGGGTGTCATAAATTTATCCGCATCACTTAATCCGCACATTCGTTGCTTTGCTATTCTTTCAACAGAATAGATTTTGATATACGATATCGCTTCGAATATCTTGAATCGGAGGCTTACGTTGCCGGTGATTCGTGAATTATATAGATTTACGCCCAGAAGAACGAATCAACGTCGACGTTTCGCATATCGTCACATGTGGCATCTTCAGAACACTGTCGAAGACGAGGCTGAAGATTACTTATTTTAATGTTCTGAGCTAGTAAAAATATTATAAAAATACATGGTGCACGGCCAGCAACAGGACCCTCTCATGGAATGATCTGCAAGATCCATTGCGAAAACCTCTCTACAAAAACTTGGATTTCTATTCCGTGACAAGAGCTACTTCACATGTCAGCAGCTCCTCATAATCTACAAGGCCTGTCCTGGAGTACTGTTCACACGTTTGGAGTTCAGTCAATACTCTCTCTGGTACAAGACCCATATACTGAGTACAAAAGACAGTGTGATGTCTTCAACAAGGAGCTTCATCATTATCAATTGAGGGGAGGGAGCTTAGCCCCCAGATACACTTAGGCCACTTAGTTGGGCCTATTGTACACCCTGTGGTTAGAAGCTTATTCTATTTTAGCAGCTTTGTGGCCCGCCAGAAACCCAGAATATTGCTAACACTGACTTCCATAAGTTCTCCTGGGAGCAGCTCTGCTTCGCCAAAGTAACGGTTACTTGAGAGCTTTTAGGCGCATATATATGTTCACATTTATTTTTTCGGTCGATACAACGGTTCCTATTTTTTGACTAAAAACGGCTCATCTGGTCAAGAATCTCGGAAGAGATTTTCGATACAGAATTAACCAGGCTATCCAAAAAACATCTACATCGAAAAACCTCGATGGCGTACCACTTTTTTTTGTTAAAATTGCTGTGAAGCTAACAAATAACTACGACACTGATTACATTTTAAAACAACTTATTACGTGAAAAAGCGTGTCCCAAAACTCACCTAAACATCTCAAATCGTAATCTGGATTTTCGAAAAAAAACCTAAGAAAAAAAATAAAACTTTGCCATCCTGTATATCGAAAACAAAGAGGTTTAGACCAGGTTTATAGGAACTTTTTTACTTAAAATTGATCCAGGAATAACCCCTTAAAATATTCATTGAGGAACATTCTGTATATGTAATGAAGAAGTCGTGAACAACTTTATATAACAGTTGCAATCTGAGAATGTCGTTTCACACGATTTTCTAAAATTTGGCATACTTTTCGACTCTATTTGGCTCCAATTAATCACAAATGTCAAATTGTTGTGTGTTTGGAAAGGCTCTGATCGTTTAAAATCCATTTAGTGAAATGACAACCATAGAATATTCATCATCCTATCCCATTTCTGCATAGAATTTTCGCTATTTGTATTTCGTAAAGGTAATACTTTAACCCAAGTAAAGAACGGCTTAATAATAGCTCCGTACTGGCGCACTTAATATGGGTGCTAGTGACACAATCTACATTATTAAATACTATATCAAGGCACGGTAGTCTCGGGAGTATCACCTATGGTCGTAGCCGGGACTACGAGCTACGAATGTAATTTAACGTAACGTAGGTACCTTCCGACACGTCATATCCTTGTTGTTACTTATGCAACAACGTATCTACGTTGTTGGGCGCTATCCCCTCATCCCAACACATCCTATAATACAGGGATGGATCATGTAACGAATGCAACGACCAAGCATCTTTGGGCGTTATAATCCTGTCATCATTCAGGACCGGTGGGGCGTGTGTAGGGCACACACCAACCGAAAAATGGACGAAGTCACTGTTGTGTAGCAAAGCTGCCTTATTAATTATCAATTAGAATTCATCTAGATACAAACAAATTGCTAAAATTCAAACTGGTTCTAAGAACACCCATGAACATAAATAGAAATAGGATATTCTTTGTTGCCTTTCATTATGGACAAGTCAAGAATATAGGTTCATTTCTTAGTATGACCGTCCCATCATAAATTAATGCAGTTTGTTCTTTAAATCTGTGGGACGGAAACGAAATGTATAGTCTTTGACTCCTTGTCAAGAAAGGGTCATTATAATTTGTAAAATATCGACAAAGTCTAAGAGGTTCCTTACAGTTTCAACAGGAAATTGTAAATTACCAAGTTAACAGAAATGGTTCTAAAAAAACAAGCACTTTACAGTATATTGGTAGTTAAGACATATTTTTATGATCTAATTCGAAACGACAGGTTGATCACTTGCTATGGTTTAAACAAAGGTTTTTCACCCTGTCTTTTCCTTTGAAGCTACAATCTATTCACGTAACGTATTGTCACTATTTTTAATACCTGTGAAAATCGATTCTAGTGTGTTTAATTTAAAACCTCTACTATGGTAAAATTTTAACTTCACCTAAGTTTTGAAAAGTGCGCCCTGTTTCTAAAATATGGTTTTTCACATTAAATAATAGATAAGCTATGAGATCCCCATCAAGTTCTCTTTTGGCAGATATGTTCATGTCTTATATTGAAGAACCTATACTAATGAGTTCCCTTCTAGGTAAAAAACGTATTCATTGTTGGCTTGGATACTTACTTTTCTGTAGAATAAATATTCTGTTTCAGTCAGATGAATTTGCCCAGAAGATAATTCCATATCTGAAACACGGAATTCGACATATGTAAGGCATAAAAGGGGAATTCTTTGCTTGATTGGTGGCCTCTAATTTATGGTCTTTATAACTTAATATGTAAGAAGACTCTTCCTCTATAAAATATGAATATTAATCGCTTGTCTTTTGTCTACGTTTAGTTTTGAGATATTTTTCCATTTTTATCCATGTATTGTTTCAGCCAATCTTCAGTATCTTAAGATATTTTACATGATTGTCATCCGCGAATTGTACAACTCCTTCTTCCAAGATATCAAGTAGATGGTTGGTGTATATCAGATACAATCGCGGTCCAAATATGTTACCCTGTAGTACTCCTCTTTTGACTAGGATGCGTTTAGGCTCTTTCATTTCATCCTGTTTGTTTGTTTCAGAGATATATTGTACTCTGCTCGTCAGATTTGAAGGAATCAAGTTTAGTGCTCTACCTCTTATGTCATCTTCGAGCTAGTTTGTCAGCTATGGACGTTTCGATCCGTTGCGATACCTGTTGGGTTGTCCTTATCATATACGAATACTGGTGCGGAGAAGTATGCATTCATTTGAAGACTGACTTGTATTTTGAGAATGTTTCATTTTATGTGTCATAAATTTCATTCCTACGCGATAAATTCACTTTATTACAGAAAGGACTTGTATTAGAAAAATTGAGCTTTCAAAGGCAGAAGCGAACGAAATTATGGGTGAGGATGGATGGTAAAATTAGTGCTTTTTCATTTGCGAATTTCGTTTTTCTTTTCGCATTCCAAAATGGTTAATTCATAAAGCGTGACAAAGTCGGTGATGCATTGGAAATGTGGAACTGCAGTACACTACGATCCGTAGATACAGGATGGTTCATTATAGAGTAGTTAGAGTTAAAAGTTAGCAGCACCGACTTTTCCGGGTAGGCGGGGGAGGTAGTGTTTGATCATACAAACCAAACTCACGAAAACTAAGAAACTTTTAACTAATTTGGAACCTTATTGTTTAGAGGTTTATTTTAGTATGTAATCATTTATATTCATTTATATTGACACGATTTCATGTTGTGTTTTGTGTTCTAAGACTTAATTAGAAATAAAGATTATTATTATTATAACTTTTTTATTATAACTTGTTGGTGCAACTGAAGTGGAAATTGTTAAATTTATTAATCACGTACTGAATTTTATCAACGGGAACACACATTAGGCAATCATCTACATATCATTTAAAGAATACGAGTTGAAAATCTAGCAATAGTAGCTGAAATAGGAGATCCCATTGCTGTGCCGAATATTTGTCCAAAATATTACTCACCGTATTAAAAATAAGTGTATTTTAAACAAATCATTTATAAATTCAGATTGATCTAGAGGTGGGTTGGTTTTAAATCTTTGCTCAATGTTTTAGTATGCTACGCAATGCCAAAACTACTGCTATATTTGTAAATAAAGAAACAACGTCCAAGGAAATTATCTATGGATACGTATTGATTTTTTATAAACTCAATAAAATGGTATGAGACCGTCACATAAAATTTATTTATATTGTAGATAGATTTTGATACAAATTCAGATAAATTGTAGAATATACTATTAACGTCCAAGGAAATTAATTGATCATCTATGGATACGTATTGATTTTTTATAAACTCAATAAAATGGTATGAGACCGTCACATAAAATTTATTTATATTGTAGATAGATTTTGATACAAATTCAGATAAATTGTAGAATATACTATTCATGATGATTTTTATTGGTACCTCATAATGAAACGTTTGTAAACCCAATTTTGATCAGTTCACTTCAATATTAAACAGAAGACCAATTGAGCTATTCGATTACCTTAATTGAAATTAACAATTCGAGAGCTGAACCATTCCCCGTTGAGAAATAGAAACGCGAGGATCTCGTATCGTACATTCTGTATTCCATTCACACAGGGGGCAAATAAATCGAAGATAACTCGAGAGTTCTATCGGATAAATAGCTTCTCTTTTTATTCAGTTCGCTGTTCTGTCGGTAGGAAAGAGATCGGGGAGTTTAATGTATTGGTTTCAGTTCTACCAACACAAATAATTTCATTAAAAGCGAGGTATCATCAGTGAATTGTTGTTTCTACAAATTGGGGCGCACCAGAGGCTACAATAATTTATCGATAGAGAAATTTTGATTTACTCTGGTAGGTACAATTACAACAACCAACAGTTGCTAATGGATATACAGAAAAGAAAAGCTGTGATCATATGGGGATAAACTATAAGAGTTCACACTGTTAACACTATGAATAATAAATAATCACCCTTATCCACTAAAAATACTAAAGTACTGATATCTACGCGTGCGATATAGGCGCAACATAACGAATGCGTTGTAAATACCACCGCTACAAAAGGCTGTCCACAGGGAGGTGTCCTATCTTCGCTTCTGTGGTGTCTAGTAGTCGATTGACTCTTGGAGGAATTGGAAGAAGCTGGGTTTTATGCCCAAGCCTATGCCGATGACTTGGTTGGCGTTACCTTCGAGCGGTACTTGGGTGGTACTGTGCGAGCTGCACGGAAGCCCTCAGGATGAACCCTGACAATACGGAAATTGTACTGTTTGAACTCTAAACTGACCTGGCGCTAACACCTCGAATATCGAGTGAGAAAGGCCTCTGCTTCGTTTTGGGAGTGCAGAAGAGCTTTCAGCAGCACATGGGGATTACAACCAAAGCCGACTTCAAATGGGTGGCAAATTGAGATGGGGAGTTTTTTAAGTCATGTAGACGGTGACTTTTCTCTTGTTGTTGTCTTTTCTGATTTACCGGGTGTGAAAGATAGATATGGCTGATTTTTTCGAGATTTCCTGTAGACTGTGATTTTCCTCTTGTTTTAGAAATCTAGTGAGCTAAATTTCATCAAGATCGCTGCTTCAATGAGGGGTGGGAAAGAGGAATAGGCTAGTTGTTTCGAAATATCATATAGACAGTGACTTTTCTCATGTTTTGTACGCCAAATGTGCAAAATTTCATCAAGATCGTTTCTTAAGTAAAGTCACTGAAATGCTCAAAACTGTAATTTCTAAGAGCGATTACAATATTTCCCTCACCCTATATTTTACGTATAGTGAGGGAAGTAATAAGTGAGAAAGGAGTTTTTTATTACCGATAAAGCAACATGAATAGTTTAAATTTAAATACATTTAAAAAACAAAGCGATGTACACTCATTTAATACTAGGGGAAATAATAGTATACAGTTCCTATTATTGGACTCCTTTGTAAGCGGCATTTTAGGACGAAAACTTTATACAATACAGTTCCAGAACGTATCAAGGCGGTGGGGACTCTTTTTAAAAATTAAATTGAGTTTCATGTAATTTATAAAATGTATATAAATGTTCATTAAATGATATTCTGAATTTCCCTAGACCTATGAATATCTTCATATCTTCCAATCCACGATCCATACACCCAAAACATAAAATACCATATTACACAGCTTTTGCAGCACTTAGGGACATCTTACAGCACTAAGCTGAACCCAGTCATTTCAAGCTAGGATTGCTTCACAGTTTTCCAATGGTGCTTGTTCATTTTGAGGATCCATAGCAGATTTGATTTGGTGAAGACAACCAAGGTGAAATGTTTTGTACATTCAACTCTATAACAGTACCATCGAACTTTGAAAGCTTGCACTAGAATTGGAAACAGGTTTCAGTCTTCGTAATTAATTTTGCCTGTTAACAACTATGACGCAGAAGCCAAGCTCAAGATATTTTCCAATTTAGATAGTCAATTGAACGAGAAATAGCACGTATTATGAACCATATACCATAGACTAAATTCGCTGATAAAATCAAAATCAACTTTCGTTATAAGCAACCCTTGCTGCACCGTATTGTAATGTATGTTGCCTTCAAATTTGTTTCATATTCACATCTAATTTTACCTTTTGTTTATATTCGAATTCTCTGTTACAATCTGAATTATTCCAGGATGTCTATTACTCCCCTATGTCAGCAACACTTTCTACGTTATGTAGTAAGATGTGTTGCCTAACTATCAAGATCACAATTTAATCTATAGTAACAAAAGCTCATGTATATTCAATACGTATGTACAATAAAATTGATAATACTTCCGACTATGATGCTTATTCATTTTGGGGATCAGTAGCATATTTGATTCGAGGAAGATAGCCAAGGTAAAGTGTTATATAAATTTAGTTCAATATCAGTGCCATCTAGGATTGAAAAGCTTGCACCAAAGTTGGAAAGAGGTTTGCTTCTATGTTAATTTCGATTAATTTTCCCTGTTAGCAAGTATGACGCAGAAGCCAAGCTCAAAATATGTTCCCTTTTTGATAGTCAATTGAATGAAAAACACATATTGATGTCGGCTTAAAATAGTAGTTTCACCCGATCTTTTCATTTGTATGCAACACGTGCTACTGCATGGTGTGAGACGTGTAGCCAATATGGAGATTACTACATGTCAATCGTACTAAATTGCTAGTTCTTTTTTTCAAAGCGAATTATTATTGAACTCCTTTGTAAGAGGCATTTTAAGACTAAAACTTTATACAATAAAGTTCCAGAACATATCAAGTCGGTGAGAACTGTTGCTCTTTTTAAAAATCATATTAAGTTTCATGTAATTTGTAAAATGTATATACATGTTCATTAAATGATATTCTGGATTTCCCTAGACCTATGAATATCTCCATATCTTCCAATCCACGATCCATTTCAGTATTAGAGTATTATTTATTACAATATTAATTGTTCACGAGTTCACGACATATTTCCACTAGCAATTTCAGTTTACGAATATGCTCAGTCTGAGCGAATATACGTGCACTTTAAAACTTACAGAAACCTATCACTTTTGTCTAGCAGCTTCGAGCTTTCTTTCAATTCCTTTCAATGTTGGTGGCGTTGGTGGTAATGCTGACAACTTTCGTTATACGAAACCCTTGCTGCACCGTATTGTAATGTTTTGTTATGATTTCATTTCATAGACAATAAAAATTTAAAAATAATAACTTACCGAACTATGAAAATCAGAAAAGATCAAATAAAAAATATTTTATGGAATTAAAAACAATAATAAAAGCTAAATAATAGTTAGGATATTAATATTAACAATGTAAAACATAATAAACAACGATGTAATAGTATAAGATGTGATAAACAAGAACTTCAGTGAAAGTGAAGAAACGTTCAGTGTAACGAAATCATAAATCATAAGTAAAATGATTACAAAACTATCATGAGATAGTACAAAACATTGAATAATGTTATAGATGTAAGTTAGGATTAGTAAATTTGAGTTATGTAATGTTAAACGAATGTTATTGATATAATATGGTATGTATTAGATTTAAGAATAAGTAACTGTCAAGAAAACCATAAATATGGGAATAATCATATTAATAATAACCCAATCATAGGTTATATTATACCAAAGTGTGGGGAAAAATGTAGGCAATATTAATTTAAAAAGAAGGAATTACTAACAATTAAAATAAGTTGAAAATCTCAAATAATTCAAAAAGTAAAGAATACTAAATTCTGATTGGTCAATAGGAATTTCCAATGTCAATCTGGTAACAATGAAGACTTGTGTCAGTTTTACAACAATTAACTTGGCATCCTTGATTTGAAAAGCAATCATCTCATAGGTTGATTATGACATAAAGTAGCGTCGGTTTTGGAGGCCTATAAAAACGAATCTGAAAGTAAAGAAGTTCAGTTTGCCATTACATCTGTAGACTGAAAGTACTACTGCAACTCACCAAAATTTTATAACCTATAATAACCTCCAATTGAACGAAAGTGTTCCAAACTTCGATAGGTTCAAAGAAACCAAAGTTAATAAGTTTTATATAAAGTCAACGATTATCCAAGTATTTGAATCCAGTAAAAAGGCTGTAATAACCTCCAATTAAGAAGAAATTTCCAACGATTGCCATTCATCAATAATTTAAATAAAGCATCGAAAAGTTTCATGTTTTATCTAAAAGGATAAACAAAGTATTATCAACAGTTCCTGAGTCTCAAGAAGAAGTAATCCAAATTAGTTACCTGTGATTATTGTGAAAAAGCATAGTATTGTGTAAAAGTGAATCATCAACGAAATTATAAAAGAATTAAATTGAAAATTGCCAACATAGTTAAACACACTTTTGGATATAAACTAAAAGTAAGTTTGTTTATTATATTTCCATTGTAGTGTTATTTGTAAATCTGAAAGAAAGATTGTCGTTTGTAATTTTGTAAACAACTATTAATATTGAATAGTTTTGAGGTTAAAGCTAGTTCTATGCTTAGAACATAAAATAAAATTGTAAATTAGAAACCCGAGATAAATAGAGTCATAGAGATTTAAATGTAGAAACTTTTTAACATTCAAAGAATATTGTGTTTAATTCCATAAAATAATATAAAAAGAGAAGGATCATTATTATTCAAAATAAACAAAATAAAAAGCTAGCCGGAAGCATTAATAATAATTCATAATCAATAAATTAAAAGAAACTAAAAAAAGAAGTTTTTTAGTAATAATTGTCACCACAACGTGGGGCAAAATAAATTCAGTAAGAGTTTAGTTAATAATTGTCGCTCAAACGTGAGGCCATTTGAAAAAAGGAATAGAACCGCGTATCAAAATAATTTAAAGAACTAGGTTAATTAAAAAGAAAGTAAAAATGGAAGGAGATAGACAGAGGACTCCAGAATTGATAGGATTTGATCAAGAGGGTGAAATGATTAGTGCAGAAAGACCACCAATAATAGATAGTCAATCACAAATAATGAGATTGCTTGAAAGTTTAAATTTAAAAGCTAATGAAACGAATGAAACGAATGCTAAAATTGAACAACGTATGAGTGAAACTAATGCTAAATTTGAACAAGGTATGAGTGAAATAAGAGATGAACTTAAGAGAGTGAATGATAAATTTGATAAAAGAACTGAGGAAATAATGAGAATAGTTGAAACTGAAAAAAAGGAAATAAGACAACATGTTGAAGAAAGTATAGATAATAAATTAGAAGAATATAATAGCTTTGTAAATAGAAAGTTTAATAATGTAGAGAAAGAAGTAGAAATTACGTGTGATACAGGATCAGAACTATCATTAATAAGGGAAGAACTATTGTCTGAAATAAAATTAACAAATCAATTAAAAATACCAAAAGTAGAATTAGTAAATATTAGTGGAAAGAAAATTACTGAAGTATCAAAAATGATTACTGAGCATGTTATAATAGGGAAGTCAAGTCTAGAGATGCAATTATTTGTAGTGCCGAATATGAAATTGGATATTGTTATGGGAACTGATGAATTAGAAAAGCATGGAATTATTATAGATTACGAGGAAAAGGAAATAAAGTTGTTAGATGAAATTATAAAGATAGGGAAAGGGGAAAATGAAAATATTGACAGACCAAATGAAGGTTGCAATATAATAAATGCGGTCGAAAGAAAAGACTCAAGCAGAAATTTAAATGAAATAATCTCGCAGATGAAGATATCCGAGAAATATAGGGGAATAATATCAGAAATAATTTCACAACATAAAGGTTTAATAATTGATGAAACTCGTATAGCTAGTAATTATATTCATAAATTCCAAGTCAAAGAAATTGAAAATTTTAAATCCAAGAACTATCCAATCCCATACAAGTACATAGAAGATGTTAGGAAAAAAATCGGTGAAATGCTAGAACAAGACATAATAGAAAGAAGTAAAACAAAATATATAAACCCTATTGTTATAGCAAAAAAGTCAAATGGTGATATTAGGTTATGTTTAGATGCTCGAACATTGAATAGATTGTCAGTACCACAATATGAAGCTCCTAAAAATATAGAGTCAATTTTTGGTAGAATAATAAAGGCACAAATTTTTAGTAAAGTTGATTTAAGACATAGTTTCTGGTTGATTCCTTTACATGAAAGTTGTAGAGATTACACTGGTTTTATGATAGATGGAGAAGTGTATCGTTTTAAAGTTACGCCTTTTGGTATTCAAAGTGCATGCAGTGCGTTAGTTAGAAGTATGAATCAAATATTAAATAAATTTGAAATTTTTGTAGTTCATTATATCGATGACATATTAATATTTTCTAGAACAGTAGAAGAACATAAAGATCACATAAAATTAGTTTTGAACGAATTAGATATAGCAGGTTTAAAAATAAATATTGAGAAATGTGAATTCTATAAAACAGAAATTAAATTTTTGGGTTATAAATTAACGAGGGAAGGTTTAGAAATGGATGAAGATAGATTAGATGTAATTAAAAATTTCAAAAGACCTACTAATCTTAAAACTTTGAGGGGATTCTTAGGTCTAATAAATTATTTCAAAAGGCTCATTCCTGATTTAAGTCAGAAGGAGATTCCATTAGTAGAATTACTTAAGAAAGGGGTAAAATGGAAATGGGATAATGAAAGACACGAAGCTTTCCAAAATTTAAAAGATATTTTCATTAAAAAATTAAAAGTCTATCATGCACAATATGATAAACCTTTCATATTAAGAACAGATGCTTCTAAACAAAGATTCAGTGGTGTTTTATTACAAAAACAAAATAATGAAGAAGTGCCCATAAGTTTTGTGTCAAGAATGACAAAAGTTCATGAAAAAAATTACAGCGTTACTGAATTAGAATTAGCAAGTATAGTTTTTTGTGTAAAGAAATTAAGATTTTATTTGTTAGGGAATAAAGTAAGGGTAGAAACTGATCATAGTGCATTAACAAGTATATTTAAAAACAAGTTTGTAAACAGTAGGATTCAAAGATGGATTTTGTTATTGCAGGAATATGATTTTGAAATAAAACATATTCCAGGAAAATTAAATATAATAGCTGATACTTTAACAAGAGAAGAGGGGAATTTAAAAATTGATAAAAGGAAATATAAAGTAGGAGCAAATATTTTATTAGAAGTAAGGGGTTTATTTTCATTAGAGAGCATTAAAAACAATCAAAGTACTTTATCAGAGAAGGATAAAAAGAAATGTAAAATCAAAGAGGGAATTTATTTACAAATAATAGGTTAGAAAGAAATGCAAGAAAGTATATGAATAGGGAAATGAGAAAAAGAGGAAGGTTAATTAAATTTGAAATAGGTGAATTAGAAATAGTAAGAGCAATGAGAGTAACTAATAATAAAAAGAATATATGTGGAAAATTATGTTTTGCTTTTGAAGGTCCGTATGTAGTCATGAATGAAAATGCTGAAAATAGTTATGAATTAATGAATCCTGAAAACGGAAAGATAAGGGGAATATTTAATATTGATCAAATATACAAGTATAATTATTAATAAATTTAGTTCATGAAAATAAAATCAAAAGAAAAATAAATTTTAAATATTAATGTGATTAATATGTTAAAATTGATTTAGGGGAATTTGTTATGATTTCATTTCATAGACAATAAAAATTTAAAAATAATAACTTACCGAACTATGAAAATCAGAAAAGATCAAATAAAAAATATTTTATGGAATTAAAAACAATAATAAAAGCTAAATAATAGTTAGGATATTAATATTAACAATGTAAAACATAATAAACAACGATGTAATAGTATAAGATGTGATAAACAAGAACTTCAGTGAAAGTGAAGAAACGTTCAGTGTAACGAAATCATAAATCATAAGTAAAATGATTACAAAACTATCATGAGATAGTACAAAACATTGAATAATGTTATAGATGTAAGTTAGGATTAGTAAATTTGAGTTATGTAATGTTAAACGAATGTTATTGATATAATATGGTATGTATTAGATTTAAGAATAAGTAACTGTCAAGAAAACCATAAATATGGGAATAATCATATTAATAATAACCCAATCATAGGTTATATTATACCAAAGTGTGGGGAAAAATGTAGGCAATATTAATTTAAAAAGAAGGAATTACTAACAATTAAAATAAGTTGAAAATCTCAAATAATTCAAAAAGTAAAGAATACTAAATTCTGATTGGTCAATAGGAATTTCCAATGTCAATCTGGTAACAATGAAGACTTGTGTCAGTTTTACAACAATTAACTTGGCATCCTTGATTTGAAAAGCAATCATCTCATAGGTTGATTATGACATAAAGTAGCGTCGGTTTTGGAGGCCTATAAAAACGAATCTGAAAGTAAAGAAGTTCAGTTTGCCATTACATCTGTAGACTGAAAGTACTACTGCAACTCACCAAAATTTTATAACCTATAATAACCTCCAATTGAACGAAAGTGTTCCAAACTTCGATAGGTTCAAAGAAACCAAAGTTAATAAGTTTTATATAAAGTCAACGATTATCCAAGTATTTGAATCCAGTAAAAAGGCTGTAATAACCTCCAATTAAGAAGAAATTTCCAACGATTGCCATTCATCAATAATTTAAATAAAGCATCGAAAAGTTTCATGTTTTATCTAAAAGGATAAACAAAGTATTATCAACAGTTCCTGAGTCTCAAGAAGAAGTAATCCAAATTAGTTACCTGTGATTATTGTGAAAAAGCATAGTATTGTGTAAAAGTGAATCATCAACGAAATTATAAAAGAATTAAATTGAAAATTGCCAACATAGTTAAACACACTTTTGGATATAAACTAAAAGTAAGTTTGTTTATTATATTTCCATTGTAGTGTTATTTGTAAATCTGAAAGAAAGATTGTCGTTTGTAATTTTGTAAACAACTATTAATATTGAATAGTTTTGAGGTTAAAGCTAGTTCTATGCTTAGAACATAAAATAAAATTGTAAATTAGAAACCCGAGATAAATAGAGTCATAGAGATTTAAATGTAGAAACTTTTTAACATTCAAAGAATATTGTGTTTAATTCCATAAAATAATATAAAAAGAGAAGGATCATTATTATTCAAAATAAACAAAATAAAAAGCTAGCCGGAAGCATTAATAATAATTCATAATCAATAAATTAAAAGAAACTAAAAAAAGAAGTTTTTTAGTAATAATTGTCACCACAACGTGGGGCAAAATAAATTCAGTAAGAGTTTAGTTAATAGTATATTGCCTTCAATTTTACCTTTTATTTATATTCGAATTCTCTGTTACAATCTGAATTATTCAAGGAAGAATATTACTCCCTTATGTCAGCAACTCTTCTTACGTCGTGTAGTAAGATGTGTTGCCTATCTATAAGAATCCCAATTAAATCCATAGAAACAAAAATTTATGTTTATTCAATATGTATGTACAATAAAATTGACAACTCTTTCGACTATGATGCTTATTCATTTTGAGGATGCATAGCAGATTTGATTTGGTGAAAATAACCAAGGTAAAGTGTTATGTAAATTTAGTTCAATATCAGTGCCATCTAGGATTGAAAAGCTTGCACCAGAATTGGAAAGAGGTTTGCTTCTGTGTTAATTTCGATTAATTTTTCCTGTTAGCAAGTATGACGCAGAAGCCAAGCTCAAAATATGTTCCCTTTTTGATAGTCAATTGAATGAAAAGCACATATTATTGTCGGCTTAAAATAGTAGTTTCACCCGATCTTTTCATTTGTATGCAACACGTGCTACTCCATGGTGTGAGACGTGTACCCCATATGGAAATTACTACTTGTCAATCGTACTAAATTGCTTGTTCTTTTTTTCAAAGCGAATTATTATTGAACTCCTTTGTAAGCGGCATTTTAGCACTAAAACTTTATACAATAAAGTTCCTGAACATATCAGGGCGGTGAGAACTGTTGCTCTCTTTAAAAATTAAATTGAGTTTCATGTAATTTGTAAAATGTATATATATGTTCATTAAATGATATTTGAATTTCCCTAGACCTATGAATATCTTCAAATCTTTCAATCCACGATCCATTTCTTTTAAAATGTCAACACTCAAAACATAAAATACCATATTACACAGCTTTTGCAGCACCTAGGGACATCTTACAGCACTAAGCCGAACCCAATCATTTCAAACTAGGATTGCTTCACAGTTTTTCAATCTAGTGATATTCATCTTCAGTTTAGAGTATTATTTATTACATTATTAATTGTTCACGACATATTTCCACTAGCAATTTCAGTTTACGAATATGCTCAGTCTGAGCGAATATGCGTTCACTTTAAAACTTATAGAAACCTATCACTTTTGTCTAGCAACTTCGAGCTTTCAATTCCTTTCAATGCTGGTGGCGTTGGAGGTAATGCTGGCTATCCTAGTGACTTTATGTTTATGTTCCCTATTTTCTGTCAGTCGAGTCAAATGTCAGATTGCGATCCTGAATGTTTACTTTTTACAAAAGCATTGTAGGTGAACGTAATTTATCTACTATTGTCATCGGAAGGATTTCAAATATCAATAATCTTATTCGTACCTTAAATTTCGGAACTAAGAAACGGGTAAGTTATAAATATGAACATCTACCTGAATGAGATCAATTCCTGACTTACATTACAGGAGAAGGAAGCTATGAATTCTAGAAAAAGAAACAGCAAACAGGCGTATTTAATTAAAACAGTAGGCCCTGACACCAAATTAATGAAAGAAGAAAACAACACAGAATTATCTGAGGTGTTTGAAGGCCCCGATGGTATAACTTATTATCCATGTCATTACTGCAACAGATTATACAAACAGAAGAATCTGTTAATAGATCACAAAGATAATTGTGAAGCAAAAGCTTATATCTTCACAATAGAGGACGAATTTCCAGAAGAAATTGGTGAAAGTCCAAATTCCAGAACTGATAAAATTAGTATTCAACAGAATATTTTGATTAAGAAAGATCTTATGTACAGGAAACCTTCAAAAAATTCTAATTGCAATAATACTTTGACAGATGTCAATAATGACAGAGCTAGAAATGAAGTTCAACAAAAAAGACCACAGCCATCTAAGAAGTATTCGCCTCTGATTAATGTGAATTATTCAAATATATTGCATTCGGATTCTGATGTTGGCAAGTCGAAGAAGTTTAGTTCTGAAGAAAGGAAAATCCAGAAACAACTTCAAATAGAGGAGAGATTGCAGAATATTGCAAGGAAACTGAGAGAAACAACTGTGGCCGTTGTGACACCAGGCCCAGAAATTGCAAATGAGCCCGAAATCAATGCTGAAGAAGTGTTTGAGGTTAAGGACGAAAGTAGTCAAAATGATCTCAATGAAGAGGTGGAGATTAATTTTGACAGAAACGTCGATTGTCCTACAGATTTTACATGTAAAAAGTGTATGGATAAATTCGATACAGCCATCGAACTTTTGCGACACGGTAGAGAAAAACATACTTATCCGAGAATATTAATGGCTCCAAGTGAACTTAGGAAGTTGTACGACATAAAGGACCGTTCGTGCTGCCCAATTTGTGTGAAACCTTTGAACACCAATTTCAGGTCATTTTATTTGAAACATTTACAAACTCACAGCAGCGAATCCGAGTTTGAATGTAAGGTTTGTAAGAAGAGGTTCCGTAGATTCGATCATATGAAAGCTCATGAGAAACGTCACATCATCACATGTTGATTAAATCCCGAGAACGTTGAGTTAAGGCATCATTCGAAATGTACGATTTATGACACAAGTTTTAATCGTTTACTCGAATTGGCGTTTTATAAAAATCTGTAAATGTCAAGTACTAAATTCGGTTGGAAAATGTTTTCATAAATTGGATTAATTTGCTTGATGCTATTCCATACCAGAAGAAATTTTTATTTTCATTAGCATAGACATGAAATTGGGATTGAATTAAAGTCTTTGAAGTTGTAGGCGATATTTTTGCATGTCATGCTATATTTAGGCATGAAATATGGTTTCAGCTAATTGATGAAATTTAGCAGTAATTTTTTAAGTTCTAGAGGTTTATAAAGATTTTTGTCTGTTTATTGGAACAGACTATCGTATCTATGAATATTAAGGCACCTATATTAAAATTACAGGTTCTTCCTTGGTCGATAATTTACCAAAATTAATAAAAACTGATACTAATATTCACTATCCACTTTTGTCTTTTTTTTCCGACTTTTGGTTTGAGAGTACAGAAAGTTAGGAAATTTTGCGTAGATTACCAAAAAAATAGTGAGAGAAAACCTCCAATGTAGGAAAATGTCGCTATACATATATATATTGTTATAAAAAACTACTGAGTTTTGATTGCCCCACGTTGGGCGCCAATTGATGTAAATAGGCTTTACTGAGTTTATTAACTTAACTCTCTACTGAGTTTATTTTATTTTAGATGAATTATATTTTTTTATTCTAATTTTCTTTTCCTCCGGCTAGCTCTTTATTGAATTTTATTTTACCCTGATTGAATTTATATTATATGGAATAAAATAAAATTCAATAAAGAGCTAGCCGGAGGAAAAGAAAATTAGAATAAAAAAATATAATTCATTTAAAATAAAATAAACTCAGTAAAGCCTATTTATATATACATATACAATTTTCCGTGTTTTTCGGCCAAAAAACGTTAATAGCTCAAAACTATGCATTTAAGGAAAAAAAGTTTCAAACAAAAGTTGTTCGGCATTAAATTTACCATAACAATTGACTATCCAGATTTCAATTTTCTACGAATTTTGCACTCGTAGCGCGGGAAAACCGAATATATATAAATATTTTCAATTAATGACTCTTTATGAGAAAAATCACATTTAAAAGTTAAATATCGTATGATTGAGGTATATAAGGGTACATAACGTTTCTAAAAGTGATGATCATCATAAATTTCCCACCATGTGACCAAATTTTCCGAGTTATGGAAAAAAAAAATTTTTCAATCGTCATGTATGGCATATCATTTCTCATATTTTTTGGATCACTAATAACGAATTTTGACTTAGTTTTGTTCTGAAAAGTCATGGAAAACATAAATTTTCCAAATTATGAAAATTCTTTTTCTTTCAATTATCATGTATGACATATCATTTCTTATGTTTTTTGGGTCAGTTAGAACGAATTACTTACTTATCATACATGATAATTGAAAAAAAAAAGAATTTTCATATTTTGGAAAATTTATGTTTTCCATGAGTTTTCCGAACAAAACTAAGTCAAAATTCGTTATTAGTGACCCAAAAAACATAAGAAATGATATTATGATTGAAAAAAAATAATAAAAATTTCCATAACTCGGAAAATTTGGTCTCATGGTGGGAAATTTATGATGATCATCACTTTTAGTAACGTTATGTACCCTTATATACCTCAATCATACGATATTTAACTTATAAATGACTTATTTTCTAAAATGCATAGTTTTAAAGCTATTAACGTTTTTTGGCCGAAAAACACGGAAAATTGTATATATATATAAATAGCGACATTTTCCTACATTGGAGGTTTTCTCTCACTATTTTTTTTCGTAATCCACGCAAAATTTCCAAACTTTCTGTAATTCCAAACCAAAAGTCGGAAAAAAGTTCCAAAACCCACAAAATCCGGTAAAATGACTGTACTATAAATACTCTTCATGTGGTATAATACATACTGTCGAATTTTAAATTCACTCTAGCTTTTTTGTTCCAAATAAAATACGTATTGTTGATCGAAAGGGTAGCCTCGAATATTGAATACGCTAAGCGAACATTTTCGTAAGTTCTTGACAAACTACGTACCACAGCTATCGTTGAAGCGTCTGTAACAAACACCGTTGCATTTTTTGGACATAAATCCGATGTAGCTGCATTGGCTTTATCAATTATGTGTGGAGCAGTACATCATCACTATCAGAACTCTGCAGTTTCACAACAAAATATTGAGATTTAAAATTGGCAACTGGGAATTATTTCTAGAAACATTTGAATGGAGCTGTCCATTACTTGTGATATTCCATTTTTACAGATAAAAAGAAGAAATTGTACTTTGTTAAATATCACTATATTTAACAGAAAGTTGATTGCAATTTCAAAATTACCAACAATTTTCTTTTAAATAAAATGATTTAACAAAGTCTTGCCTTCATCTGTAATTCAACAAATTGTCACTGCCAAACGCTGGTGTCCATGAATATCTATAAAAAAAAACTTGATTTTGTAATCAACAGCAAATAGCGTCGATGTGACAACTTTTAGCCGAATCATTGTGAAAAAAAAATTGCAAGTATTAAATATTGGGTTCATAAAACCCAATCTATCATTTTAAATTTTGAATATTCTAGGTGAGGAGGGTAAGCCAGGTTTTTCCTTCATAGGTTAAAACCAAAATGAATTTATACACTGTTGAAATTAGTTCCAAATATTTATAGAAAACTGTTTTAATTCTATAACAATGCATAATTAATTATTATTATAAATTATATTAATTCGTTGTAGTCCATTTGGCTTCTATAGAGTTATAAGTATTGTGTTTTAGATGCTATATGAAATTGGGAATATATTATATGTTATATTTGTATTGAATTTTAATTTTATAATATTGTACTCATTATTGACTAGGTAGCTGTAAATATGATGTGTTCCTTGACATTTATTGTGTATTAAGTTTGAAATTACAATGGAGCAATATCTGTAAATATTATGAAAAATATATTATTGAATTGGTATAGTTATTATTTTATTCATCTGAAATATCTTTTCCTCACCTTGTTTCGTTTTTTGGGAAAAACAATTTTCTTGCCAAATATTGAATTTTCATACATTTCTGTAAATAATCGTCACTCAGATTTGATGCTGGAATTCAATCAATCAGAGCACTTAGACCGCTTGATTAGGTCCATTGTGCGCCCCTTGATGCAAGACTCAGGCATAAGGCAGCGCCGAAAGCTAGGATGTCCATGAAGAGTAGCCAGTGCTGGACATTCTAGTATATGATAGGCCTATCCCCATCTACTACAACCGGGTCATCGATGATGCCCATTGAGTGCAGACAGTATCCCGTGAGGAGCCTCTTCTGTTCATAGAAATAAGGGCGTTCGACCGTTTGAACGAGAACTCAGCGATTTGGAGCTTCGTCCGCCTAGTTTCCGTTTCCTCGGTCTTATCAGGAATATTAAAACCAAATTTACAATTTCAAAGGACTAAAGATTTTCAAGGCTTAGTTTTGAATTTTTATTTTGTTTTATTTGAAATTGATTGCATTTCAGAAGACTTCAAATGGATCATCCTGTACTTTACAAACATATGGCCAATTCCGCCCCCTTCAACTGTCCTATTTATTGTATTGTGTCTATTTTTGTCGTTTACGAGTAAATTTCAAAAAACATTGTTCTTCAACAAGTCTGCAACATTCTGTGGTAGGATTATTTGCAACAAAAATGACAATTATTTCAAATAATATTTATTTATTTCGTAAAGGATTAAAGTTCTTAAAGTAATATATTTACACACACGTTTGTAAAATACCACAGATGTAAATACTTCTAACAATCCGAAAAATTATTCCAGGATGTATATTACTCTCCTATGTCAGCAACACTTTCTGCGTCGTCAAGTAAGATGTATTGCCTAACCTTATGAATCCCTGATTTAATCTCTAGCAGTAAGAGTTTAAGTATGTTCATTATAAATGTAGAATGAAACACTTTTGGGTACGGTGCTTATTCATTTTGAGAGTCCATAGCAGATTTGATTTGGAGAAGACAACCGAGGTGAAATGTTTTGTAAATTCAACTCGATATCAGTACCATCTAGTTTTGAAAGCTTGCACTAGAATTGGAAACAGGTTTCACTCTTAGTAATTAATTTTGCCTGTTAACAACTATGACGCAAAAGCGAAGCTCAAGATATATTCCAATTTTGATAGCCAATTGAATAAAAAACAGCACGTATTGTAAACCATATACCATAGACCATAAATTCGCTGAAAAAATCAAAATCAACTTTCGTTATAAGGAACCCTTGCTACACCGTATTGTAATGTAGGTTTACTTCAAATTTGTTTAACATTGGCCTTTGATTTTACCTTTTATTTATATTCGAATTCTCTGTTACAATCTGAATTATTCCAGCAAGTCTATTACTCTCTGGGTCAGCAACACTTTCTACGTCATGTAGTAAGATGTGTTGCCTAACTATAAAGATCCCAATTCAATCTATAGTTACAAAAGTTTAAGTATATTCAATATGTATGTACAATAAAATTGATAATACCTGCGACTATGACGCTTATTCATTTTGGGGATCCATAGCAGATTTGATTTGGTAAAGATAACTAAGGTAAAGTATTATGTAGATTTAGTTCAATATCAGTGCCATCTAGGATTGAAAAGCTTGCACCAGAATTGGAAAGAGGTTTGCTTCCGTCTTAATTTCGATTAATTTTGCCTGTTAACAACTATGACGCAGGAGCCAAGCTCAAGATATATTCCAATTTTGATAGTCAATTGAACGAGAAACAGCACGTATTATAAACTATATACCATAGACTAAAGTCGCTGATAAAATCAGAATCAACTTTCGTTATGAGCAGCCCTTGCTGCATCGTATTGTAATGTATGTTTACATCAAAGCTGTTTCATATTGGCCTTTAATTTTACCTTTTATTTATATTCGAATTCTCTGTTACACTCCCTTGTGTCAGCAACACTTTCTACGTCGTGTAGTAAGATGTGTTGCCTAGCTATAAAGATCTCAATTTAATCTATAGTAACGAAAGCTTATGTATATTCAATATGTGTGTACAATAAAATTGATGATAGTTTTGACTATGATGCTTATTCATTTGAGGATTCATAGCAGATTTGATTTGGTGAAGATAACCAAGGTAAAGTGTTATGTAGATTTAGTTCAATATCAGTGCCATCTAGGATTGAAACGCTTGCACTAGAATTGGAAAGAGGTTTGCTTCTGTCTTAATTTTAAATAATTTATCCTGTTGACAAAACAGACGCAGAAGCCAAGCTCAAAATATGTTCCAATTTTGATAGTCAGTTGAATGAAAAGCACGTATTATTGGCTTATTAATAAATTCACCCGATCTTTTCATTTGTATGCAACACGTGCTACTCCATGGTGTGAGACGTGTAGCCCATATTGAAATTACTACTGTCAATCGAACTAAATTGCTTATTCTTTCATAAATAGTTTGAAACCCATCTTACTCTTATACTTCATGTCATAATTAACAAATTCAAGAATATGCTACTCTTGACATCTATATTCAGAACAATCCTTAGACTAAATTGGCTGATAAAATCATAATCATCTTTCGTTATAGGCAGTGCTTGCTACATCGTATTGTAATGTATGTTGCTTCCGAACTTATTTCATATTGGCATTTGATTTTGCTTTATAAGTTATAACGAGTGTGAAGCTAATTCCAATCTTCAACTTCGCATTAATATTAACAGTTAATTGATTGAAATAGAAGTTTATAGGTGCCATATTTGAATAAGTTCTTAAAATTATCCAAATTACCGTACAAAATCAGAGTTATTTAGAAATACATTCCTATGTATGTAACAGTTGTTACATCATATTGTAAAATAAGTTTTACCTATTTAGTGGTTAATACCCAATCATGATGTTAGTGTATTAATTTTTTCCTTCTAGCAATTATGAACCTGATACCAATCTTCAATATAGTTTCAATTTTGTTATTAATAACCAGTTTGTGAATCTAGATTCATACCTTACCCTGGTATGAATTACATGTGAATTGAATTCTCGGGAAATATCAACTATATTTATATTTGAATTCTCTGTAACAATTCGAATTATTATTCCAGGATGTCAGCAACACTTCCTACGTTGTGTAGTAAGATGTGTTGGCTACCTATAAGGATCCCGATTCAATTTATAGTAATAAAAGTTTATGTATGTTCAATGTGTTTGTGTACATACAATAGAATTGATAACCCTTTTGGGTATAATGCTTATTCATTTTGGGGATGTATAGCAAATTTGATTTGGAGAAGATAAGTAAGGTAGAGTAAGCTTGTACCAGAATTGGAAAGAGGTTTGTTTCTGTTTTAATTTCGATCAATTTTTCCTGTTGACAAGTACGACGCAGATACCAAGCTCAAAATATGTTCCAATTTTGATAGTTAATTGAATGAAGAACAGCAAGTATTATTGTCGACATATTAATAGTTTCACCCGACGTTTTTATTTGTATGCAACACTTGCTACTCCATGATGTGAGACGTGTAGCCTTTATGGAAATTACATACTACTTGTCAATGGTACTATATCGTTCGCTCTTTTATAAATAGTATGAAGCCTAACTTACTCTCATATTTTATATCATAATGAACAAATTCAAGGATATACTATCCTTGGCAGTTATGTTCAGAACAATTCATAAGCTAAATTCACTGATTAAATCATAATAATCTTTCGCTTAGGCAACTCTTGCTACCCCGTATTGTAATGTATAAATAAAAATGGTTTTATTTTATTATTTAATGAGAATTTTTACATTATTATTTTTTTCGTCTGCGAACATTGGGTATTTTCTGTACTGTTGCGATATACTGCCAAATTAAAATTATCTATCGATCAATAGCGATTTCCTAAGTATCATATCTTCTGATCAGTTACGCCGCTGGGCTAGCTGCATAATCATGTTTACTTTGACGATAACCATGAACGTATGAATGTGTTAGATTATTCGACGAGTCATGCAAGGTTTGTATGACTTGCATATTCACATTTCACAAATTACTAGAATTGGTACTTAGAGATAGTACGATTGTCTAGCAATATTTTAAACATGTAATATTTCATATTTGAATAAAAAAAAATTGTTCATAACACTACATTCATTGAACCTTAAGTTTTAGTCGAGAAAATAAAGCCGAAAAGGTCGAAATAAAAGTGGCTGAACCTTTTCATAATCGATTCTAGATGCAATTTTTTTTTAATGTTACCAGTTTGTTTTTTGTTTAGATGCATTTTAGCATTTCTACGGAGGAAAATGCATCTTTTTGAATGCACGGAGTAGGTCTGAATCTTTTACTCGGAGGTTTTGGGGGTTGCTGATCACGATTCTGATTGGATTGGAGCAACGACACATATGGAGGTCAGGACATCCTGGTACCCACGTCGTCTCCGAGAAATTCGTGAAAATATTTTCTGCAAAGGAGTCAAATTTCTCAGGGAGGTTCTCTTGAGGTTGCCGGTCATGACCATGACCTTCAATAGTCACCTGGTGGTCAGTATACCCTGATTACCAAACAAAACATCCGAGTAAGAAATTCTGGCCTATTCCAAATATATTTGGCTACTTTTTATTCACATTGAACTTTAGCTCCTGCAAGTGCATACAAAAAAATGAATTTTCCTCTGTATAAATGCTAAAATGCATGTAAACAAAAATAATAATTCTTAAATTTTTGGAACAATCCTTTGGGTTGGATAATTTAACAGCGCGATCTGCTGGGGATTTTTAATATAATAGTACATAGAACTTCTCATAATCATACACTGTGAAGTATCTTTAAATCCTGTAATAGTACTCCATTTAATACATATAGGAACAGCCTTATTATAGTTTGAAATGTATAGGTCCTATGATTAAAACATCAAAATAATTAAAAAAAAAAAACACATATCTAGTGGGACGTAGAACTATAACAATACAAACAGTTCGAAATTTCTAAATTCATATAACACTAACATTTAAGACATGTAGAAATAAAAACTCATGTTATAAAGGAAATCATATGAGGAAATTATTGTCAGTCAGAAACTCTGTTAAATTATAATATGCTGTTTTTGTTAAACAGTTTCTCAGACATAATTTTATTTTGTTGAGACTTTCGCCTTAATGAAACTTGGCATTTTATTATAAATTTTCAGCATGTTGTATGAGATATTTTTCTGGATGTTTAGGCTTATCTCTAATCAAATTGTTCTTATTTCTTGTATCATACGAATGCTCTATACTGCAAGATTCGAAGATTTCGGGATTTTTTGGTAAATATAACGCATTCATAGATATAGAGGCCGGTAATAGTGAGTACATTTTCATCAATGGAAAATTGCTTGGAGTTCAGTATGTTTCGTAAGCATTTCTTTGAATATTCGTTTGATTTCTGACGAATTTCTCCAAACAATTATGCCGTATTTTAGAGACGACATTCAATGTACGCGAATTAGGCAATAAAAGCTGTTTTCTCATTTACCAAATAACGTAGAGTTCTTAGTGCATAATGTATGTTTTGCTGAATTTTTTGCTAAAGCATCTAAGTGATAATGTCAAAGTAACCTTGAATCGATATGAATTCCTAAGAATTTCACTACAGGTTGTGATTCTATGAATCCATTCTTTTGAGGAATACATAATTTGGTTGTGTTTGTTCAAAATGAAAAATTCAGTAACTGCGTTTTTTTCACATGTACCTGTAAATTATTTGAATCGAACCGTTCCAGTGATAGTTGGTGCGATGAAGACGCTTTGGCTGATACAATTAGTTTTAAGCAATCCCGTTTTGAATAATACATCTTCTGATGATGGTCGTGAGACCAAAACGTACTTAAAGACAAAAACAATAAGCATATGTATTAGCGTGACTTATTTCCCTAACCGAAATCATACTACGTGGAATTTTTTGTGCTTGTTTCACATGAGTATTTATGCAGACAAATATTGTTGTGGCTTTATAGTATATTAGATTCCAGATTATCACATTGTTATCCTGACCGCAGAGCCCATAATCTGATCAATAACAACGTTTAGCTTTACAACAGAAATAGAGCAAGGATACTATGATGGTTTATGGTAAAACGTTGGTCTAGCGAACCCAAGCTGCGCTAAACGCTTTAAAATACATGTTTGGGGGACACGTTCAATTTGAAACTAATGTGTAGTAATTTATTACGATATATCATTTCAAATTAGACGAATGTTCTATTTGTTTCAGTTTATCTACAATCGATAATCGATTCAACGTTCTCCCGCTATCTTATTTTAACCAACACAATAGAAATATATTCTCATAGCTGATAGAAGTGGTTAGCACTTACGTTATCTCTCACTCCCATCCATATGTGATATCTAACAACAACTCACCTGGGTTTCTATAAATGTATGTAATAGGTACGTTAAATTATTAATCATAGCTGAGTGATCATTGTTGCTACTGACACCGTACAGTGAACACACAGAGCAATGGCTGTATCATTGGACAGATGGAGAGGCAAAGTTGCTGTAGTTACTGGAGCTAGTGCTGGTATCGGAGCTGGTGTGGCAGAAAGACTCGTAGAAGAAGGACTCAAGGTATAAACAATTAATAAACTATACAAAATTACAAACACATTCCGTGCTGGAATCGATAGATGAAGTTTTGGTTCTTCAGGTTGAACAGTATTTTCGATCATTACTTTCGGAGATGGTTGATCAGTGATTTCACGTCAGCCTCGTCTCACTGACGAGCGCATGAGAAGATCGAAACAGCTGTTTGCGACTAATGGACGTGTTCACTGTTCTACCTCGAGATCCAAAATTTCGTCGCACTATGGATACACTTTAACAGTAGAAAGAGAAACAATTACAATCAATATCAAATAAAAATACTGTGAAAATGGTTCATTATCTTGATTGTTTTTTATAGTGTAATTCATCTTCTCCTGAACTTTAGATTATTACAATAATTATGAATAATAATACGAAAAGAGGATTTTTTGGATTGAATTTATAAATTAGAAACGAATATATGTGAGTATTTATAGTCTCGAACATCTTTGTAATAAATAATTGATTTTGAATTTGAGTTCAACTGACACATGAAGATGATTACACCAAATCAGAAAAGCGTACTAATGTTTGAATTATTCGATCAATTTTCTATAATAGGTATCATAAAAACAAAGTAAAAGTGTTTTATTTTATTATATCAATTATTATCTTTATTATATTATACAACATTAGGTGATATTATTTTGAGCTAAGCTCATACTTTGTTGTTTCAATTTGAAGGGCCCAATACTTTTTGTACGATGCAACGTCTCCTCTATTATGTTGTGACGAGGAATGTAAGTAAGCAAATATGAAATGCACGGCTGTATAATTGGTTGTCTAGTTAAGAGAGCTTTGCAATGTCTAATAAATCTCGGTAGTCCTTGCATAAGAACATAGACATAGATAATAGGTCTATGCATAAGAACTTCTGGGCCAACTGAACAAAGAGTGGTCTGCATTCTGGCAATTGCATTTTGGATCTAAGCCCCGTTCCCACAAATGATGATGATGATGATAATAAATTTTGTCGACATTTATCGTGTATCAAACCAAAATTTGGAAAAATCGTACATTTTACCTTATAACTCGATAACAAAAAATCCTCAAAAACAAATGACCTTCGACTACCCCCAAGTACCGCCTAAAAACTTGCCAAATCTCAAATTTCCGAGAAAAAAGTGATTAACGTAAAAAATACGTTCCGAAAAACGGTGGCAACAACGGAAAATTGTCGATAACCACAGTAACAAACTTGGCCAACCAGCGCTTGTTAATATAGACCAGACAACACCCAGCAGGGCGAAAAAGCTGTCAACTTTTGGCAACTTTGTTTACAACTTAATTTGATAGAATTTGGAGGAATGGAAATGAAGAGTTCAGCTTCATTTGCAAACTCACGCAGTTTTACTTTAAAAAAATTTAAGTACTTTGGAACTATTCCAATATTTAAGTATTTTTGTTCAAGATTGATATAATCTCAAGTACCTATTTCTAGAATTATCAAATCAACATGAAGGTTACATTAGTGTTATCATATTATCTTAATTATGACATCTACTTCGTTCGTAATACAAATAAGACAACCTTCCTTTTTATCTATTTTTACTATTATCTCGAAAATGTACTATTGATTTTTTTCACCAATGTTTAATCGTTTCTTCATTTAGACATCCACTTTTCATAACTGGTATCTATGCCCAAAACACGTGATTTTTACATAGAATATGTTTTTACACGGAGATGTTTGATTGATCGAAATGCCATGACTAGTCTTAGGCTGCTCCTTCTTCTCCAGTGCTTGCAACAAACGGGAGTTCACCGCAGTATATACTATACCAGACATGAGAATTAGCCAGTACGGTAAGGGATATACTATAGAAGTCGTATGGAATTATAATTTCAAAAACGTTGTTGGAAAAATGTGGTATTATAAACTCGACTCACATTCTTCCGCTAGGCGATCTCTATTGTCCTGAACTATACGTAACTGTGACCTCCTGAGTATCAAGTCTCCAGAGAAACAGATTCTATGTTATTTGTTTTTATATAATAAAAACTGTCAATTCCCAACATCGCAAAGTTTTGGCTAGGAAACTTAGTAATTCCCTTTGGTGAAATGAAATTTCAACTTGTTGGTCATTCCTTAATAATTGTAGTAGCTGGAAGACAGCTTGAGTCCAACCAATTCCAAAAAAAAGAGGACAGAATACACTTTGTAATAATTATAGACCCATATCGCATATGTGATATCTAAAGTAATGGAGAAAGCAATCAACTATAGACATAGCAATAGTTGAGCATAAATAATAATATCAACCAAATACCCTTCACGACATAATCTTGTATAGTATAAAATGTATTGTTAAGAAAGCTCTTTTAAATTATTTTGCCCCACGTTCTGGTGACAATCGTTAAGAAAGGTCTTTTGATTTATATTGGCCCACGTTTGGGCCAATTATTAAGAAAGGTCTTTTTTAATAATATTGCCCCACGTTGGTGACAATTATTAAGAAAACTCTTTTTGATTTATTTTGCCCCACGTTGTGATGACAATTATTAACTAATCTCTTATGAGTTTATTATTTAATTATGAATTATTATTAATTCTTCCGGCTAGCTTTTATTTGTATTTTAAATCTTACGCTTGTTTTGATTTGAATAATCTAATGATTTGAATAATGAACTTTTACCTTTTTATTTTATATCTATGGAATTAAACACAATGTTCTTTGAATGTTAAACATTCTATATTTAAATTTCTATGACTATTTTTTTAACTCAGTATCAATTTTAACAATTTTATGTTCAAATAGATCTATGATCTAACCTCAAAATTATTTACTATTAATATTTGTTTACAAAGTTATAATCTACAATCTTTCTTTCAGATTTACAGACAGATAATGATACAATGGAGAAATAATAAATAAACTTACGTTTAGTTTATATCCAAGAATATGTTTTAAAATGTAGGCAATGTTCACTTGGCTTGATCTTCTTATTAATTTGATAATTGACTTTAACAGTAGGTACACAATTTCTTTGATATACACAAATCACAGGTAAACAATGTGGTTACTTGTTTAGAAATCAGGAACTGTTGATAATTGTTAACTTGTCTTATTCTTTTTCAAAAGATATAAAACCTTAAACGATGTAATTGGAACGTTGTCGAAGACTAACTATTATACGATGCTACTTGTGAATTATGGTTATAATAACTTTTAAAATTTTTGTTCGAAGACTGGGAACACTACTTGACTTGTATAAATTACTTATTTGCTTCGATTACTTTCAACCTTACGAAACTAATGGAACACTTGGGTTCACCGATGTTTATCCAAAAACTAAGGTTATGGAAATTTTATGATTAGCTTGAGTACCTTGACTCTTCAGATCTTGATGGCTAACTAACTTGGCTTGTCTTCAGATGCCTTTTATAGGCCTTCAAAACCGACGCTAAGTATTTTCAAAATTAACCAATGAGGTGCTTAGTTTACCTATCAAGAATGCTTTGTTGATTGTTGCAAACTGACAGAACTATTACATTGTTACTAGACTGACGTTCATAAAATCACCTCGACCAATCAGAACTTAGTATTCTTTAAATTTTTAATTATTGGAGATGGTTGGTTTCATCTTATTTTAAATGATAGTGATTCCTTCTTTTTAAATTCATATTGCCTACATTTTTCCACACACTTTGGTATAAGATAACCTATGATTAGGTTATTATTAATATGATTATTCCTATAATTATTATAAATTTGACAGTTGTCATTACTAAAAACTAATACATAATATAATATATCAATAACATTTCTTTAACATTATATAATTCAAATTTACTAATCCTAACTTATATCTACAACATTTTTCAATAGTTTGTGCTATCTCATGATAGTTTTTGTAATCATTTTAATTATGATTTCTGCCTTCGTAACACTGTACGTTTATTCACTTTCACTGAAGTTCTTGTTTTACACTTTTATTCTAATTACATTGTTGTTTATTATGTTTTACATTGTTCATTATATTATACTAACTATTATTTAACTTTTAACATTGTATTTTAATTCCCTATAATATCTTTTTATTAATCTTTTCTGATTTTCAATGTTCGGTAAGTTCTAATTTTATCATTTTATTGTTTAGGAAATGAAATCATAACAGTATATTATTTATTTTACAGGTGGTCGGTTTGGCCAGGAGAGTTGAACGTGTGGAAGAATTGGCAAAGAAGTTAGAAGGTAAAAAAGGTAAACTCTACGCCTGTGGAGTCGACCTAACAAACCCTGATGATATCATCAAAGCGTTCAAATGGATCAAAGACAACGTAGGTCCAGTTCATATTTTGATCAACAACGCTGGTCTCGGTTCAAATACCAACTTGATTGACGGCGATATCACCAGATGGAAGGCGATCCTGGACACCAATGTTCTGGGACTTTGTGTTGCAACCAGAGAAGCCTTCAGCAGCATGAAGGAGAACAACATAGACGGACATATTATCCATATTAATAGCTTGGGTGGACATAGAGTTGCACCAATTCCTTTCATGAGCGTTTACAGCGCATCTAAATACGCTGTAACTGCTCTGACTGAAACTCTTAGGAACGAACTCAGTGCTATGGGTAGTAAAACGAAAATAACGGTAACTTATTGATTTTACATATACCTTATAATTTTTTTGGACCAAAAGATTTGTCATTTTTTGAGACTAACGTCACATATTATTATAACTTTTCGAATAATAGTTATTTATGTATCAAAGCTTGTAAGTGTATTTTACAGCAGTCCTCGGAAGCTGCCATGGGTTCCCAATTTTCTCCGGTCATAGCTAATATCTTCATGGAAACTTTTTGCAAGATGCTATTGACTCATCTGTTCTCAAGCCGACACTTTTGTTATATGGCAACACGGTCGCAAAAATCTTGTTCCTTTCGTCAATTTCATTTACATTCGTCACATCCCAATATCCTTTTCACCATGGAAGTTGAATCGAAAGGTTCACTCCCGTTCCTAAGATGTATTAGTTAGTCCGCATTCTTTGACAAGCCCATTTAACTCTAGGTGATTTCAGAGCTCCCAGGGCCGATCCGCTGCCTGAACAGATGTATATGCGCCTATTTACATAGTTTCTTCGCAGGTTTACCATGGCGAAAGTCAATATTGCGTAGATCTTCGCATGAAAAACTGTGCAGTAAGCGCCTAGGGTCACTGAAATAGTAACCGTTGGGCTTCTTAGATACACTCCCGCTCCAAAAGCCTGATCTATCTTGGACCCGTCTGTGAACCATTCGAGCCCACCTGGTGGCAGTAGGGCGAGAGTTTCGTTGCTCCATTCTCCTTATCAGGGATGAGGATTTTGGGAGAAGTTAGACGTATAGCTGGAATCATGCCATTTTGCTTCATTTCCAGTACGGGCATTTAGAGATTGCCTCACTTAAAATGGTTGAGTGTCCACGAGAGTAGTGCGTTTTGGTTCAGTGGCCTAGTCCCTTTAACCTATACGCCGTTCTTATGGCCTCAGTTTGAATGTATACGTGTAGAGGTGCTAATCTGTCGAGTTTCAAGAGTCCTCGTTGGAGCCGACTTCATACCACTCAGTATACCCACGCAAGCAAGCCGCTGCAGTCGGTCTAAAAGGTGCTGGGACATACCATTCTTTGTCCCCGTCTACCACACGATCGTAGCATAGGTTAGGCCTTATCCCAGCGGTATAGATCCAATAAAGGAACTTTGGCTCTAATCCTCACGTGCTGCTGATAGCTCTTCTGCAAACCCAAAAGGACGCAGAGGCCTTCCTCACTCGATATTCGGTGTTTGCTTTTGAACAAAATGATATTGACTCATTGCTATTGAAATGTTGGTTCACTCCCATTCTGTGTATCGAAAACCCACTCCACTGATAGATACCTCAATGGCGTTTCTTACCACCACCACGCCCAAAAGCAATCTGTCATACACTCCTTGATTCACAGAACTGTTAACTTATCCCTAACCCAATTCTTAAATTAAAATTAGAATTGAAACAACTTTCATCTGTCTTATTATGAAATAATTCCTCCCATTATAACATTCAAAAAGCCATAAAGAAATACACTTCCAAAACTATCTCAGTTTTCCAAAGATCCCCTTCCTCTTCTTCATTTAGAAGGTGCTTATAGCATTCCCTGTTCTTACGGTAAAGTCTACATTGGTGAAACAGGACGTAGCCACTCGTGTGAAAGAACATGAGCGCTGTACAAGGCTTTGTGACACCAGTAAATTTGCACTCGCGGAACATGTTTTATTTCGTACTGTTTTACCAAAATAACAAATATTAATCCTTATTGTCAAAATGACAGTCCATAAAATCGTTAATAATGACAGCTACACATCCCCTCTGTCAAGAAAATTGACACTGCATCTATCTTATACCTTGGAGTAGTTGCGAAGGATGATAAGTATTAAGTACATGATAATAATAATAATATAATACTAATAATGTTTATTTGTGCAATTATAGAAAATAATAAATATATACATAATATAGCAAATTAACAGAATAAAGCCGTAATTCCTATTGGCTGTCTGCGGAGTGTGTATTCAATATAAAACGTTTAAAATATGTAATAACTTTGACCTTCTGACAATACCATTTATTAGACATCTTATCTCTATCATTGAATATTTCCTATTATCTGTACCGCTTATTGATTTCATTTTTTTGCAGAGTCTTAGCCCAGGCTATGTAAGAACAGAGTTCTCTGCAGCTTCAGGACTCCCACCTCATCCCCAATTAGCGGCCTATTTGGCAAACGCTGGACAAACACCCGAAGATCTTGCCAATCACGTTGTTTATATCTTATCGACGCCACCACACGTACAGGTTTGTACTTATCCTTATAGTTACATAATGTTACCAACAGAACAACATTCAATGTTAGTTCTGTTGGTATTTTGTATTTCCAATAGAATTTTACGGATGGAAGAACCACTCAAAGTTTCCTGGATTATCCAAACGATAAGGTCGACATGGAGAAAAAATTAAGGTTCAGTGAAATACGAAAATCAGTACTCAATCCAAGGAACGTTTCGCTTTGATTTCAAAACTATATTTATTTGTTTCTGGTTCTCTTACCAGAGAGGTATTCTTCGTGATCATAGAACCTTTGATGGCCTTGTGCCATTTCTCGATTAAGTTCTTTTTCAATTGATTAAAAAAAATTTACATTTTCAATTTTTTTAAGCATTACCCTTATATTATATCATTTTGAATAAGATTTGATGTTCTATTAAACTTGATGGAATTAGTTTCTTCTTGAACAATTGCATGAAAATGTTTTTAGAAGATAAATGTATTTTTGAAATTTATTTAAATTGTTTAAATCAGAATATCCTGTTCTATTCCGCAAATTGTTTCCAGTTCAATATAATATATTCAACCTAAATAAATATTGAGAGTAAAAATGGCAAATACAATCGAAGTCCTCTAATGATGTTTGAAGATGTTAAAAATTCGTAGTTGCACTGTTCTTCGCCTATTTTCTCGCCCTTTGATGACAATTCTCAATTTTTCAAGGAGAAATAAGTGCGAGAATGTAGATTATAAAAAATCTGAACCAAAAACCAACCCAGGGGGGCATGGCCCCCTTTCACCCGAGACACACATATCACGTTTACAAATTGCTCATTATTATTGAAATATGATTATTTATGACAAATATGTGTTTCAGATCCATGAATTAACTGTGAGTTCCGTAGGAGAAAATGTTGCTATGCTGATAAGAAAATGAGGTGAGAAGGAAGTAACATCGTTCATTCAACATACAGGACTTAATATTTTCATGTACAATTCAGAAATATTGTTCAATAAATACTAATTGAGAAAATACATTCGTTTCATGTCTCTATGATTTTGTAAAATTGAATAGAAGAAAGAATAGACGTTAACGAAATAATACATAAGAAATTTGACGTTTTTGGAGATATCGTTTTGGTGGTGATAGACAACACCAGAGTACGAAATTGTTCGCAAAACAAAAAACCCACCCTTCTCCAGTAACGTGGTATAAGCAAACAAAAAATTTTTTTTCGTGGTTTCTTATTGGGAATATTATATACCGAAATTGCTTCTACAGCTCGTCAAGAACTACATTTTAGTTCAAGAATATACCCTAATTTTTTCAATTTGATATCTTCAATAGGTGGCGCGCAAATCGCGTTGCTGCTGGAGATCTCCCATTAGTCGCTTGGAGTGCGACATACGGGGCAGTTCCCCATTTTTGGATTACAGATTTTGCTGTGTCATGGAAGGTACTTTCATCAGAGAGAAATATTCAATAAGTAAGTTGGTCTAAAAAAATAATTGAAACTTAGCGTTTTCACCCAGTTTGGCTATATATTTCCATACATTAAAGACCCAGATTCAGTGAAATTGAACAAATTGGATGCACGTGATCTCACAGTAAACCAACTAACTGGAATAACTTTGAGATCTACGTCTAGTATTAGTCTGCTTAACCAATTAACTCCCAGGCATAGGAAAATATAAAAACACGTTTTTCGGACAAGATGTATTTATTATTTCACATTTGTAAAATGAGTTTTTGAAATAAAATTTTTTTTTTTAAATCAAGAACATAAAAAAACATGATGGTGCGTACACGCATCACTGGTAAGAAAAGTAAATATTTTTTTTTGCATTTCCTAAAAACTAGCTATAAGCAGACAAATCTTCATGAAGAGTAATAACTATACACTGGGGCAGTGGCGGCTCGTGAACTTTTTAAGAGAGGAGGCTGGCCATAAAACGTTTTTGTAAAAATATACTCTTTCAGCCAATAAATTTAACCTTTGCACAGCGACCGTACCAGCTACTTCAGTGACCAAATTAATTCTTGCCAAGCAAGAACCAACGTGGAGGTGTAGAGTTTCTCTCGGCAAAAAATTTTTTTTGTTCGTTTTTTTTTTCTTTGGATTTTTGATATTTTTTATTTTTTTTTAATTTTTCATATTTTTTTTTCATTATTTTTATTAATTTTTCTTATATATTAACGGAATTCTACGGTCTTTAATTTGCGAAAAATATTATCATAAAATTTATCATTTTGTTTTAAGTGTTTTACTAAATCTTTTTCAATAGATAACTAGCATTGTTTAAACGATTTTGGCCCATTGTATTTCGCATGTAAGTTTTAATTCGTTTGAGAGTAGAAAATGATCTCTCCACCGATGCCGACGTGACAGGAATGGTGACTGTCAAACAAAGTAGTTTATAAAACTGAGGTAAAACTTGTTGCAAATCATTGTCTATCATATATTTTATCATATCGGCGTGAATGTCGTACTGGTCTAAAATATCTTTATCCGAGTAGGTATATAACCCATAATTCATTGTGCAGTGCTATTTTATCAAAAAAATTATATTTGAGAACTAAGTTATCTAAAAGTGTATTGGGAAACTCTTTTGAAAAAGATTCAAATCTTCTATTCGACAAGTCGAAAAATTTCAATTCATGTAAATCGGAAAATCGAATCTCAATTTCACCTTTAATAGTATCTAAAATTTCATAAGAAAAGTTGTTTATAATGTAGTTTCTTGTCTACCAAATTATATGTTTTCCTCCTTTAACAATATTCTGTTTACCGGTTAATTTAAACTTAATACTCGATGTAATATGTTCCTGCGATTTTTCATGTCTGTCTATACCACGAGCTAAATTTTTCAAATCATCATAACCCGAGTGCCCCCAACATGAAGTATCAGATGTAAATAGCAAGCAATATAATTTATTGTGTATTTCGATTTTGAAACATACCTGTAATCACTAATCTTTTCAAATCCGGTAAAGGCCGTTTATTTAGAAAAAACACTTTTCTGTAATATGTTAATCCACTCAATGGATTTTCTAAGAAGTCAGCAACTGCACATTTTAACGTTAAATAACTCACGGAACAGATAAATTATAACTTAACCTCACTTCGGGTCGCGGAACAAAAACAATAACTGACGGAGCACGTGTCTCGTGTCGCCGCCTCGCAACTCGCAGGGCAGGAAGTAATCGTATTTCGACCGAGTGCGAACGAGAAGCTAGCCTACAGAGAATGTTGCCATATTCGCTGTTTTACCCTATTTGGCAGTTGGACTGGTTGGAAAAACGGCAACTGTGTTGACCACACGTATTTAGCGTTTGAGATATATAGAGAATCTAGCCTCTGGCCACTGTTGCCAGATTAAAAATAACTACTGAGAACGGGGAATTAATTGTAAAATTTAAAGAATTATCAGAGAAACAGGAAATAAAATGGAGAATGATCATCAAGATAAATTGGTGAGGAGGCTGAGCCTCCTTAGCCTCCTTCGAGGAGCCGCCACTGCACTGGGGTACAAAATAGTAAAATAGTTGGGCCCGATCAAGATCATAAATAACAAAGTTATGTATTTTGCAGGAATGTCTCCCTTAATATGGGACCATTTGTTCATCAATAGACAGATTGTAAGAGAAAACACCCCATTGTAAATTATTTCTATTGATTGCATCCAAGAATGGTCTGACTTTAGCAAATTTATCATTGATATCTAAATTAGTTTTATCTGATAAATGCAAGTTTTGTTTTATACTCTGGAATCTATTTCTACTCATGCATTTTTTTTTAATATCGACGCCTTTATCCTCATCAGTGGACCAGTACATTGGCATTTGTGGTAATGAGTGATAACCAGAAAATAACAACATACCTATGAAACTCAAGAGATAATTTTTTGAGAGATTGAAATCTAATCGGTTGTTATCATGCGCATATTTCAATGAAAAGTCCAATACCATTTGAAGTATTTCATCGTCCAGAAGAAGATGAAAAATCTCCAGTGGTGTCTTACCAGCAAGCTCATTCTGGATACACTCCCTGTCCGCAGATTCCCTGGATATTGCGGAATGAGTATACTCAATTTCCCCGTTCACCCATTTCGTCTCAGAAAGAACCTTTTGTGATGATCCAGGATGATCCTCTTCATCTGATGAACTCCACTCATCCTGTTCATCTTCCCTCACATCATTATGTGAATCAGGCACGTATAGTTCAAAAGTTCCAGCTATATCAGTCGGTTCATTTTCTGGTGAATAGTTTTCATCGTCAATGTTTTCCTCGTCTGTGAGCGTATCAACATCTGTAGGTATATAGACTGCATCAACGACATCTGAAAAAGAAATCTACTATGATATCTTGCATTAAGAATACCTATTGATTATGACAATTTTATTCCAAACAATCATAATTACCTTCATGTCTGTGTCTTTCTAATTCATCAACAGCTTCCTCTAAAGCTGCTTCTAGTTCTTTTTGGGCCAAAACCTTTCTAAAAGACATTTTCAGTCACTTCGATAACCGAACAACTGCCCCGCAACATCAATGAATCGGTTCTGAACTATTCGCAGTTCGCACGTAGGCTCACAGCTTAGGTAAACTTGTCTGAGCTTGTCGAAATATCGCTAGAGCTCACGCACGATACCAGTGATGCGCGAAAGCACCAATTTTTTTTTTATTGCTACAATTATCCCATTGTTCATTACAACAAGTTCCTGTGTGATATATCATTGTGTCACTAAATGACTACACATTGATGAAAACTGAAATAAAAATCTTGAATCTGAGTTATATTTTGTCAGTGCCAACAAAATGTATACAGCCAAAGTAAAATTTCACCCCTCTTTAGAGTGCACTAAAATCTGAGATTTCCTTCTGATCTAACGTTACACATTTTTATTCAACAGTATTAGCATAATGAAAGGTAATACCGAGTGATTTTCGCGATATCAACAATATCTTGCCGCCAAAAAATATTAAAGTTGCGATGCGTGAACGCACCGCTGGGAGTTAATGGGTTTATCAATACCAAAACACAAACAGAATTACATATGAAATATGGTAGAGCCTAAAGGCACTTAAAGCTATAAAATGTTATCATATAGAAGACCAGACAATTTCTATAGTCAACCTAAATACTCGATTTTGAGTCTCACTACCTGGACCTGCCGAGGTTGAGATTTTCTTTCACTAATGCGGACTGAATCCTAGTTTTGGCCAGTTATTTGTGCAATTTTTTGAAGAGGTAACCGGCTATCGATTATAAAAGAGGTGGAAAAACCAAAAAAAAAAAATTAACCGTGGAAAAATAACCTGATTTCCGGATAGTTATTGAAATAAAAAGCATCGCTACGGGCCTGGAAACACCTGAGGGAGACATAAGTACCTATCTATCTTATCTTGGATAACACAATTTGAAACGACATATCACTATTACCAGCACTTTATATTTCCCCATTATACAACTGTCTGTATAGTTACGACATATGCATGTTGTATGTAATCAATTGATCATTCCAACTATTGAAATCTGAGTGAAAACACATATAACCATGGCTGTATCAATGGACAGATGGAGAGGAAAAGTTGCTGTAGTTACTGGAGCTAGTGCTGGAATTGGAGCTGCTGTAGCAGAAAAACTAGTAGAAGAAGGACTCAAGGTACCAATTATATAAATATGATTTATGTTCATCCGAAATGCGTTTCTTCCATATCCAAACTCATAGGTCGTTTCAATCCCGATAGAATACGAGATGTTTCTAATTAGTCTAAGCAATTTAAGGGTGTGATGCCTCATGTCTTTTTCCGTTCCGATCTACAGGGCTTAAAAATTTACAAAAAAAAATCTATTTTTTCCTAATATGTCGGAAGCCACTTTAGATATTCTCCTCCAATTTTCGTATGTGGTATCTAGGTTGAAGGCAGTCTTTGTCCATTAGTAATTGTGTTTTCTTACTCAAACCTGTGGCGTCCGTTCGCACACGTCCAGTAATGGCGGCTTTGGAAGAAGCGTTTCTGCACTAAAAAGAACGAAGAACTATTTGCGTAGCAGTCTAGCGCTGCCAAAATTAACGACACTATCACTTATGAGTGAATTTGCAACACAAAAGTGCAAAAAAGTATCTACGAAGGCAGAGGGAAAAGTTCCTGAAAAATAAAACACATGGCCCCCACAATGGAAAATCTCATGTAACATTTTTGATGTACCATCTTTAACTAGAACATTACTCAAACCAAAACGTCGCTTGTTAAACATTATGGGGACTCTTCACCATCGATTGGAATGATTCACAAGTGGTTTACTGATTTTAGTTGTGTTAGTATGACCACAAAGGACACCAAACGTTCTGGTCGTCCAATTGAGGTTACAATCGTCGATAATAATAATAATCGTCCATGGTATGATATTGGACAATCGGCGAGTTAAAGTGTACGAGATTGTTGAGTTTATGGGCATCTCAACCAAACGGGTACGGAACATTTCGCATACGTTTTTAGATATGGGAAAGCTATCTGCCGCATTTTCTCTCTCTTGTTAACAAGCGCGACCTTGTGACAACTTCAAAGGAGTGTTTGACGATGTTCAAGCGCGATAAGATAGACTTTTTGCGCCGTTTTGTAACCGTGGACGTAACACAGATACGTCACGACACACCACAGACCAAAGAGCAGTCGAAACAGTGACTTGTCCTGGCGAATCGAAGCCGAAAAAATCATGGCGACAGTTTTTTGGGATGCACATGGTGTTGTGATGGATCCTTGATTTTTCCTCGGTTACGAAACGGCGTAAAAAGGCCTTTTTATCGCGCTTGAACATCACCAAACACTCCTTTGAAGTCATACTGACAATTCAATATCACTTTCGTTTGAGTAGTGAAAGGATTTAAACAAAAATACAGCGTGATCTTAAACACCTCGTTAAGCGTCAATTACACGGGGCTTGTTTACGTGCCTCTAGATACACAAGGCCTGAGAGCTCGATCGTGACATCACAAGGCAGAGACAGTTCAATAGGTTAAGATAAGAAGGACTTTTTGTCCCGTTTCATAACCGAGGACGAAACATGGTTCCATCCCAACACACTAGAGACCAAAGTACAGCCGAAACAGTGGACTTGTCCTGGCGAATCGAAGCCGAGAAAGGCCAAAGTGGGCTTGTCGGCCAACAAGTCATAGCGACAAATTTTTGGGATGCACACGGTATAGTCCATTTCGATTACCTTGAAAAGGGCAAAACGATCACCGACGTATATTATGCAGAGCTGTTGGATCGATTCGACGCCAATTTGAAGCGAAAGCGGCCGCATTTGGCAAAGAAAAAAGTGCTCTTCCACCGTATTCTCCAGATTTGACCCCCTGCGATTTTTAACTTGAAGAAATGCGGCTCGGCGGAAATAGATTTGGCTCCAATGATGAGGTCATCGCTGGAACAAACGGCTATTTTGAAGGATGAATGCGGGAAATTCATTGTACGAAGCTACGCCCCTTTTTAAACGAAAAAATCGCTTCGCTCTCAGTGACTTCCATATTTTCATTTCAGGACCCGCAAAACTTTTGTAGCCTAGGACCCGGAAGATTCATAAAACGGCGCTAGGGCTGTTTGATTGTTATTGAACACATCTCCTGTTTTCTTAGGGTTATTCTTGAACCCTTTGTCAATGTACCATGTCCATAATACATTCAGAGCTGATTGTATTAAATCCATCAGTGCTCAGATGTTTTCCTCTGACGATTAGGAGTATATCGCCATACCCAATCACGTGGCATCCTAGGTTGGCTACTTTTCTTGGTCCAACCTGTGGCCATCCGTTTTCCATAGAGCCACTGATGATGGTGTTACCTCAGGAGACTTCTCGAGTCCTGTTTTTTTAGCAGACCCTGAATCCAGATATTTTCTAGACTAGGAACTTCTTTATCTTTAAGTGCTTCACAAATACTTTAGGTTGCGCAAATGGTGAAGGCGCAAGGCATTCAAGAGTCATAGAAGTCGAGCTTTTATCGTATTCTTTCTAAATTGATTCACCAACACACTTTTTAAATGTTGGCCAAGAAAGGATACAGTGGATTGTCCATTGCACATTCTCTTTCAACAGCCACATTAGAGCCATTACATTCGAATAATTTAATAAAATTCAGTAGTACCACTTACCATTCTTTAATAATTAATAAAATCCATAATTTATTTTCTAAATTTGCAATAAAACCAGTTCGTAGATGCAAGAACAACCTAAAAACCGTTAAGTAATACCTATGATAAAGTTTCCGATTACTTTGAATCCTGTATCCGTACAACTGAAGTCCGGCGTTAATTGAAATAATTGCGCTGATGATAACACAGATATTTTATATTTACAGGTGGTCGGTTTGGCCAGAAGAGTTCAACGTGTGGAAGAATTGGCAAAGAAGTTAGAAGGTAAAAAAGGTAAACTCTACGCCTGTGGAGTCGACCTAACAAACCCTGATGATATCATCAAAGCGTTCAAATGGATCAAGGACAACGTAGGTCCAGTTCATATTTTGATCAACAACGCTGGTCTTGGTTCAAATACCAGCTTAATTAACGGCGATATCACCAGATGGAAGGCGATCCTGGACACTAATGTTCTGGGGCTCTGTGTGTCAACCAGAGAAGCCATGAAAATCATCGCGGAGAACAACATAGATGGACATATTATTCATATTAATAGCTTGGGAGGACACAGAATACCTCTTATGCCGTTAATGAGCGTTTATTGTGCATCCAAATACGCTGTAACAGCTCTAACTGAAACTCTTAGGAACGAACTCGCTGCTATCGGCAGTAAAACGAAAATTACGGTAGGTAGTCAATGAATTCTACACCAATAATTCTTATTCTTCAATCGTGGTTATATATACCATCTATTTTATAATTATAGAGTCTTAGCCCTGGCTATGTACGAAGCGAATTCGTGGAATCCTCAGGCATCATACCGGACGCCAAACTGAAGGCATATTTAGCCCAATCTGGACAGACGCCTGAAGATCTCGCCAATCATGTCATTTATATCTTGTCAACGCCACCACACGTTCAGGTATGTATACCATTAAACACATTTAATATGTTTGTGTTCGCACATCAGCCGACTTACAGATTGTCTGTAGCTTACGGACATCTAGCTGTAAGAAGATATACAATGTTCTTACAGAAAAAGAAAACTGTTTCAAGTTATCAGTTTTTTCCAAGCCCCCCAACTCAGTTTGGATATTATCCGATAGATAACACTACGCATATTTGTGGAGAATAATACAATAAATTCTAAGTGTTGCCACATAGCTGATAATATTCAGAATCCACGATAATTTCAGACACTGTCTGATATCTGATAATGCCGAAATCTACGATAATTTTTGAAATAGAAATAGTAATAAGTATTTCGCATTAGATAAAGTCAAAGAATCTATTGCCTAGTTGCCAATAGAGCCGCAGCCTTTTGTTTTCGTAACGAAGCGACCTCTAACGACTAGAAGAGTGTACACCGTAGTTGCACTTTCCAGACGCTGCTTTCAACACTCTATAGTCTATACATAGAAATCCTATCTCTGTAATAAATACGGAATAACGCGCGAATTCTCATTCCAATTATCCAGTTAGATAATTAGGTATAGTCATTGATTAGTATATTAATCAATAGTATTATATAGGTTATATTATATACCATTCTATTTGAAATCTGATAATTTATCAGTAAACTTCTAATATGTCTACTGTCAACCTCTGACAACACTAATGATAATCCACAGCCTACTTGTCAAAACGGCTATGTAAAATCATTGATGATTAAATAGAATCAACTATACGTGAAGGAAATCCTGGAAATCAATTCTAAGCTTGAATAAAAAACTATTATGATTGGAAGGAATATTAAAAATGTTCTTGGATATTGGCGTATATCAGAGCTGGGTATCCTTAAGCATTATGATTATGCAAATTTATAGGAAAGAAACAGTGAATCAATCGGTTTCGTTTTGAACCGTATGCCCGATTCGGACATTAATTCTCCGTTCTTGTTGATGACGTCATAGCGTTACCAATCACGCTAATGTTATAGTTCAATCTTTTCGTTATTTATGTTTCAGATCCGTGAACTGAAAGTGGGATCCCTAGGAGAAAATGTTGCTATGCAAGGAGATAAATCGAAATGAATAGAAAAGGTCAATCATGATTCAGAACCTACTACAGTATCGCATGTATCAAGTACAAAAGAGAAAGATCATTTCAAGTTTCATTGAATAAATTAATGAGAAAATTTACTTCTTTTATTGAAGGGCAACTACATGTATATCAAGTGTGTTATATCTATTATGTTCACTAGTCGGCTACGATTCGCCTCATCCTAGAATATTGAAAGAATGGAAACGTAATCTGACAATCTGAGATCCACGTCCAATTTAGCAAACGCCCACAGAATTATCTTGAGGTTGTCACAGAAGACCGCACAATGAACGGCTGCATCTCTTTGTCAACCTTGGAGTATCGTAGTAAACGAGAGTACCTGATTACTATGTACAAACATAGAAAATTGTGAACCCGCGCAATGCTCGATTTTAATTTGGACGGAAGATTGAGAGGTCACTCTTACAAACTGAAAAAGGGATGCCTTTCAAACCTTTTCAATCAACTGCATTTTTACTCCGTGGAACTCACTGCCAGACAAATCACAGAGTAGAAATACCTACCCTGTGACAATATTGTTTCTATTTTTGATGAAGGGAGCCCTCTAGAAACAGATTGGACACCTGGATGGGCCAAAAACTAGTGTTTTGAAACATGTGAAGAGTAAACCAATGTCTTTCGTTCATCATTGGTGTTCGGCAGTTGTAATTGCAGTGAACTTTTGTCTGACATGACCTTGTGGTTAATTATTTTCTAGGCAACTTTCATAATATAGGTGGCGACACTATCCTATCACATCTGTTAACAGTTATGATTCTGTGTTTGGGAAAAGACAACCTCTTTGTTTAATTTTTGTTTGCTGTATTTTAAATGTTAATTTAAAACATGCAACTTTACGTAAAAGACTCGCCCCATTCACGAAGTGTTGACCTCGCATTATTCCAGGTCCTCTTGAGTTAAGTAGATATTCCCGTAAATGGTTATGTTAGAAAGCTACTGATATCGATGATCAATTAATATTTAATTAATATCATCCAAAGGTATAAATAAAACAACAAATTTATTTGACATCTTTTATTTTAATATTATAAGAATATAAAAACAATTAACAAACTTTTCGAAAAGATATAAACACTTCTCCAAAATAAGCAAAAATACTCTAAAACACAAATAGGAAAAAATCAATGAAATGTCGCAAAGATTTCCTACAATGCAAATGTTAAACTATGAGAGAGAGATATGACTCGATGCGAAGTTCATTAAAAAGATTGTAAGTTATTATTCGATATTATCACAGAAAAACTATAAAATAAACTGAAAACACCATTTGTATACAACTAGAAGATATATCACTATTTCTGTATACAGCATGGCCCAAAAGTTCGGAGAACCTTTGAATAGTTACCTTCGATTATACGACAGTCTAAGGGTAATGTTAATGGGACAGGATGAGAAATGTAGCAATATCACTGCGCCTTTTTTAGCAGCAAATTCTACTATATTCCTCATTTCGTGAAAGAGGTTAGGACATAACAACCAATCTGCAAGCATTTCCGGTATTAGCTTGTTGACGTTTCTGCAACGTCAAAAAGAAACAAATGCCAACCGAGGACACGTCGCGATGATTTATATCTAAATAATCATTGTAAATTGCAAAATACACAAACTAGATACATTCAAGCTTGAAGCGGACGAATTAATAAATCAAAAATGAATTATTTAGGCTTTTAGGAACCGATATCAAGCAGATAGAAATGAAGATTGTAATTTGTAATGAATAAACTACCGATTTAGAATAACCACAAATACCGGGATATCAAAAAGTATCTTGGTCAAGGGTGGTTGTGGAATCTAAAACGTATGTCTTAGTTTACGTTTGAAATAATTATGTCACTGTCACACTGACATCATCAATAACCTAAAAATTTCATACCTATTTATTTCAGTTGTAAAACAATAATGAATACAAATTAATATAGTAATAAAAATTGTCGAAATGTTAACTTTGAACCTTTTAAAAGGTCGGGATAGCCACAAACCGGGTCGAAAACGGTTTTAAAATAGTTAATTTTCGATAAATGGAATGACGTTCACGTAAGAAGCCTGTAGCTCGCGCGTTGGAAAAGTGCAAAAGTTAGGAACATAACTTCTTTCCAAGGCTTTTTGCGTACCGTTTTCGCTCCATGTAGTTAGATTTAGTCGCGATACGCACCCGACGGCCCTTCTTTTTTCCAAAAATTTCGTTTAAATAGGAAAATTTAATTAAAATAGAAGCAGGTACTCTCAGGTCTCAACTGACGCGTAGCGAGCTTCTCGAGGGAAACGTCAAAATGATTTCGTTCGTAGCTAATTACATAGGACGTCTGGCGTTCATGCAATTATGTTTTTAGATAATTCGAACCTTCTAATTTCGATAGGCCAAGTGAAAATCCCGGAGTCTGAAGCGCTAGAGACTTCTGAGTGTTATAACATTCGTATAAAATTGCGAAATTTCGCACTTTTAGAAACTTCAAATTAATTAATTTGACACAAGTAAAGACACACGTTTTAGATTCCACAACCACCCTTGACCAAGATACTTTTTGATGTCACGGTATTTTAAGCTAACAGGTTCATATCCCGCCTCCTCGCTGACCTTGATCTAGGTTCATCACTGAATATCTCCAACGTGAATTGGGATCTCAATAATAGTCCCCCAATTATGTGAAAAAACTTGCAGATTAGGTTATTTATTCTACAAAAAAAGAGTACGAAAGTTTATGTAAATGCTTTGAAATTGTTCGTCTGAAATTTGAGAATTCAACTGAATATACAGAGTGTTACATACTTTCACATAGTTTGAACCATATACCGAAGATGCCCAGAATTGAATCACTAAGTCTATTTAATTTTTGGTGAAGTGTTGCTGGAACACTCTGTATACCTTTGAATTTTAATTGGCAATGAATGTAACAAGTAACACAGTTGTAAAAATAAACGGAGACATTTTTCTTTCTTCATTTACTCATTCCATTATTAACAATTTCAAATAAACATAGAATTAACCTTATAAGCATCTAAAAATATGTCATGGTGTCCGAGACTTTAAAAAAATAAATCAACAGAAAACTGTCATAGTTTCTAGAAATGGTGTTTCATAATACGTAGATGATGTAGGAATAAAGTACAATCGATTTTCTATTAAAAGAATTGAAAATATATCATTGTTAACAATTCAGAAATGGTTATCATACAATGTTCTTAATCACATAGTAAATAATGAGTGTAGAGAGCTAGAAATTGTTGTTTGCAACCAGAAATTGTTTGTTCAAGTCAAGTGTTTCAGATAAAGACCATATCAATGCAATGAGTAAATAGTTTTGCTAAATGAATCACAGGTATTTCAGATTGTGCAGAATTTGTTTGTAAATAGTATAAATTGCACTATAAATAAGAAACAACCTTATCCACTAAAAATACTATTAAAGTACCTTTCAGCTGCCAAAGAGTAAACTAAATTGTAAATCAAAATGTGGCTGTTTAAATACTATTTGGAATCAGTAGGGTATATAATGGATTACCCTCAGCTGGATTTAAATCTGAATTAATCAATACTCTTTCGCTTATACATTTCCATCTCTTATAAATTACCTAGATATTTGTCTGTACTGTGTTTTAAGAGTAACTTTCCTGAGAAATAGTAATATTTTAATACTGTAATAATTGTATTGTTGTAAGATATTAAATTTCAATTCAACATAGGATTATCAAGATGAATAAACGTAAAAAACATTGAGCCATAAGCGAGATTCGAACCCACGTTCCTGGATGTCTAGTTCAGCATGTTTACCAATTACATATCGATGAACACAAAGCCCTTCGATGTTCCGCCATAGATCAAAGATTCACGCACATTCATCTAAAGTTCAATCGTTTTGAACTGAGGAGTGTAGGTATGAGTGTTACTATGATAAATCTGACTGTACTCATTCAATGACAGCAGCAAATGTTCTGGGTAAGAATAAACAAGGTCAGTCTGGTTGACAAGTCGAGTGTGTATTGGCTTGTCAACATGCCGCCTGAGCATAAGATCTTGCTCCGCGGAATTTATCTGGGCTTTTAGGCGAGAAGGTTGAAGTACTTTCGATTAACTGACTTCGGTGTTTTTATTGCGCGATTGCTGCGATGTCGTTGGAGCGCGCAACGGCACTGACTGAAGATGGGCAGATCCGTATATAGACAGATAGTCAGGCTGCATTTAAGGTAATGAGAAATCAGGAAGTGACATCCCGACTGGTATGGGCATGCAAAGACAATGGCACAACGGAACCGTGTTAAGCTGATCTGGGAACTGTGACGAACTTGCAAGAGGGTCGGAAAACGATCCAGATCCAGAACAAACTACAGGAGTGCCAAAACGTACTCCACGAAGATCCTGGAAAACCACAAAGAATACTGGGAAAAATCCCAGGAAGCAAACACGGGAAAAAATACATCAAAGGACCGTGTCACAAAAGAACGACAGACCTGTTAACATTAAACAGCGACTGGTCATGAACCAGTAAAGGGGTACCTCAACAAGATGGGACTATACAATGGCGACCTGACATGCAGACTCTGCTGTAAGGATCCAGAAGCAGTGACACATATAATAATACACTGCACTGGACCGCAAAAGACAGTTAATTTTTGGAGAGCCTACTGATGAACCAGTGTTATACAGCTCTTGCCCAGTACAGGGCACAAAAGTACTGAAGTGGGTACTGTGCTCAAACAATACAGACAAGATACTTGGGCCATTAGGCCTAAGTGTCACCAGAGGCAACAGCCAGACGAGCTTACAGAGGGGGTGAAGTTTTTAGTGACTATTCGTGGAAAGGTGACTCTCAAAGTAGACCATGAGATTCAAGGCTCCTAACCTCCCCATGAAGGGTTATCTTCACCACCGCAAAAAAAAATGTTTGCTATGTTCTACGTGGGACAATTAATGTTAGTTTTCAAAATCGATTGTGAGTCGTATTCAAAACTGTATGTGGTTCAATCTAAAAGGAATATTGTAACTGGGTATAAAGAAGTAAAATTATGGTGAAAAATCACAATTTGCAGAATATATTTAAAATTCAGGACACACGATTTGTCAAAAAAATGCATCACTCTTTAAAACAAACTAATGACAAATATCTAAGTAATTTAGAAGGGATGGAAAAGTATAACCAAAAAAATTGTTTTTATAGCATAAAATAAATTTTCTCCCAATTTTTGTAAAGATCGTACGATTTTTACTGTATTTATTTCATTTTTAATAAAAAAATGTATACACTTTATATGTTTTTTGTGGTAAGGATCCATTTTTAAAGTAATCATACCCGATCAAACAATAGATCCAAAGATATTAAATAAATAGTTGCAATTGAAATGCAACAAAAATATAATTATGAACTTTTTTTAGAACATCAAACTCACTTTACTGTTCCATAATAATTCAGAATGAGAAAAAAAATAATTTTTTAGGATTTTATAAGCTTGGTTGTGGACATTGTGATGGCTAACACTTTGGCCAAACGCTACGAAAACGCTTGGGCCGTGATGATTTTGTTTGGCAAATGGATTAATGGTAATTATGTCAATAGCTATATCGAGTGTCATGGAAATAATAGAATCTAACAGAATTTCTGGAATAATTATATGTATAAGAAAAGAGTAATAAATAAATACTGCAGCCGGTAAAATATGATTATAGCGAAAATTAGTACAGTCTATTGGCAAGTTTAGAACATTGTACGACACCATTGGACGCTTTTAAACGAGCTTGGGTTAAAGTTTTGCAAATGAATCTCCCATTTATTTCCTAGATTTTGATTTTTTAACGCATATGTGACATCCCGATTGTCAAAAATATACCGGGGTTTCATTTGATGATATTATTTATCATCAAGCAAATTATAATGTTAACCAGACGCTTCCGAAATCCGATGCCATTTAAATAATTATAATCGTTCTTTAACCCAAGCCTAATTGTAAACATGTATTTATTCAGATATAAACAAGAAAAAAATTTTTTGAACTGTTAAAAAAGTAAACAATTGAGACTCGTCTAGACAGGCACAATAAAAATGTCAAATACCAGCTAACGCAATCAAGGAATACATTTATAACAAATGACAATCTGAATTGCTTCACTGATTACGAATATGTCATCCAAATGTAAGGTTTCCTCAATAAAATCCTTGTATTTCAGGTTACTTTAGAATCAACTTGAAAATATAAATTTGCCGCTCTTTTTAACTAATAAACACCGCGTTCTATTTCCATCTTTACTAGCGATTTATATGATACTTCTATGGTTTACGCGTCATAATTACATAATTACCATTTACCTACATAATATGAATTATAAGACAGTAGCTTTACTTTACATATACTTGAAACATTTTTGTAAATCTTAATTGGCGATTCCTCATTAATGAATTGAATTAAATTAAGTAACTGTATCCAAACAATTGACGGCGGAGCGAACGTCATGGCAATATATGTGTGAACATAGAGTCCATCATTTAGTTTGCATAATTTGTGCTCCATTATTTGAAAGTGACGCTTTTCATCAAATTAGTGAACGTTTTTTGTGAATTTGAATGGAAATATTTTTATCACTGTTGGAATGGAAGTGTTTTTATTTTCATGTTGATTCTAACCTGACCTACTAGCATGTTGAGAAGGAATATATCAAAAGTTGGAACTTTGGAAGGCATAATAAGTATTCTATCTCCATAACAAGTAAGTACCCAAAACATGTTTAATGTCATTCTTAGGAAGCAAACAATATGAAAATCACCGAATAATATAATATTTCTCATATTGCAATTAATTTCAATTATTCATAACCTCATTTAATTAGTGTTTGAGAAGCAAATCAAGTCATTGTAAACAAATTAATTTGACAATATTGATAGTGACTAACAAAGTCTCAACTAGTTCAAATAATACTTCTTCACTTATAATTATTTAAGTCAACAATATTTGTCTATCACACTTCTTGTAGATGCTTCGTAACTGCCAAACTTTTAAACGGTTCTGACCACATTCTTCTAAGGTCACCCTAAATAGCAAAATTGTTTACGATTAAACGAAATATTGTTCAAACAACAAGAATTCTTAGGATAAAGAAATATCACTGGTCACTTTTAAACCTACTGAAACACCGATGGTGTACTAACCTTTAAATAAGCCATGGTGAGTAAAGGCAGCAACGTAAACGGTACAAGATAGAGAAGGGCTGGTTGGGCCGCCTTGAAAACTTCAGAACTTACGGTGGCAGTCAAAAGTCCTAGGAAATATCCCAGTAAGGAACAATGGAAGTAGGTCAAACGGGACCCGGCCATGCCTTGTGCTTTCTTGTAGGCGTCATACCGTAGCACAAAGCAAAGCAATAATCCAGGCATTACTATGTCCCCCAGACCTGAAAGGGATCAACACTTAAGTCTTATGTATTTTGACACGCTGAACACGATGGTGTAGTTTAAATTTGGATTAACCCTGTGCTCGAAAAACTACGTCCATTTTTGGGACCCAAATTGGCCATTTTTCGATTTTTTGAGTTTTGAGACAAAACTATCGGTTTCATGGAAAAATGTTTCGAACAAAAGTTGTTGGAAAATTCAATACGCAATTTTTGGCTTTGGTCCCAAGTCGATTTGAGGTTGTGGGCCCAAGATAGGGCCCATTTAGCGTGTTTTTTGGCACATTGAAAAATTGAGTATATGTCAAAGAGTTTTGGTTTTTTCATATTCTGTTTTAGTGGAAAGATAGTATTTTTATTCCTCTTTTATTTGGTTTTTAGTATTTTGACTTATCTCATTTTTTGGCGCCACAATCGGCCATTTTGAAAAATTCGTATTTTGCGAATTTCAGACGAAATACTCATATTATTAATTTAAAACCAATATTATTCGAAAGATTTTATCATTCTGCATATAATATCCAAAATTCAAGCATTTTGCTCCGAAGACATAACTTGAGCGCCATTTTGAAAATTTTGGACCAACGAAAAATCCAAATTTTTTGAGGTTAGAAATGTTTCAAGGAACCCAAATTCTAGGTTCTATTAGAGGTTTTGATAGGGAGTATTTTAAGTTCAAGCAGATCGATTTGAGTCTAGTAGAAATGGAGTTATCTTAAGAAATGTGTTTGGGCCTGTAGAGGGCCCAATTTTGGGCCTATCGACAAAAATCTTGAAGCATATGACAAAGAAATACCGGGATATCAAAAATTATCTTGGTCAAGGGTGGTTGTGGAATCTAAAACGTGTGTCTTACTTTACGTTTGAAATAAATATGTCACTGTCACACTGACATCATCAATAACCTACAAATTTCATACCTATTTATTTCAGTTGTACTACAATTACTGTAATTTAGTTTTTCTTGTTACTAAAACCGTTATTTCATAATTTGTAGTTCATTATTGTTTTACAACTGAAATAAATAGGTATGAAATTTGTAGGTTATTGATGATGTCAGTGTGACAGTGTCATAATTATTTCAAACGTAAAGTAAGACACACGCTTTAGATTCCACAACCACCCTTGACCAAGATAATTTTTGATATCCCGGTACATCTGCTATTTAAGTTTGAAACAGCGTACGGAAATTGGTTCATAATTCCAAGTTATAACGAATGACATCATAAGTAACTAGCACGGAATTTCATTTAGCGGCAATAAGCGAGCATCGGTACAATAGATTCCGCGCGCGAAATAATATTTTTTTAAATATTTTAAAATGCACCTGAAGCCATAATGATTTTTATGAATGTGTGAGTGTATGTAGACGTGTGAACGTGTATATGTGACCGTGACATGATGTTTTTATAGAATAATAAAAATAAGTAAGATTAAAAAGCAAAATAATTTTTTAATCTTATTTTTTGTTTAAATGTTGAAATTTTTTATGTAACACCCTATAAAAACATCATGTCACGGTCTCATATACACGTTCACATGTCTACATAAACTCACACATTCATAAAAAACGATTATGCCTTCAGGTGCATTTTAAAATATTTAAAAACCTATAATTTCGCGCGCGGAATCTATTGTACCGATGCTCGCTTATTGCCTAAATGAAATTCCGTGCTGGTTATTTATGATGTAATTCGTTATAACTTGTATATTTTTGTAATTTGCTCGAAGATTTTTGTCGATAGGCCCAAAATTGAGCCATCTACAGGCCCAAACACATTTATTAAGATAGCTTCATTTCTACTCGACTCAAATCGATCTGTTTGGACTTAAAATACTCGCTATCAAAACCTAATAGAACCTAGAATTTGGGTTCCGTGAAAAGTTTCTAACCTCAAAAAATTTGAATTTTTCGTTGGTCCAAAATTTTCAAAATGGCGCTCAAGTTATGTCTGCGGAGCAAAATGCTTGAATTTTTGATATTATATGCAGAATGATGAAATCTTTCGAATAATATTGGTTTTAAATTGATAAAATTAGTATTTCGTCTGAAATTCGCAAAATACGGATTTTTCAAAATGGCCGATTGTGACGCCAAAAAATGAGATAGGTCAAAATACCAAAAACCAAATAAAAGAGAAATAAAAATAGTATCTTTCCACCAGAACAGAAAAAGAAAAAACAAAAACTCTTTGACATATACTCAATTTTTCAATGTACCAAAAAACACACTAAATCTTGGGCCCAAAACCTCGAATCGACTTAAGACCGAAGCCAAAAATTGCGTATTAATTGATAATTTTTTTTTTCACATTCATACTTTTTTTAATTTGAATTTTTCGTTGGTCCAAAATTTTCAAAATGGCGCTCAAGTTATGTCTGCGGAGCAAAATGCTTGAATTTTGGATATTATATGCAGAATGATGAAATCTTTCGAATAATATTGGTTTTAAATTAATAATATGAGTATTTCGTCTGAAATTCGCAAAATTCGAATTTTTCAAAATGGCCGATTGTGGCGCCAAAAAATGAGATAGGTCAAAATACCAAAAACCAAATAAAAGAGAAATAAAAATAGTATCTTTCCACCAGAACAGAAAAAGAAAAAACAAAAACTCTTTGACATATACTCAATTTTTCAATGTACCAAAAAACACACTAAATCTTGGGCCCAAAACCTCGAATCGACTTAAGACCGAAGCCAAAAATTGCGTATTAATTGATAATTTTTTTTTTCACATTCATACTTTTTTTAATTTGAATTTTTCGTTGGTCCAAAATTTTCAAAATGGCGCTCAAGTTATGTCTGCGGAGCAAAATGCTTGAATTTTGGATATTATATGCAGAATGATGAAATCTTTCGAATAATATTGGTTTTAAATTAATAATATGAGTATTTCGTCTGAAATTCGCAAAATTCGAATTTTTCAAAATGGCCGATTGTGGCGCCAAAAAATGAGATAGGTCGTCAAAATAACAAAAACTAAATAAAAGAGGAATAAAAATACTATCTTTCCACCAGAACAGAATAAGAAAAAACAAAAACTCTTTGAAATATACTCAATTTTTTAATGTGTCAAAAAACACACTAAATGGGCCCTATCTTGGGCCCACAACCTCGAATCAACTTAAGACCGAAGCCAAAAATTGCGTATTAATTGTTCCAACAACTTTTGTTCGAAATTATCCATAAAACCCATAATTTTGTCTCAAAGCGCAAAAAATAAAAAAAATTGCCATTTACGGGTCCAAAAATGGCCATTTTCGGGTCCAAAATGGCCATTCGGGTCCATAAAATGGCCATAGTTTTTCGAGCACAGGGTTAAGCCAAATTAGACCTTGCGGAAATTCGGACAGAAAAATTCCTTAAATGACTGAACTAAATGTGTTAATTTTTTTTTCATCACTACACTCACCTAACATACTAAAATGTCCGGAATTGTGCAAACTTGGGAACACCAATTTACCGGGCAAACTAAGTTTGGGAACTTCTTTGACGACTCCCCCTAAATGTAATTTTCTAGCTACCAGACCTACTGGATTCTCTGCCGGCCTCGTGGCCACCTAAAACGACTACTTTAATCTTACAAAATAAAGAAACTGTACACTTACTTTGACCATAACGTTGGTGCTAAAAATATATGAAGAAAAAAATACCCAAAACACATCGTATATGAGTAAACCAGTCAGAAGGAGCGTCGATACCTTCAGACTCGGCAATCTTACAAACGCAATAAATGCAACACATAACCCCATGCCCATGGCATCCATTAACAACCAGTGTCCTGTAAATACCAATTTGTTATAGTTGAAAAATTACCAGAAACAAATTGAGTACTACTTAATGATAAATGTCTTACCTGTCAACACCCATATACAAACTATTAATAAAGATAACGAAAATGAGAATAATTCTGCACTGGTAAATCGTCCACACATTCCAAATGAAATTTTATTACCATCAGAACATGGTCTTATAATATATTGACACATTGGTAGCAACAAGAATGCCAACGCCACAGTAGCAATAACTGAAAAGTAAGAAAGTTTACTCTCACACCAAAGCAGTTCTACATGTTTTCACGTATTCGATAACAACTATAACAGGACTTACTTGCAGTGCATATTGCAAACAGCATTTGCATTGAGTCGAAAAAGAAAAACATAACAAGCAACGAAACACTTGCTCCTAAAGGCAAACATAAAGCTTGCATTGTATCTAATGTTTGAACATTATTTTCAGTCTGTATAGTTTGTGAGGGATTAAGAAGGCAATTTGTACTTCCATTCACTCGCTCCCTAGCTTCTTGTTCCATATTCAGCGAACGAAAAGAACCATATACTATCAATAACATAGAAATGAGGAACGTAGATACTCTGCTCGAGTCCATAATTGAGTAGGCCCATTGATATTCAATTGTTTGCCCAGGATTATCTGCCATTTTGGCAGAATTGTCAAAGTTTCACTATCTAGTAACATAATAAATTAATTAGTTCCACTTTGATGACAAAAACCTTTGTTGTGTTACCCACCTTACAAATATTTTTGTGGAATAGTAAAATAATAAAGATATGTGTATAAACATCACTTTCCCGAGTTTGAGTTCATAATACTTGTGGAACTGATGATTTTTCCGAAATTTTTGTTTACGGTTATGTTAACTTGACGCCATGTTGATTGTATTCGATTGATACCTTCTTATCTTACATATTAAACACATAACTTTTGTAATATTTAATTACCATAAGTGGAATTCTCAAGTTCACACCTACCATGGAGTTATGTAAACGTACTATAGATATAACTTTTTATTTACGTTTATAGATTGAAATAAATATGTATTATTTACTTTATTTTCCTCTATTATTGAGAAAGTAGTTTAGCCAACCGTAAAAAATTGATGTAAGTTTTTGAAGTGTAATTGGTGCTAGTGACAAAACACCGAAGCTTCAATAATATAGTTTACTTTATGGTTCCATCAAATTTATCCATGGAATAATTCACTAAAAGAAGTTTTCAATAATAGAAGCAAGTTCTATGTTTACCTCCTGTGATTTAGGCAACTAATAAAACAATACACCAAAAGAGTTCACAACTACTGTGTATTATATATAAATTCTCGGGAAATAGGTCACATTAACACTTATTATATAAAAAAATTCTCGGGAAATAGGTCACATTAACACTTATTATATAAAAAAATTCTCGGGAAATAGGTCACATTAACACTTATTATATAAAAAAATTCTCGGGTATTAGGTCACATTAACACTCTGTTATAAATGTTCGTCTTTACGTACGTTTCGGTCTCACGACCATCATCAGAAGACTTATTTTGTCAAAAAGGGGTTAACTAAAACTAATTAGCACAAGCGTCCATATCGCACAATTTTCAATCAAAAAGCTCAGGCCGTCGAAACAAACAGAACCACGAATAATCGAAAATTGTATCGTTAATATTAAAGTATAGATTTTTTTGTAACAAGAAACCACTGTTAAGTAATATTCTCATAATGTACAAACGCATATTGCTATGGTCTCAAAGCAACTGGAGTTCGAAGCTATTTGTTTGTAATAACTCGACCCAGATGTAGATTTATGACGTACTTGAAAAGGTTTTAGACCTGCATTGGAATTTACTTTACTTTAAGCGTTCTTCCTAAAATATACTTTTAACATTATAAAGACGTATGTAGGAATTTGCAAGAGTTTTAATTAATCAAGTTAGTATAAATCTGACTCAATCCCTGAATATCATTCCTATGATTTACAGAATTTGAATCCCTTTTCATGTGAATCATCTCCAGGATAGATCTTTTATAATAATTGGTTTCTTTAGTTAAAATATTAACATTTTTGTCATCAAATTGATGGTTATAATCATAACAGTGCTTAGCAAGGGCGGTGGAATTTTCTAAGTTATTATTACTTGTGCTATACTTATGGCCGTACATTCTTTTTTGTAAATATTGTTTAGAGATTCCAGTATAAGTTCCATCACAATCTAAACAATTCAATTTATATACTGTATGGGTTTGTTTATCTTTAGGTATTACAGGTTTTAGATTTGAGAAATATTTCCCAACACAGTTAGTAGGTTTATGCGCAACATTTATATCGTACTTTTTCAAACATTTCTTAATTTTTTCTGAGGTCTCCGGAATGTATGGTAAAGTTATATAATTGTCTGTATTACCTGTTATGTTATTTTTATAAGAAGAACCATTATAGATTTTGTTTATTCTCTCTTTAAAGATAGGATTGGTTTTTTTTGGGTAGCCATTCATTTCCAATGCATTACGAACAATTTTTAAATTTTTGGGACAGTCCTCTGCGTGGGATAATTTTACCGCGCGGTCTGTGAGGCTGTTTATGACACTTTTTTTATAACAAGCTGGTGCAACGGAATTGAAATGAAGATAACGTTGAGACCAGACTTCTTTAGTAACCAAGAAGTTTTTATTTTTCCATCTGCATCATGCCTAATGGTCATATTTAGAAAATTAATGTTATTGTTTATTTCTATTTCACAAGTGAATTGAAGTTTACAATGGAAATTGTTAAATTTATTAATCACATATTGAATTTTATCGTTGGGAACACACATAAGGCAATCATCTACATACCGTTTAAAGAATACAGGCTGAAAATCTAATGAATTTATAACAGATTCCTCTAGGCATTCCATAACGAGGTTAGCAATGGTAGCTGAAATAGGAGATCCCATTGCTGTGCCGAAAATTTGTCCAAAATATTGCTCACCGTACTGAAAATAAGTGCATTCTAAACAAAACTTTACCGCATTTATAAAATAAACAAAATCTATAATGGTTCTTTTTATAAAAATAACATAACAGGTAATACAGACAATTATATAACTTTACCATACATTCCGGAGACCTCAGAAAAAATTAAGAAATGTTTGAAAAAGTACGATATAAATGTTGCGCATAAACCTACTAACTGTGTTGGGAAATATTTCTCAAATCTAAAACCTGTAATACCTAAAGATAAACAAACCCACACAGTATATAAATTGAATTGTTTAGATTGTGATGGAACTTATACTGGAATCTTTAAACAATATTTACAAAAAATAATGTACGGCCATAAGTATAGCACAAGAAATAATAACTTAGAAAATTCCACCGCCCTTGCTAAGCACTGTTTTGATTATAACCATCAATTTGATTACAAAAATGTTAATATTTTAACTAAAGAAACCAATTATTATAAAAGATCTATCCTGGAGATCATTCACATAAAAAGGGATTCAAATTCTGTAAATCATAGGAATGATATTCAGGGATTGAGTCAGATTTATACTAACTTGATTAATTAAAACTCTTGCAAATTCTCACATACGTCTTTATAATGTCAAAAGTATATTTTAGGAAGAACGCTTAAAGTAAAGTAAATTCCAATGCAGGTCTAAAACCTTTTCAAGTACGTCATAAATCTACATCTGGGTCGAGTTATTACAAACAAATAGCTTCGAACTCCAGTTGCTTTGAGACCATAGCAATATGCGTTTGTACATTATGAGAATATTACTTAACAGTGGTTTCTTGTTACAAAAAAATCTATACTTTAATATTAACGATACAATTTTCGATTATTCGTGGTTCTGTTCGTTTCGACGGCGTGAGCTTTTTGTTTGAAAATTGTGCGATATGGACGCTTGTGCTAATTAGTTTTAGTTAACCCCTTTTTGACAAAATAAGTCTTCTGATGATGGTCGTGAGACCGAAACGTACGTAAAGACGAACATTCATAACAGAGTGTTAATGTGACCTAATTCCCGAGAATTTTTTTATATAATTCATACTGGGTCAAGAATCTTATTATATTATTAACACTTACGTTTTATATTTTAGTTTTTACGTACGTTTCGGTCTCACGACCGTCATCAGAAGACTTATTATTTCAATAACCTGATAACTTAGAACTAATTGTATTCACACAAAGCGTCCTTATCGCGCCAATTTCGGCGAACGTCGCCGAAACGAACAGAAATACGAAATCGAAACTGTAAAACACAAATGTTATAAGTATGTGAGGTATATCAAGAATCCCCTATTTAGTAGAAATCACAAAAAATGCGATCACATTTCATCATAGTATATGAACGACTAACACGAGACAAGTTCAAGTATTTACTTTCGAACCAGATGTCACGATTTATTAGGTAATAAAAGAAGGCCTGGCCCCTGAGATATACTTTCGACCATTCTACCTAAAAATATACTTTTGACAATATAATGACGCAAGTAGGAATATGCAAGAATATTAATTAATTAAATTAGTATAAATGACTTAGAGTCTGAACGTCAGTCCTATGATTGGCCACCATGCTCCCCTGATTGTAGCCCACTGGATTTCAGTGTTTGGGGGCTTATGGAATACGATATTCATTCTGAATCGATTGAGAACATGACAAAGTGAAATTGTCTATCAATTTATTATTTAATTATTAAGATATGACAAGTAGATATAGTATAATTATATCAAACACTATGCTATCTTCCCTAATCTCCAAACTAATATATTTATATAAGATGACTACTAAAGAAACTTTCAATTTAGTGCAACGTTTATAATATAGTCCACACAAAAATATGGCTGTTTCAATGGATAGATGGAAGGGAAAAGTGGCGGTAGTTACTGGAGCCAGTGCAGGGATAGGGGCAGCTATAGCACAAAAGCTTGTAGAGGAAGGTCTTCAGGTTAGTTTGTCAGATATACAATTCATAAACAATTGACTAGGAAAACGGGAAAGATCACATACAGGATGTCCTCGAACTGCGTGGCCAAAATAAAACCGAAGATTCTTTGATTCGAAAAAAAGTTGATGAGCCTTTTTACTTTTGCCTCAAGTGTCTTGTACCCGGTAGAGAGCTTCAAAATTGCAAAAATAATTTTGTTTTTTCGGTATAACTTGAGAACGTGATGAAGAACTTTTACAATATTTAGCAGGTGAGTTACTGTCAATAATGGCCATTTTTGAGAGTGGAGCACAGAGCCTTAGAGACCATAGAAATGGCTCAAACTTGAGGATGTAACGGGAAAAGTGTCCAGAACTTTTTTGTGGTCAATGTAATTCACTCTATATTTTTTATGTAGATAGCTTATCTAATTTGAAAACTTTTCTTACTCTTAGAAAATTTTGATAAAATCAACGGATTAGCTTGAAAAAATTAATTTTCGAGTCTGCAATTTTGGCTTACTAATTTTACTTGATTAAAATACCTTAATTGCCTTTGCTTTTCTAATGTCATTTTGGCATTTGAAGAATTTATTCTCAAAACTGTCAGTTTTTACTTTACTTTCCGTAAAAATTTTATAAAATTATGGCTCAAAATTTCACTAACACTGAAATGGTTGATATGTTATTGATTTATGGACTTTGTCGTTGCAATGGCCGGAGAAGGGAAAGATATCCGCATCGCAGAATTCCAAATCGGCAAACCTTCGCGAAACTGGCAAATTTGAAGCAAATCGCAGAGAAACTGGACGCAGACGGACAAGAAGGACGTTAGAGCTCGATGAAGCGATACTGGAAGCGGTTCAAACTGAACCTGGGATAAGCACACTACGTTTGGGACTTCGTATTGGAGCCTCAAAATCATTAGTTCATAATGTACTGAAAGAAGAACTGTCGTATCCCTATCATATTAAAACAGTTCAAGACTTATTGCCCGTGGATCCAGGTCATCGGCTAGATTTCTGTCGGCTTATTGTCCAAAGACAAAACGCAAACCCCAATTTTTGTAGAAGAATTCTGTTCACGGACGAAGATACTTTCACGAGATGTGGTCCTTTTAACCTCCATAATGAACATTTCTATGCTGATGAAAATCCTCATGAAACGGAAGTTACATATTTTCAGAATCAAACTAAAATCAATGTTTGGGTTGGAATTGTGGATAACTTTATTATTGGCCCTACCGTTATACCCGATCGATTGAACGGGGAGAACTACTTGAACTTTTTGGAACAAAGGCTACTTGAACTGTTGGAAGACTTGCCCTTACACATTCATCGTGGCCTGGTTTATCCATGATGGTGCACCTCCTCATTTCACATTAGCTGTGAGGCGACATTTGAATGCGGAATATCCAGATCGCTGGATAGGTAGAGGACACGATGCACCAGTGAACTGGCCGGCCCGCTCCCCTGATTTGACGCCCTGCGACTTCTTTCTATGGGGCGCTTTGAAGTCGAAAGTTTATGCAGCTCCAGTGAACACACGAGAGGAATTGTTGCAACGAATTAATCATGAAGCGGATTTATTGAAGAATGATCCTGAAGTACTAGCCAGAGTTCAATCCAATTTCTTGAAACGAATTAATTTGTGTATTCAGGAAAATGGGCAACATTTCGAACAATTGATGCCTTAGCGATTTCCCAAAAAGTTTTGTTGTTTCTTTTAATTTAGCATTTGTTTTTCCTAAATCATCACATCGTTTCCCCATTTCTATTGTTTTTGTTATTCGTGTTTTATCGAGATATTAACCATTTCAGTGTTAGTGAAATTTTGAGCCATAATTTTATAAAATTTTTACGGAAAGCAAAGTAAAAACTGACTGTTTTGAGAATAAATTCTTCAAATGCCAAAATGACATTAGAAAAGCAAAGGCAACTAAGGTATTTTAATCAAGTAAAATTAGTAAGCCAAAATTGCAGAGACTCGAAAATTATTTTTTTCAAGCTAATCCGTTGATTTTATCAAAATTTTCTAAGAGTAAGAAAAGTTTTCAAATTAGATAAGCTATCTACATAAGAAATATAGAGTGAATTACATTGACCACAAAAAAGTTCTGGACACTTTTCCCATTACATCCTCAAGTTTGAGCCATTTCTATGGTCTCTAAGGCTCTACGCTCCGCTCTCAAAAACGGCTATTATTGACAGTAACTCACTTGCTAAATATTGTAAAAGTTCTTCATCACGTTCTCAAGTGATACCGAAAACACAAAATTATTTTTGCAACTTTGAAGCCCTGTACCGGCTAAACAAGACACTTGAGGCAAAAGTAAAAAGGCTCATAAATTTTTTTTCGAATCAAAGAATCTTCGGTTTTATTTTAGCCACGCAGTTCGAGGACATCCTGTATATTCCACTATCCAGAGGCGATAGATCAACTCAATTTGAAATATGTGTTCAATTTTTCTGATGAGGAAACGCTGATTTGAATTTGATACTTTCAGCTTTGCGAATAAGAATTAGAATGGGAACAATATTTGGTGAAATTTACATCACGAGTTCCATCACGTTTTCCATTTAACTATCACCTTTTGTGTAGTCCCATAAAAATGATGCAGAGTTAAATCTAGCCATTTGATTGGTCCCAGTCTATGTCGATTCCATAGCTTGAACCAGTTCAAAAACAGCTAGCGTGGTCCTGTCAAGGAGTGTTTCTTGAAACAGAAGTTCTAGACATTGGTCGGTAAACCTACTTATCAATGTTACATATTTATTTCTAATTTCTAGGGTTACTTCGGTCAATTGATTATTGTCTTTCTTCCACCTATTTTCTGTAACTTTTACGCGAAATACCGCTCAAAAACCAGGAGCAATCGGTTTCACTGCAAGCCTCAAGTTTGACCTGAAGATGCCTAGATGTTGTAGCACACTCGTTTCGTTTGCCATTATCAAACAGATACAAAAGTATGAATTAAACAATAAACTGTTCCGTATAAATAGGAACATAAGTATAATAGGTTATAACATGATCAGTGGCGGCTCCTCGAAGGAGGCTAAGGAGGCTCGGCCTCCTCACCAATTTATCTTAATGATCATTCTCCATTTTATTTCCTGTTTCTCTGATATTTTTTTATATTTTACAATTAATTCCCCGTTCTCAGTAGTTATTTTTAATCTGGCAACAGTGACCAGAGGCTAGATTCTCTATATATCTCAAACGCTGATTACAAGTGCTCAACAGAGTTGCCGTTTTTCCGACCAGTCCAATTGCTCTACGGTAAGTAAAACACTAGAATTGCAACGTTCTCTGTAGGCTAGCCTCTCGTTCGCAGTCGGTCAGTCGTATGAAATACGATACTTGCTGCGACACGTGCTGTGTCAGTTCTTGTTTATGGTTTGCTATTAAGTCACGCCACGCGACGCGAAGTAAGGTTAGATTAGAATTTGTCTGTTCGGTAAATTATTAAACGTTAAAATAAGAATTGATTTAGTTGCTGACTTTTTAGAAAATCCATTTAGTGGATTAACATATGACAGAAAAGTGTTTCTCAAAAATAAACGGCCTTTACCGGATTTGAAAGGATTAGTGATGAAAGGTAAGTATCAAAATCGATCATTTAATACTGATAATTATAAAAAATATGTGTGGTTAACGGGATCTGAGGTACACAATAAATTATATTGCTGGTATTGCTTGCTATTTAAATCAGATACAACTTCATGTTGGGGGCACTTGGGTTTTATTAAATGCTGCTGTTGGTTTAAAATATTATTTAGAAAATGGAGAATTTTTGTTTTTTCTTGATACTTTTTAATTAATATTTGAACAAACTGATGTTATTTTTCAAATTTTACAACATAAATTCACTGATATAATTTATTCAAGAGATCGTTTGAAACATCTCATTGATAAAATTTCAAGTTTCCGTAATACAGAATTTCATTTTAATCTTTTATTTGAAAATTTTTCAACTGATGAGGCTTCTCCCGCGAAAAGGAGGGAAATATATAATTTGGTAGACAAGAAACTACATTATAAACAACTTTTTTATGAAATTTCAGATACTATTAAAGATCAAATTGAGATTCGATTTTCCGATTTACATGAATTGAAGTTTTTTGACTTGATGAATAGAAGATTTTTCGAATCTTTTTCAAAAGAGTTTCCCAATACACTTTTAGGTAACTTAGTTCTGAAATAGAATTTTCTTGATAAAGTAACACTGCACAATGAATTATGCGTTATATATTCGGATAAAGATATTTTAGGCCAGTACGACAGTCACGCCGATATGATGAAATATATGATAGACAATGATTTGCAGCAAGTTTTACCACAGTTTTATAAACTACTTTGTTTGACAGTCACCATTCCTGTCACGTCGGCATCGGTGGAAAGATCATATTCTACTCTCAAACGAATTAAACCTTACATGCGAAATACAATGGGCCAAAATCGTTTGTACAATGTTAGTTTGATATTTATTGAAAAAGATTTAGTAAAACACTTAAAACATAATGATACATTTTATGATAATATTGTTGATCATTTTTCACAAATTAAAGAATTTCGTTGATATATAAAAAAGTAGATAAAATTAATAAAAAAAAACAAAATATGAAAAATTCAAAAAAAAAAGAAAAATGTCAAAAATCCAAAAAAAAAAAACAGGAAACGAACAAAAAAATTGTTTGCCAAGAGAAACTCTATACCTCCACGTTGGTTCTTGCTGGGCAACAATTAATTTTCTCACTGAAGTAGCTGGTATACGGTCGCTGTGCAAAGGTTAAATTAATTGGCTGAGTAGAGTATATTTTTAAGAAAACGTTTTTTGTCCAGCCTCCTCTCTTAAAAAGTTCACGAGCCGCCACTGAACATGATGGGATTAAGAGTAAGGGATCATCGGAATTTTCTAACCAGGTAGACCCCGGGAGAATAATCTGTAAATTTCGACAGAATCTGTGAATTAGGATAACAATTATTCAATATTTTCAGAATTATTCTAAGAGTGCTTTGGAAGACATAGGAAAAGATCACATTGGTATAGGTCTGAATGATAATTTAGGATATTGTTATAGCCTAAATATGTGATATATCTAAAATATTTTTGATCAGAGACTTATATTCTATAATTGGAATATTTGAAAACATGTTTGTAAAATCAAAAGAAACTAGAAACCTATTATTAGTTGGTATATGATATTTTTTGACAAGTTCAGACATTTTAAGTGAGCTTTTATAGCAAATTTAGGTTAGATTAGATCCTCGTAATCTGGTTTTCATTCAAGATATCAACAAATATGTATACCCATCTCTATTTACCAAAGATTTGCAATTCAACCTTTAAATATCTAAAACACGTGATTGCACAAAATATGAAGTTTCCTCTGAAATCAAGTATGATAAGATAGTGGATCGAACTGCAGTCGATCTATCATCTTTTCATTTGTTACAACCGCTTTTGTAATGTTTTTATCGACACGATATCGCACTTCAATAATACAATGGTTATTATTCGGCGTTTTGATCCGCCTCCTTCTCTATACAGCCTCTTGAAATTATATTTGAAGGTCACAGTTCACTATGTGCTTGGAAAAGCAGTATGCCAAGAGGGAATGCTGCAAATATTTTGCTTTAAGTTTTTCCGAATAGTTTTGGAGCTGTTGAAGATTATACTGATTCGTAAATCACTGACTTCCTTCACTCTCCTCTTGTTAGCCATGGCACCCGTGCTGGTCCATTGATTAGTAGCGTCATCCGTTTTGTTTGACAATTTGAGCCAAACTGCAGGATATAGTTCTGTTGAATGAGGCTTTATGATTCGATAATGGTTCGGGCAATGTATATCCATCAATGAAATGCCAAATTGGAAAACGATTAAATTATAATTTGGGGACGTTAGAACCATTTCGTAAGAAAAGCGCTTATCCAAGACAACAACCTTAATGGAATATAAAAAGTCAGTGTTATAAATGATGCGCGGATTTTATACAAACTTTGCATAAATTGGCAGAATTGAAATTTTTTTTGCATATTTTAACCGAAATTGCATATTATAGCATATATTTCATTTATTCTTGTATTTCTCTAATTTCTTAAATATGATATACTTGTTACTTTTTTTACAAAAACGAAGCATTTTCGATTACACCATTCACAAATTTTCAGAAAGGTCTAAGAATGGATCGGGCAAGTACCGATTTACGACTAGCATATTCTTGGAAGGGAACATTGGGAAAGTACCAGGGTAGGTTACACGTGTTGACAACTTTTTATCAGTACGTATTATGTTTGATACTATAAAGAGTAGTAGTTGGGTATCCTAGAATTGTCATTTTGTGCATGGTTTGAGTGACATTTAAAATGCCGAAGTGTAATTCATTATGGATTAAGGCTTACCTTGAAATCATTATGGATGAAGATCGTATATTCTGCAAGGCCTGTTCCAAAATTGTTGATAAAATGTTCATTAAGGCACCTTGAGGGAATTCCTTCACCACCACAATCAATTATCCCCAGGTAGGGGATTTAGTTGAATGCTGCTTTTTTGACAATTCAAAAGGAATTATTTTAGACATTGTTAATAGTTCCCAATGTGTTTTAAGATCTCAGGAATTATTTAAAAATAATGCAGTTGCTCAACAATTAGTTTTTATAAGATCCAATTATAGTTTTATTCCCAACTAAATACTAGCACTAGAAGAAAGATCTAGATCACTAGTCGAATCGGTAGAAATTATAAAAGACTTTTTATTGAAATGAGAAAACGTGCATAGAACTATGGGAAATTAGAGAACGCGATATAAAAAAATGCAGGCTATAAATATCTAACAAATATGTCTAAAATATTTCTAGGTGAAATAATATCACACGATTTTCATCAGCATTTGGAGTACAATATATTGCACAAATTAAAATATTGTCCCATAATATCTGTTGATGGAGAACGCAGTTTTTCGCTGTATAAAAATATATTAACTGATAAAAGACATTCATTTTTTGAAAAACATATAATGATAAGTTCCTTCCATAGTGTGACGGAATAATTTTGATTTTCTTATTTAATATGTTAAATTCCAGGTTAAATTGGAGATTATTGTATGCAATGTGTTATAAAAAATGTCGTTTTCTTTATATTTAATACGTTCTGTTCTTCAGGAAAATTAGTATTCACATTTCTGTATTCGATAATTTTTCTAGGGTGAAACTATTTTGCATAATTCAACAATAATTTATTCTCACATTTTTCTATTATGTTTGCATATGTTGAGCATTTTTAAGAAAATATGGGCATATTTTTAATAAAGGCTAGCATAAATATGCGCATATATTTAAAATTTTTTCCTGTATATATCCCGCGCTTTAGTTATAAAGTAACAAATTAATCAATCAATCGCATTTTCCGGAACTGTAATTTGAATTGCTTGAATTGTGTGATTCGCAAATTAACTTATCCTGAGTCTCTATGGTGAGGATTCATTTCAGTTGTTCTCACAATTTGTTTGAGTAATATTAATATTCGATCCGATTATAAAGTTGAAACATAAATTGCAGGTTGTGGGCCTAGCGAGACGGATAGAGCTAGTAGAGGAGCTAGCCCGAAAGTTGGCCGGTAAAACAGGGAAGCTACATGCCTACCGAACCGACATGTCAAAACCGGACGAAGTAGTGGCGGCGTTCGAATGGGTCACAAAAAATGTAGGTCCGGTCCATATACTTATCAATAACGCTGGTATAGCTCAACACACTACACTCATCAATGGCGACATTGACCAATGGAAGGAACTGCTGGATATCAATGTTATGGGGTTATGTGTGGCCACACGCGAAGCAGTGAGCTCAATGAAAGCCGAAGGTATAGATGGACACATTATCCATATAAACAGCGTGCTCGGGCATTATGTGGCTAATGTCCCAGGACTTAACATTTACCCGGCTTCGAAATACGCTGTTACCGCTTTGACGGAAACCTTGCGAAACGAATTGGCCGCTATCGGGAGCAGTATCAAAATAACGGTAAGTAGGCATTGGTTGTTTGAATATAAACTGGCTGTTTCCAAATTGCCCGCCATTTTGCACCCAAGCCACATTGACGTTTAGAGGTTAGGTTTGCCTGTTATTGTAGGGATACGAGACGGTAGTAATTAGGCATTTTCTGTTAAGTTAGACATTTCAATTCCAGTTCATTGTCTCCCCTAACCAAAGATGATGACACACTGGCTACTACACCACAAGGAAAAGCCAACCTTTGGCCATAGTGAGGTCTTTCCCTATGCCTATAACCTCCAAACCTTCACTGGCTCACCTGATGTTCATAGAACATAATAAGTTTTCCTCCGTGTAGTAAAAAAATCTATAATATTGACTACCCTTCCACGTTGATTTTCTCATGGTTTCAGAGTATTAGCCCAGGGCTTGTGAATACGGGAATAGCTAAAACTAGAGATGTCAAACTGAATGAGAAAACAATGGAAGAAATATTTAAGGATGGATTGAGACCCGAAGATATTGCCGATACTGTTGTTTACGTCTTGTCCACTCCTCCACATGTCCAGGTAATAAGCCAATCTTACCACTACCAGCACGATAAATCAGGCCGTCATGTTGAATAAACGATGATTCAAGAACTTCAGAATGAAGAAATGTCATTTCGTTTCAAATTATGACATTTTTTCATTATCTGACAGTCGTATAATCAGCCATGGCCAACTAGGTTTATCAAACTTAAAAACGCCCGCTTGATAAAGGTGGAAAACTAGTATTTTGTAAAGGAAAACGACAATTCTTAGGTATAGGGAACCAAACACAAAGTTGCCCTAATATTTTGGGCTACTATGAAATAAATGAGGGTTTCCATTTGAAAATTTGAGTTTTTGGCAATTTTTGAATTAATATTTCAATGACTTTTGTGAACATCCTGTACAAGATCGGAAACTTTCTGTATGGTATTTTTCTGCGCTAAGTCTTTGACTACAAAATGTCAAAAGCGTATTACGAAATATGCGGCCATTATGAAGAAATTGTCAATTAAATACGGGATCTGTAATTTTGTCTCTAAAAGTGCAAATATCTCAAAAACGGTTGAATTTAGGTACAGGACATGATGGACCTAGCATTTTCCGTACAATCAAAACTTGCAATAAATTATAGGGTGTTCCATAAAAATAACGAAGTTGTCATCGACTTCCGGTATAACCGGAAGTGCCACATCTTGAAAATATTTCAAATGAATAGTACTCATTGACTTTGGTCAGCTGCCAAATTTTCAAAAAAATCGTATGTTCACCTTTTGAGATATCGCTCGATGCAGTTCGTGATGAGACATCCTGTATAGTTCCTTAAGAAAGGTTCGTCGCTGTATTTTAAGAGAGAAATACACGATTTTGTAATTGCATGACCGGCTTCTAAGCATAAGCCACGTCTTACGTCTTTGATATTCAATTCGATGAAATGTCATTCCGAAATCAATTCACGATTATACTTTTCGATTGTTCTAGGTTACATAATTCTAAATAATTTCCTTATATTTTTTTTACTATTTCTTACATTCGCTTCATTACGTTTTAGATTCGCGAACTGAAGTTAAGACCCGTGGGCAGTCCGTTCTGAAGAGGTTCCTTCATTAATAATCAGTTGCTAACAAAAAGTTATTTATACGTATTGCATTGTTTCTAATAAATCTTAATAAATCATGTAGCTTCCATTCAAGAACTCCTTTCCAAAGATACTTAAAGGTTGATAATTCTCTCTTGTGGGAAGTTATATGTTGCACCTGTTGCTAAAGTGTCCTCGTGCGATTGGAACAAATTTTTACCTATATAAGAGTAGTATGACTGGATAAAGTACGTCGCAAAATGACTTGCTAAGTTGTTTCAAGAAAAATGTCCAGTCACAATTGATTGTCAGTTGTTGAACACTTTTTCTTGTCAGAGGTAGAAGGGATTGATAACCGCGTTCTGTGACGTTAGTTAATTTTACTCATGCCGAATAGATGTTGTGCTCCTGGCTCCAACAATGGAACGAAAACTTAAATGTTTAGTTTGCCTAAAGATAATAATAACTACGGAAACGATGGATATCGGCTGTCCCTGTGAAATATTTCAACCTCTCTTTGTGGACGTTCCAGAACTACCTGATAAAAACGAACTCCTTTCCAAAGATACTTGAAGAAATTATTATTATTAAAAAAATGGAAGCAAGGTTCCAACGTTACGTCAAATAAAATCTAGTATTTTAGAGGAAAGCGCTTGTTTAGGGTGCAGCAGAAGGATCTATAATGGATTTTGAGCGATTATTCGAAAATTCTCATTTCTTACTTTAAATCTAGATATTGCTAAGTCTGCAGTGACGAAATTTAGGTTCCTAAAACTTACCAGATGGGTTTTCTAGATATTTCGATTATAGAAAATAATGAAAAATATGAAAATTGCATCATTTGCAACGCAATCTAAACTTATCGAGAGAAAATACTTATTAAATTTAATTTATGGGGATGGATGGGGACCGACTAATAATTTCCCCATGGTAAACTCCGTGCCTGTCGTAAAAGGCGACTAAAAGGTTATCCTCATCGCCCGGTGAAACTACAGAGGTATAAAATAGGGTTCTTGAGTACCATACATCGATAACTCCGGTAGTAGAGTTATCTATGCTACCATAAGCGCAATGCTTTACAAAAAGACCCCCTCTAAGAATTTTGAAGAGAGACTATCTCTTTCTAAGTGTATGCTCCGCCTACTTTCTTGGTGCGTTATTTGAAAACAACCAACGTAGCATAAGTGATTTTGATTTATCAAAAGCTTTCGACTGTGTAAACTATGAAATACTTCTCCAAAAACTAGAATGCTACGGTATAAGAGGTATTACACTGAAGCTCATTTCATCATACCTTACAAATAGGAAACAATATATAGTAGAAACAGATAAAAAAGGGGATCTAGTCAGATCAAATTACTGTCTAGTTGAAAGAGGGGTGCCCCAGGGGTCCATATTGGGACCACTGCTATATCTCCTGTATACAAATGATTTGCCTGATATCTTAGGCGAAGGCGTCGTTCAGTTCGCAGATGATACATCTTGCAATATATCTGAAGAGAATGAAGAAATCATAAAACAAACAATTTGTCAGAAACTAATAAAAATGGAACAATATTTTAAGGAAAACTACCTAAAATTAAACATTGAAAAAACACAGATTATTAAATATTCGTACCTAAAAGAAAACTCTCAATTTATTGTACATTATAATCAACAAAAACTTGTGTCAACAAATGAAATAAAATTTCTAGGAATAAAAATAGATCACAGACTTGATTGGAGATTACATATTGATTCCCTCACCAAAGAACTAGGCAAATATTGTTATGCACTAAAAGTACTAGCAGCGGAAATTGATAGGGAAACAGCATTGATCACTTACAATGCCTATGTTGAATCTAGGTTTAGGTACGGAATCATCTTCTGGGCGGGATCACCTGACTTCGAGAGAATATTTATTCTACAAAAGAAAATGTTTAGAGGTATCTTCAATATCAAGCAAATCACTAGCTGTAAACCATACTTCATTCTGAATTCAATACTTACCCTTACAGGTATATACATATATGAAGCAGTCTTATTCGTGAAGAAGAATCAGGACTTATTTAATAAATACTCTAGAAGTCACTCACATGACACTAGATCTAAAAAGGACCTACTATGTGAACGCTGTAACTTCTCATATATCCAAAACAATGTACACTTTTGTCTGTTAAAAATACATAACAAGTTACCAGTATGCCTAAGAACTTGACCTATAAATGTCCTTAAAACTAAACTGAAATACATCCTTATTAAAAAGGCATATTACAAGATAAGCGAATATATGAATGATAATACTATCAAATAGTAATATATATGGCGTCATCTGTGTATATTTTATATAATTTTAACTATAACTTATAATTTAAACTAATATTTTAACTATTGGTGAGCTTTGGATTTTATAATATATTGTATTCTATTTTATGTTCAACAACCTATATAGGTTTCAGTTTTCTGTGTATGTTTTGCACTAAATAGATTGATGAGATATATATATATATATATATATATATATATATATATATATATGTATGTGTGTATGCATGCGTATGTGTGCATGTGTATATGTATAGGTGTGTGTGTATATATGTGTATATGTATGTATATATGTATGTATGTGTGTATGTATTGAAACGGACCCGCTTTGGGTCGGTTTTAATTGGCCCAAGTAGCTCAATTTAAATTAATTAATCTCAGGGCTCGTAGTGAAACGTGCCTTGTGATTCAAGACTGGTGAATTGCCCGAGCGCCAACTGCTTGAAAAAAACTATAAAACTAAATGAATTCACAGTCAAGAATACAAGCACTACGAGATGGTTTAACAGTCGATGGAAATTCAGAAAAACAATACAAGTTCAACTTAACAATTCGTATATTCCAACAGAATTTGAATTATAAACAAAATTTAAATTACAAATTTTTAGAATACCAATTGGAAATATAAATAATATTGAATTCGTAGAAAACAATTATTAAATTAAATCAAATTGTAACATAAATGAAATTTTAAGTAAACAATTATTAAATTAAATTGGTTTGTAACATAAATTGAATTTTAAGAAAACAATTAATAAATTAAATCAAGAACGAACAGTACCTGACTTGAGATCAAAAGGACAAGCAACACCGTCGGTTGGAATAACCAGGTGATTCCACAACCGATAATGTTATCTTTCCCAAATTGCGAAAACATTAGTACAAAATGGATATCTTGACGAGATATCAATTTAGGCAAAATTTTAATTTAATCTGAAAGAAATAAACGTTTACAATTGATTTTTAAAATTAGCAAAAAGTTAACATGTGACTGAAAGAATAATAATTAAAATTATATCTGAAAAAATATTATTTGAAAGGTTGAAAATTTGCTAGTTAGCATAAAATTCTGGTTTGCTTGAAATGAATTGTACACGTGGATTGATAATGTAAACTGTATTAACTCCCAAACGGCGTGACAGTGTCATAAATATATGTATACCTAATAAGCAGTAATTAGGTTATTTGTTTCGTATTCACCCTTATCAACCTTTACGGCACGTTGGTCTAATAAGACCACCCTATGTATCTTGTACTAGGATAACAAAATGGCGATCTACAGAATCGCGCAACTACCATGTGCACAAATTGCAGGGTCAAGTAAAAAGGTGGAAATTAAATATTGTCTGCACCAACTGCCCACGACTCGTCAGAGTAATTCTATACAACGACTACAACAATCCCGGTAATGATGGAAATGATATACCTGGGATCATGCTAAATGCAAATTTGATTGTGTGTTTTATTAGCGTAAGTCGAGAAACTTCCTCCGAAATATAATTACATTCAGGTACTGTACATCCGGACGTTTAATAACAATCTAAATCAAATTATCTGTAGCCTGATGTGCATCATATTTCGGAAGCAAAAATTAAGAAAATGTATGTAAAGAATATGAAATATAACTCGACTTACCCTATTAAAGGTTAACACCACAATGAGTTCTCTTCGACTTCCGTTAATCTACCTCCCACTTCGCGATATATAGTGACATCTCATATCAGGAATGGTAGTATCAATAATCTATGTTTTATTGACCGGCAGATATCTTTAAATATCATATGACAAGTTTCCTAGCCGAAAAGAATTCTACTCTGTTCTTTAAAGAGTTCTATATATAATCCCGTAACGCAACCTGTTCGTTACAGTATATGTATATGCATATATGTATACGTGTATATTTTCTGTATTACATTATTATATAATAGTATATTGTATTTTGACACGTTCCACGTCTCCTATGAGACTTTTATGTATTTATATGCTTTGAGGAGGAACAAATAAACATTATCTCTTATCTAGTGGGCGGTGCATATCGGGCACGAGTAGAAAGAGAAAGCCGCTCGTCAAATTCCTTAGATGGAGTCAAAAAATATCTACCTTCAAGCACTCTATTCTTGATCTCTATGGGTGAAACACCGCCATCAAGACAAAGATGTTGTCAATTGAGCAACCCCATGCTACGTGTTTGGTCGATGCTTCCGGTTACACCCTCATACCCATTTTCCTGTGTCCCTACCCAAACTGACATTATCCATGCCAGGTTTATTCTGAAAATACCAATGATGAATCCTCCCAGAGTAGAATACTGCGGAAGAAAAATACCTCTCCAATCGGATTTCCGGGTGAGAGGTGCTCGAGGGGGTTCAACATTGAAACTTGAAGATAGATCTCTGTAACATCCGAGGTCTTAGCAAAAACATAAACCATGTTCATTAACAACTGCAGATAGACAGTGGCGTATCTAGGGTATGGTAGGTAGGGCACGTGCCCCGGACGCCAAAACCGCGGGACCGTCGCATGGAACCTCCCACAAAACTAATAAAACCGTTTTATTGCATAGCTCATACGCTTTTCCACAGCAGAGATTTCAAGATTTGTACGGGCCCAAGCACCCCGGGAAACTATTCAAAGTGTCCAATATGTGAATACTTCCCTTATACGAATGTAGAGATTCAGCAACCATACAGAAGGAGTTTATCCATTTGATGGCAACCACTGTTTGGCAAAATATGCTCTCAAAATTTCGTCAAGCCACTACTTTACATCCCAGCAGCTCCTCATAAGCACAGATTCGTCCTGTCCTGGAGTACTGTTCACATTTTTGGAGTTCAGCTCCCAAACAGACGCTAAAGTTCTTGGATTCTATACAGAAGAGAGCTATTTGTCTCATTGATGATATCACACTTACGAGTTCATTTCATTGACCTCTCTAGAACATCGTAGAGAGGTGGGAGGTCTCTCCCTTTTCTATAGATATTTCTATGGTCGGTGTTCATCAGAAATATCGTTTGTTGTTTCACCACGAGAGATTCCAGATAGGCGGACTAGACGAGCTCAAACTACTCACCCCTTCATTGTCAAGCGAACAGCGAATTTGTGAAACTCTTTGCCTAGTGAGGTCTTTTCCTAACCTATAACCCCCAAACCTTCAAGAAAAATTCGATTGCCTATCTACTATCAACATTCCACCCTTGGTTCAGCCAGCGAACATTATAGGTTTCCCTCTCATGTAAGTTAAAGTAAAATTTACCTTCGCACTGGATTTTATATTTGGAAAAATGCGTTATGCTGGGCCTTTGAGGCTCTACTCAGGGTTGCGATCTTATCCTCGGAATTTTCAAAATCTCGTCTTTGGGCCCAAAGCAGTCTCAAATTTTCCTTTCTGTATATATTTCCTCGATATTGGAATGTAACAAAGAAGCGACACTAGTGTGTAGGATGAAAACAGGTGAGTGGATTTTTATAATAGTCTATAACATCCTAACAAAAGAAAACCATTCATAACAAATGCTTCATCTTGTTATTAAATATTCAATTTGAATGCGATCCTTTAACTTGTTACATGAAGCCGAGTTGTTTGAAACTCAGGTTCAAATAAAGACAAACTTTTATGTCACTCGCTTCGTCAAATAAGCTTATTATTATTGCGGTATTTATTCTAGTGGCGGCTCGTGAACTTTTTAAGAGAGGAGGCTGGACATAAAACGTTCTTGTAAAAATATACTCTATTCAGCCAATAAATTTAACCTTTGCACAGCGACCGTACCAGCTACTTCAGTGACAAAATTAATTGCCAAGCATGGATGGAGGTGTAGAGTTTCTCTTGGCAAAAACATTTTTTGTTCGTTTTTTTTTTCTTTGGATTTTTGATATATTTTTTTTTTTTGAAATTTTTCGTATTTTGTTTTTTTTATATATTAACGGAATTCTACGGTCTTTAGTTTGCGAAAAATGATCAATAATATTATCATAAAATGTATCATTTTGTTTTAAGTGTTTTACTAAATCTTTTTCAATAGATATCAAACTAACATTGTATAAACGATTTTGGCCCATTGTATTTCGCATGTAAGTTTTAATTCGTTTGACAGTAGAAAATGATCTCTCCACCGATGCCGACGTGACAGGAATGGTGACTGTCAAACAAAGTAGTTTATAAATCTGAGGTAAAACTTGTTGCAAATCATTGTCTATCATATATTTTATCATATCGGCGTGAATGTCGTACTGGCCTAAAATATCTTTATCCGAGTAGGTATATAACCCATAATTCATTGTGCAGTGCTATTTTATCAAAAAATTTATATCTTAGAACTAAGTTATCTAAAAGTGTATTGGGAAACTCTTTTGAAAAAGATTCAACAAATCTTCTATTCTTCAAGTCGAAAAACTTCAATTCATGTAAATCGGAAAATCGAATCTCAATTCGACCTTTAATAGTATCTAAAATTTCATAAAAAAAGTTGTTTATAATGTAGTTTCTTGTCTACCAAATTATATGTTTTCCTCCTTTAACCATATTCTGTTTACCGGTTAATTTAAACTTAATACTCATGTTCCTGAGATTTTTCATGTCTGTCTATACCACGAGCTAAATTTTTCAAATCATCATAACCCGAGTGCTCCCAACATGAAGTTGTATCAGATGTGAATAGCAAGCAATATAGTTTATTGTGTATTTCGATTTTGAAACATACCTGTCATCGTCACCACTAATCCTTTCAAATCCGGTAAAGGCCGTTTATTTTTAACAAAACACTTTTCTATCATATGTTAATCCACTAAATGGATTTTCTAAGAACTCAGCAACTAAGTCACTCATCATTTTAACGTTCACCGATTAGATAAATTAAAACTTAACTACTTAACCTTACTTCGCCTCGCGGTACAAAAACAAGAACTAACGGAACACGACACGTGTCGCATTCTTCTAGCAGCGGGAGGCGGGAGTATAATAAGTATTTCATTCGACCGACGAGTGGTTACGACAAAACGAGAAGCTAGCCTCCCTAGACTGTTGCCATATCCGCTGTTTTACCCCACTTGGCAATTGAATGGTTGGAAAAACGGCAACTGTGTTGATCACACGTATTTAGCTTTTGAGATATATAGAGATTCTAGCCTCTGGTCACTGTTGCCAGATTGAAAATAACTACTGAGAACGGGGAATTAATTGTAAAATTTAAAGAATCATCAGAGAAACAGGAAATAAAATGGAGAATGATCATTAAGATAAATTGGTGAGGAGGCTGAGCCTCCTTCGAGGAGCCGCCACTGATTTATTCCTTGTAGGCTACGCTCAGGGCCGCATTTAGGACGGGAATCTCGTGCTTCTCAGTTTGGAAAGCGACATCCTCCGCGATATGAATTTTGATGATATTGTCAATATTTTTGCTAATAAGAAATCTCGCAAAGTTTTTATTTAATTGGAAATCGATGGTGGAAGCCGTTACTTTATAGTAATTTATCATTTTGATTATATGAAAGAATAACTACTTTGTTTTTATACCACTTTTATTTAAGTGGTATAAAAACAAAGTAGTTATTCTTATTTAATTAGAATTAATAAACGATTGTCAGTGTGCAAATATAATACACGAATAAACTTTTTCATGTGCTGTACATATTATTATTTTACTTGAGTATACTCTACTATATAGGGTGAGTCAGTTTTTTGTAGACAAACTCCAACAGGAGATAGAACAGATGTTTTCAAGAAGAAAAGTTCCTATAAACATATGTCGTAGAAGGCTTCGTTTTCGAGATACAGGGTGTTGAAATTGAAAAAAAAAATTGTTTTTTGCGATTATCTCCGGAACCGTTTATCGTACAGAAAACAGCTGTTGTAAGCATTTTCTACTCATAGTAAGCTATGTTCTGCGCGATATAAAAAATTTTTTTAGTCATAATTGGTGAAGATTTTGAAGGGGTAGTGGGTGTTTTTCTCCCCAACTTCTACGCCACTAGAATAAATCCCGTTTGAACCGCCAATGTTTTCTACACAAAAACGGTACAATTTTTTGGTTTTGTCACTTGTTCTAACGTTAGAATAAATTTTGTTTAATTAGTAAGAATTGACCAACTTTAGAGCTTAGACCAAGTACCTTTTTTATGTAGAAAACATTGGCGGCTCAAATGGTTGTCTCAAAACCGTACTTTTTTCAGTGGAGTAGAAGTTGGGTAGAAAAACACCCACTATCCCTTCAAAATCTTCACCAATTATGAGTAAAAAAAATTTTTCATCGCACAAAACATAGCTCACTATGAGTAGAAAATGCTTACAAAAGTTGTTTTCTGTACGATAAACAGTTCCAGAGATATTCGCGAAAAACGATTTTTTTTTTCAATTTCAACACCCTGTATCTCGAAAACGAAGCCTTCTACGACATATGTTAATAGGAACTTTTCTTCTTAGAAACATCTGTTCTATATCATGTTGGAGTCTACAAAAAACTGACTCACCCAGTATACGAAAAAAATTTAGGGGCCTCCACCAAATTTTGGCCCCAGGGCCTCCGAATTCTAAATGCGGCCCTGGCTACGCCCAACACTCGTATTAAGACAGTAAGTATAGTTTAATTTTTTCATTATTTCCACTCATTTCAATATTGTTTTCACCTATCCCCAAACATTGCTGGACCACCTCGTAAATTTAAATTTGTGTTTTATGACTACGCATTTTTAAATCACAAGGCGGCTAAGTATTACTGATAACCATACTCTATGGCTTCAATATTTTAGAAGTCTAGAATAACGCAAGTTAAGTTAGGTTATGTTTTGTATTAGTAATTTGTCAAAATAACAGTTAATTCGTAATGATTCAGACAACGAAATTGAAACGAATAAAATGATAATTATGGGAACAATCGAAACAATAATATGTATTCAGAAAAGATAAGCGACGTTGAAAATGATGAAAATAGATATAGCAGATTATACTGATAACGAAAATGCTTCTAAAAAACCGTTGAAATCAACGCAAGGGTTTTGTTCCTTATCAGTTTGGAGGTGCATTGCTCTTGTATCTTCTATTGTACTGATATTAACCATTACTTTACTGTTCAAAACGTATATTAAGGTCATATTACTTTGGCTTGAACATCAGAATCATTTTGTTGTATCTGTTACGATAATAGCACTGTTTATACTTTTATCATTACCTATATCTATTGGATATATTTTATTGGTTGTGGCAACAGGCTATTTATACGGGTTATATAATGGATTGCTGTTAGTTGCTATTGGAGCAAACGTAGGGATTCTGGTGGTACACAATCTACTCAAAACTCTTGGACACTATCCTATTATCTATAGGTTATCAGACTCGCAAACTGCCCAAGCAATTAAACGAGTCATTTTAGGTCCGTTATGTTTTAAAATTGTACTATGTACCAGACTGACTCCGATTCCGTTTGGGTTGCAAAATACAATTTTCGCAGTAAGTACACACACTTGGATCTATTTTTATCATTTCAGGCTGTGTATTGTTAATTTTTTAGCTGAGTAATGTCAAATCAAGTATATATCATATTGCTTCCCTTATTGGATTATTCCCTGCTCAAGTTATAGGGGTCTATTTTGGAACTTCCTTAAGATCCATGCAAGATGTACTGGAGAATAATCAGATGTCTTCTACAGCATACTTTGTTATAACTTTACAAGTGAGTTGTTTTACAATGACTAAATTTTCCCTGCGACAAATTTTCACAATAATTGAAAGTAACATGACTTGATCAATTTGAATTTTTGCATGCCACACATAACTGTATCTAAATTTAATGGCATGTGTAACTTTTGACCTGAATTTCGTTATTGTTATTGTTCATTTGTTTTATCGAATTGTATCGATTGTAGATGATATTGGGTGCTTCCTTAATGCTCTGGATAGGTTCAAAAGCCCGAAAAGAATTGATCAAAGCCCTCTCTGAAGCTGAAAACTCAGGACCAAAAACTAGTTTTAGTATGGTGTGATTACATTTATTTAAAACTGTTTACCATAAACCAAATAATAATATTTTGGAATATATTATTTTTATAACACATTTCTTTCATTATATAGACCATAACATGTTTAACTGCAGATTACTTTTGTTGTAATCTTATCTATAAGTGAGTAGCAAACTTGAAATATTTTAATAATTGGAGATAAGAAAAATTCAACCTTGTAATGATTTTTAAAAAATATTCACTATTGAAATTGGAGATTTGCTAATAAGATAAGATAAGATTGTTTATTGATGCTAATATACAATGGAGTGTTTACATAAGTCATAAAAATCATGTGTGTGGTATACGAGGTCTGTTCAAGAAGTACCGAACAGAATGTTTTCAATTGTGCTTGCTCATCGACCGAGAGTAACTACAGTAAAAAGCACAAACGATGAGATCCAAGCACCTAGCGGCTTGCGCATGCTTACCGGTTGATATATCAAATTTAGTAATGACTTTAGCATCAGCGGTTGCAGCCAAGCTGGTAAGACGGCCGAATTATACTAAAAGTTTTTTTTTGCGTAGAGGAAGTAAAATCTTGCCTAGACGCCTCGGGGGCCCTTGCCCCCTGGTGTGCCGGATTCTTACCGACTAACATCCCTCTCCCGATAGGTTGGTTCCCTCCTTCCCAGAGGGAGCCCCATTTTAATTTTTATCGTCTCCAAGGTATGTATGACGGCCAACCGCGTTTGTCGTGCACTGACTGACAGCACATGCATTGGTGTCTCTTCTTCCACGCCGCAACTCCTGCATTTGGGCTAATCCACCAGTCCCCCATCGTGCAGAGATGCAACAAGATTCCATATTTCTTGTCTGCTGAATGTCAGTAGATTTTTCACTCTTTGCTGCTGGAGATCTTCCATTAGTCGCTTGTGGTGCGACATACGGGGCAGTTCTCTCCAGCAGGCACGGTGCTCTGTCTCGAGCCATTTTTGTATACAGATTTCTCTGTGGCTTGAGAAATGCTTGGTAGGCTTTGGTCCAATCAGGGGTTGTTCCGGCCCCGCTTTAGCGAGGGCGACGGGAGTCTTAGTCCCTTCGCCTCTGGTTTCCTCAGACTCCCATACGAGTGTCACTCTATTGGGGTTCTTTACTAGTGCCGTTAGTTCCTTTACACAATCGAGTACACATTGTGAAGTGATTGCGTATGTCTCCAGCAGTGCCTTAAGCACTGTTAGGTTGTGATTAGTCTATTCTCATTGGCTCTCTCCCTCATAGTTCGAGCACATGTTGTAATTGCTAATACTTTTGCTTGGAATTATGTCGCATGTGTTCCTACGTTTAAAGAAATCATTTCTCCTTGGTCCTTTGTCTCGACTATTCCAGCACCTGTGCTTTTTTCCGTCTTGGTGCCTTCTGTAAACCATACGGAATCCCTTGGTATCATATGAGGATTGCTCCCAGCGTTCTACAGCCTATTCGTTTGAATCGTGAATGGTGCGGAAGCGCTGTGAACCTTGGTCCTGTCGGATCTCATCCCCAATGGCCCAGGTGATCCAAGCAATCCAAGAATGCTTCGGTCTTTTTGGTCGGACTTTCCACGTCCAATAAGATCGAAGGCTCCAATCCCAACAGCCTTTAGGGTGGTCGACGGTACTAAGATAGCTTTTGGTAACGCAGGTTCGAAACACAGAATTCTTTTTAGATTACAATTTTTCATTTGATATTGTCTCCAAGCGGCAATTCTAGAATAGTAGGTCATTTGTCAATTTATTTTTGAATGGAATACGAATAACATTACTAGACCAATCACCGCCATGCTGACTTGTTCTTTTTATTGTAGTATTGCGTTCAGGAGTAGACTAGTCCATTGCACCGCAGCACGTCCTAATGTGAAAGATTTTCGTGATATTGCAGCTATTGATGACATTTTACCAATTTGAACAATAATTAATTGACGAATCTAGAGCCTCGGGAAATACCGATAAGTACTTCGAAGTAGACAAGGACCATTATTCCATATATGATAAGCACAAAATAATTAGCGACAAGATTTCGATTACATCTTGAACGGACCTCGTATATACAAATATTCAGTGCTTTGACATCTATTGGTATAATTGATAATTTCTCGAGAACAATAGACAGTAGGAAGTCTACTTTCCGTTTTTATGTATTTCCCATATATAGTGAAGTTGGCTACTTAGTTGCCAAAATGGTAGAGCAAAAAGAAGGTAGTGAAGACTGAATTGGGGATAAGGATAACAGCTATTCAGTAGTTATATTTTCGAAATTCAACCAAGTAGTGTACAAAGCCTATCAACTTACATCAAAACCTTTGGATATTGTAATTTTCAGAAGTATTCCTTTCTATGTTATTAAGAAGTGGTGATCATGAGACGACTGAAAATAGTTTCTATGAATGAACATTGAATAACTTTATTTAGAAAATGTGGGTATGAAATTATTTAGACTTTCAAATCTCGATTTTCAATCAATTTCATTTTGATTAAATCCCACAGTGAATGTGATTCGTACCACCATTCAGCATTCAGCAATCCTAGACAAATAATGTTATCTAGGATTATCATTCATTATTCATTACATGAAAATAGTAAACAGAACTAACCATAGACTATCAACGTATCAACTAGTATAGACCACAAAACAAACACCCATAAATTATGTTGACAGGTTGACACTGGCCACTACACTGCGGAATATACGAAGCTGAAGTTTTATACATTTCTCAGTTCTATATATTTACATTCTACAATACATATATTAAAATAATATGATCAATATATATTGAATAACGTTCTATATGTATTGATCATATTTTATATGCATGAGTTCGGCACGACGGCATCTGCAGTGTGGTGGCGCTGTGCTCAGGGAACACCGATTGATAGGTCAATATGTACGAGACTCAATGATATCATATGTCAACTCAAGATCAAGAATTCAAGTATTTAAGAGTAAAAGAATCTAAAATATTAAGATGTCATTCAGTTCAACGTAGAAAATTCAAAACTGATGATAAAATATATATACAGTGCGTTATAGGAAAATGTCTGAAGCTAGCGTTAATGTAAGTAGATGCATTCAAGTAGTTCGAAAATTTTATAGACAAAGAAACAATCAAAAAAGTTACAGGTTACTTACAATTCAGAGATATTGTTTTTATTCCCAGGAATCGACCACCACAAGTGATACCGAGGAAGAAGAAATTGAGCCTAAACTTAAATATATAAGACTATCTAATGGTTTACAAAGCATATTATTGAAATCTTCAGCTACATGTATTTCCGTACATCCCAAGGTAATTGAAAATTGGAATGTAAAATATTATGATATGCTCTATCTCTTCATTTATAGTATATTTGTCTGGGTTCCCATTGGGGTATACTCTACCTACTAGATCACCAAGGAAATAATATACCAGACAAGGAATTGAAAGCACATACAGTAGGTGTCAATCAGATTTCAATAGATCTCAATGGAGAATTCATAGCCACATGTTCAGATGATGGAAAAATATTCATCCATAGCTTATTTACCAAGGAAAATAATCTGCAAATGAATGTCGGCAGACTTGTTAAAACAATCGCTTTAGATCCCCATTACTATAAATATGGTTCAAACAGAAGATTTATTTTAGGTGAGATGCCTTATATACTAATTATTACCCATATAGGCAATAATTACCATTTATAGGAGATGACAAGTTGACATTATACGAACGTACATTTCTGGGAAGCCTAAGAACTACCGTTCTTTGTGAAAGTGAAGGTTTTGTACGCAGTTTGTGTTGGGGTGGTAATTTCGTAGCTTGGTCCAGTAATATAGGCGTTAGAGTGTACGATATAACTGCACGATGTTCGTTGGGACTCATAAAATGGGAAGAACATGCAGGGTAAGGTTACAATCATAACTAGTCGACCGATTTCTGGAAATGTTGTTTTTTAACCTTTCAGGATTGCTATAGATAAATTTCGGTGTAATTTGCGATGGGCAGATTCTAGAACTCTCCTTATAGGTTGGGTTGACACTGTTCGAGTGTGCGTGATTAGAAAGCGAAGTAATATGGAATTGGCCAATAAAAACTTGCCTGAATATTTGGTAGATCCAGGTACGATTTATTGTATGTTTAAACTCGAATTGTATCAATTGCTTCTGTTTCAGTGTCCACATTCCAGACTGAATTTTATATTAGCGGGATAGCTCCGTTGGATCATCAACTAGTGTTGCTAGGCTGCTCAAAGCAATTAGACGAGAGTCAAAAGTCTTTACGTCCACAATTATACATTGTCGAATATCGTGATAACGATTATACTGACATTTGTACTGATAGTCTGTCTCTGAGGGGATATAAAGAGTACAGTGTGAACGATTATCACTTAGATGTGTTACTAGAAGAAAATCGATTTTTCATTGTAGCACCCAAAGATGTAGTTATAGCTAGTCCTTACGATTTGGATGATAGAATCCAATGGTTTATTCAACATAAGTTAGTGTGTTCGTATATACTTGTAGACGTGCATTAATTATATGGTTTTTAGGAAATTTGAAGATGCCTTAGAAATATTGATAAAAAACGAAGGAAGGAATGTTAGGAGGTACACAATACAATCGGTGGGGACACATTACCTAGACCACTTGTTATTTAATCATTTGTATGATAAGGCAGGGAAATTGTGTATGAAAATCTTTGGAAAGAATTCGAATCTCTGGGAAGATCAGATTTACAAATTCGCTGCCGTTCATCAATTAAGGTTAGTTGTTTTTTTTATGGGCAGGTTGAATACATATGAAAAGATACTTTATTATTCATAACCGTCTCGGGAAAATCTCAAATTTCCCGAATTTCCCATCTGGAGAGAGTTTTTTTGGAAAAATAACAGCGGAATCGTGATCAGCGACCCAAAAAACCTACTAGAGGTCATTTTTGCAACAAAATTATACTTTATTATTCATAACCGTCTCAGGAAAATCTCAATTTTCCCGAATTTCCCATCTGGAGTTTTTTTGGGAAAAATAACAGCGGAATCGTGATCGGTGACCCAAAAAACCTACTAGAGGTCATATTTGCAACAAAATTATACTTTCTTATCCATAACCGTCTCAGGAAAATCTCAATTTTCCCGAATTTCCCATCTGGAGTTTTTTTGGGAAAAATAACAGCGGAATCGTGATCGGTGACCCAAAAAACCTACTAGAGGTCATTTTTGCAACAAAATTATACTTTATTATTCATAACCGTCTCAGGAAAATCTCAATTTTCCCGAATTTCCCATCTGGAGTTTTTTTGGGAAAAATAACAGCGGAATCGTGATCGGTGACCCAAAAAACCTACTAGAGGTCATATTTGCAACAAAATTATACTTTCTTATCCATAACCGTCTCGAGGAAATCTCAAATTTCCCTTAGTTTCCATCTGGAGAGAGTTTTCTGGGAAAAATAACAGCGGAATCGTGATCAGCGACCCAAAAAACCTACTAGAGGTCATTTTTGCAACAAAATTATACTTTATTATCCATAACCGTCTCAGGAAAATCTCAAATTTCCCGAATTTCCCATCTGGAGAGAGTTTTTTGGAAAAAATAACAGCGGAATCGTGATCAGCGACCCAAAAAACCTACTAGAGGTCATTTTTGCAACAAAATTATACTTTATTATTCATAACCGTCTCAGAAATATCTCAAATTTCCCGAATTTCCCATCTGGAGAGAGTTTTTTGGGAAAAATAACAGCGGAATCGTGATCGGCGACCCAAAAAACCTATTATAGGTCATTTTTGCAACAAAATTATACTTTATCATTCATAACCGTCTCAGGAAAATCTCAAATTCCCCGAATTTCCCATCTGGAGAGAGTTTTTTGAGAAAAATAACAACGGAATCGTGATCAGCGACCCAAAAAACCTACTAGAGGTCATTTTTGCAACAAAATTATACTTTATTATTCATAACCGTCTCAGGAAAATCTCCAATTTCCCGAATTTCCCATCTGGAGAGAGTTTTTTGGGAAAAATAACAACGGAATCGTGATCAGGGACCCAAAAAACCTACTAGAGGTCATTTTTGCAACAAAATTATACTTTATTATTCATAACCGTCTCAGGAAAATCTCCAATTTCCCGAATTTCCCATCTGGAGAGAGTTTTTTGAGAAAAATAACAGCGGAATCGTGATCGGCGACCCAAAAAACCTACTAGAGGTCATTTTTGCAACAAAATTATACTTTATTATTCATAACCGTCTCAGGAAAATCTCCAATTTCCCGAATTTCCCATCTGGAGAGAGTTTTTTGGAAAAAATAACAGGGGAATCGTGATCAGAGACCCAAAAAACCGACTAGAGGTCATTTTAGCAACAAAATTATACTTTATTATTCATAACCGTCTCAGGAAAATCTCAAATTTCCCGAATTTCTCATCGGGGGAGTTTTTTGGGAAAAATAACAGCGGAATCGTGATCAGCGACCCAAAAAACCTACTAGAGGTCATTTTAGCAACAAAATTATACTTAATTATCCATAACCGTCTCAGGAAAATCTCAATTTCCCCGAATTTCCCATCTGGAGAGAGTTTTTTGAGAAAAATAACAGCGGAATCGTGATCAGCGACCCAAAAAACCTACTAGAGGTCATTTTCGCAACAAAATTATACTTTATTATCCATAACCGTCTCAGGAAAATCTCAAATTTAATTTCCCATCTGGAGAGAGTTTTTTGGAAAAAATAACAGGGGAATCGTGATCAGAGACCCAAAAAACCGACTAGAGGTCATTTTAGCAACAAAATTATACTTTATTATTCATAACCGTCTCAGGAAAATCTCAAATTTCCCGAATTTCTCATCGGGGGAGTTTTTTGGGAAAAATAACAGCGGAATCGTGATCAGCGACCCAAAAAACCTACTAGAGGTCATTTTAGCAACAAAATTATACTTTATTATCCATAACCGTCTCAGGAAAATCTCAAATTTAATTTCCCATCTGGAGAGAGTTTTTTGGAAAAAATAACAGGGGAATCGTGATCAGAGACCCAAAAAACCGACTAGAGGTCATTTTAGCAACAAAATTATACTTTATTATTCATAACCGTCTCAGGAAAATCTCAAATTTCCCGAATTTCTCATCGGGGGAGTTTTTTGGGAAAAATAACAGCGGAATCGTGATCAGCGACCCAAAAAACCTACTAGAGGTCATTTTAGCAACAAAATTATACTTTATTATCCATAACCGTCTCAGGAAAATCTCCAATTTCCCGAATTTCCCATCTGGAGAGAGTTTTTTGGGAAAAATAACAGCGGAATCGTGATCAGCGACCCAAAAAACCTACTAGAGGTCATTTTTGCAACAAAATTATACTTTATTATTCATAACCGTCTCAGGAAAATCTCAAATTCCCCGAATTTCCCATCTGGAGAGAGTTTTTTGAGAAAAATAACAGCGGAATCGTGATCAGCGGCCCAAAAAACCTACTAGAGGTCATTTACGGCTCCTAATTCATCAATTTTCTAAGCTTTTGGATTGTTTTTATAAGAATGCTCCTCTGAGGGGTTGAAACCCCGTTTTGGAGGGGTAGAAAGGTCGATCCCCGCGGTCTTGATAGTCATGAATGATCTATGGGGTATTAGGAACGAAATGCCAAAAAAAATTTGGAATTCTAGCTTACTATATATTTTTTTTTATCTTCCGGGTTCGTTGCCTAGACTATAGGAGATTAGGTTGAGAAATAAAATAAGTTTTGACCAAATAAATCATTTCTTGTTTCATTTTTCAGCGTCTTTTCTCCTTGACCTCGTATCTCATACGATCATGAGATAGATATGCACATCTGTTATCAAAAAATGTTCAAACTGAATCACTCTATCCAAAATTGGCAAACAATATAGGGTGAGTCATTCAAAAAGAAGGCGCATGATGACACTACGTGAAATTATTCTCAAAAAATAGAATAAATTTCGATTTAGGGCTAAGATACCACTTACCGTGATGTACCCATTATATAATTCACCTGTTATCAATGATTTTGTCAATTTAGTTGAATAATTTATATTCTTTAACGCCCCCCTCCCCTCCCTTCAATAAATATTCCCTACTAAAAGGTATTTAAGGGATTACTTCCCCTTCCATTCTGGTCTACTTAAAACAGGGTTTGAATAACCGCAATTTTTAACAACAAAGAACACGTGCAACATGTTGATATGCTTCCAACGAGCAACTCCCCTTCTCGGCTGGTATCGAGCAACTTAACAGAACGGCGTTTAAGCGTCGATAGCGGCAGAATCGTTCAGTAAACGGGAGTTAGAGTGAGACGATCAATATTTTAATTAATATATTTAATTGTTGCGAAAACATAATAAATACCTATAAGTATAATTGTAGGGAAGCAATGCTTTCATGGAGCGCATTTATTTTTCAGGTCTGTGAGCCCATATATACCGAGAACGTTGGAGGCTAAATTAAATCCTCATATTTACGAAATGATTTTGTATGAATATTTGAAATTAGATTCTCAGGTAAGATAATTTAAAAAACGTCTTTGCAACAAATAGTTTTGAATAAACTATTTTTAGGGTTTTTTAACTTTGGTCAAAGAATGGAATTGCGGATTGTATAACATTTGGGCCGTGATCAATGCTGTTTTAGAGCATCTTCTCATATGTGATAACGACAAAAACATATTCCTCGAAGCACTAGCCATTTTGTACAGTTACGAGAAAAGATACGACAAAAGCTTGTCGATGTACCTGAAGTAAGTAAATACTGGTCGCGTTCTGATTATTTTTCTGAACGCTTTTTTCTTCGCCCCTTCCAGGTTGAAACATAAAGACGTGTTTATGTTGATCCAAAAACATAAGTTGTACGGCGTTATACAGGACATGTTGGTGGATCTGATGGACTTGGACCACAAGAAGACCGTAACGCTTTTGTTGGAACGAAACAGCATTTCTCCAGATAAAATAGTCGAGAAACTGAAGGATAATCCGTTCCATTTGTATAGGGTGAGTTGCCTCGTACGATCGTTTCGAAAATGGAACATTACGTACTTCTTATTTGCAGTTTCTGGACGAATACGATAAGAAAAATCCCAAAGGAGACTATCACAGAGAATTGGTAAAACTGTACGCGACATTCGACCGCGATAAGTTGTTGCCGTTCTTGAAAAAATCTGATTATTATCCGATTCAGGAAGCTCTAGATATATGCCAAAAACAGAAATATTATGCCGAAATGGTGTATCTTTTAGGTAAGAATGCAATTTGGTTGGTACATTGGAGTTGTTGCAAAAAAAAACAACGACATTGAAAAGTTACAACTTGTAAGAATATTATCCGTTTCAGGGAGGATTGGCGATACTAAAGAAGCCCTCGAACTTATCATAAAAGAATTGAAGGATATGCAACATGCAATAACTTTTTGCCAAGAACACGACGACCAGGAATTATGGAATGATCTCGTTAACCATTCCATGGACAAACCAGGTTAGTAGCTGTTAGATGGTCATTTCGGTTGATCTTCTCGCTCTCTATATACATGCTGACGGTGGTTGAGGGGATTCTCTCTCACTGTCGTGTTTTTGACGGAACAATTTTTCCCGTGCCTTCAATATCAAAGTTTCAGATTTATAGGTTTGTAGAACTTGGTACGGTGGGGTCTCTTTTACCAACTTGTGGTATGAATACCACGTTCCTACTACTACAGATTTGGAGGATATATCCCAAGAATCTTGGCTGTTCATCGATTTTCTCTACCAAGCTGATACTTGGTAAGGTGGGGTCTCTTTTACCAAACTGTGGTATGAATAAGTTCCCACTACTACTGTTTTGGAGGATATATCCCAAAAATCTAGGCTGTTCATCGATTTTCTCTACCAAGCTGATACTTGGTAAGGTGGGGTCTCTTTTACCAACTTGTGGTATGAATATCACGTTCCCACTACTAAAGATTTTGAGGATATATCCCAAAAAGCTTGGCTGTTCCCATAAATACTCATTATTTTTCATAGAAGTTGCTCATTTCCAGAGTTCATCGATTTTCTCTACCAAGCTGATACTTGCTAAGGTGAGGTCTTTTTTACCAACTTGGGGTATAAGTACTACGTTCCCACTACTACAGATCTGGAGGATATATCCCAAAAAGCCTGGCTGTTCCTATAAATTCTCATTATTTTTCTTAGAATTTGCTTATTTCCAGAGTTCATCGATTTTCTCTACCAAGCTGATACTTGGTAAGGTGAGGTCTCTTACCAAATTGTGGGATGAATAAGTTCCCACTACTACAGTTTTGGAGGATATACCCCAAAAGGCTTGGCTGTTCCTATAAATTCTCATTATTTTTCATAGAAGTTGCTTATTTTCAGAGTTCATCGAATTTCTCTACCAAGCTGATACTTGGTAAGGTGGGGTCTCCTTTACCAACTTGTGATATGAATACCACGTTCCCACTACTACAGTTTTGGAAGATATATCCCAAAAAGCTTGACTGTTCCCATAACTTCTCATTATTTTTCATAGAAGCTGCTTATTTCCAGAGTTCATCGATTTTCTGTACCAAGCTGATACTTTGTAAGGTAAGGTTTCTTTTACCAACTTGTGGTGTGAATACCACGTTCCCACTACTACAGATTTGGAGGATATCTCCCAAAAAGCTTGGCTGTTCCTATAAATTCTCATCATTTTTCATAGAAGTTGCTTATTTCCAGAGTTCATCGATTTTCTCAATCAAGCTGATACTTGGTAAGGTGGGGTCTCTCACCAAATTGTGGTATCAATACGTTCCCACTACTACAGATTTGGAGGATATATCCCGAAAGGCTTGGCGGTTCCTATAAATTCTCATTATTTTTCATAGAAGTTGCTTATTTTCAGAGTTCATCGAATTTCTCTACCAAGCTGATACTTGGTGAGGTGGGGTCTCTTTTACCAACTTGTGATATGAATACCACGTTCCCACTACTACAGTTTTGGAGGATATATCCCAAAAAGCTTGACTGTTCCCATAACTTCTCATTATTTTTCATAGAAGCTGCTTATTTCCAGAGTTCATCGATTTTCTCTACCAAGCTGTTACTTTGTAAGGTAAGGTTTCTTTTACCAACTTGTGGTGTGAATACCACGTTCCCACTACTACAGATTTGGAGGATATATCCCAAAAAGCTTGGCTGTTCATCGATTTTTCTCTACCAACTTGGTAAGGTGGGGTCTCTTACCAAATTGTGGTATGAATACGTTCCCACTACTACAGATTTGGAGGATATATCCCAAAAAGCTTGGCTGTTCCTATAAATTCTCATTATTTTCCATAGAAGTTGCTTATTTCCAGAGTTCATCGATTTTCTCAATCAAGCTGATACTTGGTAAGGTGGGGTCTCTCACCAAATTGTGGTATGAATACGTTCCCACTACTACAGATTTGGAGGATATATCCCGAAAGGCTTGGCGGTTCCTATAAATTCTCATTATTTTTCATAGAAGTTGCTTATTTTCAGAGTTCATCGAATTTCTCTACCAAGCTGATACTTGGTAAGGTGGGGTCTCTTTTACCAACTTGTGATATGAATACCACGTTCCCACTACTACAGTTTTGGAGGATATATCCCAAAAAGCTTGACTGTTCCCATAACTTCTCATTATTTTTCATAGAAGCTGCTTATTTCCAGAGTTCATCGATTTTCTCTACCAAGCTGTTACTTTGTAAGGTAAGGTTTCTTTTACCAACTTGTGGTGTGAATACCACGTTCCCACTACTACAGATTTGGAGGATATATCCCAAAAAGCTTGGCTGTTCATCGATTTTTCTCTACCAACTTGGTAAGGTGGGGTCTCTTACCAAATTGTGGTATGAATACGTTCCCACTACTACAGATTTGGAGGATATATCCCAAAAAGCTTGGCTGTTCCTATAAATTCTCATTATTTTCCATAGAAGTTGCTTATTTCCAGAGTTCATCGATTTTTCCGACCAAGCTGATACTTGGTAAGGTGAGGTCTCTTTTACCAACTTGTGGTATGAATACTACGTTCCCACTACTACAGATTTGGAGGATATATCCCAAAAAGCTTGGCTGTTCCTATAAATTCTCACTAGTTTCATAAAACTTTGCTTATTTCCAGAGTTCATCGATTTTCTTCTCCAAAGCATCGGTACATACGTCGATCCCACAGTTTTAGTAGAGAAAATAAGGAACGACATAAAAATTCCGGGTCTGAAGAAATCCTTGGTTAAAATGTTGTATCAGTTTAATCTACAGGTAATTGTTACAAAATCCGTTTTCCTAAGTTACATGACGTACTTCGTATTATAGGTTTCGGTGCAGGAGGGCTGTAAAAAGATCCTGGTTTCTGATTATTTCAATCTTCAGTATAAGTTGGTCAAAATTCAGCAGCGAGGGATCTGCCTCTCGGATGAATTAGTTTGTGGAGCTTGTCATAGGAAAATTATTGAAAAAGGTACGTGAATTTTATTGTTACAACGTTTTGTTAGTCTGGAATATATATTTTTCGCGGATTATTCAAATTACAGAATGTTAATAATCGCGTGTGCGAAATACGAGGTCTGTTCAGGAAGTAAAAGTAATTTTAAGAACGGTCGTTGCTCTATTGTTTCAGACATGACGAGGACTTCCAATATTATGATTTTCAATTGTAAACATGCGTTTCACGAACAATGTATGCCTGACAATACGATAAATTGTGGAATTTGTTACCCTCCGAGAAAGACGGATAATTGAAGAAAACTGTATCTCATGACATTGAGGGAATTATTGTGAAAGGTAAGTTAGTTTTTCATGCAATTAACTAATTAATTAATAAAGTGCAAGTGAAGCAGATATTTTTCCAAGAAGACTAGTAGGTGTCTGGGTCAATAACTATTGTGATATAAATTGATCTTTCTATTCTAAAAAAATTCTTTTCTTAATTATTTTCAAACTGCAGAACTCTTTTCGAATAGCTATGTAATTTAAAATCACTATCAATTTAGGATTTTTTTTTAAAATGTTTTGGTTCCATTCATTTGGTAAATACTTTATTCTCGGCTGTGGTAATAATGCAATAATATATAATATTAAACTAAATATTATTCGTACAAAAGCGGTATTGTTTGATCTTGGAATATATATTAAATGATAAAATTCAAGAAAAATCAAATAAAAATACTTCTCTTCAGTTTCGAAATCGACAACATTTTTGATTTTCCGTAAAACATAAATATTGTCAATTTTCGGTACAATTTTATGATGAAATGAAAAAACAATTAAATTAAATACATACCTATATTAAATAATTTAAAATCTAGGAAAGTAAAACAAAAAATATTTTGTCAATTATTTTCGAAACTACACAAATTTGTCTATTTTTTGAAAATTATTACAGATTAAATCATGAAAATGCTAAATTGAAAATAATGAAAATTGAAAGGAATGCTTTTTTTCTGAATTATTTTCCAAAACTCTTTTTTTCAGGAAATGTTAATTGCTTTCAATTTACTACTGGCACTTTATTATAAAAAATAATGAACAATGTTTAATGTTCAATAAATAAAACTGATACTATTTCATCTTGAAACATACCTATATTAAATAATTTAAAATGTAGGAAAGTAAAACAAAAAATATTTTGTCAATTATTTTCGAAACTACACAACTTTTGTCTATTTTTTGAAAATTATTACAAATTAAATCATGAAAATGCTAAATTCAAAATAATGAAAATTGAAAGGAATGTTTTTTTTTCTGAATTATTTTCCAAAACTTTTTTTTTCAGTAAATGTTAATTGCTTTAATTTACTACTGGCACTTTATTATAAAAAATAATGAACAATGTTTAATGTTTAATAAATAAAGCCGATACTATTTCATCTTCAAACATACCTGTATTCAATAATTTAAAATCTAGGAAAGTAAAACAAAAAATATGTTGTCAATTATTTTCGAAACTACATAACTTTTGTCTATTTTTTGAAAATTATTACAAATTAAATCATGAAAATGCTAAATTCAAAATAATGAAAATTGAAAGGAATGCTTTTTTTCTGAATTATTTTCCAAAACTTTTTTTTTCAGTAAATGTTAATTGCTTTAATTTACTAATGGCACTTTATTATAAAAAATAATGAACAATGTTTAATGTTTAATAAATAAAGCTGATACTATTTTATCTTGAAACATACCTGTATTAAATAATTTAAAATCTACGAAAGTAAAACAAAAAATATGTTGTCAATTATTTTAGAAACTACACAACTTTTGTCTATTTTTTGAAAATAATTACAAATTAAATCATGAAAATGCTAAATTGAAAATAATGAAAATTGAAAGGAACTTTTTTTCTGAATTATTTCCCAAAACTTTTTTTTTCAGGAAATGTTAATTTAATTGCCTTCAATTTACTAGTGGCACTTTATTATAAAAAATAATAAACAATGTTTAATGTTTAATAAATAAAACTGATACTATTTCATCTTGAAACATACCTATATTAAATAATTTAAAATCTAGGAAAGTAAAACAAAAAATATTTTGTCAATTATTTTCGAAACTACACAACTTTTGTCTATTTTTTGAAAATTATTACAAATTAAATCATGAAAATGCTAAATTCAAAATAATGAAAATTGAAAGGAATGCTTTTTTTTCTGAATTATTTTCCAAAACTTTTTTTTTCAGTAAATGTTAATTGCTTTAATTTACTACTGGCACTTTATTATAAAAAATAATGAACAATGTTTAATGTTTAATAAATAAAGCCGATACTATTTCATCTTGAAACATACCTGTATTAAATAATTTAAAATCTAGGAAAGTAAAACAAAAAATATGTTGTCAATTATTTTCGAAACTACACAACTTTTGTCTATTTTTTGAAAATTATTACAAATTAAATCATGAAAATGCTAAATTCAAAATAATGAAAATTGAAAGGAATGCTTTTTTTTCTGAATTATTTTCCAAAACTTTTTTTTCAGTAAATGTTAATTGCTTTAATTTACTACTGGCACTTTATTATAAAAAATAATGAACAATGTTTAATGTTTAATAAATAAAGCCGATACTATTTCATCTTGAAACATACCTGTATTAAATAATTTAAAATCTAGGAAAGTAAAACAAAAAATATGTTGTCAATTATTTTCGAAACTACATAACTTTTGTCTATTTTTTGAAAATTATTACAAATTAAATCATGAAAATGCTAAATTCAAAATAATGAAAATTGAAAGGAATGCTTTTTTCTGAATTATTTTCCAAAACTTTTTTTTTCAGTAAATGTTAATTGCTTTAATTTACTAATGGCACTTTATTATAAAAAATAATGAACAATGTTTAATGTTTAATAAATAAAGCTGATACTATTTCATCTTGAAACATACCTGTATTAAATAATTTAAAATCTACGAAAGTAAAACAAAAAATATGTTGTCAATTATTTTCGAAACTACACAACTTTTGTCTATTTTTTGAAAATTATTACAAATTAAATCATGAAAATGCTAAATTGAAAATAATGAAAATTGAAAGGAATGTTTTTTTCTTCTGAATTATTTTCCAAAACTTTTTTTTCAGTAAATGTTAATTACTTTCAACTTACTAGTGGCACTTTATTATAAAAAATAATGAACAATGTTTAATGTTTAATAAATAAAGCTGATACTATTTCATCTTGAAACATACCTATATTAAATAATTTAAAATCTAGGAAAGTAAAACAAAAAATATGTTGTCAATTATTTTCGAAACTACACAACTTTTGTCTATTTTTTGAAAATTATTACAAATTAAATCATGAAAATGCTAAATTGAAAATAATGAAAATTGAAAGGAACTTTTTTTTTCTGAATTATTTCCCAAAACTTTTTTTTTCAGGAAATGTTAATTGCCTTCAATTTACTAGTGGCACTTTATTATAAAAAATAATAAACAATGTTTAATGTTTAATAAATAAAACTGATACTATTTCATCTTGAAACATACCTATATTAAATAATTTAAAATCTAGGAAAGTAAAACAAAAAATATGTTGTCAATTATTTTCGAAACTACACAACTTTTGTCTATTTTTTGAAAATTATTACAAATTAAATCATGAAAATGCTAAATTGAAAATAATGAAAATTGAAAGGAACTTTTTTTTTCTGTATTATTTCCCAAAACTTTTTTTTTCAGGAAATGTTAATTGCCTTCAATTTACTAGTGGCACTTTATTATAAAAAATAATAAACAATGTTTAATGTTTAATAAATAAAACTGATACTATTTCATCTTGAAACATACCTATATTAAATAATTTAAAATCTAGGAAAGTAAAACAAAAAATATGTTTTCAATTATTTTCGAAACTACGCAACTTTTGTCTATTTTTTGAAAATTATTACAAATTAAATCATGAAAATGCTAAATTGAAAATAATGAAAATTGAAAGGAACTTTTTTTTTCTGAATTATTTCCCAAAACTTTTTTTTTCCGGAAATGTTAATTGCCTTCAATTTACTAGTGGCACTTTATTATAAAAAATAATAAACAATGTTTAATGTTTAATAAATAAAACTGATACTATTTCATCTTGAAACATACCTATATTAAATAATTTAAAATCTAGGAAAGTAAAACAAAAAATATGTTGTCAATTATTTTCGAAACTACACAACTTTTGTCTATTTTTTGAAAATTATTACAAATTAAATCATGAAAATGCTAAATTGAAAATAATGAAAATTGAAAGGAACTTTTTTTTTCTGTATTATTTCCCAAAACTTTTTTTTTCCGGAAATGTTAATTGCCTTCAATTTACTAGTGGCACTTTATTATAAAAAATAATAAACAATGTTTAATGTTTAATAAATAAAACTGATACTATTTCATCTTGAAACATACCTATATTAAATAATTTAAAATCTAGGAAAGTAAAACAAAAAATATGTTGTCAATTATTTTCGAAACTACACAACTTTTGTCTATTTTTTGAAAATTATTACAAATTAAATCATGAAAATGCTAAATTGAAAATAATGAAAATTGAAAGGAACTTTTTTTTTCTGTATTATTTCCCAAAACTTTTTTTTTCCGGAAATGTTAATTGCCTTCAATTTACTAGTGGCACTTTATTATAAAAAATAATAAACAATGTTTAATGTTTAATAAATAAAACTGATACTATTTCATCTTGAAACATTAAATAATTGAAATATTAAATAATTGAAATATTAAATAATTTAAAATCTAGGAAAGTAAAACAAAAAATATTTTGTCAATTATTTTCGAAACTACACAACTTTTGTCTATTTTTTGAAAATTATTACAAATTAAATCATGAAAATGCTAAATTGAAAATAATGAAAATTGAAAAGAATGTTTTTTTTTCTGAATTATTCTCGAAACGGAATTTTCAAGAATTGTTAATTGCTTTCAATTTACTACTGGCACTTTATTATAAAAAATAATATACAATGTTTATGTACATGGTCCGCGTTGATTGTGAGAGCTGTTGTCCTCAAAGTACTCCATTCGTGGTATCAGGTATGGCGCGAAATTCATGAAGTATTCAATTGTGAAATCTAAAATATTGTCCGGTTTGATTTGTAGTATATTCTGCACGTAATCGCTTATCATGCCCACCACTTCCTTATGGTCTTTGAGGTAAGACTTCATTTTCATGGTCGCCTTGGTCTGAAAATACCCAATTATCTATGTAGCTGCTACAGAAAAAGTTCTGTATTAGTTTACACCACCACCTTTTTTAAACGACGATGAAACTAGATACAAATAAACGTACAATTTCAAATTGCACCATTACCTTGTGATCCAAATATTTGGAAAGTAACTGTAAATCGTATTCCCAAGCTTTTTCAGGGTGGATGACCAAACTTGCTTTCGGTTTTTTCGGGGATATCAACGGGTTTATTTGAAGAACGTAATCGCACGATTCCCAATCTTGCTTCATGATGTACCCTGTAGCATGAAAAATGTTGAATCAACATTCTCTTTAGTCGTTTCAAACTTTCCTCTAAAGTAATAATTTAACGATAAACTGAATTTTTATTGAAACACGTACCATGGACTTCGATTTTTATTAAACCCGCGAATGGCCAATTCGAATAGCTTCATTTTAAGGTTTCGCCAGTGGGAAGGGTTGCTATTTGAATAAAGAATATTTGGGGAGAAGAGTAAATTACGTTTTGATCATGGTTTATAATTTTTTGCCTACACTGTATATAGGGTGTTGAAAAAAATGTGTCACCAACTTCACTAATCGACAGTCGATTTTATTTCTCCAGAAACGTTTAAAAATGTTTTATTTTATCGGAAGTCTCGTCAATATAGTCCAGTGGTGAAGCCATAGGGGTATTGGCTCTCTTTTCCCACCCTAATGTCTACGTCACGGGATACTTTTCTAAAATGATCCATCCTTTGGATTCCTCGTTTAATATAGAAGGCACAATTTTGCTTGGAGCAGGCGCTATCGAAATAATTGAGGTCTTGTGCAAATTTGCGAAATAAACACACAATAATTATTGTCATCTTTTAATAAAGCCAGTTTTTACCAAATACGAAAATCACAAATTGTATAAGAACAAACTAAGATCATTTCCTAAATAGAACGAGTAATCAAAAAACATCCAGTGGCGTGAAAATAGGGTGGAAAAAGGGAAGAAACCCTCCTGTAGTTTTGCCACTCACTGGATGAACAAATTAAATTATGTAAGTTTATGACACATTTTTTTCAACAGTGTGTTTAAAACTGAACCAAACTTCGTATCATGCTTGAATAAAATGAATTCTGTCAACTCGTTTGTAAACATTATATGGTAAATAGGATAACTTTCACTCACCGTCCAACGACAAGATAGTACAACATTTGTGTATTATCCCACACTTTTCTACAATTAATCGATAAATTTTACACAAATCCATCCTTTCGTTATTTATAAAACCTCCCATAGGACCCATACAATCCTGAAATAACGATTTGCACGATTCATTATAAATGATACGTCGAGCGATATTTCTGGGGTAAAGTTGGTCTAAATTTGAAGTTCAGGATGTAAACTAAATGTCAACTTCAACATGGCACCGTATTTACTGAAGTTGATACTGATTATTCCACGTTATTTAAAAAAAGGAAGGTCAACAGACCTGCTGCGATTGCAGAGCTAAAGTAGGACGTCAGACGTGCATTTGTTCAAATATGACAGCATTTATGCGAAAGCGTGTCATGTCAGCTGAGTCACAGCCTACTCTAATAGAAGCCGGGAAGTCAAAACGGCAACACCGCATATCTCCGATGCTATATGAACGAGTGCCGTTGAAATATATGCGAAGTCTACCTTTCCAACATTGTTTTAGTATATACTTCGCATTGTTTACAATTTGTAGTATTGATTGCAAAAAGATAGGGGAGACCTTGCTTGGTCAATCAAATAACCTGAAATGATATTTAATTGTCCAGCAATACCAGTGAGTAGATACAGAGTTAACGCCACCCTACATACAGAAGGGAGTGTCACTCTGATGCCCTGCCTATTCAGCGAGAGTATCTCACTAGTCCTTCGGCCCACTTCATTGCCAAGCAATGCTTTGGCAATTCGGCAGTCATCATTGCTTCTCCATGATGATGTTGATCTCTCAGATGGTTACGCAAGATCCGTATACCCCGCTTTAAGGGATACCAGCTAAGGCCGTCCAATATGGCCCCCTCTCTGGCCTCTCATTTCCTTTTCATCCTGAATGACCTGGGTTGCCAACGGCTATCCTCTTAAGGATCTCCTTGGTATCCCTGACAATACAATCCGGCTTTTCATCTGTAGATGGCAAGCATATCAGCTTGGAAGACTGTGTTGGGATCTTCCATTCGCACGGACCTTGGCTATCCTGTTAAGGATCGCCTTGGTATCCCTGACAATACAATGCGACTTTTCATCTGTAGATGGCAAGCATCTCAGCTTGGAAGACTGTGTTGGGATCTTCCATTCGCACGGACCTTGGCTATCCTGTTAAGGATCGCCTTGGTATCCCTGACAATACAATCCGACTTTTCATCTGTAGATGGCAAGCATCTCAGTTGGGATCCTCCATTCGCACGGACCTTGGCTATCCTGTTAAGGATCGCCTTGGTATCCCTGACAATACAATCCGACTTTTCATCTGTAGATGGCAAGCATCTCAGCTTGGGAGACTGTATTGGGATCCCCCATTGGCACGAGTACCCATCAATATATCTAGGACCGCAAAAGCCCACTCCGCCTTCGTCTTTTGGCGTATTACCATTTTCTCACACCTCTTTCGACGAGATGACAACCCTGAAATTACACTCCCGGAACCATAGGGTCTTCATTCTGTCCTGCGGTCTTAACCTTTCAGACTGTCCCCCTAAAAAGAGGGGATTGATATGCACTCCATCTCTTTAAGGAGCCATTGCAGCTAGCTAGCTGTAGACCGCCATCATTGCGAGTTTCTTCACCGTCAGTGATAAGGCAGTCGTGGATGTAATGCCTCTGAGCCCCAGTATTCTGTCCAGAAGTTTTTGGACCTAGATCAGCTCGGTTCTTTTGCTTAGGCTCCAAACCCCACTCCATGCCAATTGTTCTGTTACACTGCCAAAAGGTTAACAGAGCATTTTGGCACCTAGTCTCCAGTTGCTTTTGTCAGAGTAGTTTTTTATCCACGATGACTCCCAGATATTTTGTCGTCTCGGCAAAGTCAACTGTCTTGCCACCAATTACCATCTTCTTCAGAGGCTCGAACTCGTACCTTCTGGAGAAGACGTCAATGTCCGTTTTCTCGGACTACTCACCCATGACCAAACTCCATAACAAGGGGATACCCTCCAGATACCGAACCTTTCAGAGTGTTGGAAAGGTGTCTACCCTCAATGGTGCCCATAATCCACCCTTAGCTCTTGCGGGATACCACGTCTCTCCGCCGTTTGTCTAATTGAGCTCCCTAGAGATCTTGTTAAATGCTCCCTCTATGTCCAAGAAGGCTCAAATGCAGACTCCCTCCCTCCCATTTCATCTGTTGCTCTGTAAAGCCAACAATACCATTGGAGGACTGTCTCTACAGATGAATAGTTTAAGGTGTTTGAAAATAAGTAACCAACTAATAATAATAACAACGATTTTTGTAAAAAAACATAAGTACAGTATCAACAGTTAAACTGTCATTATCAGGTGGTTGTGAATGAAGAGAAAAACACAGGTCATACAATATATAAATTAGTGGAAGTCAAAATTACTACAAAGGTTTGAAATTTAATAATTTTGATCTTTCAAGACTGATTTAATCTAGGGGCAACGTCAATGGTTAATAACTTACGTAAATATTCCTGCACAAGTCCCCTTCTATATATATGGCGGCCAGTTCGAATGAGCCCATATACCTGGTGATTGCTAAGTATCGCATCAATAGGAAATTGGCAGCTTCGCCGACGAAATTCCTGGCACGTTCGAAGCTGAAGCATTTTTTTGAACAAGCCCCCTTAGTTGAATCGTCAGTTCGTAATTCGTAGTGAAGCTTCCCCATACCAATGTACATTTGCTTCTCGTCGACTTTATTGTCTTCTTTGCAGATGTACCTAAGGCAAATTCCATGTTGAATGGAAACAAAAATAGAATAGAATCATTTTCTTGGAAAGATTCCGTATGCGATCTCTAAAGTAATGAAGCTCCGAAATCTATTGAAAATCATGGGAAATCTCAAGCTGTTGCATTGGGCGAGCATGGAAGTCTTCTTGGGAAACTTGGTCGCTTACTATCGAGTTTCCTCTCAGATTGGCTCACTAAACACCATCTCCGTGCGATAGAAAAATTAAGTCTGGTAGAAAAAAGTTCGCAAGGTCTCAACGTTGACAATGTAAGGGTGACTTGCTTGAGCTTGTCTAGTATGCCTACTTGTGATCTCTCGTGAAGGAATAACCATGGGAAATATTTAGGGATCAAAGAGCTTCAGCGTATGTTTGAGACGTGAACTTCCAAACTTTTTAGATCAAAATGAAAGGAGGTGACAAAAAAAAGGAAACATAATAATCCTTACTCTCTTCTACCTTCTTCTAACGTGTGCAGATCTCTGTCCACCCAAGACGTGATCCTCGATCCCCCGTTCATTCCGTTGACATTAAATTGGGAAGATACGTGAACCAGGAACTTGTTGTATTCTCTCTTCATCTCGTTCGTCAGAAAAGCCTCGTATTCTTCCAAGTCTTTCCTGATGGATTCTTCGGGGATGCCGTCGTACTTTTCTGCATTAGTCATGGATATATATATATATATATATAGTGATGTAAAATTGAGATTTCCATGCGTCTCTCTAGTGGATTATTTTTGCTCGACTAATTGGTTAAGCGGAAAATCATTTTTCAGCTATTGGCGATTCACAAAAAACCGCTAGTATCGTTCAGCAGAAAATGTACAAATAGTGATAGCAGCGATTGATTGGTCGCAAGACGTTCTCTGCTCAAAATCATGCGATTGCTCTTACCATCGAAATCTATCTGTAATCAACAGTTGGCAAAAGTGAAGAAAAGTCCTAGGACTAAATCCTAAAATGATGTAACCCATGATCACTCATACATTTTTTTTGGTATGGTGAACAAAGAAAACCCAGTAATGGCTGCGGTTAAGTTGACTTGGCTGCCTCAGTGTAGCAGGAGCTATGAAAACTATACCAACAGCACCCATGAAAGTACTATTGGACGTACCCCCGATTGACAACAATTTCGCTCCCATATCTCTTTTACTTTGGAAGATATTTCAACGCCTTGTATCTCCATAATGAAGCACTTGCGGACATACGTGTATATGAACTTTTTTAATGATATGATATAACCTTGACTTAACAACCCTGTCAACCAGTAAACTTGATGGGATGACTCTAACCCACCAGAGAGAGATGCTTGTGTAAGATTCTTAAAAGAACTAAATCTGTCGTGAGGGGGATAAACTAAGTTTACTTTACAGTCATAATTCTTTGTTAATCTAGTTATCATTGAATAATTGAAATAACTATTTTAAATACAAATTGGATGAAACTGTAAACGCCTAAATGCGGTTCACAATCTTCACAATCTGGGCACCTGTAGTTGTTATAGGAAATCAGGAAAACCTTTGTTTTAGTGACCATAATTTGCTATGTCGTTAAACTGTCTTAATGAACAATGGGTTCTTGAAATATCTTTACACTCAGTTTCTTCAATCTTTCTAGTCTTTGTTAATTGAAAGACTTATAACTTCTTATCAGGAGTCCAGTGGCGGCTCGTGAACTTTTTAAGAGAGGAGGCTGGACATGAAACGTTTTTGTAAAAATATACTCTATTCAGCCAATAAATTTAACCTTTGCACAGCGACCGTACCAGCTACTTCAGTGCCAAAATTAATTGTTGCCAAGCAAGAACCAACGTGGAGGTGTAGTTTCTCTTGGCAAAAAATTTTTTTGTTCGTTTTTTTTTTTTTGGATTTTTGATATTTTTTATTTTATTTTTTGAAATTTTTCATATTTTGTTTTTTTTATTATTTTTATAAACTTTTTTTATATATTAACAGAATTCTACGGTCTTTAGTTTGCGAAAAATGATCAATAATATTATCATAAAATGTATCATTTTGTTTTAAGTGTTTTACTGAATCTTTTTCAATAGATATCAAACTAACACTGTATAAACGATTTTGGCTCATTGTATTTCGCATGTAAGTTTTAATTCGTTTGAGAGTAGAAAATGATCTCTCCACCGATGCCGACGTGACAGGAATGGTGACTGTCAAACAAAGTAGTTTATAAAACTGAGGTAAAACTTGTTGCAAATCATTGTCTATCATATATTTTATCATATCGGCGTGAATGTCGTACTGGCCTAAAATATCTTTATCCGAGTAGGTATATAACCCATAATTCATTGTGCAGTGCTATTTTATCAAAAAATTTATATTTTAGAACTAAGTTATCTAAAAGTGTATTGGGAAACTCTTTTGAAAAAGATTCGAAAAATCTTCTATTCGTCAAGTCGAAAAATTTCAATTCATGTAAATCGGACAATCGAATCTCAATATGACCTTTAATAGTATCTAAAATTTCATAAAAAAAGTTGTTTATAATGTAGTTTCTTGTCTACCAAATTATATGTTTTCCTCCTTTAACAATATTCTGTTTACCGGTTAATTTAAACTTAATACTCGATGTAATATGTTCCTGCGATTTTTCATGTCTATCTATACCACGAGCTAAATTTTTCAAATCATCATAACCCGAGTGTCCCCAACATGAAGTTGTATCAGATGTAAATAGCAAGCAATATAATTTATTGTGTATTTCGATTTTGAAACATACCTGTCATCGTCACCACTAATCCTTTCAAATCCGGTAAAGGCCGTTTATTTTTAACAAAACACTTTTCTATCATATGTTAATCCACTAAATGGATTTTCTAACAACCCAGCAACTAAGTCACTCATCATTTTAACGTTCACCGATTAGATAAATTATAACTTAACTACTTAACCTTACTTCGCCTCGCGGTACAAATTACAAAACCAAGAACTAACGGAACACGACACGTGTGGCATTCTTCTAGCGGAAGGGCGGTAGCAAGTAATCGTATTTCATTCGACCGACGATTCCATACGAGAAGCTAGCTTGCATAGGATGTTGCCATATTCGCTCTTTTACCCTATCTAGCAATTGAACTGCTTGGAAAACGGCAACTGTGTTGACCACACGTATTTAGCGTTTGAGATATATAGAGAATCTAGCCTCTGGCCACTGTGGCCAGATTAAAAATAACTACTGAGAACGGGGAATTAATTGTAAAATTTAAAGAATTATCAGAGAAACAGGAAATGAAATGGAGAATGATCATTAAGATAAATTGGTGAGGAGGCTGAGCCTCCTTAGCCTCCTTCGAGGAGCCGCCACTGTGGGAGTCATCCTTTGGCAGAAACAACTGGAGACTAGGTGCCAAATTTGTAATGATAACCTTTTGGCAGTGCAATTGGCATGAATTAGCTGATGTAGATCTACTTAGCTATTATTTTACCAAAACTCAGTCATGCAGTTCTCTTATGGTGGAAAAGAACCGAACTGGCTATAGCTCAGAAACTTCTGGATAGAAAACAAAGACTTTTCCGCATTTCATCCACGACGAAGAGTACACCAAATGCAGCATTGAAAGTCTTGCTGGGCTTGCCACCCTTATCAATGACGATGAGGAAAAGATATGGAGTGCTGATCAATCAGCATTCAGGGGGCAGCCTGAAAGGCTCTTCATCACTTCTGATGGATTCTTTCCAGCAGCGGGGTATCTAGATAACCCTTGAAAAACGTAGCAGGGGATAGTGTACAAGGGTCTTTGACTAAGTGCACTGAACTTTTTATCAAGCCCGCTACCATCTCAACCAATACCAATCAGGGTAGTAAGAAACAAACCCATATCTTTGTCGTCTTGAAAATAACATTACATCTTATAAGAATTTATTTTTAAGCTTTTGTCGGAAAGAAATGTAATTTCTCATGAAATACCCTTATTACACCCTTGGGTCTTCTTCAAGTGAGAATTTGGCTAACAATAATGTTGCCTACACCCTTTTCTATACTTTTGCCAGCTGCTGGTTACATGCAGGTTTTGAGTCTAAGAGTGGTCCATGCAATAGCATGATTTTTCTGTAGATCTTAGAATATAGGTATTGAGCTCTATAAGGCCAAAGTATTTTGTAAGCAACCGTTTAAGAAAAATTTCGAGATAAATAAATACTGAGCAGAAATCATCGACGCAATGCGAACCTGAAAAAGGGAGCATCGCACTTCGAGTGGGCGGAACGTAATCCCGGGATTTTTCCTTAAACGGGTGCAAGAAAAAGGCCACTCGATACCTTTATTCTAAGATTTCTATGGTCTAACCATGACATAATTTGTCAGAATAACAGTTGTCCATGAGTATATTGTTATGTAAATTTGTGTTAACATTACTTAATGATTAATAACTACGATAATTTCAATATCCGGATGGACGCAATTTTGGAAAAAATATTAGTTGAGATCGATTCTAAAATTAGTTGGAAAATTATGTCAATTAAATTGACTACAGTCTTAGAATGATTTGTGTATCAGATAATGAGGCGATGGCTGGAAAATCCACATGGAATTTAGCTTAAAAACTCTATTGGTACTTACTTTTAACATCGCAACAGGCCTCCAATAGGATTTCAGTGAAATCCGGAAACTTCGTATGTTTATCCCATTTTACGCCGGCTGCGCTTTGGACGTCCAAACATAAACCGCCGCAAGGTTGCGCCCTGTTATCCTCGGATACTTTACTGACCAATAGCGTTTCGCGAAAACACATTCTTGCCATTATTTTCTGATCTAAAATAAATAAAGAATAAACCTGCTGCAATTATTGCTGAAGTGATGTAGTGTAGGTCATTTGACCAACATTATATATCATGCTTAACTGTTGGGTCTGTAGTTTATAAAGATAGCATTTCAATTCGGGATATTCCAAAAATTTTTCTGATTTGGATCACCTTTGTAATATACATATCCACCAGAATCTACGGTTCGTCTAAGTATAGTAAAATAATTATTACTGATCGATTAATGTTGATTCCAGAAGTGGGAAGAGACATTGAGCAGCTCCAGCGTAGAATATTACCAAAGGACGATCCAAATGGGACTTCCGCCTAACTGAATTTAATCTCACTTAATCAAATGTTAAACTGGAATGAATTGAAGAACTAGTATTTAGCTAATAAGTTCATTAGTCAAAAACGTTGTGAAGTGAAACGGCCATGAAATGAGTTTTTCTCATTTTAGTATTCAGTATCCTTTTTCTTATGACAAAACTTTATTTACAAGGTGCACCACGAGAACGAGGAATTATCAAAAATGGAAAAAATCTCGAATTAGAAAAGCATAACATTTGCGACGCAAACAACCTAACTTATTTTTTGCCCCGCCAGATGGTAGATTAGATTAGTTTTTGTTTTGATAAAATGTTTTATCCAGCAGCAAAGGAGCGATAAGCACCTCTGTAGGTGGATTGAAAAATGATCTGAATGAGTTGAGAAAATAGCATCTCGTAAAACTATTTCGTAGAGAAGTTATCGATATCGAAGCTAAACGCGGAATTAGTGAGAATTGCTTTGAGAAAATTAATTGTGACACCAATTTCCCTAAATATATATAAAATTATAAAGAAGTCTAAGTGAAAGCCAAATGTCGAATGAACTTAATTGTTAAATAAATGGTCGTGCGCTAACTTCTATAAAAATTATTTTGTAGAGTGCTAACTTCTCTAAAACTATTCTGTAGAGAAGACAAAACGAAACCCAACAGATTAAATTAGTTTTGTGAAATCGTTTTTTATCCTAGGATGACTAACTTCTCTAAAATTATTTTATATCTATGGAATTTCAATTTGAAAAATATTGTAAATTATTTTGTAGATCATCATGACCCTAACTTCTCTAAAACCACTTAGTATAGGGCGTCATAACGGAAGCTGGATGAACTATTGGTGTAGGTTTCATAGATTTCTGTTGAACATCTATTAAAAATAGTAATCACATGAACCTCTCCAACATTGTCTTGTAGAAATAGTCGAAATAGGAGGAAAATGTACTCATAAAAACTTCTATCAGAGGCTGTTTCTTCATTTACTTTTTTCTTCTCAATCTTCGAGCACGTCATTTGTTCATGGCGGGAGCAGATAGATGGCAGATGAAGCAGTTATTATTTTAATCAAATGTTTTTCCAGCAAAGGAGCGATGAAAGCAACAGACCTCTGTTGCATTTTTATAAAATTCTATCTCTCTGATTACAATTTAAAATTGACAGCAGCCTCCTGTTGTTTTTGTTCTATCTCACTGACAACAATCTAAATGTGACAGCAGCCTCCTGTTATTTTTGAACTTCTGTTGCATTTTTATAAAATTCTATCTCGCTGACAGCGATTCAAAAGTGACAGCACCCTCCTGCTATTTTTGCTTAAAAAATGATGCGACATTTGAAATGGGCCCTTCTTGTGGTGCTCCTTGCAGTTATTTGAACAAATATCTGTGTTTATTTCCATTTTAAGGTTATTGTAATCATTAAATATATGTAGGTACATATTATTTATATATTTATATTTATAACGCATATTATATAATAGTTTCATATATCTTCAATTACTTCCAGCCCTTGAATATCCTGTTGTATAAATATGCTTCTTTTTTACGTATTTACGTCAGCAAATGTTACTAAGATTTTAATTTGAATGTTCATCATGAATTAGCTAATATTAAGACTAAATATTCTGTTTTTAAAAATGTGATATTGTATATTTTTTATTTTAAATTTTGTTATTTGAGTATATTGTTATCAAATAGAGTATGGTTGTATAATTTTTGCTTTACCTCAAAGATAAATTGTTTTCACTTGTTCGTTTAATATTCATTCCAATATTTTTATTGTAGAGAAGTTGCAGGAAGTGAATTGTCGATTGTAATAATTCGCCAATTTTAGAGAAAATTTCCCGAATAACTTCTCTAAAATCTTACTTTAGAAGATTGGGCTAACTGTTCCAGTTAACTTTTTTGGACTGAAGATTTTTATCTGAAAGATTAGAATAAGTTGAGAAATTAACATCTCTAAAACTATTTTGTAGAGAAGTTATTGATATCGGAGCGAAACGTGAAATTAGTGTGAATTGTTTGAATAAATGAGCTAAAAAATTATTTCGGCACTAACTTCTCTAAAATTGGGTTATAGGAAATGAAATCCAAATGTAAATGAATTCAATTTCTCGAATTGTTATAATATAACTAGGTTGAAACATGAGGGGTGAGACTAACTTCTCTAAAACTATTCTGTAGAGGAGTCAAAACCAAACCTAACAGAGTATATTACTTTTGTGAAGTTGTTTTATGTTTGATCTGCAAACTTGAGTCATTGCTCTAACTTCTCTAAAATTATTTTATACTTTTGGAAATCCAAATCGACTTGTTTGAATAGATGAGCTAAAAAAAAGTATTTCCGCACTAACTTCTCTAAAATTGGGTTATAGAGAAGTTGAAATGAAATCCAAATGTAAGTGAATTAATTTTCTCGAATTGTTTTAATATAACGAAGTTAAAACATGATTGGTGAGACTAACTTCTCTAAAATTATTCTGTAGAGAAGTCAAAACCAAACCTAACATAATAAATTACTTTTGTGAAGTTGTTTTATGTTTGATCTGCAAACATGAGTCATTGCTCTAACTTCTCTAAAATTATTTTATACTTTTGGAAATCCAAATCGACTTGTTTGAATAGATGAGCTAAAAAAAGTATTTCCGCACTAACTTCTCTAAAATTGGGTTATAGAGAAGTCGAAATGAAATCCAAATGTAAGTGAATTAATTTTCTCGAATTGTTATAATATAACGAAGTTGGAACATGATTGGTGAGACTAACTTCTCTAAAATTATTCTGTAGAGAAGTCAAAACCAAACCTAACATAATAAATTACTTTTGTGAAGTTGTTTTATGTTTGATCTGCAAACATGAGTCATTGCTCTAACTTCTCTAAAATTATTTTATACTTTTGGAAATCCAAATCGACTTGTTTGAATAGATGAGCTAAAAAAAGTATTTCCGCACTAACTTCTCTAAAATTGGGTTATAGAGAAGTCGAAATGAAATCCAAATGTAAGTGAATTAATTTTCTCGAATTGTTATAATATAACGAAGTTGGAACATGATTGGTGAGACTAACTTCTCTAAAATTATTCTGTAGAGAAGTCAAAACCAAACCTAACATAATAAATTACTTTTGTGAAGTTGTTTTATGTTTGATCTGCAAACATGAGTCATTGCTCTAACTTCTCTAAAATTATTTTATACTTTTGGAAATCCAAATCGACTTGTTTGAATAGATGAACTAAAAAAAAGTATTTCCGCACTAACTTCTTTAAAATTTGGTTATAGAGAAGTCGAAATGAAATCCAAATGTAAGTGAATTAATTTTCTCGAATTGTTTTAATATAACGAAGTTAAAACATGATTGGTGAGACTAATTTCTCTAAAATTATTCTGTAGAGAAGTCAAAACCAAACTTAACATAATAAATTACTTTTGTGAAGTTGTTTTATGTTTGATCTGCAAAGATGAGTCATTATTCTAACTTCTCTAAAATTATTTTATACTTTTGGAAATTCAATTGTAGAAATATTCTGAATTCTGTTTAATTTAACGAGTTGAGCAATTTCATTAACTTCCTCTGACATTATTTTGAAGATAATTCGTCGTGACCCTAACTACTCTAAAACTCGTCAACATGAGTCATGATATAAGCTAGAAGTGTGGGTTTTATTCATTAATATCATGACTCGAACCAAAATTATCGTAAAAATGGTCAAAATCGAAGGTTGATGTGCAGAAAAATGTATCTAATTAACTTTAGAAAGTCTTGAACAATGCTAACTGAATAAACATCTCTATTGAACACTTACTTATGAAAAATTTCGGTATATGATCGACTAAATCGAAAAGTTGATACTGGTTGTGTTCTTTCTTCTTTTCAGCATATACTTCTCTAAACGACGTGATATATTTTACGTCCATGAGTAGTTCTTCCAGTATTCGAACAGCGAGACTCTCGATCGAGGCCGCCGATTCAACTGGAAGATAATATGGTTCCATATATTCTGCTTCGGGTTCAGAAACATTTTCCTGAGCTTGCAGATAAGCCAGAATCTGGTCGGTAAAAGCTACGGACATATTTGGTTTCGGCACCTTAACGATATTGATCGATTGATCGACATCGTCCATTTCCTCTTCGCCCATATCGTCCAAGATCCTATCCACGATGCCCATTTGTTCCACCATTTCCTGGATGCCCACTTGGTCGGTCGGTTCTTGGATATCTAATTTATCTACTATATTTTGCACGGTCATTTGCTCCATTTCTGCTTGGTCCATGATTGAGGTAATTCACAACAAGAAGTTATAATTTGAAGTTGTCAAGTTTGATGATTTGATATTTTCGCCGTTGTTTTGTGTATAGATGGAAAAGAAATCAAACAGCGAAATGGCATCCACTGTGAAATGTTTATTGCCACTAATTTTGGGCTCTTCTGTGCTCAGACTGCTCTGTGTGGTGAGGGCAAAGCTCAGCATCCAATAAACTATAAAATTCACACTGTGAATAACACTATACATAAGAAATAATCACCTTTACCTTAGTCTTTACTCTGATGAAGGCTACTTAGTAGCTGAAAGGACCTCGGTATTTTTAATTGTATAAGGGTGTATATTTCTAATTTATAGTGTCTCAACCAGAGAGATGTTAAGATAGAGTGCGCTACCTTAAGATATACAATCCGTATGGTGGGGGGATTTTACATAGATGCTTATAGTTGCATAAAACACAATGAGAACCTATTTTTCCACACAAAATAAATGCAAAAAATAGTTTTAAACAAAATATTGTTGATTTATAAAGCCCAGAGATGATAAAACCACTGAACATAACTGAAATTTAGTAAGAAGCCTAGAGAAACATTTCTCTGGTGAGAAGCAGAGAGATCTCTGGTAAGAAGAGAGGTGAATCTCGACGCTTAACCTCAGTCATTTATTTAACATTGCATTCATGGCGCTAGCGCACTCTATCCTTACAACTCTCTGGTCTCAACATCTAACCAAATCACAATCAGAGATAATCCTCTGTTACAACCACTGAAATGTTTTTTTATTTACGTATAATTCAGTGGTTACAACCACGGTCGTACATACAGGTCTGGGAACTCGTATGTTTGACATGGGTCTCTTACGCGTCGTCAAACTCGTAGTCCCTCGCTCAGCCACTAGCTAGCGCTTGGATCGAATCACATTATTAAGTGAAATAATTTTTCTCTTAACGCAATATTTACTATTCTGATTTGAGAAAGGAATAGAACTGTTACTCTTGTCAAAATGTATTACTAAGCTTAAAAATAACTTCCCTTTTTCGTTATACATGCTCGCACACATAAAAAACCTCGTTAAAACGATTTCTATCCGGAATCGCAAGCATCCACTTTTTTCGCTGTTCCGCATCTTTCGGCACTTTAAAAACAGAAGTTTCTTGCTTTACACTTCTGTACCCCGTTTTGCATTTCGGCGCAATGCACGATTTCGTAATTTGTTTCCAAAAACGCAGGTATTCCTTGTGTTTACAAGTCAAGTATGACAGTTGACAGAATTTCGACTACTGCGCCACCCTTTTTGGTACTACGCGACAGTCGAACATAGGAAACAGCCTCGAGTTCCCAGACCTGTATGTACGAACGGGGTTACAACTACCCATGGCAGCCATAGAGTTTATCTGCTGTGTGTCAATTCCATTAAAACCTAATCATTTTATTACTGAGCAGTATCATCTGCTGCTGGCTACCCCAGCATCTTAAGGAGTTCTTTCCACGGCCACTGGAAGTTGAAGGTTTATTTATTTATGTGTCTAATTAACTTGCTTATTTGATGGTTAAGGTCGGAGGTTTTTTTGATATCTCTATGGTCAGTATGTCATGTCTCCATGTCTGTCAAATCAGATGTCAATTTGGTTTTGATGTTGTCATTCTCATTCAAGCTAGAACTCCAAGTTATTAAAAGAAATATATTGTGATCATAATATTTCTATTGTTTTGTTAAGTATTATCAGAACTCAACAATGGTAAGTCATACCAATTATTTCTTCATGTTAACGTTCCCCCAAGTCATGAGGTTTCTTTTTATAGGTTAAGCTAAATGACAAAGCGGTATTTACAGTTTTTTGTATTAATTATAGTATGTTATCTCTAAATAAAGAATTGTTTCGATTCAAAAACATGCTAACTATATTTTTCTCAAGCTGTTGAATGCTTTATAAAACTGGTATATAGTACAATACAAACTTTATTTTTCATAATTTATCGCTAATTTATTGGCGTTTCGATGCAATTGATGTAATTCTGAGGTAACAGAATTACATCAATTCATTCATTCATCACCATTTAACAAGCATTGGGGCTAAAACTTATATCAGATTTCAATTTTCAGAGTATCCTAGCTTATAATGGGGGTGCCATGGTGGCGATGAAAGGTGACAACTGTGTATCCATAGCGGCTGATAAACGATACGGTATTCAAGCACAAACAATTGCCACAAATTTCAAGAAAATATTCGAAATGGGACCTCACTTATACGTAGGTTTACCCGGACTAGCCACCGACACTCAAACAGTTATGGAGAAGTTACGATTCAGAAAAAATCTCTACGAACTGAAAGAGAACAGAAGAATATCTCCAAAAGTTTTAGCTTCGATGTTATCCAATATGCTCTATGAGAAACGATTCGGTCCATTTTTCGTTGAACCAATAGTGGCTGGATTAGATCCGGTGACGTTCGAACCGTTTGTCTGCAATATGGATTTGATTGGATGCATGAACAAACCAGACGAGTTTGTGGTCGGAGGAACTGCAGGTGCTCAATTGTACGGAATGTGTGAATCGTTGTGGGAACCAAATTTAGGTCCAGATGATTTGTTTGAAACTACTTCGCAGGCGCTCATTAATGCTTTCGACAGAGATGCTATTTCTGGATGGGGTGCTCTTGTTTATATAATGTGAGTACATTTCATAGGATAATTCTTTTCACGATCATTTGAATTTGAATGTGCAACAGTGAAAATTCAAGAAAAATTGGATCAGAACAAATTTCAAATATTCGAAGTATAACCGTTTTTGTTTTTAAGCTATTGCATATAGCTTTTATCGCGGGCTTTGAGCGCGGCGACCGAATCAAGAAATTCCGTAAAGAAAAATAACAGGAACTCGTTTATGTTGCGCTCTCTCGGGTGACTAATATTGAAAAATTGTATATCACGACAAAAAACGATAATTCTACATTCAAGTTTTATGATAATCGAAGGCAAGCTGCATCGACTGCATCTTTGTTGCAAAAATTCAAAAGACTGCCTTTAAATAGTGTTCAGACGACAGCTCAAAGTGTCTTAGATTTCATTAGTAATAGAAATGGCATTTCAATAATGACTTTTAATTGCCAAAGTCTAAATAGTCACAAATACGATTTACAAGATTCAGTTACGAGACAAACAAATGTGTTACTTCTTACCAAAACTTGCATGGCGCATGATAATCCGATTGAAATACCTAATTTCAATTGTATTGTTCAATTCAAACGAAATACTGTTCCAAAAGGTGGGGTAGCTATTTACCAAAATAATAATAATGTAACTAATATTATGACTCCAAATATTGAAATAAATATTGCACACGTTAGCGATGTTAATGTTAGGCGCTCATTTTTTGGAGATATTTGTGCGTGCTTATGCAAACTTAGAAATGGCCTACACATAGTCATGGTAGCAATTTACATTTCTCCGAATCCAAAATTGGACGAGGTAGAGCATTTTATTCATCGCACTTTACTGGAGTACACTGAAGAAGGGTTGAAAATACTTGGTACAAATGGTAATAAATTTCCACTTATCTTGGCTGGCGATTTTAACATCAACTTCGCTGATAAAAAATCAGAGCGGTTGACAACTTTTCTTTCGGAAAAATTGAATTTGAAAATGAATAATGATCCACAAGAATCCACAAGAAAATATGGGACCACCATTGACGCGGTATTTTCCAGATATTTAGAGGATATCAAGTCTCAAACTTATGTCTCTTATTTCAGTTACCATAAACCTATAGTTTCAATGATAACAAAGTCCTGAATAACCTACATGTATTGTAAGATAATAAACATATTTTAAACGATATTAACTTCTCATTTATTCAATAAAAGAAAAAAAATTGTTTTCTTATCGGTCACCACGCTCAAATGTAACTTGAATTAATATCAAAGAAAAAACTTGAATTAAAATATCAAAGAAAAAAAAATACTGCATAAATTAAAAAAAATAAGTAATTATAATTGCATAAGTTGAGAAAAAATGCTATGCAATAGCTTTACCGCGGCAGTCCCCGAGTGCCACACGTATCTTTTTTGTTCCCTGAAATAAAATGTTCACGTTTATTTTGCTGGCAAGATGAGAAATCTAATTTGTTTTAAATTGTTTACAGTGAAAAGGACAAGGTTACCATAAAGGAATTGAAAACACGCATGGATTAATTTTCCTCCACGTTACTTTTAAGCTACAATTAATGATACATTATTGTTGTTAATTTCATAATAAAATAGATAAGTAAGAACTAGTAGTTTTTTTTTCATAGTATGTGAATATAGAATTATATTATTATGCAAAGGTAAGGTTTCTCTATCAACCAAAAGTTCCAGATAGATGTTTCGGTTGCGACTTATTTTACTACGTCAGGTTGGTCATTTGACAGAATTCGGCCTACATTGCTGCTTTTGATACTAAAAATACCTCCTCGCTCTTCTGCTATCCTGGTAGGTATTCATAATTTCTCGAACAAAATTATGATTTTTGAGGCTAACAATTAGTAGGTAATTAGTTAGTTACTATGCAACCAATAATACATGGCTGTGTATTATGTGTTGCCTACATTGCAGCTCCCGATACTAAATATACTTCCTCGCTCTTCTGTTATCCTGGTAGAGAATCGCAATTTGTAGAACCAAATTGCGACTTCTTAGGCTAAAAATTACCAGGAAATTAGTCAATTACTACTATGCAACCAATAATACACGGATGTGTATTTTGTGTAGCCTAGGAAATTCTCGAACCAAAATAATATTTTTCAGGTTTAAGATTACCAGGAAATTAGTCAATTACTACTATGCAACCAATAATACATGGATGTGTATTTTGTGTTGCCTACATTGCTACATAGGTAAACGGAGATTCTCGAATCAAAATACTATTTTTCAGGTTTAAAATTACCAAGAAATTAGTCAATTACTACTATGCAACCAATAATACATTGGATGTGTATTTTGTGTAGCCTACATTGCTGCGTAGGTAATTTGAAATTCTCAAACCAAAATACTATTTTTCAGACTTGAAATTAGTCAATTACTACTATGCAACCAATAATACATTGGATGTGTACTTTGTGTTGTCTAGGTAATCGGAAATTCTCGAACTACTATGCAACCAATAATACATAGATGTGTATTTTGTGTTGCCCACATTGCTGCTCTTGATACTAAATATACCTCCTCGCTCTTCTGCTATCCTGGTAGGAAATCAGAATTTCTCGCACAAAATTATGAATTTCTGTACCCAGGTAGGACAAAGTCATACCAACAACGTACTGAATAAGTACCTTATGGGACATACGTAACCTCTCGGGACAGCTGTTTTATATCCTCTGGGACTTCCCAAGTACCTCCCCAGTATATTTTATGTTACAAAACCGTCAGTCCTCGAAACATACGTCTTCAGGATGCATATACAGAATATACAGTAGGTTCGGAGGAGACGGTCTTGGTATTATATTTATGTTTAAATGTAAGATCTTCATCACTTTCAATGAACCATTAACGATGATTCATTGATGAATATTGTTAACAGTTCACCAAATTTGATGAAGGTTTTTACAACTGGAAGTATAACCTATACTTTTGAAAGTAAATAAGACAAGGTGATCAATTGGCACCTAAAATTTAAATACTTTTATAATGGAATATATCATTTCAATGAAGGTTTGGAAAATTTATTGAAACTTTTGTAAAAATAATATATAAATGGTTTTGTTCAGATCTTCTTCATGTTTATGTCTTCGTATTTTCTTTCGGTTTGAGAATTGCACTATCAATGTTTTTCAAATTTCCTAAAATTTCACATTTATCAGCAGCACCTGTAAAAAAATATATGTTATTGATAATTCTCAATATAAAAATTCTTTCCTATTCATTAAAAAACAATACATTTGATTGTTCACGAAATGTTCGCGATTAGAAGTCTTTTATACAAAAATAATACTATCGAGATTTTGGTAGCTGGTTATCGTCCTTTTGAACTCACATATTCGTATAGTTATTTAGGTAATTAACAAAAGTGATACTAATATAAATTCTCGGGAAATAGGTCACATCAACACATATGCTTTATATTTTCGTCTTTACGACGTTTCGGTCTCACGATCATCATCAGAAGACTTATTATTTCAATAATCTGATTTAAAAGTTCGAATCGAATTTTTTTTTGCATTAGCTTCGGGAGGTTCTCAGGATCATTCATACACCTTAAAACCTCTTGGGAACCCCAACCCCACCCATTGGGGGCGAAAATGACCCGAAATCTCCAAGTCTTGAATTGTATTTTCTACAACTTATTAGATAAATACAATTTACTATTTGTTTTGCCTTAATCAAGCACATCTTCATGCAAAGTTCTTTGAAATATCCAGCAAACTTTACATGTTTATTAGAGTAAGGTTAAGCCAGTAAGATATTTGAAGAAAATGACACTGGACTTGCCATGGATATAGTTTCATTCTTACATTTCACAGGAGTTTTATAACGATAATGCCTACTTAATATCCATGTAGCTGGAATTTCCAGCAATGAATACATCAATGAACCTCCACTTCTCAATATAATGATTGGTAACAACCAAACCTCTTGAGAAAACTATCAAATCATGGAAAATCACAGCATGTTATACTTTGGTTGAAACTATTTTGAGATGAACATAAAATTATTCATATACAAAGTTCTAATTGTCTTACCTAGTAGTCCAGGCTGTGAACCGAGATTTTAGCTATAAAAAAAAAAAAAAATGTAGGTTCGAATCAAAAAATGTTTTTTGCATTAGCATCAGGACGTTCTCAGGATCATTCATACAGCTTAAAACCTCTTGAGAACCCCAACCCCACCAATTGGGGACGAAAATGTTCCGAAATCTCCAAGTTTATAAATTGTATTTTCTACAAAAAAAGGTATTTTGACATTTCGAGTGCACCTAGGTTTTTTTTTGGGTCGATGAACACGAATCCGTAGCCAGATTTACTTGCAATCTATCGTAGGGGTGGTCAAATCGACAAAATTGGCCAATTTTGCACCCCTTATATGTTATTCTGCAATTTACGTGTTTTTGGCATTTCGAATGCACCAAGGAGGTTTTTTGGGTCGCTGAATACGATTCCGAAGCCAGATTTACTCCGATGTAATTTAAAAATGAAAAAATAATATAAAAATTTAGAAGCGTGTCAAATTAGCCATTTTTGTAATTTCCCACGCCTACGATGATATTCGAGTAAATCTGGCGTCGGAATCGTATTCAGCGACCCAAAAAACCTCCTTGGTGCATTCGAAATGCCAAAAATACGTAAATTGCAAAATAACATATTAGGGTTGCGAAATTGGCCAATTTTGTCGATTTGACCACCCCTACGATAGATTGCAAGTAAATCTGGCTACGGATTCGTGTTCATCGACCCAAAAAAAAACCTTGGTGCATTCCAAATGCCAAAAACACGTAAATTGCAAAATAACATATAGGGGTGCAAAATTGACCAATTTCGTCGATTTTACCACTCCTACGATGGATTGCAAGTAAATGTGGCTACGGATTCGTGTTCAGCGACCCAAAAAAACCCCTTGGTGCATTCGAAATGCCAAAACACGTAATAACATATTAGGGGTGCGAAATTGGCCAATTTTGTCGATTTGACCACCCCTATGAAAGATTGCAAGTAAATCTGGCTACCGATTCGTGTTGTGTTACCCAAAAAACCTCCTAGGTGCACTTGAAATGCCAAAATACCTTTTTTTGTAGAAAATACAATTCAAGACTTGGAGATTCCGGGCCATTTTCGCCCCGAATGGGTGGGGTTGGGGTTCCCAAGAGGTTTTAAGGTGTATGAATGATCCTGAGAACCTCCTGAAGCTAATGCAAAAAAAAAAATTTTATTCAAACTTACATGTTTTTTTTGTTTATTATAGCTAAAATCCCGGTTCACAGCCTGGACTATGAAAATCATCAGAGAAGTGAAAAGTAGTAGTTCAAATAAAAAGAGAAACATGATAATCAAACTAGATGATTTATATTCATTAAAATGTACGGTTCGGTACTCTTAATTAAAATATCGTGCTGTAAAGTAACTTTTCCGTAAAATTTGAGAAAGTGTATGAAAAAAATTAACTTTACAGCACTGCACATTTTTGCACGCTTGTATACTTATGTCAATTTAAAGTCAGCTTACCCATAATGAGTTTAAAAATACGAGTAGTTTGCCCAACCATCTATACTTCTTTAGAATGTTGTCAGACAAAATAGCTGCCATAGTTCTCTTTACAAAATTATAGGAGTTTGATCCTCCAAAATTGGATAGTTCATTTATCTGAAAGACAAATATTTCTTATGAAATTTTGAAGCTAATGTTGTGTGATTATTTCTTTTTCTTGATAACTGAGAAATGATAAATGAGGTTTTATTAGAAAAAGTTTAATTTTTGATGCTTTATTTATATTATTCGGGACACTGAAAATATGTGACAAGGATGAATCCCTTCTTAAAACAGACTATAGGGTAAATAATGACAATGATCATACAAACCTGTTAAATATCTTTGCTTTCTTTCTTCGGCTACAACTTTCCGCACATCCATCTTTCTGTTGCTGTAAAATTTTTTAAGTGAATGCACCTCTATACCTCGATTCTGAACATGAAGAATTGAATTCATTCGCTATAGCTTCCCAGGCCTTGTTCTTCTCATCAACACTGACACCATCAGTTTTCTTGCATTCAATAATGTGTTTATATTTATGCAAGAGGCTTAAAAGCAGTTACTTCTCAGTTTCCGAAAAATTAGGGGTACGGGTCTTCTTTACAATCTACGAAAATAACAAGTTTTCAGAAGAGTTCACTGCGATAATTGTGTATTATATTACCTTATTACTTTCCATTTCAAACACAATTAACGAGAAAAACTGAAATACTAACAATTAAAAAATTGAAAAATATAGAATACGTATAGGTTATGTTAGCGCAGGAATCTGGTGAAAGTACTAAAAAGTAACTAGATTTCGCGGCATTGCCTTGTGTTCTATTTCTTAAACTGATCTATGCTAAGAAAAGAAATGTATGTGATGCTGCGGTGCAATCCACAGAGAATAGAGTATTTCTTAAATTTAAGTCGAACTTGCTAAAGATATGCTTAAATTGTGAATACTAGTGAACAGTGCAATGCAAACTGCAAATGGGCATCAGTCCTGGGTATGGCTTGTGCAACCTGTGCAGCTGAAAATTAGCTCATTACTATGCAACTAATAAAACAGGGAGGTGTATTCTGTGTTGCCTACATTGTTGCTCATATCTCCTCTTTCTTCTTCTCATATCCTGGAAAGAAACAAGCGAAAATTGCTACATTACAAACCACGATTTTAATTTTCTATCATGGTAGGATAAAAGCAAATATTAATTTGCTATCATGCAACCATTAAAACAAGGTGTATTTTGTGTGCCTCACATTGCTACTTCTGATTCTAAACATACCTTCTTGCGTTCGTAGGGGGAAACATAGAACGTACTAAGGAGGTCCATTTCCTTTCTTGTCTGAAAGGTACAGAAATGGACTTCCTAAGGACGTCCTTTATAAGTCCAGAACGTTCGGACTCACCTAGACCATATTTCGGTAGTCCTGGGGACGGCTTGTACTACCTGTGTAGCTGGAAATTAGCTCATTACTATGCAACTAATAAAACAGGGAGGTGTATTTTGTATTGCCTACACTGCTGCTCATATCTCCTCGCTTTTTTTCTCTTAGTCTAGTAAGAAACAAGAGAAAATTACTACATTACAAACCAAGATTTTCATTTTCTATCCTGGTAGTATAAAAGCAAATATTAATTTGTTATCATTCAACCATTAAAACAAGGTGTATTTTGTGTGCCTCACATTGCTACTTCTGATTCTAAACATACCTTGTTGCGTTCGCAGGGAGAAAGGTCTAATGGGAAAAGGAAATAGAAACGACTTCAAAATTTTTATTATAAACACAATTTAACATTTCAAGACAAAGTTGTTTACATTGACATCATATACTTTAGACTAGAAAAATGGTCTTCACATAACAACATAGACTAGACATAATAAAATGATGTTTCTAAACCCTGTTCTTACATATACAGGGTGTTTCATTTTTTTCGTCCTTAACTTCGGTAAATGATAGAACCTCTAAAAATAATAGGGGTTGAAGTTTTGAAAAATTATTAGATTTTCTTCATTATCTTCTAAATAAATGAAGATTGTGAAGTATAACTAAAACCACCAGTAATTTTACTACTTACCAATTCCTGGAAGCACTATCGATTGTATCGAGATATTTCAATAATCTTGTGAATTAATTTTCATATTTCGACTATTCCCATCACTAATCACGATCGATGATGATTTTGATTGTCTCAAGAAAAACTAAATCCACAAACTATTATATTTTATTGACGAGATCTTTGGCATACATACTATTGGAGGGTTTGTCTAAATGCTAATTGTGGCTTACAGTTCACATCCTTTGGCCTCATCAGATCCATCAGAACATTGTTTCTTACCATCACAAAAATAGTCTTTGGAAATACATTGTCCATTAATACAATGATATTCGTCCACCGCACACACTGAAAAATATTTGTTTATACACTCACATTTTACAAGAGTGCTGGAAGATTATTCGAACAAAACAACTAACTTGTTGTGAATTGGTTTTGGCGTCTTCGAATTAAGCACAAATTCGGTGGAATTTCCACTATTTTTAAATAAATAATGGATTGAAGGAAAATCACTATATCTTCACGTCAAATAATGAAGATCTATCCTTTCTTTATTCGGGTATGCGATTGAGGCGATAAATGCCCTGCATTTTTTTAAATAGATAAGTTACCTACCTTTTTTACAATGTGTTTCATCACTCTTATCCAAACAGTCAACGATTCCATCACATTTTTTATCTAGCGTGAAACAAGAAGTTGAATTTTCACATTGGAAATGATTCCTCAAATCGCATTCTGTGAAATAGAAAGGGAATTAGCTAATTGTATGTCTTGTGGAGCTAGATTAAAAGTAAAATGCTCTTATCTATTTTAAGAACGTTGTTTCAGGATGACTCATCGATATTCAAATCTTTTTTGGTGCCTTAACTTTCAAGCCTAACTCGAATCAAGTCACTCATCGTCGATTTGACCCCCACCCCCTTTCACGAGGAGAAACATATTTGTAATACCTATATTGAAAGATATAAAAGATTCATTTTATTATACGTTGTGGTGTATCTTCACCTAGATCTAGGCGAATATTAACCAACAATCTAGCTTGTCCAAAATGACAGTTATAGTGATAAGTTTGGGCTAAGTCATCTCTGAATAATAAAAAAAATCAGTAGAATTAGCGAACGAACTTAAGATAATATACTATGAGTATACTGTACCACAATCTTTTTCATCCGAGTTGTTGCTGCAATGAATTATGCCGTCGCATTTCTTATTTTGTGCGATACACTGATTGCCACAGTTGAAAGTTCCTGGCGGACACTTAAGAATGCTCTTCAACTCAATACACTGGACCAGCTCACGTTTGGAGTCTAGTAGAGCACAAAACTGTACGTTAATGAGGCACAGACCTCCACAACCAGTTGGATCGTCCAGGTCCTTGGCCTTTACGCATCTGGGATCTTCTGTTTCTTCAATTTTCAAGCAAATTTCGTCTTGCTTACAATTTGTACAGTAAAACCTTTCCATTTCTGACGGATACTGTAAGTGAAACGTGTTAGGTCAATTAGAATTATTGAGATCTGTAACAGCGAGCAAAAGATAACTAGGAAGTGTGGTTTTTAATCTCTGCCCAACATTTTCTGATGCTACTCAATGCCAAAAGGAAGTATATACAAATTTTTTTTGGTATACATTACATTCAATCAAGAACAAATTATCTCTGAAATATTATTATTATGTTAATATTCAGTAATTTATTTCATTGTTGTTGCGATAGCCACACTGACAAATCAGTTATATTTGGTACTGTAATATCGCAGTGGCGGCTCGTGAACTTTTTAAGAGGAGGCTGGACATAAAACGTTTTTGTAAAAATATACTCTATTCAGCCAATAAATTTAACCTTTGCACAGCGACCGTACCAGCTACTTCAGTGACAAAATTAATTGTTGCCCAGCAAGAACCAACGTGGAGGTGTAGAGTTTCTCTTGGCAAAACATTTTTTTGTTCGTTTTTTTTTCTTTGGATTTTTGATATTTTTTTTTTTTTAATTTTTCATATTTTGTTTTTTTTAATTATTTTTATTAACTTTTTTTATATATTAACGTAATTCTACGGTCTTTAGTTTGCGAAAAATGATCAATAATATTATCATAAAATGTATCATTTTGTTTTATGTTTAAGTACTAAATCTTTTTCAATAGATATCAAACTAACATTGTATAAACGATTTTGGCCCATTGTATTTCGCATGTAAGTTTTAATTCGTTTCAGAGTAGAAAATGATCTCTCCTCCGATGCCGACGTGACAGGAATGGTGACTGTCAAACAAAGTAGTTTATAAAACTGAGGTAAAACTTGTTGCAAATCATTGTCTATCATATATTTTATCATATCGGCGTGAATGTCGTACTGGCCTAAAATATCTTTATCCGAGTAGGTATATAACCCATAATTCATTGTGCAGTGCTATTTTATCAAAAAATTTATATTTTAGAACTAAGTTATCTAAAAGTGTATTGGGAAACTCTTTTGAAAAAGATTCGAAAAATCTTCTATTCGTCAAGTCGAAAAACTTCAATTTATGTAAATCGGAAAATCGAATCTCAATTTGACCTTTAATAGTATCTAAAATTTCATAAAAAAAGTTGTTTATAATGTAGTTTCTTGTCTACCAAATTACATGTTTTCCTCCTTTAACAATATTCTGTTTACCGGTTAATTTAAACTTAATACTCGATGTAATATGTTCCTGCGATTTTTCATGTCTGTCTATACCACGAGCTAAATTTTTCAAATCATCATAACCCGAGTGCCCCCAACATGAAGTTGTATCAGATGTAAATAGCAAGCAATATAATTTATTGTGTATTTCGATTTTGAAACATACCTGTCATCGTCACCACTAATCCTTTCAAATCCGGTAAAGACCGTTTATTTTTAACAAAACACTTTTCTATCATATGTTAATCCACTAAATGGATTTTCTAAGAACCCAGCAACTAAGTCACTCATCATTTTAACGTTCACCGATTAGATAAATTATAACTTAACTACTTAACCTTACTTCGCCTCGCGGTACAAAAACAAGAACTAACGGAACACGACACGTGTCGCATTCTTCTAGCGGAAGGGCGGTAGCAAGTAATCGTATTTCATTCGACCGACGATTCCATACGAGAAGCTAGCTTCCATAGGATGTTGCCATATTCGCTCCTTTACCCTATCTAGCAATTAAACTGCTTGGAAAACGGCAACTGTGTTGACCACACGTATTTAGCGTTTGAGATATATAGAGAATCTAGCCTCTGGCCACTGTTGCCAGATTAAAAATAACTACTGAGAACGAGGAAATAATTGTAAAATTTAAAGAATTATCAGAGAAACAGGAAATAAAATGGAAAATGATCATTAAGATAAATTGGTGAGGAGGCTGAGCCTCCTTAGCCTCCTTCGAGGAGCCGCCACTGGTAATATGGAATGCAACAATGATTCGCAATACATCTTGAAAGTCCCATCGGCTCTTATTCAAGTAGCAAAATAATGTTACTCACCTCAGGAACAATAGTTTTATTATCAATTTCGGAATCGAAATCTTCCAGTTGTTCTGTTGGTATTCTCAATACTTCATGCTCCAAACCACTTAACGTTAACGAAACATTCGAATTGTTTGGTTCGACATTCATTGGCACTGTATTGTTACAAATGGAAGAAAAAAATTTCTTTTCTAAAAAAAAGAAGAATTCTCTGACTAATTTAATATGCAACCCAAAATTATATTCTTTTATTAAAATTCATAAGGAAAATAATCCCATCAGGATACTATAAGTATCTTTCGTAACAGCCCCATCATTTATGATATCTGAGATTCCAGGGACTCGTGTGTCGTCCTCACGGTATAGGATAGGCTGGTAGTGCATATCGTATACTTTAATACGTGGTAGGAGTGAGTCTTTTACCTTCCCGGTGCGTTAGAAATCCGCACGGCGTCGCTACGATCGGGTCCCGAACCTACGCTATATACCGGGATGTCTTACTTTACTTTTGAAATAATTATGTCACTGTCACACTGACATCATCAATAACCTACAAATTTCATACCTATTTATTCCAGTTGTAAAACAATAATGAACTACAAATTAATATAGTAATAAAAATTGTCGAAATGTTAACTTTGAACCTTTTAAAAGGTCGGGATAGCCACAAACCGGGTCGAAAACGGTTTTGAAATAGTTAATTTTCGATAAATGAAATGACGTTCACGTGAGAAGCCCGTAGCTCGCGAGTTGGAAAAGTGCAAAAGTTAGGAACATAGAACTTCTTTACGAGGGCTTTTTGCGTACCCTTTTCGCTCCATGTAGTTAGATTTAGTCGCGATACGCACCCGACGGCCCTTCTTTTTTCCAAAAATTCCGTTTAAATAGGAAAATTTAATTAAATTAGAAGCAGGTACTCTCAGGTCTCGGCTACGCTCGTCGAACGTGCGACGTAGCAAAGGGAATTTTCTTGCGACTAAAATATACACGAAGCGGGTAAAAGCTAGCGGCCCATAGCCGAAAACATTTTATTACAACTGGCACCGGACGCACGGGGCACCAAACGGCCCCAAATTAACAAGATCGAGGTAAAATGTATAAACTCTAACTGACGCGCAGCGAGCTTCTCGAGGCATATGTCAAAATGATTACGTTCGTAGCTAATTACATAGGACGTCTGGCGTTCATGCAATTGTGTTTTTGTACAATTCGAACCTTCTTATTTCGATAGTGAAAAGTGAAAATCCCGGAGTCTGAAGCACTAGAGACTTCTGAGTATACATACGCTACCAGCAATCCTCTCCCATTAAAACATTGGACGATGCGGTTCCCGATAGTAACGCCACCTTGTGGAGTCTACACGTATCGGTCCGATAATCGCTTCATTTTCATAAAGGGAGATGCACTACCACCCTTTCCTATACCGTGGTCGTCCTCTACTTATCTAGGGTTATTACTTAGAACAGACGAAAAGTGGACTTGTCCTGGCGAATCGAAGCCGAAAAAGGCCAAACTGGGCTTATTGGGCAAAAAATCATGGCGGCAGTTTTTTGGGATGCATACGTTATCGTCCATATCGATTGCCTTGAAAGGGCAAAACGATCATCGGCGTATATTATGTGGAGCTGTTGGATCGACTGGACGGTATTATGCATTTTTATACGTTTGAATTCTTTGTATTGTTTGTAAGAATATTAAATATAATCAGCGTTCTAATATTTTTTTTGGATACATTGTTTTTTTTAATCCTGGATATTATAAAATCAAATCTATGAATTTTTTCAATTGAATAATATATTTTCGTGAATTCAATAACACCCTAAACACTTATTAACTAGTTTCATGCATTACTTTACAATAGTTAAGTATTTAATTCAAAATTTAGCTGCTCGCGCGTGAAATCTACGTTACCGAAGCGCCAATTTCTTTTGACCTCGCTGTAGCTATGTTGTTTTTGATCTAGACTGGTAATAAATTAAAGTTAGTTAGTTTTAAGCCTTAAAGTGCGTTATTCTGAATTTGTTTTTATTTTAAAAGGTTGTATTATGGGCACGTAGTGGGCCCAAATGCATTTCATTCAATATCTCGACTTCTACTGGACCAAAACTGTTCTACTGTGGCTCAAAATGTTCGTCTCTGATTCCTCTAACAATTTATTTTTTTTGAGAATCCTAGCCTTGAAAAAATCAACTTTATGAGGGTTCGAATTTTTCAAAATCGTCTAGAAATTTGGAATTGAAACTAACACCACCTATTCTAACAGTTAGGGGATGACAAAATCTATTGAAATGCACTTTGATTTGGGTCGAATGACTTAGTTGTTCTCTAGTAATCGTGTTTCTACGATCCAAAGACCAATCAACAGTCGAAACAGTGGACTTGTCCTGGCGAATCGAAGTTTTGACCAAATTAATCATTTCTTGTTTCATTTTTCAGTAAGGCAAAATTCGTAATCAGCGCATCAAAATAGAAAAGTTGTTTAGAAAAAATATTAACCAAAAATCATTGAGCGACTGGACTATAGCTTTTTTGTAGTAAGCTAGTACTTCGTAAGATTTGTTTGAAAAAGCGACTATAGTCACATTTATTCATCAAACTAGTGAAAATCGAACTTTTAATAGTTTATAAAGGATTCTCATCATGTAATGGCTGATTCTAATCATTTTTTTAAAACTTTTATCTCTGTAAATGGTGTATATTTTCTCCGTTTCTTTTATTGTCGAAGATACAACACAAAAAAAGTGACAAACACAAACCAAAACTTCCTAATTCTATTCGTAAAATATGTATAAGGCAAATTCTGCAAAAGGTCATGGCTGAATATTTATGACCCGACTTACCCAAATCTAATGTGAAAAATAATCCCGCAAATACTGCTGTAATGATGCACACAAACACCAAAACATACAGAACCACTTTCACTTTTGTTTTTTTCTTGGATGCAGCAGTGTCGTTATCTTCGTTAATCTTGAGTACCCAGCGGTGCCCGAAGATGTTCTTTTTAATGATAACATTTTTATTATAACTGTTTTCGTACACTTCTCTCGATATACTGTGTATTTGCGCGTTTCTGTGGTATTTTTGTTGGTCATAATAGCGAACTTTGGTCAATTCTACGTTCTTTACCGGCTGCAGGATCATGTTTTGTCTTTTAGATTACGTAAAAATGTTTCCAATACAAACATATACGTTATGGGTGATTAATTTCTTATCGCAATAAACACATTTTCGTTGGATATAATGTAGGTGTTTGATAATTTTTACAATGTTACACTTCGAAAACTAACTCGCCCGATTTGATAAATATGATTACTTCCATGATTTGAGTTTTGTTGTGCTGGTAACTAGGGTGTTATCGAGTAGTAGAGGAAACTTCCCTTTGCTTTGAGAAGTCTGAAAGGTTAATTATGCCAAGGTAGACAATTTAACAGCAGATGCCCTTTCATAGTTGTACCACTACAAGTGAATAACGAATGCATCTGTTCCAATTTATTTCTCCACGCTTGCTTAGTTTTATGAATACGATGTAAACAGTCCATTCTACACATACGAGGGCAAATTCAAAAGTCACAGAAAAATGAAAGACGAAGCTTGTTATCTGATCCTACTTCTACAGTGAATTTAAGTGAATCAAATTGGCTATTAAGCGAAAGTATCATCAACATATACAGGATGTTCCATCTCAGACGAGCCACCCCGTATATTTCTTATCCCATAGTGAGTGGAAAAATCTCCCGAAACACGTCGAATGAATTTGTTTGGGGGACATCTTTTGACGTATATTTGAGGCTTGAACGAGCAACCCCCTAATAGGGGCGCTTCAACCCCTCAAAATTGAATAGGAGAGAGGAGTTGAGTCATTTGAAAGGTCTTGGAAGCCTCTTTACAACGGTGTATGAAAAACGTAAATGATGAACCGTTTTCGCCAAAAATCAATTTTGTTGCTGGAATGCGCCACCTTGAATATTTTGGTTATTTGTACAATGTACAAGCTCATTTTTATTAAGCCTTTTTTACAAACTTAAACAATCTTCAAAAAATCACATTCGTAAAAAAATTGCTTACAATAAAACAAATTAAATCTGCGTGGTGTTTAAATCGAATGTTCAAATTGTCCTCCATTGACTTCCATACAATAATACATTCTCTCAAACTAATAATTAAAAAAACAGCAAAACGTTTCCTTATGTTGCCTTCATTTTTTGTTCTTAGAAGGTGTTTATCTGGTTTTGACGTTTCTTCGATTATTTCATGATTTTAATCAATCTGTTGAGTTACTACTTTGCTGATTTGTTTGAAATTTCAAAAAATATGGTGTACACATTGCAAGAACGTGTTGAGCTGGTTAGCCTTTATTACCAAAATCAAAATTATGCCCGAGCGGCTGCAAGGATATTTAACGAAAACCAACCTGAACGTAGCGTTCGCCATAAGTACGTAATGGAATTGATTTCAAAATTTCAATTTTGAGGGGTTGAAGCGCCCCTTATTAGGGGGTTGCTCGTTCAGGCCTCAAATATACGTCAAAAGATGTCTCCCGAACAAAATCATTCGACATGTTTCGGGAGATTTTTCCACTCACTATGGGATAAGAAATATACGGGATGGCTCGTCTGTGATGGAACACCCTGTATATGCCATATCCGGGATTTACAAAATCAATTGTCGTGTTCAAAATGATATGTGGGAACTAGAAGGAACATTTTTACTCGTTCTAAGGAAATTTTGCCCATATTAAGAAAAATAGTGGTGAAAAAGCAGCGGTAGCCGAACATATTTTGAATACAGGTCACACCATTTCTCAAGAAAGCTTATCACTTTTAAAACACAGTACGGAGAAATATCTAGGTAGTTTAGAGAAGATTTATAATCGGGGGGCACGGTAGTGCCCCCGCCAAGTCGAGCGCGAAGCAAACACTGTCGTACCATCCTTTACTGGAACCATTTCGCCGCATTTTCAGGCCCCTATTTGAGAACCTCTGGATAAGACCAGAACGCAGAAATTCATCATCCAGTAAGCTATAAAATCACATACTTCAAATAAAAAATTTCAAGTCTGTAGGTCATTTAGTTCCGAAGTTAAGCGAAAGCAAAGTTTCGCATTTATGACACTCACTCATTCACTCACTCACTCATGATTATCAGAATAGAACTAGTACTTCCCATAAACTCAGAGAGCTGAAATTTGGTACAGAGTTAGTGTTTAATGGCCACATAAAGGGAAAACTATAAAAACTAGGATAATCGAAGATCTGGAGTACCTGGTGACCCTTATTTGAAAACACAAGAGCCCAACCAAACTACTAAAGATCGACATGCCGCCTTTACAAAAAATATTCAACTTTGTTTGCCTCTTCATTTTATGTCAAAATCGAAGGTCTGATGTATCTGATGAAAAACCCTCAGCTTGTCTCAGCTGTATTAGAGATATGGTAATGCCCCCTTCTACTATTGGTACATAAAAGAATGCCGTGAATTTGATTCACGAATTATTGCCTATTAAGTCAAAATTTGAGATCATACCCCGTGTATACGTGTACAGAGAACAATTCCCAATCTGCGTGGCGTATGCCCTAACAATTCACAAGAGCCAAGGTCTAAGTTTAAAAAATGCCCTCATGGACATTGGCACCTCCATATTCTCTTGTGGCCAAGCCTACGTGGCGCTTTCACGAGTAACCAATCTTCATGGGGTGCACCTCATAAATGTTGACTTCAAGAGTATAAAAGCTCAAGCTTCAGCGATCACCGAATACAACCGGCTTAGGCGTAAATACCGCGCCGATCTTTCAGAAATTAAACCGTCTAAAAGAATAAATAATGAACGCGAATGGGCAATACGAAAAACTGTTGCTACTGTACAAGAATCAGAACCGGAAAAAAAGAAAAGAAAGATTTGTAATAATAAAAAAACTACTCCTAAAAAGAAAAACAATGTGTCAAATAAGAAAATCTAATGAAATAAATCAATATGCCCACGTTTCTACAAAAATTAGTGATATCCCACCAAAAACATTCTGTAAAAAACTAGGCAAGTCTCGATGGAGCTGCTTGTTTATCTCTAAAAAGTAATAAAATATAGACAAAGTCGTGCCAAGTCTAAGGTTCCTTACTGCGATTTCTTTATTATTATAGTTAATGTTGTGTGACTTGGCCGTTGAAGGGTACACAAGGGTACAAAACCAGGTGCTCCATGACACCATTGCACCAATCTTTCGCCAGAACCGCTACCCATTGACGATGGAAAATTGCCACTTGGAAAACGTTGATGCAATAACCAGTCAATTGTAGGTTTGATAAAGCTGCGTATTTCAATAATACTTATGTGTAGGCGAGCCTGAAACAAACAGTATAAAAAATTATTTCCAGTACAGACGGACTTCTAATCATTGATAGAAGTCTGTCTGTACGTCTATTTTATGTTAGATCGGTGGTCGATTTGACGCTCCAAAAAGAAGAGAGCAGAAGTCAGCATTGTCAATGCTGAATGCATGTGTTGCACAATCAACAACAGCCTAAAATGAGACACTAGCGTCCAATTACCAATACCAGTATGGGCTATTATCTCGCTTAACAAACATAGGTAGTTACAACAGATAACATTACGTGTAAACAAAATTGACTTGTACCCACTAACGTATAAAGAATGCTCAACGGCCAAGTCACACAACATTAACTATAATAATAAAGAAATCGCAGTAAGGAACCTAAGACTTGGCATGACTTTGTCTAGATTTCACTACTTTTTAGAGATAAACAAGCAGCTCCATCGAGACTTGGCTAGTTTTTTACAGAATGTTTTTGTGGGTTTAGTTTACTCGGATGATGGGTACTTGGTAGCCGAAAGCTCCTCAGTACTTTAATAGTATTTTTAGTGGGAAAGGGTGATTATTTCTTATCAATACTAATTGATAATTGACCGAATGTTAACATTTGTTTTTGTAAATCACACATAAACACAACTAAATGAATACGTTTAAAAATTAGTCGATCAACTTAACGTAACATGACTGTAAACTCATATTTCAAACATGTGTTGCTTGATCAATGCAGTATATTCACTTCCGGTCATGAATTTATTTCCGTTTAGAAGTAGTACGCGTAAAAAGTGGAACACTTGCGTACTCAGCCGAACCAACGATATAAAATAACGTACAGGGGGAACATGGGTAATTTGAATTGATATTTGAACCCAAAGGCGATTCACCCCTGTTCAAGGGGTTGTCTTATTGCGTTATTGATTAAGAAATATGTATCATGTGAATGATAATGAAGTTACGATTAATTTGATGCAATCTTCAATCGCTGATTTTATTTCTACTTCCCTAATATGTAGTTTTCGGAAACTATTGCAATCAAGTTTAATGTACAAATTATCGCATGTTTCCGATCAAACTAGCAAAAAGTTATATCTATGATCATATAGGCTACACAAAATACATCTCCGTGTTTTACTGGTTGCACAATAATGTTCAAATGTTCCAGCGAATTCTCATTTCAATTTTTAGTAGGAATACCGATGTAGGCAACACTAAATACATCTCCATGTAAGATAGGTTGCTTCATAATGTACAAATTTTCGCTTGTTTAATACCCAGCGAAAAGCTATTTATGATCATGTATGTTATAGAAAAAGCATCTCCGTGTTTTATTGGTTGCACGATTATGTTCGAATATTGTACCGAATTTTCACTTCAATATTTAGAAAGAGTATCGATGTAGGCATCACATAATACATCTCAATGTAAAATTAGTTGCATGATAATTTACAAATTTTAGCTTATTTCCTGCCATGATAGCAAATAGTTTTATTTATGATCAGGAAGGTTTCACGAAATACATCTGCGTTTTTTTTAGTAATTAATGTTAAAATGTTCTACCGAATTCGTTCAATAATTTGGAGTATCGATGTAGGCAGCCCAAATACACTACTATGTATTGGGGGTTCCATAAAAATGAAGTAACTTTCTACTGGTAGTTCGACTACCTGATAACCAATGGAATCTCCAATAGGATAAATAAAATACTATATTGTTTATAATTAATCACTTTATTTTAAACTATGTACAGACTATTTGGCTGGTAATGATTTATACATTCAGGTTTTGCTAAACACAATGACATGTTCTTATATTTGTCATGATGTTCAACTCAGGAGATCTCAACGATTCTGACGTAACTTTTTTCTAAGATTAAATCATGCCGAAAATTGACCATCTTTCGATGGAAAAATAAAGCAAAAATTACCTTCGTAGTTCAAATGATTTAAAAGCCTTTGCGAAAAGTATGTCTCCCGACAATTGCAACAGATTGCAAGCTGATCTTCTCAGTTTACAAAGTTGCAGAATGTTACGTTCGTTTGATGTATATTTGTCTAATTCGGATATTGATTTTTCAACAATTCTTTAATTTCTTTAAAAAATGTTAAAATCAAACTTCCTCACTACTAAGTAATTGAATATTCCTTTTCTTTCTATATAATGTTGTTATGTTTATAATATGATTTTATGCCATTGTTCTCCATGTCTATTTATAGAAGTAGTCATTTAAATTTAATTTCAACTTTATATCGTTTTATTTTCATCAATATCATAGATTCGACTGACTGTAGTGAGTTTTTTTTGGGGTCTCTTTGCCTAATTGGCCACAATTTCGTGTAAGTACATTAAGACATATAGAATTACATTTTCTGAATCATGAAGATAACTTAGATAATTTAACATAGGATTACAAAGATCCATAAACGTAAAAAATTGAAACATAGGGGGGATTCGAACCCACATTCCTGGATGTCTAGTCCAGCGTGTTTACCAATTACACTACTTCTTTGGTCGAGTCAGAATCTTATATTTTTGTGAATATAAACCTCTGAAAGGATAGTAGATCATTGATGAACACAATGCGATTCGATTCTTCGCTATAGATCAACTATTCACGCACATTGTTCTGAAGTTCAATCGTTTTATATCTAATGTACTTACACCAAATTGTGGCCAATTAGGCAAAGAAACTTTAAACTTGTTTATATTTACCCAGAACATTTCTCAGTCAGTTTTATTGAAATATATAAGAACCGGGATGCTGCCATTGAATGAGTAAGTAATATTTTATATAATAAAATAACTAACTTACTACAAAAGAGCTAAACAAATAAATGAATTTAATGATAATCTTAGTTTATCGTTTAATCCCTCAATGGCTTAAGCCCAATTAGGTAAAATTCCAATGACTATCCCAAATCTTCAACTACATCTACATTACCCAGCAGAAGACCGTGAACTGAATATCTACAAAGAAATCCATGCAGTGACCTACCAAACGCTACACTTTTACATTTACCAATATTAAATTCTATCCGATAATCATGACACCACGCAGATAGTCTAATTCAGTCGGACTATTATAGTTCAATCAGATTCAGAATCAATATGTCTGAAAACTTTCAAATCATCGGCGAACAGCAAAAATTTACTGTTGATGAAACCCTCAGATGGATAATTTATAAACAAGTTGAAGAGGAGTGGTCCCAAGTGGTTACCTTGTGGAACTCCCGAAGACACGGTGATCCCTAGAGAAATAACCTTTCACAATATTCCTACGAGATAAGTTTTCAACCAATTCAATAGACTATCAGAAATCCCCAAAGCACTCAGTTTCTTAATCAACAAGGTATGTGAAACCCGATCGAAAGCTTTTCTAAAATCTGTGTATACTGAGTGTGTGGTAGTTTTTTTTATAGTCATAGTAATAATACTCATATTTGCTAAGAACAATAAATACTAATCATTCCCTATGAATGTATGGTTAAACCTTCTTGTTGATCAATAGTTTTCTCACAATAACTTTTCCTGATATATATTACAAATTACAGATTTAGTCCTTGCAATCAGTTATATCATAGTATCCAATAAAAGTGATTTATTGTATTTGCTTTCTATTGCGTGACGTTATTTCATATCATTGATTCTTATAAATGTTATAGTTTCAATTAGAGTAGTTAAAATTTCAATACATCGTAAAACTTTTACATTTGAACGTGGCTCATAATTGACTCATTGTAGTGCTCGAATTCCAGTTCTGGTTCCTTTGTTGATATTTCATATTATCGCCTTCTACATGGATCAATTCCAATTACTGCATTTTCTCTCAAGAAAATCATAATTATTCTATTTATTACTTATCATGGAAATATTAATATTATGAATGGCTTATTTTATATCTGTACTAATGATGGTGGTGAAAAGTTCCTGAAAAATGGAACAAGAAATGATTTATTTGGTCAAACGATCCTTCAAAATAGGCGTTTGTTTCAGCGATAACCTCATCGTTGGAGCCATATCTGTTTCCGCCGAACTATTTCTTCAAGTTTGGAAATAAATAAAATGGCAGGGGGCCAAATCTGGAGGATATGGAGGATAACATAATGTTTTACAAGCGATGCTTTGGTTTGCGTAATGTTTTTTCTAAGCAAGAAATAATGTTTGATCAAGATGCGAAATTCACCTTTTCCTATGTTTACAAAAATCTTCAAGGCTGCCTACTTTCGATGGGTGTCAGAACAGAACTGAATGAATTATATATAATGTAAAGATGATATAAAATTCTGATAAATTATTTCTGTTTTCCTTCCTTTTTAATGATCTTATCGTAGCACATCTTGTACTTTTGAATAAGAAGCGAATATAATCGAAAAAGTAAAGCTTCGTAATTGTATTGTGCAAATTGTTTTATTTATCACAATTTTATATACAAGCACTTACACATAATGTAGTTAAACTATATATATTTAAATTCATTTATAAATCAAATCGCTTTTATAGCACTTTCTCACAAATGTGCCGATAAAACAGAAACTTAATAAGTAAATATCATTTAAAAAATAATTTACACCATTTCATTTAATTTATCAGTATAATAATCATTATTATTTTTATCAACTACGTTATTTACAAAGATACAATTTTATTCATATAAATTTCAACAGAATAACAAAAATTCATTCACATCACAAACAAACACAACAAATAAATTACCATGTTGCCGATGTTTCTCGATTTTGTTTTGAATATTATAATTCATATTGCACATATTTTGGGACAGAAGTGTCATTTTCACAGAGTGTTAAGCGATTCAATATAAACATCTCGATAAATTGTGAACTCTCTTTGGATTCAGTTCAACAATATTTGAATGAAATTATTGCATCGATGTATATTGAAGTGTTAGCCAATATTGAAAGATTCAGAGAAATCAGTTTGTATAATCGCGGTTCCGGAAATCTGATTGTTTGGGAGCCGCAGGTATCTTAGACATTGGAGGCTCCCAAACAATCGAATATTATTAATTTAGTTGAATTTCGCAGGTGGGAGTAGCTTCCCAATGAAAAACCCATTGTGTTGGTGAATTTTGACGATAAACCTTTTGTATTCTAATTTTGCACCGATAGAGATTAAAATAATGAGCTTGCATCTTGTATCATCGCAAAGTATTGTAATTGTAAGGTAGATTGTTTGGGAGCTGCAGGTACTTTCTATACCAGAGGTTCCCAAACAATCAAATGTTTCATGTTATTAGGTAATAATATTCAGGTATTTGTAGGAGCAAAAAAGTCAAAGTTATTATACCAGAACGGGGGCATTCGGTGAAATTAGGAAGTTCGCTAACACTTCAACCGCTTAGATGGATGTTCAGTGAATAATCTACATTCTGTCGCCATGTCGCTTCAAAGACAATCTGGATAATCAATTTTAGCAATTTTAACTTATCATGAATGTTATTTTTGTTATTTTGATAACTTGATGTGTTTAAACAGTCAATTATCAGTAAAATTAATTGGAAAAGTTCTAAAGTGAAAAATACTAGAGCAAAAAGTATTAACTTTTCTAACATCAAAACATTATTTCAAATTAAAATAACAATAAAGCTATTTTATTTCACGAAGTCTAACGATTAAGACCATCTGTTCACCAGTTTGAACTGTTTCCGGGAGGTAAAACAATATTTTTCCTCTTCCTGTAGGCCAAAATAGGCTAAATTTTAATCGTAAAGGTTGATGCAGCTGCAAATAATAATAGTTATATTGTAGAAATTGGATTTAAATATCGTCCTGTACTTATCGACACTTCACTTATCAATTCAATCGTTTCTTATTACAAAGAAACTTTTGGAAGACATTTCGGACCAAACCATTTCTATCATCCAGAAAACCACACACTTTCGATTCGAAAATTATGAATCATTTCTTAGCAGGAATCAAACGATGATTCAAACTGCAAAATTGACTATCCATTTGAACTTCTTTGATTTACAATGTCTTTTGATTTTTATTTCCAGAAACAAGCGACCATAATAATTAATAAAATATCGATTACGTATATCATAATTTGAGATTGGAATCAAGTTGAGCTATTTGAAAATATTTTTGATATGTACCCACACAAATATTTTTTCAACGAAATGAAATTATTTCATCTTTAAAAAATGCATACGCTATTTTATATTGTTTATACGTTAATATGGCCGGAAATATTTTTCTAATTTTCTGCGTAGGTTAAATACTTTCTGTATTCACCTTGTACACTATAAAGACAACCATACACTATAGGATTTGGTAACGAGATGCTTGAGATATATAAGAAATTCAACTGTGGGGTGATGTTGCTCGAGTTTGCACCGGGGAAAAAAAGATTGAGTAGTGCGAATGAAAGATAAACAACCGCAAACCAGTGAGCAATCAGTTAAAATTAATATTTTCTTAGGAAGTTAAGTTCACATACTATATATCCAAGCAAACCTTATAGTGTACTGTTATTTTTAAGATGAATCAATTAATCCCAATTACAATCAAGTCAAATGTATCTCTAGAAATTATTATTTTGTCTGCTCTCAATTTTTATTTCTACCAAACTTCTGAAATCCCGAAATATTCAGAGAAAATATAAATAAATTGAAATATGATTTAATTCTTTTAGTTTTTCCATTTGTGTTGAGTAGAATGAGAATTCCCATTTTTTTGGCTATTTATTATAATCATGTTGATGAATATTTTAACTCAATTGTCGTGTTTTTGAAAATCAAGAACATCAAAATAATAATATAATAGTTAATTATTGTTGTCGGGTTCAATTCGAATTTGTAGATCTAGCTAAAGTTCATCATGATGAAAAATTTCCACATTTATGTATTTTTCTATATGTTCATTAATTAACAAATTCTTACAACACAGAACAGTTTCTCAAAAAATCACATAAGCTTTCTGCATATATACAAATGCATATTTTTAACAATATCATACCTATTAATGGAGGAACGCATTTTTAATTTTTCTATAGCCACTAGAATCAATTCAATAAAATATTTTCGCATTTTCGATTGGAATGTTTTTATTATAAAAAAACTAGCTGAAAATTGGTATATTCTATTTTTATTCAACGAAAGCAGAATTATATTGACAAATTTAGGAAATTTTCAATTCATTCCATTTGAAAAAGTAATGAGCATTATATAAGCATGTTATTAGCTTCATACGAGGGCAAATTGAAAAGCCCTGAAAAATGTAACAAGAAATGATTTATTTGGTCAAAACATATTTTATTTCTCAACATAACCTACATACCCATAGCCTCAGCAATCTCGTGCCCTTTAACTCGCCGATCATCCAATATCATAACGGTAATAAGTTCATTGAAAGGTTTTTGGAAGGTAACAGTTGAGAAATTATGGAAAGGGTTTCTAGAATGGGAACATTGATAAAGAGTGATTCGACGTCGAAGCTGACGAGCAAATTGCCTGGGTCAACTTACAGCATTTGGAGTTTTTCAACGAAATGAAAGGAACTTAGGATCAAACTGGAATTACCTACAAGAGGTTTGAGAATTGATATAGAGAGAGTTTATAAGTAGGGGATCCGATAGGGCTGACAATTGGTCTCGGGTGAACTGAGGGCTTATGAATTTTAGGCAAACCATATAAACGATAGCTTTCTTATCTGAATCAGGAAGGGAAGAATGACGGATTTTTTAAAATCTTAACAGTTGATCTGAGGTTATTCGAACATGGTACATAAAAGGTGAAAGATAACGCACGAGTCAACAATTTTTTTCCATTAAAATTCGACATAAGGTCAATATGCTCGTGAGAATTCAAAGGGACATAAAAACATCCCAAAATGGTAACATATTTTGGTTGAACTGGAATTAAAAAAAGCTTTTTCGATCATATGTATAATGAACTTACTTAAAGACTTAGACTTTAGTAATTTCAAGCGAATCGAGATCCGGAATATAAAGTGGCTTTCTGCATATATCATGGATGATTAGTGATTAGTGGAAAAACGTTCTATCGTATAAAAAGGGGTTCCCCTATCAATTACTAACAAAGTCGAAGAACGAGGGTCGATTTTTTGGGTTTGTATTACGCTATAGAACTGCCCGACATGGTCGTGATACAAGTTCGCTCACACGAATCCGTGTTCTCCGAATTCGATCGAACAGCTTTTGGTGTTCCTGGGGTGTTCTGTTCCAACGATTCCGTATTGTTGTTCGTGGAGGCTCGGCGGGATACTTCTCGGGTCGCGGTGCGCACGTCGAACACGCTACATTCGCTCTCCAAGTCGCTTCCTTCCAACTGCAACACGTTCAACTGAAAACGATAATTCCATTAAAGTCCAGTAAGGTGAATTATTATGTGATACGCCAAATGAAACCTCAAATGATTTGTCTTTAACTTTTGACATAAACATGTCTGATGTTACAGGTTTAATATTATTGTTAATATTATTTCACAATAAGCCTAAAGTTCCACTAGAGTCAGCACTGCGGAGCTTCTAAACAGTATCGAACATTTTATTTACGCCATTCATTTTGGTTCCTCACTCACACACATACTCATTTCACTCACTTCTACTGCCATACGACTAGACACCTTTCAAACATAACCTGAAGATCGATTTTCATTCGGTAGAGAGCTATTCGTCTAGTTGGTTGACCTCTCTAGAATCTCCGGTAATTTTACGTTGCACAATCTACGATTTTCCATACGGTTTGAAATTATTATTAAATACATTTGTATCATATAACCACAAGGGGGATGAGGTTCTATCAAACTTATCTATCGATGTCATTCCTCTAACTGTGATGAATTCGTCTCTACATACTAGTTTTGCTCGACCATATTATAGGCTTTATCAATTCTTATATTACAGACATTATCTCGTTGTGATGGTTATTGTTATCTGCATACGAGGATGAAACAAGAAGTGTTAGTCTATCTACCATTTCATTTATGTCATCCCAATTCACGTATTCGATCGGTTTCTCATTAGATTCAAGTATATTCTCCCTTTCTACAGATAGATAGATTCATTTTTCTATCGGATGACGAAAATGTGGAAATCTGTGTATAGTGTATATTGTTAAGTAAAATTCAAATGCCTACATTTCATTTACCAACACTCCACACGATGTTATACTAACATTATAGGTTTCTCTTTCTTTTAAACGACAAACTTAACTCGGTCTATCTTCTCAATTACTTCAGGAATATCTTGTAAAATAGTTGCCGACAGAAATAAAGATACTATAATATTAACGTACCTGTCGGCTGTTTAAATATAATTCACTAGAGTCCGAACCGCAACTGGAACTTTCACTAAGTTCCGTAGTGAACTTCCTTTGCGCTCTAGGACTTGGAGGGGGCCTTCGGGTACACACTTGTGCCTGTATATGCTCGCAAACTCTCCTAAATCTCCTGATATTACCTAAAATAATCAAGAATTTAGTACATATTGACATAAAATGACAAAAAATACAATATAATGGAGGTTTTGTGGATTTTTTCAAACACGTTATAAAAAAAAGTGAAAAAACCGCAAATCTCCGTGCTAACGTTGTTAATAGTTATTATCGAACCGGAAACAAAAATATTTGACGAAGCATCAATGACAATGGTATTTGCTTTCTCAAACAATTCGAACTCCTGGACCTGTTAAGGTTCATATCAAAAACTATAACTATCTTACAAACCTGACAACAATGTGAAGGTAATAGCATACAAATTCTCTTTTGAATTGTCGCCAATCTGCTTAGTGATAGTGGATATGTCAACTTGAAATCTGACATGCCTCTGAAACATGGCTGGACCCGTCGTACCTCTTTTATATTCTACTCTAAAGCTCATCGGACTTGATACAGAATGACTAAGTTCGGCTATCTGAAAAAATTAATAAAAACCATTACAATTGAAATCTTCTAGTTAACACACACGATTCTCACCGATAAAAAGGCATGGATGAGATCAGCTTTGACGGTGGCTAAAGGCTTCCCTTTAATTAAAATTGTAAACGTTTCGTCTTTTTCCGTGGTCATCAGGCTACCGAACCATGATTTTTTCGTGAGTTCCGGCGATGATTCTGGCGTTAAATGAGCTTCTTCGGAGGAGGCTGCAACGGTATATACTTTGAAATAATGTTTATATTGAGCTTAAAATCATAATAATTTACTCACTTTGTAATTTTCTCCTATGAAATCGCGGTGATCCTAGAAAACTATTTTTGATCGTCGTCAACCTCGATCGCCAATGATGACTGGAGCTGGAATGTGGCGAGCCTGGTGGTGTCATGGGTGTTAGTATCGTTGGCCCTGTTCGAATAACATAGTTTAACTAGGCAGTGATTCCAAAATATCAATGTAGATATACAGGGTGTCCTCGAACTGCGTGGCCAAAATAAAGCCGAAGATTCTTTGATTCGAAAAAAAGTTGATGAGCCTTTTTACTTTTGCCTCAACTGTCTTGTTTACCCGGTAGAGGGCTTCAAAATTGCAAATATAATTTGGTTTTTTCGGTATAACTTGAGAACGTGATGAAGAACTTTTACAATATTTAGCAGGTGAGTTACTGTCAATAATGGCCATTTTTGAGAGTGGAGCACAGAGCCGTGGAAACCATAGAAATGACTCAAACTTGAGGATGTAACAGGAAAAGTGTCCAGAACTTTTTTGTGGTCAATGTAGTTCACTCTATATTTTTTATGTAGATAGCTTATCTAATTTGAAAACTTTTCTTACTCTCAGAAAATTTTGATAAAATCAACGGATTAGCTTGAAAAAATTAATTTTCGAGTCTCTGCAGTTTTGGCTTACTAATTTTACTTGATTAAAATACCTTAGTTGCCTTTGCTTTTCTAATGTCATTTTGGCATTTGAAGAATTTACTCTCTACTTTGCTTTCCGTAAAAATTTTATAAAATTATTGCTCAAAATTTCACTAACACTGAAATGGTTGATATGTTATTGATTTATGGACTTTGTCATTGCAATGGCCGGAGAAGGGAAATATATCCGCATCGCAGAATTCCAAATCGGCAAACCTTCGCGAAACTGGCAAATTTGAAGAAAATCGCACAGAAACTGGACGCAGACGGACAAGAAGGACGTTAGAGCTCGAAGAAGCGATACTGGAAGCGGTTGAAACTGAACCTGGGATAAGCACACTACGTTTGGGACTTCGTATTGGAGCCTCAAAATCATTAGTTCATAATGTACTGAAAGAAGAATTGTTGTATCCCTATCATATTAAAACAGTTCAAGACTTATTGCCCATTGATCCAGGTCATCGGCTAGATTTCTGTCGGCTTATTGTCCAAAGACAAAACGCAAGCCCCAATTTTTGTAGAAGAATTCTGTTCACGGACGAAGATACTTTCACGAGATGTGGTCTTTTTAACCTCCATAATGAACATTTCTATGCTGATGAAAATCCTCATGAAACGGAAGTTACATATTTTCAGAATCAAACTAAAATCAATGTTTGGGTTGGAATTGTGGATAACTTTATTATTGGCCCTACCGTTATACCCGATCGATTGAACGGGGAGAACTACTTGAACTTTTTGGAACAAAGGCTACTTGAACTGTTGGAAGACTTGCCCTTACACATTCGTCGTGGCCTGGTTTATTCATGATGGTGCACCTCCTCATTTCACATTAGCTGTGAGGCGACATTTGAATGCGGAATATCCAGATCGCTGGATAGGTAGAGGACACGATGGATGCACCAGTGAACTGGCCGGCCCGCTCCCCTGATTTGACGCCCTGCGACTTCTTTCTATGGGGCGCTTTGAAGTCGAAAGTTTATGCAGCTCCAGTAAACACACGAGAGGAATTGTTGCAACGAATTAATCATGAAGCGGATTTATTGAAGAATGATCCTGAAGTACTAGCCAGAGTTCAATCCAATTTCTTGAAACGAATTAATTTGTGTATTCAGGAAAATGGGCAACATTTCGAACAATTGATGCCTTAGCGATTTCCAAAAAAGTTCTGTTGTTTCTTTTAATTTAGCATTTGTTTTTCCTAAATAATCACATCGTTTCCCCATTTCTATTGTTTTTATTATTCGTGTTTTACCGAGATATTAACCATTTCAGTGTTAGTGAAATTTTGAGCCACAATTTTATAAAATTTTTACGGAAAGCAAAGTAAAAACTGACAGTTTTGAGAATAAATTCTCCAAATGCCAAAATGACATTAGGAAAGCAAAGGCAACTAAGGTATTTTAATCAAGTAAAATTAGTAAGCCAAAATTGCAGAGACTCGAAAATTATTTTTTTCAAGCTAATCCGTTGATTTTATCAAAATTTTCTAAGAGTAAAAAAAGTTTTCAAATTAGATAAGCTATCTACATAAAAAATATATAGTGAATTACATCGACCACAAAAAAGTTCTGGACACTTTTCCCGTTACATCCTCAAGTTTGAGCCATTTATATGGTATTTAAGGCTCTATGCTTCGCTCTCAAAAACGGCTATTATTAACAATAACTCTCCTGCCAAATATTGTAAAAGTCCTTCATCACGTTCTCAAGTTATACCGACAAAACAAAATTATTTATGCAACTTTGAAGCCCTCTACCGGCTAAACAAGACACTTGAGGCAAAAGTAAAAAGGCTCATCAACTTTTTTTCGAATCAAAGAATCTTCGGTTTTATTTTAGCCACGCAGTTCGAGGACATCCTGTATAATGATCTATTTGAGGATATTGAAATGTTCTGCTTGAGTGATTAAAAACACAAATAGGAACGCATGTGTGCCTAAAAGATGACTGCCCACTTAGCGATGTATTACAAGAATACTGAAACAATTAAATGAGGAATAAACAAAATGTTATATACCTGTTAAAAGACTAGAAGTATCGTTTTCTGGAGAGGTGAGCGCAGACAAAACTGTAGACGTTGATGTACCTCCACTACTGTTGGCTCTATGATGGGTTGGAGTACTGGGCGGAGGTGTTACTGTGACGTGTGTGTTTGATGTTAGATGACTAGATGTTCTATGACCGTGATGAGAAGCCGCTCGTTGACATATCGGTGAAGATAATCCAGCTGCGGGATATAAATGAATAACAACTTCTACTTTATCCATGTTAGTGTTCATGTCAACATGAATGTTTCACTGGACCATCCGTCAATCTAATTGCAACGAATAAATACGTGTGATCACACCCAAAAAGCTCAATAAATTATGGTCCTTCGAGCTAGATATGGGATAATTGGTGCTGCTGCTGTGGTAGCTTTCCATTCAGCAACGTTTCTTTAAATGTACAAATTGATTCATGTCCTATCGACTCAACAAATTCTCAGCTTTTTAACAAAACGAAATATAAATATTGGTTATATGTTTAACAAATATGTCATCATAGCTTAATTGCTGCCAAAGATGACCGGCAGAATAACACAACACAGCAAATGACTGCTTCCAGAGTGATTTAGCATTGAAAGGTTGTTAAAAATGGATTAACAACGAAAGTTCTCTTATTCCGTCCATTTTTCTCAATAACGTACTAGTTGGCTTTATAGAAAAAGTCTTTCCAAGACAGGAATAAGGACAAAACGCGAAATAATCAAGCAAATTGCTGCTGTCAAAGTAACTTTGCATTGAAAGCTTGTTAAAAATGGATTAACAACGAACTTTTTCTTATTCGGTCCATTTTTCTAAATAACATACTAGTTGGCCTTATAGAAAAAGTCTTACCAAAACAGGAATAATGACAAAACGCGAAATAACCAAGCAAATTGCTGCTGGTGACTTTGCATTAGAAGCTATTTAAAAATGATTAACAAAGAAGGTACTCATAGTCAGTCCCTTTTTCTCAATAGCCTACTAATGGCCTCATAGAAACAGGCTTGTTAGGATGGGAATTAGGACAAAACGCAAAATAACCAAGCAAATTACTCCTGTCAAAATGACTTTGCATTGGAATTTTGCTAAAGCCAGGAAGGTTTTCATAGTCAGTATATTTTTCTCAATAACATTCTAGTTGGTCTTATAGAAAAAATCTTGCCAGGACGAGAATGAGCACAACATTTGCCAGAAGATAGACATTTTTCCGAAAATTCCGAAAATAACTTCATGAGGCTTCAAATTTTTTTCTAATAGCTAGTTGCTTGAACTACCCTTGAGCTTCAAAGAATAACACATGATTTTTTTCTCAATTTTGAGAGCTTACAATTAAAGAGCATCAAAAACCCTTCAATCAAGATGAAACAGCTTTTTTTTGGTTATAAAATAACAAAGATTATTTGAAAGGACTGACTTTTTCCGGGTAGCCCAATTGGTGACTAGCTTTTGATTGAGTTTTGCTTGGTTTCAACGTATAAAAGTAGCAGAAGTTTAAATTGATGGATTAAATGGTTGAAATTATTAAAAGAATGTCACTTACAGTGCGGATTGGTTGGTGTGGTGCTATTGAAATGGATGGGACTCGATGCTCCTGATGATGACCTTGTTGGAGAATGAATGCTAAGACTACTGTGGGTGCTCCCCATTGATGGACTTCTCCTGGTGTGGTGTCGCCTAACATGAAAAACACTAAGTCCTGTGTAAACCGTTTTACTAAATTGCTAAATGATTTCTACTAATACAATGGACATGGTCAGTTAGAATCTAATGACTTTTGCTTGCTTATTGTTGATGGTGTTGATGGTTTTAAAGTAACTTACATCGAAGACAAGCGTTTCAAACATGATAAAACTGAAGGCTACTCTTGCCTGCTCCAATTTCGTGAGAGAATGTGTATATGTTTTGCTCTAAGTTGCAAAGAGGATAATGACAATTTTGCTTGTCATGCTTCTATACTATTGAATAATGGAAACGCTTCTAGGTAACTTCGTTAGTTGAAAAAAGAGCATGGATATGGCAAACTTCATCATGGGAATAATTTAATTATTTTGATTGCATCTAGAAATGTAATATGATGATGTCAGGTACAACTATTCATATGAACTTACTTCTTTCCTTACGTTTCGCTACTTTATTGTTCGCTTCTTCAGAGCTCAGACGCGATTAATCCTACATAATACTTGATCGGTTTTGATGTTCATTGTGGTAATCCATCGTGGAAATGTTCAGATATGGATCGGTATAAATAAATATTTTCCAAGACTGGTCCTCTGACGACTACCATCCATAAACATTTCAACGATGCATTACTACAGTGCATATCAAAACCTACCAAGTACAATGTACGGGTTATCACGTCTGAGCTCTGAAGAAGCAAACAGTACAGTCCCGAAACGTAAGCAAACACGTATAACATTGTTCTGTATGTCCATATCATACAACAATCTAGTGAAGTAAGTTCATGGGAATAGTTGAACCTGACACATCATATTACATTCCTAGATGCAATCAAAATAATTAAATTATTCCCATGATGAAGTCTTCCATATCCATGCTCGGAATCACCACCAACAGCATCCTCTCATAGGATGATCATGTGAGGTCAATTGCGAAATCTTCTTCACAGAAGCTTGGTTGTCTATTCCGTGCCAAGAGCTACTTTACATCCCAGCAGTTTCTCATAATCCTGGAGTACTGTGAACATGTTTGGGTTTGGTGTTTGATCCCAAATGTACGCTGAAGCTTTTGGATTACATCCAGAAGAGAGCTATTCGTATGATTGTCACACTGAAGAATTCTTTGACCTCTTTAGAACATGATGTATCTATAGATATTTCCATGGAGGGCGCTCATCAGTGAATCTCGTCTGTTATTCCACCACGAGATATTTCAGATAGGCGGATTAGACGAGCTCAAGCTAGTCACCCTTTCATTGTCAAGGTCGAGATTTGCCGAACTTCTTCCTACAACCACACTTCATTTTTCTATCAAACGGCGTGCCTAGTGAGGTCTTTTCCTATGCCTATAACCTCCAAACCTCCAAGAAAATTCGAAGGCCTATCTCTTTTTCAAACACTTTTTTTCTCTCATATGGTCAAAGTATAGAAAAAAATAATAATTTCGCGTTACTGGAAGGATCTTACAGTATCTAAGTGATTATTGATCAATATTATAATATATTACATTTTGCCTAGTCCTAGCCTACATTTATTTCCATAAAAGGTCAAGCATGATGTGAAGAAATTGTCGCTCCTGAAGGGTCGAGAGCAAGTGAGAGACTTAAACATAAATGATGGAAAACTCACTTGTAATGTGATCTTCTTGGTGTTAGAGGTGAACCTTCGCTTATTTGCCCGAATTGCAAGGTGTTCTGACCGTTAACTCGACATGTGTCTATCCTCTTTTTGGGTGGGTCTGTACTTTCGGTGCTCCTTATTCGTAGCACCGAATCTGAATCGTCCTCGCATGTAGGTCTTCTTCGTTTTCGTTCGAGTAGAAGAAAATATATGACTTTTTCTGTATTGTGACTGAAAATTCAAGGTTTTTTATAACACAATTTCTAACAACATTATGGTCATTCTTGTCATTAATTCGTTAAGTTATGCAGTAACAAATGTCAAATGTTGTCAATAGGTTTTCACAAACTCACCTAGGACTGAGTAAATGTAGAATGAGCTTTTCTTTTTCCTTGAAACATCCTAAACTGCAAATAGCTTGTAGTACATCTGGATCAACTGCTTCGATAGACGGTAGAACGTGAGTTTGTACTACTTCCATCATAGGCAATTCTAATTCTAATTCTCCTTTGCCACCTGCCGTTACCCACGCGTGTTTATTTATTTCCGTAAGCTGTAATATAAAGATATAGGTGTTTTCAGCTGCAGCAACATATATTGTGTTACATAATATAATATTCATAAGGGTCCTTATCGATCAGTAAAGTCACAAACTTATAGTTCCAGACAGCTGTTTATATAATGTAAAGATAATATAACATTCTGATAAATTATTTCTGTTTTCCTTCCTTTTTAATGATCTTATCGTAGCACATCTTGTACTTTTGGATAAGAAGCGAATATAATTGAAAAAGTAAAGCTTCGTAATTGTATTGTGCAAATTGTTTTATTTATCACAATTTTATATACAAGCACTTACACATAATGTAGTTAAACTATATATATTTAAATTCATTTATAAATCAAATCGCTTTTAGAGCACTTTCTCACAAATGTGCCGATAAAACAGAAACTTAATAAGTAAATATCATTTAAAAAATAATTTACACCATTTCATTTAATTTATCAGTATAATAATCATTATTATTTTCATCAACTACGTTATTTACAAAGATACAATTTTATTCATATAAATTTCAACAGAATAACAAAAATCCATTCACATCACAAATAAACACAACAAATAAATTACCATGTTGCCGATGTTTCTCGATTGTTTTGAATATTATAATTCATATTGCACATATTTTGGGACAGAAGTGTCATTTTCACAGAGTGTTAAGCGATTCAATATAAACATCTCGATAATTTGTGAACATTCTTTGGATTCAGTTCAACAATATTTAAATGAAATTATTGCATCGATGTGTATTGAAGTGTTAGCCAATATTGAAAGATTCAGAAAAATCATTTTGTATAATCGCGGTTCCGGAAATCTGATTGTTTGGGAACCGCAGGTATCTTAGACATTGGAGGCTCCCAAACAATCGAATGTTATTAATTTAGTTGAATTTCGCAGGTGGGAGTAGCTTTCCAATTGAAAACCCAGTGTGTTGGTGAATTTTGACGATAAACCTTTTGTATTCTAATTTTGCACCGATAGAGATTAAAATAATGAGCTTGCATCTTGTATCATCGCAAAGTATTGTAATTGTAAGGTAGATTGTTTGGGAGCTGCAGGTACTTTCTATACCAGAGGTTCCCAAACAATCGAATGTTATTAATTTAGTTGATTTTCGCAGGTGGGAGTAGCTTTCCAATGAAAAACCCAGTGTGTTGGTGAATTTTGACGATAAACCTTTTGTATTCTAATTTTGCACCGATAGAGATTAAAATAATGAGCTTGCATCTTGTATCATCGCAAAGTATTGTAATTGTAAGGTAGATTGTTTGGGAGCTGCAGGTACTTTCTATACCAGAGGTTCCCAAACAATCAAATGTTTCATGTTATTAGGTAATAATATTCAGGTATTTTTAGGAACAAAAAAGTCAAAGTTATTATGTTATTATACCTCTTTTAAGAGAGCTTACCAGTAGAACGAGCAAGTTTTCAACGTTACTTAAGAGTTTAAGGTAGTCATAAACGACCTCAAACGTGGTAAAAAGGCCAAAATATTTCACGTCATCAACAGCTGTCTGGAACTATAGGTTTGTGACGTTAACGATCGATCTGGACTAGAAAGACCTTATCATTATTTTTTTTTGTAAAAGCCAAGATTTTATCCTTATTCTCTTACAAAATATTATATTAAGAAGATATTCCCGAATTTTCAAAAAATTTAAATATGTCGAGGATTCGTTAAACACGATAAGATAATATTTATTGATGCTAATATATAATGAAGTTCATATTCTTATTCATAAGAAGCATGTTTCTGCTCAATTTTTGTGCCAGCTGATTTGTATGAACACTCTAGGCAAGCCTGGAGTATAAGCGCATTCCAAGGAATTCCACGTCGGCTGCATCTACCTGTTTCAGACTAAAGGATTAGTTTCTCTGTTTTTTCATGGTTCAAAACAATCCCGCTACCAGAGAATCATCACTCTGCTTTGCTCATAGCGATCTTACATATTTCGGCAGCTGTATTGATATTAGAAAACTCAAGAGAAACATTGTTGTCATCTGCAAAAAGTTGTGTTAAGAAGTCTTCCATGAATTATGGAAAATCGTTTACGTAGATCAAGAATATCAACGGACCTAGCAATGAGCCCTGAGGTACTCCGATACCAATCAGTTCAGGTCATAAAAATGTGACTTAACAATACCAAGTATTGGTAATTGTGAAAGGGCGATTGAATATACAATTCAAATCATGAAAAGCACTTTGTATCGCGAGGTACTTACCGATAATCTTTTTTCGGGATTCACTTCTATCATCCCCCTAAGCAGACTTTGGCAGTCTGGAGGTACAAAATGGGGTATATGAAAAACTCCTCTCTTAACCTTTTCTAAAAGTTGTCTAAGATTGTCATCATCGAAGGGTAATGCACCAACTAATAGGGCGTAAAGGATAACTCCACAAGACCATACATCAGCCCGTCTTCCGTCGTATTTCTCCCCCTACAAATTGAATAACGACAAGTAGAGATTATTGGACCCAGTTTACATTACACTATGAATGAGAAATAATCACCCTTATAAACTACAAATATACAAATACTGAGGGCCTTTCGGTTAACAAGTAGACATCATCAGTGTAAACTAAATTATAAATCAGAATGGGCCTGTTTAAATACTATTTGGGGATAAACAAAGGGTTGTTACCCTCAGCTGGAGATAAATTGGAATTTGACAATTTTTTGTTTATACGAGGTCTGTCCCAAAAGTATTCGATTTCTCGGCGCTTGACTTATTATTCGTCATCCGATTGGTGGCATCCTTCAAAGTAGTCCCCATTTGATTAAACAACACGTTCATATCGATGCTTCCACTTTCTAAAGCAATCTTGAAAGTCAGTTTTGGAATCGCCTTCAGTGCATTCGTCGCATTAGTTTCAACAGTCTCTTTGTCGTCGTATCGGTGTCCTTTAAGCGGCATTTTGAATCGAGGAAATAGCCAAAGTCGCAGGGAGCTGTTTCAATATTTTGAAAATTTTCATCACTATTGATAATTTCCAGATTGTCCTGAGCGATTTCTAATCGAAGGTTTCTTTGCTGTTCTGAGAGCAGAACGAGGATCATTGTTAACAGATGTGCGGCCACTTTTAAGCCGCTTATACCACTCTTTTATCTGTGTTTTGCCCGTACATTCGTCTCCAAAGGCCTTTTGTAACAATTCAATAGTTTCCGCACAACTTTAATCAAGATTAAAACAAAATTTTATGCAAATTCTCTGTTCAGTTCTTTCCGTCATTTTTTGCAATAAGCAAATTCGGACTAACGCAAAAAAGACGTAATAGACAAATACACGCTGCGCGGTAACTACGTCATCTGAGGAGAAGGTTGGGAGTTACTGGTGGCGTTCGTACCCTACAGATGTCGCCTGAGTGTTGTGGCGCGAAGATATGAATGCAAGTTGGAACAGACCTTGTACATTTACAACTTTTCTAAATTACCCAGATATTTGTTCGTACTGAATTTTAAAAGAGATAAACTTTCTTAGGAAATGGTGTTACCTGTATTCAAAACGTATCACTATTTGGTGGGAATTTTGGGCTGGAGGCATCATTGGACCATGACCGGCTTATTTATGTAAAGTAAGCAATACAGCTTAGGAAGATAAGGATTTGCAAGTCCAAGTTTGTATTTTAAATTATCGGAGATTACAGCTCTACACGATGTCAATGAATTATTGACTAGTTTAATGCATTTTGATAACGGATTCCTGGTAATCTGTTCATAGTGACCATCAATCAATAAGGTATTTACCGAATTGTGGATGATCCTATTTGACCGTAATCACGATGGAATTTCCCTTATCTACTTTCAAGTAATAACAGTCTATTTCTTTGATTTACAAATATTATTGAAGTTATTGGTTGTACTTTTATATGATTTATTTGAATGATCAAGAATTGTCTTCCACTTGCTACGAATAACAAACAGCTTTATCTTGAAAGATCCAAATCGTATTTTCAATATCATTAATTGCAAAATTTATACTCAAATAGTATTTAAATGGGCAAATTTTGATTTCTTATTTAGTTTACTCTGATGATGGCTAATTGGTAGCCGAAATGTTTTCAGTACCTTAACGGTATTGTTAGCAGATATGGGTAATTATTTCTAATTCATAGTGTTGAAGTGTATTCACAGTGTGATTTCTTTTATATTTTATGAGTTTAAATAAGTATAATTCACCCTTATAACTTCTGGACATGCGTAATGCGGTGATCCACAGCTGGTTTCTAACATGGAACCCATCGGTTGAAGAGACGCCATTCCAAAATCGGCTATTTTGATGTTGTTCTTTTCGTCCAGTAGGAGATTCTCAGGTTTCAAATCTCTATGACTGAAAAAGATTTGATTGAGTATAATTAATTTTTCGCAATAGTGTGGTGAATAATGAGGTCTTTGGTTTAGTTCCGCGGCAACTAGTGTCACATCCCTCGTAATTTTTGTAAAATTCGAAAAATCTGTCAATGTGGTACATTGCTCGATTTCTTAGTGGGACGTCTATTCATTGATGGCGTGAGATACTTCTGGTTCTTTTACCATGTTTCATATATTCATTTATTTCAAATTCTTTCAAATTGAGTTGTACTTACCATATCGAATGACTGTGACAGAAATCTAGAGCTGAAATTATTTGTCTAAAAAATCGTCGGGCTTCTTTGGGAGTTAGTCTACCTTTTTTTACTAGATAGTCGAATAGCTCTCCACCGGATACATGCTCTAGCACCAAGTATCTGAAAGAGAAAATGAATTACGACGTTACGAATGCAACGCTGAACATCTCAGGAAAAGTCCTAACATGAGGTACTAGCCTACGTTTAAAATGTGAAGATATCATTCAACCAAATGGGTCCCTGATACTGGAGATAAAAAGTATGGATACTTACAAGTATTTCTTGTTCTCGTAGACATCAGCTAAGCCCAGAACGTGGGGATGATCGATCAATTTCATTATGGCTATTTCCCGTTCAACCTGAAAAAGAAAACAGACGTATGCGGTCTTCTGAATCTTATTGAATCATTAAACTCTATTGAGCAGTGTTCGCGGGTGACCAAGGAATTTGGTGACGCAACATTGTCAACCTGTATTATTAATAGCGAATTCTAAGAAACAAAATCGACATTATTATTGAAAGTGAAAAGGTCAGTATAAGTGAGGGAAAGCTGGCTGAAAAAGTTAACATCATGAGAAATAAACTTTGAAGAAGGTTCTAATTCAGAACAAAAAAGAAAATATCCCAAAACTGAAGTTTTGGCGAAAGATGAAGTTTCTTACATTGGGTTTTGTATAGCAAGCATCGACATATACATATGGACTGCGCGTGGCAATGATAAGCGCGGATAGTGCCGGCGTGAGAGAGGGGAAAACGAAGAGGACTAATACTGTCTTTATCTATCGGCTCGGGACGTAAGCATACTAGCTACAGTCATGTTGCATTTCTATGGCAACGCAGCGGCTAATAGAAACGCGATAGATAAAGTAGATAAAGACAGTATTAGTCCTCTTCGTTTTCCCCTCTCTCACGCCGGCACTACCTGCGCTTCTCATTGCCACGCGCAGTCCATATGTATATGTCGATGATAGCAAGAAATAAAAATCTACCCATATCTGGATCTTTAATAAAAGAGAAAGCTTTGGAAGTAGCCAAAATTTTAAAAGTTGCAGGATTTAAAGCTTCAAATGGATGGTTAGGAAAATTTTGCTAACGACACAATATAACTTTCAAAACAGTTTGTGGTGAATCAGTCGCTATTGGCATAGACATTATTGAACTGGAACAGAAAACTGCAGTTGACATATCAAATTGAAAACTGAATTCGAAGCTGCTAGAGCATGAATGAAAAAAAAGGTGTAATACTAATTCACCTTCAAAAACGATTCAATATTGCTTACCTTCATCAAAACACTTTCACTCAATTTTTCTCTATTTATAATTTTGATAGCTACTTTCTTCCCGGTGACGCATTGTACTCCCAATTTAACCAGACCTGGAACATAAAAAATATCAAGACTGAAACGCAAGGATTCGAAGGGAACGTTCACTTATAATTCGACACCAGAATATCATCCTAACTTAACTGGTGTAATATGGAACCTGGTTATTTTGCCAAAAGTTATCCGTTCAAAGGCAATCATAGATCAACCTATTGATTATTAGCGACATAAGCTTACAATTTATCAATAATATTATTCTGTTTTATAATGATGAATAATAATATAATAACAATAATAATAACAACAACAACTTGGCACTGTTGGCTTGATGGAAAAAATACCATTTGTAGAGTCTTTCGGCTGAAAATGTAAATATTCAAATTTACTCAGTTCTTCTCTCTTTGAAACCAGGCTGATGAGCAATTTTCTCAAGCATTCTTTCAACAATCTACTTTCATGCAAAGAAAGAATGAAAGACCTAACCTTCCCCTTTTCTAATCTAGTAAACTATGAAAGGTGTAAGATAGAACCTAGTTGCTTATGTTTATATCTACTCTGATGACATTTTTGGAAGATTAGATTCCAACGGTTCAACAACCATTGACCGTTTTTCTCAACTTTGATGTTTATTTGAAATGTGATTCAGTAGCCAAATTTTATTGAACACAAACCACTGCACAAATTAGTCCTAGCTGAGGAAGCTCCAGATATCGAAGACCATGAAACCATCGAAAATTTTGTTGGTGCTTGTTCCTCTGATTGGAAGCTCTCCAACTTATTTCCCTGGTAAACCAAGCCCAAATCAATCATGACTTGAAGACCATCAATCAGATATGGAAAGCAATGATATAGATCGATGAGAAATTTGATTCTCCTTCATTTAGAAAAGAAAAAAATTGGAATTCCAATTGGAAAAGAGCTGTGATCTATTAATCACATAACTTTCTGCACTTTTGTTACCAAAATAGCTTTTGAACACTCCTGTGGGTCAAATGTAAATGATTGTAGGAATAGAAGGAAATGATTTAGAAACTACCATGAATGGTTATATTGAAATTTTATCCATAATGATTCCACAACTCTATCTTTCATACTGGCACCACTGTCAGGTTGACTTCTATAATCTAACCTTGTTTTATAGTGACTCTTGCTATCACATGAACTATCAAAATGCGCCATAGGAAATCAAGAAGTCTAGACTTGCCCAGAATAAAGACATAAAATAGATTGTGACGTCACTTGAATCTTAAAATGAGACTTTCAGACACTTCTGCAGGTGCTACATGAGATGTATATTTATAACCAAAAAGACACTGTTATGGTTCAATAAAATACCATAATTTCATTAAAAAAAATTAAGATGGATTTTTGCGGGTATTCAGCCTCATTATTTTGCAATTTTAAAGATGTTCCAAGATTGAGGTTTTGCCAAGGACTTGCGTTTGTTGAAATTTCAAAGAAATTTGAAGCTTCGCGGTCGTTTCCCAAACTTGAGGTGAAAAACCCTTCTACTGAAACTAGTGCTCTAATATACTATTATTGCATGGAGGTAAATGATAATCATTTCCAGCTTTTAATAAACTAGAACAGTGAAGACTTTTTTTGAGAAAAAAATTACAAATCAATAAACATACCCTTTCCAATTTTAGGGAGGAAACTCACCCATGCCAAAACGATTCAGTGATGTATCACTTTAAAGGTCTTCAGACCCTCATCTTGGAGTCTGTAGCATTTGATATTAATTAACTTTTTCCCACAGACTTTAACAAGCTGTCATATCAACTGCGATAGCAACGACTTCAAATTTGGGAGTCATAATCTGGGTAAAAATACATTCAAAATGTGTTATCACTCGACATCCCTTCCTATTGAAAATTTTGGGGTAACTGTTACCTCTGCTTGGCAGTTGATGTTGAAGGGTTAAAAATACAATGAAAAATTGTCCCCTTTTTAATTTAAATACTCCTAATCAAGGTGCACAGTTTTCGTTGGACCCCTGTATACGTGATTATTGCGATATTTCATATTTACCCAAAAAAGATGTATTCAATTTGAATACTATTTATTATCTTTAGAAGTAACGTATATATTTGATCCATAGTTGGTTGGGAAGATTCACACAAGAAGAATGTAGCAAGAAAAAATTGGAGGTTGTCCAATTAATTGTGAATAACAGTTACAGTATTTGCTTGTATTCGACCTATTTTCTAGAAAATTCTTCATAAAAAGATAAGTTGTTTTCAAAATTGAATTAATTAATCGTATACCGCCTTCTAGTTCAGTCACCAGAGGAAGTCGTTTCTTATGTATTTTGACCCGCTGATAACGGGAAAAATAGTAAAAAAACTCCACACCTTGTGCTTTTTGGCCGGCAGTTGAGAAAATATTGCATTAAAAATCGGTATTTGAGAATAAAAAATATTAGATAGCGGGAAAAGAGTTTTTTTATGCTCTTTGAGATGAAATATTTCTTTTGGTCCATCTTTCTTTTTTGCGCCAAAATCCTCCATTTTGAAAAAATCGTAAATTCGCGATTGCGACACGAAAAATAAGAATTTCGGCAAAAATTAAAATGGATTTTTTAGATTCTGACATATTCTACCCAATGAAACAAATCCACGACGTTTTGGTTGATAAACAGGGGATAGGGCCCTTTTTTAAATTCTCTAGCCTCAAAAAAACCAAAACATTTTGAGATTAGAAATTTTATAGAAAATTTAAATTTTGGGATAAGATAGAATTTGGTATGACGAAAATTTTTGAGCCCAAGCACGTCGAATTTGGTTGAGTAAGACCGGAGATATTGATAAAAGGGCTAATAGACAAATTTTCCCACCTAAATCCAAATTTGCTTAAGCTAAACTCAATTTTCCACACAAAAAAATAATGGTATTTTTTACGAGAGCACTTGAAAGCAAAGAAAATTCAAATACAAGAATGCGTTTGTTTACAATTTTATTCTGAAAATACGAGTTTTAAAGAAAAAATGCGAGATACCAAAGTTGTAGAGCGTAAAATTCACCATTTACACGAACCTTTTTTCCCTCATTTACTTACCAATTTTTCCGCTAGAGTGCGCTAATGCGAATTTTCATATAATTTTTTTACATTATTTCGATTTTTTGCTCTAACATACTTCTCCCTAAATACGTACCGGAACCAAAATGCGTCATAATTTTTACAACATATTTTGCCTGAAAAGTTTTTTCATAGCATCAATAAATTTTTTCGATATTAAAAAAACTGAAAAATGGTCATGATTTGGAGTAAAAAACTGGCCATAACTTCAAAAGCACAATGTGCGGAATTTTTTTACTATTTTTCTCGTTATCAGCGTGTCAAATACACAAGAAACCAGTTCAAAAAGGGACCATCAGTTTTGAAATCATCAAAGAATATAGCAAGAAAAAATTGGAGATTGTCCAATTAATCACGAGTAATACGAGTTCGTGCTTAACTTGTATTTGACCTATTTTCTAGAAAATTCTTCATAAAAAGATAAGTTGTCTTCCAAATGAAATAATTAATCTTACACCGCTTTTTTGTGTTCTACTTTGATTTTTGCAGGAAAGTAGTTTGAACTTGCATTCAAACTAATGGAAATGAACAATTCTTACCTGTTTGGCCTTTTCCTAATGTTTTCTCGAGCCTGTAAGGCCCAACGTATTGATGGACCTCCAGTGTGGAATTCGTGTTTTCCTTCTGCATCTTCGAAATTCCTTCACTTTTCTTTAGACATGTCACAATCGACTTGAGCCTTTGCAGTCTCTATATTTAATTATTTCTAATTTCAACGTTAGATACATTTTAATTTTGTACAGTGTGGTGTTAATAACTATATTAAATTTGAAGAAAAACAGCTATAAACATGTTGATTTCAAATCAGCCTTGATGAGTTCCAATTCGAACAAAACGAACCGGGATTCTATTGCAAATATCAAAAATAGTATGTTACATTTACATATAGTAGTACGAATGAAATTTGTTATGATTTATTGTTGTAATGTATACGATAATTAAACAATTTGACAATTACACGAAGGATGGTACAGATACCATCGCGCGGACTGATTTTCTGGACACTTTATTTTATTGGAGCACTGTTCTTGATGTTCAGTTATCATTTTTAACACTGTATTAATTTGTAACTAGGACATTTTCACCTTAATTTAGTGGTAAAACAAGTAAAATCGTCTGATGTATGAGGGGTGGCGAAAATCAATATTTCTGTTGACAGCAGTGCAGCTCGGAAATCCCTAAACTGGGGATGTTACCGCTGAAATAGACTTTTGTACAAATCTATCACAATGTTCACAATGTTGCAGCTTTTACTACATAATACGTAACAGTGAATAAATAAGTTAATGATATGTGAATTACTTATTTTAAAGTGGGGTGCATTATTTAGACCCTACGATTTAGTGTAAATATCTAACGCTAGTTGAACTATCAAATCGAATACGTTATAGAGGGGTTGACTGTCAACTATGTATGTTGAAAGATTGGGCTACTGCTGGCACAATCTTTATGTATAATACAGGGTGCGTGCACAATATATTATATTCGAATGATGAGGTTTCACATATTCACTTGTGGTTCAATCAACGTATTCGTATAATGATATATAGAGTGGAAGAAATTGGGTATCCTTATATGGGAAACTCAGAATAGGCACGTTAGAAGAAACCGACATCACTTTCCCAATCGTTTTTGTTGGCACGAATCCTAGGGTGATCATTTTTGCCCATATTGACTATCTGTTGTTCTATTTTGACTAATATTAAAAATATGGGTAAATTGTAAGAACTATGGGAACTACTTCTTTAGATAGAATCCACAGGGGTAGCCAAAAGTTATGAATTATGATTAAAATTGTTTTTTTTTAATTCGCAATCATAGATGGTTGTGAGAGCGATCAACATAGAGCTCATTCAATATCTAGAAAGCTCCAAATACATGAATGACCGGCGAAATGGCTACGTAATACATGGGGAATCTCTAGCTGTAGCATTGGATATCTCCAAAGCATTTGACCGAGTCTTCCTGTTGATATTACATGGAATAGTCACAGTTAAACAGCATTACATATGATGTAAAACTCTTAATTAAATAAGTAAAAAGCAGAGCACGTACATTTAAATCTGAAATAATAAAATTCAATATAAAGTATAAAGTTCAACATAATATAATAGTAATACTAGGATTTACCATCTTCATTATATTCACTCAATGTATAAAAAACTTTTTCCAGTAGGAAGGATTTCAGACCAATCTTGAAAGAGGAGATAGAATCACAGTTTTTAATATGATCTGAGAGGTTATTGAATAATACATATATGGCTCAATGAATGTTGTCCTACTTTTAGCCTCCTATATGTGGGCCGAATTTGCTCATTTTGTCTTGTGTCCTAGATATGTATTTCTCTGTTTGTAGTCAAGTTTTCTTTATTTAAAAATACGCAAACACATTTCCGAAATTAGAATTCCTGTAAGGGTTAAAATTGTATATGTTTTGAATAATGATCTGCATGAATAATTTCGTGGTACGCCTGCAATACACCTGATTATTTTCTTCTGATGAACGAATACATCAGATGCTAAAGCAGACTTTCCCCAAAGGCAAATTCCATATGCTAATCTGGACGCAACATGTCCAAAATATATAGCTAGCAGATGATTTAAATTTAAAACATGTTTAATATTTCTAAACAGGTAATTAATTGAGTTCAATTTAGTCATTAGATCCTGGCAGTGCAATTTCCAGTTTAAATTCGTATCTATGGTTAGCCCTAGACATTTTATATTATCCGCGCAGTGTAAGATATTAACATCAATGCTTAAGTTTAATATTAAGTCATTTTTATTCTGGTAAGAATGAAATTGGATGTCCGCATATATAGTTGGAGATGCTGTAGGTGGTAGAGGTTTTTCTAGATCGTTTATGTACAGTAAGAATAGTTTCGGTCCCACAATTGTGCCCTGTGGTATTCCTATATCTGTTTCTGAACAAATCGCTCGGGGAGTGCTACCAGGTGGAATATCTCAAAGCCGTACGGGGGTAATTTTGAAAAATTAAATACAAAATGGTGGATTTTACAACTATTTGCAGAAAAACATACAAATAATGTGTGGATGTGCCTTTGGATAGATCCAGAAGAGTTTTTCGTCTGACTGATGTCACATTAAAAATTCATTGACATCTCTAGAACACTGTAGAAAGGTGAGCTATCTCTCCCTTTTCTATAGATATTTCCATGGTCGGTGTTCATCAGAAATCTCATCTGTAGTTACAACACGAGACATTCCAGATAGGCGGACTAGACGAGCTCAAACTGAACACCCCTTCATTCTACCAGACTTTATTTCTCTATCGAAATTGTGGAATTCTTTGCCTAGTGAGGTCTCTCTCTCTTAGCCTATAACCTCCAAACCTCCGAGGAGAATTTGAATTCCTATCTCTTCTGCTAATATTCTTCTCGTGTAGTCAAAGTATAGGGAAAAAACCCCGTTTGGAAGAGAAGTCCTTATAGCAGTCCTAAACAAATTGTTAATTTTCCCTCCTAGTTTTTTTGTAGTGATTTTGAATTCCTTGGTTTTTGGTAAAAATATGGTTCAAAAACAATTTTTTTCGCTGTATGAATTTATTATCTGTATTATTATATCTTACTACAGTTTTATGTGAATATTACTGCAATGACATGAGATAAAATATCTAACAATGGTTCTGGACACTATATGCAAATGATGATATTCTTCAAATATGCTGCTTTTCCGAATTATTTTTACTCAATTGTCCTGAGGAGTGTCTTCTTCCTTTTTCTTGAAGTGATCTTCAATTTCAGACAAAGATTTATTCTTAGTTTCTGGTAAAAATATTGTTAGAAAAATGACACCCAACAACGACCCAATAGCGTAGATCAAAAAAATCCCAGGCGAACCTATAGTCATGATCATATAAGGCACCATTTTGACAACAATGAATGAGACCATATACGAGGTGCTAGCTGCGATACTGGCTCCGAAACCTTTGGTTTGTACGGAGAATAATTCGCCAAGCATGCACCACGGAAGCGGTATCAGCCCAATGCACATAAACGACATATAAAACACGAGACCAGCAATGAGAATACCTGGATATTCTTCAAGATCTTCGTATTCTCTTGACAGATACGAGAAGGTGCAAAGGTATGTCAAACAAAAGGACGTTCCAAAGCCACTAACCATGGTCAGACGTCGCCTTGTGAAGAGTTGCATTAGTAAAATAGACATCGTAGACCATAACGCCCTGATGATATCGATTATCAGCATAGCAATGTGAGAGTCGAAACTGGGTCCCAATACATCTCCGAGTAGCGTCACAGAATAATACGTCACAGTACTGAGACCAGATAGTTGTACCGTCACGAAGAACACTATCAAGATCAACAGAGGCTTGTAGAACTCTGGTCTCGTCAGACAATGCACATAATACCTGAAAAATAATGGAAATTTTCAGATCAAGTTATAAATTATAGCTAATAGCCCAGGGCCCATCCAGGTTGAAGGATAACCGATGGGTGTCAAAACAGAACTGAACGACGTATCAGTTTGAAAATTTTAATGCGATTCAATCAAAAATGGTACATCACAAATGTCACATGAGATTTTCAATTGTGGTGCCACCTGTTCTATTTTTTAGGGACTTTTCCCCTTGCCCTCTTATTACTATTGAAAATTATACAAGGTGTTCCTAAAATGAGTTGTCAAAATTTGAGAGTATGTAGAGTACGTCAAATAATGAAAAACACTGACAATCTGAAAAAATTCGATGTAGAGAGTCAACCAAATTGGATTTCCATATAGAGTAGCTTCATTAATATTCGCGCTAAAAAAAACCGACCACGTAACCACAAGCTCTTTTTTTGAGACAAGTTTGAGGGTTCCTATGAATTTCAGCTCGTGTCATTTGCTTAGGCGCTGTTGCCAAATACCCGATTGTTCAGGATCTTTACAATACCTCGTAACATGTTTGTACAAGCACTTTTTTCCGTGCAATCTATTGGCGTAGGTTGAATTTTCTTAGCACTTTCCATTTTCAAGTTATGACACAAACTTGTATTTTTTTTAATAGAAACTAGCAGGCTGTAGTTTCGTTATAGAGAGGATTTTTTGTTGATTTCAACTAATACAAAATTCTCGGGAAATAGGTCACATTAACACATATATTTTTACCCTCGTCTTTACGTACGTTTCGGTCTCACGACCATCATCAGAACACTTATTAATACAATAACCTGATTACTTAGAAATACTGGAATAACACAAAGCGTCCTTATCGCACAAATTTCGTTCAAATGCCAACGTCGCCGAAACGAACGGAAACATGAAATCGGAACTATAACACAGCAATGTTGCAGCGTAAAAATTAAAAATCCACTATTAAGTAGAATCATCAACAAATACGAACACATTTCATAAATGTCTGCGAGAGACTAACAGACAAAGAGTTCTATCCTCTTTGCTAACAGACGAGACCATCTCAAGTGTTCATTTAAGCGCCAGATGTCATAATTTATTAGGTGATAAAAGAAGGTCTCTGGCCTCTGAGAAATACTTTAGACAATTCTACCTAAAGTAAACTTTTACATTAAGTAAGTAGGAATTTGCAAGAATATTAATTAATTAAATTTTTACGCTACAACATTGCTGTGTTATAGTTCCGATTTCATGTTTCCATTCGTTTCGGCGACGTTGGCATTTGAACGAAATTTGTGCGATAAGGACGCCTTGTGTTATTACAGTATTTCTAAGTTATCAGGTTATTGTATTAATAAGTCTTCTGATGATGGTCGTGAGACCGAAACGTACGTAAAGACGAGGGTAAAAATATATGTGTTAATGTGACCTATTTCCCGAGAATTTTGTATTAATTCATACGTTGGTCAAGAATCTTTATTATAGTTGATTTCAACAATATATAATATGATAAGACTAACATTATATTAATTTTTTTCTAGTGCGAATATTATAAGAGATACCGTATAAGGACATTCAATTTGGCTAACTCTGTACACCTATTTCGTAGGGAACTAGCTTCTCTACAATTTATTTCCTCTTGACATTTTTTCTTAAAATGCTCACTTTCAGAGTTATTAGGAAAAAAGTAAAAAAAGGTCAATTTTTAGTTTTGTGGTGCCGGGCTCAACGCTTCGGCGTTTCGATTTCATAGAATATTTAGCACCTTCAAACAAAGTACTTTGCCAAATTACAGCTTGTCGCTAATTTGTTGGACGTCTTTCTTATAAGACTATGAATCGACCCTGAGCTATAATTATCGGCAGAAAAGTCATTTGGAAAAATGTACAGGGCCCAATACTGAGCCTTGCTGAAATCCGATTCTACATTTTTCAACTCACTCAGTGTTTTGTGATTTTTATTTTGTGCTGCCTATCTTTCAAAAACGATACCATCAGATTCAAGGCGTTTCCGCATATTCCATGTTTTCTTAACTGGACAAAGAGTTTATCATGAAGAATCGTGGTATAGGCGCCTTTCGAATCAATAAAGACAGCCAGGCATTTTCTCTTTGAGCTAGAGCACTATAAATATGAAATTATGTTTATTCATGAAGTTTACTAATCTTGTTTTTACTAATTTTTTCATAATTTTTGAAATATTTGAAAGAATTGTAAGTGGCCTATAATCTTTTTTATTTCCCTTTTCAAACACTGGTTTTATTGTTCCAGTTTAATAGATCTGGAAAAGTTTCGCTCTGAAACATTGAAGGAATAGTACAATTACATGCTTTATTTCATTCAATTGCGTTAGTATTTAAGTTGCATCTTCATTCATTCAAAGCACTCTTAGATTAATTCTTAGAATTTTGAATAATACCTAATACATAATTTGTTTCTAAATTCACGCTGTATTTTCCCAGAATGTACCTAGTTTGGAATTCCCGATGATCCCTTACTCTTATTCGAAATCGCATTAACCCTATTGTACCTCAGCTCCTATTTAGACTTGCATTGTTAATTGTTTACTTCATACTTTTGCATGTGTTTGGTACTAGAATTTGGGTGTTGAAACTGTTATGACGTTTTCATGTTGTTATTAAAAGTGGTATCAAAACAAAGTGGTTGTTTTTTCATTCGAAATCATAATGTGAGGTGTTTCGTTTGCATTAGACTGGCAATGAATTACTGGGGAAAATGAGCATAATGTAAATTCAGAATAAACGCCAACCTCGGGCAATTTCGTTTTCGGAGGCAAACATTTTATTTCCAAATGACCCATCCCCCGACAGTCTATCATAACGTAATACCAGAAATCCTTTACTTCTTGATCGTGACTCTGGACCTTCTCTTTGATGGTATTGAATTCTTCCTCAACCTCCGCAAAGTCTTTGCTTCGTAGCCTTTGGAACACCAGCGCCGATTTTTCCACATCACCATCCTTTATCAACCATATGGGAGATTCCGGCGATACAAACATAACTACCGTAGATCCGACAAGTTCGATGACGAGTATGATGAAAGCTGTAACGTTCCATGTCAGATATGTACCGAGGGTGTGACAGAGAAGGATGCCGAAGGTGACCATGGAATTGTTCATGGCGAGAAGAAGGGCACGATGGTTCGCTTGCGAAATCTCTCCCACGTAGACATTGGTCACCGGTGATTTCATGCCAGCGCTGATTCCCGTATGAAACCTACCCACCATCAACATGGGTACATTGTAAGATAGGCCTATGATGATCCATCCTATCATGGCGGGAAGTGATGCAATCTGTAGAGCCCATTTCCTGCCGATTTTCTCCATCAAATAGCCGCCTAACAATGAGCCAATGGCCAGAGGGAGGGCAGATATCGATGCTGAAAATATAATTATAATTCAACAGTGAAATGGTAATTTTTTGATTGTATTAATTAGTGATGGACAAAAGACCGAGACAAGACAAGATTGAGAGTTAATTTAGTGAATATTGTTATTGGTCTTCGGTTACAAATTCGAATAAAGTCATTGTTTTTGTTTTGGTTACACTTTCGGTGGAATCGAGACCTAGATAGAATGTATAAGGAGAGAAACCAGGAAACGGTGTGGTATCGCGAAAAAGCATAACACATGGGCTGAGTTTGGGCGATCCTTGACCGTGAAAGGCAAGCCATGGAGGAGCCACTGCGTGAAACTAACAAACTGCAATTCACTAATGGAGCTAGATCGGATCATTGACGGACCAATGGGGTAAATACACGAAAACGGGAACGGAGTTCTTACAATTACTGCTTGAAACACACTTTCCGGGATCCTCAACAAACAATTCACCGGGAGGTACATAACACTCTGTAGGCAACCATGCCACGAAAAATGAACAGATCACTCCATGTGGTGATTGACTGGGAGGCCACTGATACAATGACTATCAACGACGGTGTTCCACGAGGGTCTGCCTTCGTACCAATTTTATTCCTCTTCACGTTAACAATCTGTTGGGAAGGACCTATTGTGGTCCTATCATATATAAACATATGAAGCTTTCCTTTTTGAAAATAATGAAATCTTTCTTCATATTTTGTAGTTATTAAGGTTTCAAGAGTATTATTAGGATAATAACGTCCCGGTAGCGTACTTCCCGAAGTCCTCCGTCCCAGGGGAATATACGTCGCGAGGGCTTATTATCCTTATGATATCCGTGGTGCCTTTAATTCGAAAACTTTAGGATTTTCAAAGTTCTTGGGACGATAACATAATTTTAAGAGGAATGTTGTTGAATCTTTTTCTCAATATAAAAAGAATGAAAACAACACTGTCGATTTTTCTAGAGTAGCAATGAGTTTTGTAGGGTGGGCAGTGCTGACCCTTGCCCCCTCCTTGCACCCATGCTTGTGCCTCATAGAAGGAGCTGATGCTTTAACAATTTTTACAGCTGACACTTTCTTGAATGAAAGTTTTTTCTTAAATTCAGAATAATAAAGGAATCAACAAGAGAACCCCTCCAAATCTTGAACTATTAATCTTGGTCTTGGTCTCGATCTTGGGAAACTGTAATTTAGTTCCTGACTTTTCAGATCTTTACGAGAGAAATGTTTGTATGTGTATAATATACAGTTAGAAGAGAACGAAGTCATGATTGATTACCTATCCAAGATATTTCCTCCGGTTGGGTTGTGAAAACATTGCTGCTCCTAAAGTGAAGTTGTGGTATCAATATGGAAGAATATCCTAGGACGGAACTCATTCCTATAGTCAAAATATAAGGTCCAAGACAGACAAGCAACTGAAACATACTAATATTAGTGCGATTCCAGAGGGAAATAGTTGAATGTAAATGTACCTGAGCGCTACAAGAGATTCTACTTGAATTTCGTATTTAAAATTTCACTCTACTTTTTCGAAAAATACCAAAGTGAAACATTCCGAACAATTAAATTTCTGGATTACGGTATTGATTTACCTTTTTTTTCGTAGAAAGAAAGAACTTTTCTATAGATATTTCCATGGTCGGTGTTCATCGGAAAACTCGTTTGTTGTACCACCACGAGAGATAACAATGTGCAATAAAAGGCTTACATTTACTTATATGTACAGGATGTTACATCTCAGACGAGCCACCCCGTATATTTCTTATCCCATAGTGAGTGGAAAAATCTCCCGAAACACGTCGAATGATTTTGTTTGGGGGACATCTTTTGACGTATATTTGAGGCTTGGACGAGCAACCCCCTAATAGGAGGCGCTTCAACCCCTCAAAATTGAATAGGGGAGAGGGGTTGAGTGATAGGTCATTTGAAATCTCTTTGAAGCCTCTTTACAACGGTGTATGAAAAACGTAAATTTAATGAACCGTTTTCGCCAAAAATTAATTTTGTTGCTCGAATGCGCCACCTTGAATATTTTGGTTATTTGCACAATGTACAAGCTCATTTTTATTAAGCCTTTTTTACAAACTTAAACAATCTTCTAAAAATCACATTCGTAAAGAAATTGAATTGTGTTGTCATGCTTACAATGAAATTAAAAATTAAATCTGCGTGTTTAAATCAAATGTTCAAATTGTCCTCCATTGACTTCCATACAATAATACAATCTTGACTGAAAACCGTCTCCAATGTGGTTCAGCATAATTGGAGTTATTTGACGACACTCATTTACAATTCGTTGGTGTAGTTCGTCCAAATTTTCAGGCTGAGTCACAAAAATCTTGTACTTAAGATGTCCCCACAAGAAGAAGTCTAGAGGGTTCAGGTCAGGAGATCGGGCAGGCCACTCCATAGGACCTCTTCTTCCAATCCAACGACCGGGGTATTGCAAATTGAGGTATTGGCGAACTGGTACGGCGTGGTGAGGAGGAGTTCCGTCTTGTTGGAAATGCAATTGTTGTTCAAGTAGTAGAGGATCGTTTTCTAATTGTTCAGTTATTAATCGCATTTTCCAACATTTCAAGATAAATTTCGCCATTCAAATTACCAGGAATAAACACAAACGTTTAGCTTTTCCCGATGTTGAGTGTGAGCTTCTCGAAACACATGAAGATTTGTATCGCTCCAAATTTTACAGTTATGCCGGTTAACCTCTCCATTAAGTAAAAAAGTGCATTCGTCAGAAAAGCAAACGTTGTACAAGAAATTTGGGTTATTGTTGATACGCTCGACCATAATTTCGCAAAACTCTTGCCTTCGATCCCAATCATCATCATTTAATTCCTAAATTAATTTAATTTTGTACGGATGGAACTTGTGCTTATGTAAAATTCTGAAAACGTTAGATTGGCTAATACCGGAAGCTGCAGAAAGTTGTCGTACAGATTGCGTGTTTGGCATGAGTTGGACATGTCCCAATACCGCCACAGCTGCTCCTCCATCATTAACAATTCCAATGGGTGCACTTTTTTTATCCATTACTGAACCCGTCTCCATAAATTTTGAAATCAATTCCATTACGTACTTATGGCGAACGCTACGTTCAGGATGGTTTTCGTTAAATATCCTTGCAGCCGCTCTGGCATAATTTTGATTTTGGTAATAAAGGCTAACCAGCTCAACACGTTCTTGCAGTGTGTACACCATATTTTTTGAAATTTTAAACAAATCAGCAAAGTAGTAACTCAACAGATTGATTAAAATCATGAAATGAGCGAAGAAACGTTAAAACCAGATAAACACCTTCTAAGAACAAAAAATGAAGGCAACATAAGGAAATGTTTTGCTGTTTTTTAGCATTAGTTTGAGAGAATGTATTATTGTATGGAAGTCAATGGAGGACAATTTGAACATTTGATTTAAACACGCAAATTTAATTTTATTCATTGTAAGCATGACAACACAATTCAATTTTCTCACGAATGTGATTTTTTGAAGATTGTTTAAGTTTGTACATTGTACAAATAACCAAAATATTCAAGGTGGCGCATTCGAGCAATAAAATTTGGCGAAAACGGTTCATCAAATTTACGTTTTTCATACACCGTTGTAAAGAGGCTTCCAAGACCTTTCAAATGACGTATCACTCAACCCCTCTCCCTTATTCAATTTTGAGGGGTTGAAGCGCCCCCTATTAGGGGGTTGTTCGTTCAAGCCTCAAATATACGTCAAAAGATGTCCCCCCAAACAAAATCATTCGACGTATTTCGAGAGATTTTTCCACTCACTATGGGATAAGAAATATACGGGGGGGTTCGTCTGAGATGGAACATATTGTATATGCCTTTTCACACAGCTCATGTTAATCTTGCCCCACCCTACTTTAGCATCATCCTTGTGTACATAGAGAGTAGATACTCCAGATAGAATTTAAGGTTCTACTTAACAGGAAGTGAACTTTGAATGTTCCCTTTTAACTCTGGAATCGTAGCTTATGTGTTGACACACGAGTTAGCACGACCAGGAAATTTGGTTTGGAGTGAAGTGACTGTTTCGCATGGTGTGTGACATCTTGCTCTATCCTGCCCTTCTGCAGTTTTGGTGACATATTCACATGTTGATTTTCTTTAAATAGATGTCGAACAAATACAAAAAATAATCCATGATAAGGACGTGCCAACTAAACTCAACAAGCACCAGTTTTAGGCATCTTCTGGTCATGGACAGAAGTGCTTACGTTTGTCCGGTGTTTCATCCAGAATGGACTACTTATATCCAGAATTATTCGCCGTACATGTATGCAGGGAAAAGACATGGCAAAGATTATACTTACTTTGTGATTAACAGAAAAATGGGTCTTACCATCAAATGGAATATATTGAGAAACATTCAAATCATAAGAACCTGGCGCTGAACAGACCATTAGATACTTATCTAAGAAAAAATTAATCACCTGCTTCCAAAATGCAGGAAATTCTATCATTTCACCACCATGTAAAATTTTCTCATCGATAGGAATATTAAATATGAATAAAATTTCAAGAACTGAGTAAATATAAAAATCTGCATCTTGACATTTGATACTTTTGTCGTTGCAAGATAACATAGAATTGACTGTCGAGACAATTAGATTTTCCAAGGTCACAATAGATTCGGATTGGCTTGGCAGATGGAGCTGCGTGTTGCCAAAGTACAGTCAGATGAGAAACTGTTCCAGCGACAGGAGTTTCGCAGAGCCTGAAAAAAGTTCGACGTAATTTGAAATTAACCAATCTATAGCAGCTCAAAGAGACAATAAAAATCATTAAGAATGTCGAAACGAAAAACAGAGACATGTTGAGCAATTAATAGAGATCTGGCATCTGGTGTTCAATCTTATTTGGTAATCTCAGTATCTGTAATACATACTCAAGTTAACTACTTCATATCTTTACATAAAGAGGAAAAAAGTGGATAAAATAAACAAACATAACAACAATTACATTTATTTTATACATAGGTTCTATTTACAAAATATTCAAAAAGACAAATAAGATTCAATTTCACTGTGATAAAGATTCTGGAACAGAAACTCAAGAAACAATTGTACGAAAATTTAGAATTGGAGTAAACATTTTGCAACTAAGGTTTCCTGTGTTGGAATACTTGGAAATGGGTTATCAAAAGATATCAATTTACCGTTCCGTAAGCCTTTGTTACCATTTAAAAAAATTAAATTTGATGTATATAAATTATTGCCTTTATACTAGCAGTTAGCAAAGTGCCAAGTCATACTTAATGTAGGATAGACAAATAAATGGGTTCTGTATTCTTTAGAACGAGATATGGAACTTCAAAAGTGTCACAAATTGACCTTAAGGTTTGGAGTAACTTTATGATGCCCTAGTGAGTGAGTATTCCTGTTGTTCTGAGTTCCAAAAGGAGTATGTGACACTATTTTAAGCCAAATTAGCGACCGATTTGATTTTAGTGATCACTTAAGTGCAGCAAAATTATGTGATTCTCAAAATTTTAAGACTCATAGACATGCATTTCCACAACCACATTTTGATGAAACTGTGAAATCTTATCCTATGTTGGACAGTGTATAATTAAAAAGTGAACTTTCAGCAATTTATGAGCGCGATGACATGTGTGACGTTGGTGGTATTTTGCCACATTTAATGTTCATAACAGACAAAAACCTAAAAAAGGTTTTGACGGAAACATACAATTTGTTGGATATTATTTGTACAACGCCCATATCGACAGCAGAATGTGAACGATGTTTTTCCACCCTCAAACGTATTAAAACTTTTCTGAGAAGAACAATGTCAGAAGATCGACTGAACGCATTGGCGGTTCTATCAATAGAAAAGAAGTTCGTCCAGTTTATCCCGGATTTTGACAACATGAAAAATAGGAGAATGAATTTTATTTTATCTATTAAGAATAGGTAAGGTTTTTCTTGTGCCCACCCTTTTTCATATCTCACGACCCGCCACTGACTTTAGGATGACATACCATTGAAATTATTCAAAATGTCTTTGATAATAATCCGAAAATCAATATGTATCCTGAAATTGTATCCAGAAACTCCAGCCTAGGGCAACCGTAATGACTAATACAATTATACAACTGATCAATAAAATACCAAATTGATTGATTTTAGATAGGGAGGATGTTGTAACATCAAAGAATGCACCCATTTTACTACCAACGTGTGCACGATTTATTGCGACGCGATTATCAGCCAATGATACAGTTCTGCCAATGCATTTTGGAAAAGGAAAATACTCGATCGATCATTCTTCACCGGGAATAGAGTGTTCATGATGCACAACACCCATGTATTGGCAAATGAGAATACCAGAGTGCTACGTCGATCTAATTTTCAGCATCGTTCCTCTGTAAATACTTGGCCAGGAATAATAGGGGGTCAACTCATTGGTCCGGTCGATTTATCCAACCGTCAAATATTCTTGTAACATCATCAATTAAAAGTGTAAACAACAAAGGGCCCAATGATATGCCCTGCGGAACACCTAGATGTCCGATCTGAACCAAGCAACCTCCACAACGTTGCAAGTAGCTGACGAAAAGACGATCAGATGAGAATTTGTCAACTTTCAAGATCACATTTATCCTTCCTGTAAATATTTTCGATATCGCTCAATGTTTTATCCTTCGTTTCGGGCAGGAAGAAATAGATGAAGGTGATGCCCAATAGACTTGTCACAGCGTAGGCCAAGAACGTTCCGTCCGAACCAAAATGTAGGAACATATCGGGACCGACTTTAACAACAGCAAAGAACGATAAAAAATTCAAGCACGAAACTATTGCTCCCGCTAACGCTTTTGTATTTACGGAAAACAATTCACCCAACATACACCAAGGTAATGGTATGAGGCCTATGGCGGCGAAAAAAATATAACAGGCTAAAGCCGTTAGAGATACTAAGGTGTGTAAGAAGGTTTCCGAGTATGTCGTCGAGAAGTAAGATGAAATGGATAGCACAAGCAATGAAATGAATACACCACTGGCACTAGTCATTGCCAAACGCCTCCTAGAGAGTTTGAACATCAATAAACAACTTGCAACAGAGCTGACAGCTCGGACTGAGTCCACTATCAACAAAGCCTTATATTCGTTGAAGTATTTTCCCAGAGTTTTCCGTATAATTTGAACAGTATAGAAATTGACGGAATTAATTCCAGAAAATTGCGTTATGGTGGAGAACGCAAGAAGAATCAGAAGAGGTTTGTAGAAAGTTGGCTTCTTCAACGCAGAAATCGATTCTATCAACGTTTTATCACCTCCCCGATTGCTATTCTTCTCCAGAATCACTGCGAACTCCCTATCCGTTTTTTCACACCTACCACGTAACCAAGTGAAAGTTTCCGCGGCCGCTTCCATTCTTCCCTTTTTGATCAGATAGATAGGCGATTCCGTGGAGAAACAAGTGAAAATGGCTCCGATAGTTGAAAATAGACCACATAATAAGGCATTCATCTGCCACGGTTGATATATCGCGAAACCGTGGCACAACAAAATTCCCACTGATAAACTGAGTGTGATCGCTCCGGATAAGAATGATCTCAATTGGGGATGAGACGTTTCGGCTGTGTAAACGTTCGCGATCGGGGAAATGATACCGACTCCTAAACCTGTTAGGAACCGACCGGTCAATATCATCTCGATGTTGGAGGCGAAGTATATCAGAATCCATCCGAATGTAGAAGGGAAGGATGAGAGCACGAACGCCCATTTTCTACCAATTTTGTCCATCAAGTAACCGCCCATCAAGGAACCCATAGCTAGTGGTAGGGCTGCTATGGATGCTGTAGGGGAAAACAAATAATGAGTTACAAGAGTGTTTCACATACTTATGCAGATATTCACATTTTCAGCTCCAATGAGCGATAACAGTATGGAAGGGAGGTTATTTTTGGCTCCAATCTGTTAGCTGCAGCAAATGGGAACATTATTTATATGATATCTTATATGAGGGTTAACAGGAGACCTGTTGCCTACGCAACACATGTATGGTTTATGGTATAAATCTATTGAAAAAATGGGGAATCTCTGGCTGTAGTATTGGATATCTCCTAAGCATTTGACACTCAAGTCTTCATGGGATCATGGGTTATGGTTTGCCGCTTACTATAGAGTATTCTCTCGGATAAATGACTCCATGTGGTGGTTGACAGAGTATCCTCCCATACAATGGCTAACAACGCCGATGCTCCACAGGAATCTGTCTTGGTACTCCAGTTTCTAATCTGTTTTTAGTAACTATCGCTACTTATTTATTGCAAATGATGGAATCATCTTCACTCTGATAGACTTTATTGAGATACCCGCTTTACGTGGAAGTATCAAACTCAAATGTACTGCATCTTTGAACTAGCAAAATTTTTCAATTCTGGTTCGTACTTACCTATCCAGGATATATGCTCATTAGTCACAGCCAAAATTTTACTATCTGCTCTCTCTAGCTCCGGTAGGAGAACTGCAGAATAACCCATCATAGCACCCAGACCCATTATCATTATCAATGGTCCTGAAGCAACTAGAATCTGAAATGATAGAGTCTGAATTGGTTGCTCTCCATCTATCGTGCGGTAAAGTAAAAAAAAAACATACATGATGTAGATAAGAAACGTATTACTTGCAAAATAATTGAAAATATAGAAAGTCGGATGATTCAGTGGAGTTGAATTTGCTCTGTTCCGCTGACTAGACCGAGAAGTTGAAATGGTTTTCTGGGACTATAGAAAATTAACGGAATTTCTTCTTACCTGTCTGCATATCAGCAGTAACTGCTTCCCATCATTGTCTACTGCTGTATTGCCTGAAGCACTGAAAAAAAATTCGAATTTGTAGAACTTGTTCCTGGACTGTGTCAACAAGTTAAGAACTTCATTCAAGTCTTGATTACTCTTTACGAAAACAGTTGCGCATCTTACATTTTTACTTTTGTTTATAACTTGTAATACGGTGACTTTTATTGAGTACAGAAAACTATTTCGTCAATGTTCAAATTGCTTTGGTTTTTCTAAGGGACATCTACTCGAAGATAGATGGCGTTACTTGTTCTATCTCTCTGTAGCACTTTCTATTGTTGTTTTAAATAAACATCTGCAGAGATATAGATCGGTGACACTACAGCTAAGTCGTTCCATTGGTGAGCCAAAGGCGAAATAGCTGTCTGGAGCTATTTAGCTATAATGTCACTGTTGTTAAGTACTATTTTACGATTTCAATAACAACAAATGAAATAATTGCATAGTCTGTTTCTATTTCGTAGGTGAATTCGGTGATTTAAAACGGAATCAATTGAGAAAGTTTGTCAATTATATCGAATACAATATTTACAGATTTAAAATTTGACCTTATACTTCTTATTGTATGTATATATGTATAGAATGAACTCTGCAATCGACGTATGTAACCCGAGGTGGTTCATCCGTAGGAGGATCACTTTCTGTTCCGCAAGACAATTACGTTCACTTATGAATCACGATGTAACTGTAGATAGAATTCAATTGATAAAAAATCAAATAACTCTCATAGCAAACCATTTATCGTAAAGTGTGACCTATCATTAGTTTTGGGAGATCAATAGCTACACAAAAATAAAATAGACAATCCAGGTCCATATTTCAATAAATAAAGTTAATATGGGTATCTACAAAACGTCGCATCTGAAAAATATAATTATGCTCTTGAAGAGCATACAAAATATATGTTTTGTCAACCTTAATTTCGTGATGTACCACAGAGTAATTAATTTAAGGTAACTTTCTAGATTTTAGGACTATCTCTACGTCGAGGAACTCAAGAATATGAAGTAACTACGATGACGTAATTTCCGAAATATTGGTTTGAAACACTTCTGCACCATAAATGTATGATTGTGATACGTAATTATAACCAGAAAAATACTGTTGCCATAATGACACATACAGTAGAAAGATTTAATTCGGAGAACTGAAGATTGATGCCAAAATTATCACTAACAGAAGCCCCAAAAACAGAACAGTACCTATTTTGACAACTTTAAAGCGATTCGCAATCGTTTCCACAATAGGTCACGGCAGGGAAGTCAAGAAGCACACATAGCCATCATGTCAAAAATAGTCTAGATTAATTCAGAGAAGCTCAAAACGGGCACTTTCGCGAAAATCCGTACAAAATACTACGTATAGCGACGGACGTAAAAATGTATGAAAATTTTCTCACTATCGAGTGGAATAAAAATTGTCTGAAGTTACACCTATATCTATTGAGGATTACAAATTTCATAATGTAGTTTAAAATTTTAATTTGCTAATAATTATGAATATTCAAACAATAGTAAAAGAGATCCACAACATCGAGAGAATTGGATTTCTCATAATGATAAAATATTCTTACATGAGAAAAAATGCCCGGTAGTTGTCAATATGAAATATTCCAATAGATATCGACAATATGTTAATTGCTAATCACTAGAAGAAGATTATTGTAAACTCTCACCAAGCAAGTGTCTTCAACCAACTCAAGAACATCTTAAGCATATCTTTTACAATGCATTAATTTTTCGCTAGAGTAATATGAACATATTCATTTGTTGAAACGGGTTTCCAATTTACACAAGCGAATTTAAGTGGGAATTGCGAAGAAAGTGTCTTCAATGTTTACCTGGAAGTACGTATGTCGTTCCAGCGGTGCCACGTTTATGATTTGCTCATTAGATGTAGCGATTGCAGTGGCGGATTCAACAATACAAGTATCTCATTATCTTGCCGAGAGGTTTGATCACATATGAATAGGGAATAATGGACCTGTGATGTGGCCTGCAAACTCTCCAGATCTCAATAGTCTAGATACACATAAACATATAGCATATAAACATTATAACATATAGAATACTAATGAGAATTATGAAATTGTGATTTTTCACTGACAATAGTTTGTAGTTGTGGATCAATTTTACTTGTACCAATTATTAAAAAAGAATTAAGATGCTCAGCGGTTAACTTAGATCTGTAAACATTCTCTGTGTACTTTTGGAGAATGTTTTCTCACAAAAGTAAGTAATACCAAAAACAAAAAACAACCCACGAGCAAATTGAGATTTGACTCTATTCTGAGTTTATACTCTTCTATGAATAGCTACTACTCTCTTTATCAATAGAATAACACGTGTTAATAGTAAATTATTCTATGAGTGCGTACTCATCTCTATATAACCTACAAATGTCAAAGTGACAACCTAAAGGTCCATATACACCTCACCTGAAGGTGACCACGCACTATCCAACTAAACCCTTACAAATGCGTTGCACATAAAAAAGAACTGATTGTTAGCTGTTCGTTGGGCGTAGCCCGGGAGAACAGCTAGTGTACAGTATATATACCAACAGGTTCGAAGAGGTTAAGGTTAGATGTCATGATGGCACTAACCAATTCTGCTATGAACTATGGATGACATAGATTATGTCAGCTTGAATTTAAACTTCTTCATTTTATATTTCCTTCTTCCATTCAGAAATACAGTAAAGTGTAAATGTTTGAAGGCTAATCCGATCGAAATATGCATCTCTTAATTTCTTCGAATGACCTTAACTGTTACACGACTCGGGTACACATGAGGCGATAACGTCAATCTGCGGTATTTAATAAACAAAAACTTGATTATAACTAGTAATTAATGCGATAAATCACAATTTTATGGTACCCAATGAAAAGTAACAATGAAACACTAATGAATCAATAAAATTTGAAACAAAAGATGGAAGACCGTAAAAAAAACAATCGTAAGGTTCCTCGTAACAAAACTTGTTCTGTTTCATTTAACGTATAGCATTCGGTCTGAAACGTTCTTAGGGGTAACTTTGTAATCAAGATGAAGTTGTTCGTTGCGCTTATGTTGGCCATAGTGCTTGTGCAGGTGAGTTTTCCGAATATTTTTTACGGGTCAATTATACATTTGTATAAATTCATACAAACTGATGGTGAAGATGGATATAATTTCCAATTTGCACATACAGTGTTGTAATTGAAAATAATCACCCTTATCCACTAAGAAATCTGTTAAAGTAGCCATCATCAGAGTAAACTAAATTATAAATTAAAATGTGCCTGTTTAAATACTATTTGGTGATAATAATGCAAAGAAGAGGTTACTCTCAGCTGAAGATGAATTGGAATTTGATAAATTGCTTTTTCGTTTGTCTGTACTGTTTTTTAAAAGTGAAAAACTGTCTTGAGAAATGGTGTGACTTGTATTTAAAATATGTTCGGCTAACGCCAATTTTTCACAATTATTTTCCTTTATATGGGCAAAATGTTCCTTATTGTCTAGGAAATAAAGCAGAAAAAAGGCCAAAGTAAGTAAAAAAAAATCGGCAGAACAGATTTTGATACTTTCTTTTAATCGATTCTAGAAGTCATTTAAAGAAAATGTTTCCAGTTTAATTTTTCATGATATGCATCTTAGCATTTCTACGGAGTCTTTTTGATTGCATTTCCAGGAGTTAATATTAAAAATGTTGAAAAAATGGCCAAATATAGCCAAAATAGGCCAGAATTCTTTACTGGGAACTTTTTGGGGTTGCTGGTCACGATTGCGGTGCCAGATTCAAACTATAATGCACCTGCGGCTCAGGACATTCTGGTACTATCGTCGTCTCCAGGGAATTTGGCAAAATATGTTTTGAAAGGGAGGAAAACTTATTGGGGAGGTTCTTCTGATATTGCCGGTCATGGCCATGATACTCAATAGTAACTTGGTGGTCGTGTCCAGGGATTGTTTTTTTAATATGCTCTGAAATGCAACCAAATTCATATCTCGGGAGTTTTTGGGGCCGCTGAACACGATTCCGGTGCCAGATTCAAACTACCATGCACCAAGGGCTCAGCATCCTGGTCTAACGTCGCCTCCAGGGATTTCGTGAAATAATTTTTTGGAATGGGATGAAACTTATGAGGGAGGTTCTTTAAAAGTTATTAAAAGTTATCGTTGTGACCTTAACCTTAATAGTCTCCTGGTAGTCATGATACCCTGATGACTTAGGCCATCTCCATGGATTGTTTTTTATTATATTTTGGAATGCAACCAAATTTGTCTCTTGGGTTTTTTTTTCAGGCGCTAATCACGATTCTGGAGTTGGATATAATCGACTATGCATCTTATAAACAGATTTGTGATGTCGGCAAAAAAGAGTTCAAAAAATAATAAAAAATTGATTTTGAATGTTGAAAATTTTAATAATTGAGTTTGTTTTTTCAAGACTCAATCTATAACAGATAAGTTTACAAGAAAAACAACCAAAACAATATTGTAAAACACGAACTTCAACTTGAACTTTTCCAATTATTTATTAGAAATATTATATAAGTAAAAATCACGTAGTTTCTATTATTATTATTATTTTTATTATTTCTGATTCCGACTCCAAAATCGTGGTCAGGGTTATTAACAAATAAAGAAAAAAGAAATGTGACATTTTTATTCATTTTTATATAATATGCACACTCAGAACTTGATTTTTTGACAGAATTGATGAGATGTATTTGGGCGATTCAAAAATGAGATTTTTCTAGTAACATACGTATCTATTTGTATTGATTTCTTTGATATAGTTTATCTGATTATTAAAATAGATTAATTTTAAATACACATTACTCTTGGAATTTTGGCACAATTCTTATACTTGTTCATAAATTATTTGTTTATAGCAATTGAAGAACTTATCTATGCATTTAAAGACCATAATAGCAATAAAATCGTACTCAGTACGAAAACGAGTATAAGCTCAACATTTTGGTCAAATTCGTGTATCTAATAATAAACATAATTTGTTTATAACAAGTTAGCAAATTTGTGAGTATACACTCGACGATATTGATGATAAAATATAACTCAGAATACCAAAATTATCCGAAAACGACCCTAAACTCGGAGTTTAGGTCGAATTAATCTATCTTGTTAATAAATAAATTGTTTATAACAAATGAAGGTAATTTAACTATTTGTTCAACTAATTTCACATGTTCACTGACCAAAAATAGTTTTTATCCGTTTATTTATTGTTTATAAACAATATAAACAATTTGCGCAACTTTATTTGTGGTCACCTTTTTTTCTGATGACATTCTAAAGAGAATGCATTTTGTCCCGTCAAAATCGGAACTATAGTGTTCCTATAATATAAGTGATGAAAAATAAAGTAAAAAGTGAAAATCAAACTCTTAATAGTTATTTTATTCAAGTTTTTTGAATTTTCCTTTCGTAATAGCTGATTCTATGCATTATTATATTATTATATTTCACTTCGCTATTTTTACACTTTTTCCGTTGTTGTTAACAGATGACAAGCGCCGATGTGTCAAAGCCAACTGTACAATCGGCCAGAGATGAATGTTTGAGGAAAACTGACACAGACATCAATCTTTATAAACGTATCAAGGATAGGGGTGTGGCTGCAGACCCGAGATTAGAGCCTTTCTTGGGATGCCTTGCCCGAAAACTGTCGAAAATACTCAAGGACAGTAATATTAATACGAACGAATTCGTTGTCAGGTTCCGATCCAATGGACCTACTCCGCCAGAAATACCGTTCGCACCGAATTGTCAAAGCTATAGCGGTGATATGATAGCATTTGCCCAATGCGTGATGGCCTCGATGTAATGTTTTGTAGTATCTCATACATAGTACTAAAACTGGATTACTTTGATTGTGTTCTTTTTATTTCGAACTCCCTACTTGTTTCCATTGAACTGTTTTCGATGGTAATCGCGCACTAGTGCGGTAAAGTATCTCATTACGAAACTTATATCAGTGTCGTGATGCTTGACATTACATATTGGTAGTGGGTAAATATTATTACTTTTGTAATTGTAAATCAATAATTTATTATGGAGGTTCTTACACATTGTTCAATAGTAGGTTAGCTTTAGTAGACAAGTACGTCTGAAAAATTGCGGCAACATTCACCTGCCAACATTTTTCTTGTATAAGGACACCAATTAAAAATCCAGATAGAAAAATGCTGTTCTCAAATGATTCCTTTTTTAGTTACGACTGAACAAACTGAAAACACAATTTTTGTATATAACAAGTTGAATCGGATAAAAAAAAGAAATTTTACTTTGTTGAATATCACTTTTATTTAAAAAAAACATTGCAATTTCTAACTTTACAGTTCATTAAAAAAACATATAATAAAAAAACACTGAAATATCATAGTATTTATACGAAATTTAGAATGAAGTGAATCGCTTCTAAGAATTAATGGTACACAAAGCTACTAAGGTTAATTATGTTGTGATAGTAAACGAAAAGGATTTAAACTGTCACTTTATGGTTGTCTCGTTTTTCCCTGTATAAGATGACCTTGTCAAATATAAAATACGACATTTCGTTTTTTGGAAATCATCAACTTTATTTTGTAAATACGGACCTGGAATTCTTATAGTTTACTTAGAATCCTCTCTGTATTATGAGAAGATTGACGTATCACATGGTAAAATTTTGTTCTTGACGTCAAAATTTATAAAAAATTAAACAGTTTATGAATTTTTGTTAAGAACAGCACACTATAGTTTTTATTTAAAGTCAATTTTACGTTAAAAAATTTAAATACGTGATACGTTTTTTTTTTAGAATTCAAAGAGAATTCTAAATGAGATACAAAATTCCCACGTCCGTATTTAAAAAAATAAAGTTGACGATAATTTCCAAAAAACGAAACGTTGGATTTTATATTTGGCAACGTCATCTTGTAGAAGGGACAAAGTGGCAACAATGAAGTGTCATGTATTTTGAGATATCATTCCAAACAGTCAGGAAAAATGAAAAAGATTATGAAAAAATTCGCTCATTTTCGAATATCTTCGGAAGTATTCGCATTTTTTTAAATTTCCAAACGGTAGTTAGTTAAGCATCAAAATTCACAACTCTGCTCCAATTTAACTTCGTATCTCTCATAGTTTCCGAGATCTCAATGATGTGGCTCGAATTTGAAACATCCTGTATATTTCGTCACTGCTTTTGATTATTCAGAAACAGTTTAGTCGCAATCTGATGATAGAATATACATTCGGACATAGTCTGTCAGAATGATATATGTTACAATATAATCTTTAATCATAGAATAGATACTTTCTAAAAGCTTCAATATCTAGAGCCTTTAAGATACTACCATGGATCAAAAATAACATAATATACAACACATTTTTTAATCAGTTTCTTTACATTTCAAATTTAGGAATATATTAATTGAACCCAAGCTAGTAAAATCTAAAATAGTTGGTGAAGGAACGTCGAAAGAAGAACACTCATACCGAAGTATAGACTTCCCATCAACAAAGTATGCAGTATAACAAACCTGAAATCAATAAAAAATTAATACATTTATTAGACAACGTTTTAAATAAGTGAATAAAATTAGCTATTAAGCCATGTAAATCAAAATCTTCACTCGTAATCGCGAAAATGTCATCAACACCAGCAAACTTTTGGGAACTGAATAAATTTTAATTTTGTTAGAAGTGAAATATTTTTGCTCCATACATAAAGATGTAAGGATCACGTATTCTGTGCAGTTTCTATCGGAGATATTGATATTTGAAAGTCATTTCTTCAGAATGTTTATCGACTCAGGGATTAGAGTATTTGTAAATGGTGAATTATTATTATTATAATTTAGTTTACTCTGATGATAGCTACTTAGTAGCCAAAAAGTCATCAGTACTTCTATAGTATTTTAGTGGATAGGGCGATTATTTTTAAGCTATTGCATATAGCTTCTATCGCGGGCTTTGAGTGCGGCGACCGAATCAAGAAATTCCGTAACGAAAAATAATGTAAGACCTAAACACCTAACATGTGTCACATTAATTAATTAATTTGAAGTTTCTAAAAGTGAGAAATTTCGCTATTTTATACGAATGTTATAACACTCTAGCGCTTTAGACTCCGGGATTTTCACGTGGCCTATCGAAATTAGAAGGTTCGGAATATCTAAAAACATAATTGCATGAACTCCAGACGTCCTATGTAATTAGCTACGAACGAAATCATTTTGACATATGTCTCTAGGAGCTCGCTACGCGTCAGTTAGAGTTTATACGTTAGACGCGCGTAGCAGAGACCTGAGAGTACCTGTTTCTATTAAGCTATTGCATATATTGCATATAGCTTTTATCGCGGGCTTTGAGTGCGGCGACCGAATCAAGAAATTCCGTAACGAAAAATAACAGGAACTGGTTTATGTTGCGCTCTCTCGGGTGACTAATATTGAAAAATTGTATATCACGACAAAAAACGATAATTCTACATTCAAGTTTTATAATAATCGAAAGCAAACTGCATCGACTGCATATTTGTTGCAAAAATTCAAACGACTGCCTTTAAATAGTGTTCAGACGACAGCTCAAAGTGTCTTAGATTTCATTAGTAATAGAAATGGCATTTCAATAATGACTTTCAATTGCCAAAGTCTAAATAGTCACAAATACGATTTACAAGATTCAGTTACGAGACAAACAAATGTGTTACTTCTTACCGAAACTTGCATGGCGCATGATAATCCGATTGAAATACCTAATTTCAATTGTATTGTTCAATTCAAACGAGATACTGTTCCAAAAGGTGGGGTAGCTATTTACCAAAATAATAATAATGTTACTAATGTTCTGACTCCGAATATTGAAATACATATTGCACACGTTAGCGATGTTAATGTTAGGCGCTCATTTGTTGGAGATATTTGTGCGTGCTTATGCAAACTTAGAAATGGCCTACACATAGTCATGGTAGCAATTTACATTTCTCCAAATCCAAAATTGGACGAGGTAGAGCATTTTATTCATCGCACTTTACTAGAGTACACTGAAGAAGGGTCGAAAATACTTGGTACAAATGGTAATAAATTTCCACTTATCTTGGCTGGCGATTTCAACATCAACTTCGCTGATAAAAAATCAGAGCGGTTGACAACTTTTCTTTCGGAAAAATTGAATTTGAAAATGAATAATGATCCACAAGAATCCACAACAAAATATGGGACCACCATTGACGCGGTATTTTCCAGATATTTAGAGGATATCAAGTCTCAAACTTATGTCTCTTATTTTAGTTATTCAGTTACCATAATAAACCTATAGTTTCAATGATAACAAATTCCTGAATAACCTACATGTATTGTAAGATAATAAAAATATTTTAAACGATATTAACTTCTCATTTATTCAATAAAAGAAAAAAAAAGTTTTCTTATCGGTCACCACGCTCAAAAGTAACTTGAATTAATATCAAAGAAAAAAACTTGAATTAAAATATCAAAGAAAAAAAAATACTGCATAAATTAAAAATAAATAAATAATTATAATTGCATAAGTTGAGAAAAAATGCTATGCAATAGCAGTCCCCGAGTGCCACACGTATCTTATTTTTTATCAATAGTTTTATAGTATATTCACTGTGTGAACTCTTTTATAGTTTATTAGAAAAGATTGAGATACCATTACTAACTTTCATGACTTGGTGAGAGTGTATGGTAACTTTTTCATCATTGGAGGTTCTTAAACAGGATTCAATTGATTCAAAATGAAATAGGAGAGTATCTTGATGATCCTTGAAAATCTAAATAAGATAACTCACATACATTGCCTTCTTCGTGCAGATTCAACATTATCTATCGATTCTTTCATCAAATGTTCACGTAATCCTGTATAGTATGTTTTGAAATAAGTCAACCAATTCATTTGTGCCATACCGAACGGGAACAGTTCTTTTTCATATGTGTTCATATTATACCATAACTTCACAACGTTATCATTAGAATAAGTCCATTCCTGTTTGGTGAAGTAGAAGAAAATATCGCAGCTATTGTGATATCTCTTGTACATTGGCAGCAATCTGAAAGGTGAAGATAGAAAAAAGTAGTTAGGAAGATGTCCGACATTTTAATACAAGAAAAAGAGAATTGCATTATATGTTCCAAAAGAACTTCAGATTGTTTACAATGCAATTACTTATAATTTGATAATAGAAAAAAAACAGGAAAAACTTTGTACTGACAACTACAAATTATAAATTTATACAGATGCCTTTAGCTAAAATAAAATAAAATAACTATAGGACTGAATAGGTGAAATAAAGCACATGATAGAATCATTATTATGGATGAATGGCGTATATTCAAATTTGTTAAGCACGGTGCTACATCCTACCGACTACGCCATCCCTCAATGGAATGGCTTTGTTTACACATTGTTAACTTACCTTAAGCGCTTTCCAAATAGAATACTGACCGTATCGACGAATAGGGCTGGTATTATGTGATAAAGTAGCCTGAGGAACAAGTGCCACTTATAATTATGAGTGATATTAAATAATGATGCCCACAACATTTTCAGTGGGGGGTATCTAACGGCATGAGAATCGGTGATTGTACAAAATTCTCTCCAGGTAATGGGATTCTCTGGCCCCGATACATAATTATACACTGTGATATCGTTTGAAATGCTGAAAATAATAATAATAATCTATAAGCTATTGAAAAATGAATTACGCAAATAATGCAACTCTACAGATACACAGATGGAGAAAACTGTTTTAAACTATCAGTTCTGTTAAAACCTATTGACCTAGTTTTGATATTGTCCTATAGGGGACACTACAGTTTTACAGTATACACTATGAATTATCAGCTCTCTGCAAATCCAATTTTGATATTATCCGATTGATGATGCTACAATATACACTATGTTTCAAAAAGAAGCACAATTATAACCTATAAAAGAGTTCACACTATAAATACACTATTATAACACTAAAACTAAGAAATAGCCACCTTTATTCAAAGAAAATACTGGTAAAATACCTACTGAGAACCTTTCAGCTACCGAGTAGCCAATATCAATTGAAAATCAAAATGAGGCTGTTCAAATACTATTTGCAATGAATGAGGAATATAAGGGAGTACCCTCAGCTGGAGATAATAGTGAATTCATTAAATTGTTTACACATTTCCATCCATTTTAGATTACTCAGATATTTGTCATTATTGTGTTTCAAAAGTGATAAGCTTTCTTTAGAAACAGTGTAACTTATACTATTTTTCAAAATTATTTTTCTATGTGCCAAAATCCCGGATTTGTCGGAGTCAGAAACTTCGTCAAAGGTGTTGCTTTTTAGCAGTTTTTAAACTATTCTTACATCTATAAAATTATGGAATTTATTAAGTGAAACTTTTAAATGTTATTGAACTATTTGAAGGTAGTGACTGTAATTTGGTTAATTGGTTGTTTTGTTCATAAATTAAGTTATCGATCAAAGATTTGCTTATGTTAGTTTTTGTTAAAGTGCTCCATAACTTCTGTAAACGATAGAACTTCTGAAAATAATAGGGGTCTTTCATATAAAATTTTTCCCTAAATCACTTCGTTTCCGAAAAACTGGAGTTGACGTTTTGAAAAAGTATTACATTTTCTTCATTATCTCCTAAACAAATGAAGATTTTATAGTAGTTATGGAGTTTTCTACGCATTTAAGCCCCTCAAATTTCTGAGCCAATGATCGGAAGTCATCATTGTATACATATTCGAAAACTTTGATTTATTTTCTATTAAAAACTATTCTCAATAAATTTCACTTAGAGACTTCCTGTTCGAGGTATTTTAATTTTTCTAATCTGGGTTATCTTGAAGAATGAAGAAAATTTAATAATTTTCCGAAACTATGAAACGAAGTGAAGAAGATCCTATCATTTTTAGACATTCTATGGTTAACCGAAGTTATGAACAAAAAACTGAAACACCCTGTATAAAGACGATATAAGTTTGTATCGGGGATATTAATATTCGAAAGCCATTTCTTCACAACGTTTATCGACTCAGGTATTGAGGTATTTGTAAATAGTGAAACAACATCAAATGAAAGTATCACCAGGTTCAAATTTAAATCTTTCAATTTTTTAATAAGTTCCAAAGAATTGGACAAACTTGGTGGGACTTGCTAAATTCCTCAATTAACCATTCTGCTATGCTATATGAGGGACAATTAATGTTTGGAACGATTGGTTCCATGGAATTACCTGGTTCACGAAGAAAACTATTTCAAATTATCTGTTTTCTTCAAACTTACTGACTTACTTTTGATATTGACCGACAGATGACTCTACTAATACGCATATTGGTTAAGAATAAGGAATGATAATTTTCTTACAAATACACTCCCGAAATACACTTCATATTGCAGATTTGGTATTTGCGCTTAGCTACATATAAATAATAATAATTATGGCACCGTAATTTAAAATGCAACGCAAGGACACTTTTTTATTGGAACGTAATCATTGAAATGAACGTAATTAATTGCAAATTGCGAAACTTATAATAGTGATTTAATTTTTTTAATCAATAGTGGACATCGATAATCGACAATAATATTCACGTTAGTGCTAATCCAATGAAAAACAAGAAATTAATTACAGTTAACTGATTGATTGGTTAGTTTTTATGAATCATACAAAAACACAACTGGTGATACCCTAGTTTTTTTTATGTAAAAATATCTGCAGGTGACGAAGTGGTCGATAAGAATGATATATTTTGCACAATTTCAGGTACCTATACTATGAAGAGTTCTTATAATTCAAGTACTTACAATTATTATAGCTGATAAAATCTTGAAATATCTTCAAGAAACAAAAGATAAATGTAGCTTTCAGACCAAGCTAAAAACTTTCAACATATTTTTCAATACAAAAACTACATGTAATAAGCTTCGAAAGTCAGCAGGAGTTTACAAGTTAACTTGTGACGAATGCAATGCCCTATACATCGGTCAAACAAGTGGATCGTTTCAAGTTAGATAAAAAGACCATTTCGAGTCATTTCAATTGAATAAAAGTAACTCAAATTTTTCAAACCACTTTATGGAAACACAACACCGTTTTCCTCCATTAGAAAACCTAAATATTTTACATACAATTACGAAGAATAGAAAACTTAATCTATAGGAATATCCAAACACAATAATTCATCAAAAAATCTACGGACAGCTTCATTCAAATTCTAATAATTATAGCTTTGGGATCTAATCAGTGACGTCTTATGTAGTTCCAGAGTATGGTAGTAACCTTTCCCAATTATAGGAGTTTAATAGTTAATTTTGGTAAGTTCTTGAAGGGCTTAAGATTCCATAACTAACCTTTCCATGTTTTTACTTCCAACATCCCATGCAGCTACGATCATACAAGACACGCACATATCTACTGGTATTACGTCACTAACTTTATTACCATCTAAATAGATTGTTCTTACTAAACCCAAATTGGTTGCTACGATCAAACCTGTTGGTCCGTTCATATTATCAGTCCATCCTGGTATTGGTTCTTTGAAAGTAGATATCACTGAAAAAACAAAGAAAACTAGCTTTTGGCAAAGATTTTGAAACGGGTGTCTGATAATCTAGTAGAGTTTAAAGCAACCAAAACTCAAGCTTGCATATTCTCCAAGAAGGCATCCACAATCCCTAATAGGATGATGTCAGGTACAACTATTCCTATGAATTTTTCCATATTCACGCTCGGGATATCCATCCACCTTATCATGAGATGATCATGTGAGGTCCATTGCGAAAACCGCTTCACAAGAACTTGGTTGTTTTCAAATCCCAGCAGCTTATCATAATCTACAAAGCACAGATTCGACCTGTCCTGGAGTACTGTTCACATGATTGGCTTTCGGCTCCCAAACATACGCTGAGGCTCTTGGATTCTATCCAGAAGATAGCTATTCGTCTGATTGATGATGACACACTTTGGACTTCATTGACCTCTTCAGAACATTGAAGGCTCACAAAATATTATGATTGACACATGCCCACTTTGGGCATTCCTCCAATGTGTTTCTAGCTGGCCAGCCACTCTAGGTATTGAACACACCAGAACGCGAAAAGTTGCTCAGAGTTCCTTATATGTAGACTCCACAATGTTAGCGAGGTCTGAACCGGTGCAGGCTCAACACGTGCTTCACCGCATCGCCCTCTTCTTCACATGCGTTGCATTACACAGCTGGTCATCCACTAGATAGACCCATGGTATGCATGTGTTTCTAAAGAGCTAATCACCTCTTTAGAAATGGTGTCTCTCTCAGAATGTTGATGATTCCAAGGTGGGATTATTGAAAAATACGTTGCTGTCTTGTCCAATTACGATACGAACAACTTTTGACCGTTTTTGTTTTTGTTGTCATGGTAATTTCAATTAAAACGCGTTTTCATTTGGAGCAAATATAAACATGTGGAGTCCGCATTACATTGGTTTTATTTCTGTCTTCTGGTTGCTGGATTGATTTAAGAGGATGACCTATTGGTCAGAATAATTGGTTCTATTTAGGACCATAGTTGTGAAGTATGGAACTGTCAAAAACTCTTGCAAGTCTAGGCAACAAGAATAAAGTGCCTATTATCTGGTTACTCGGGTATTGAGGGGAAGCAGGCAGCAAATTCTCTTGTCGGGGTGGGTGGAACTCAAAAAATCACCAGAACCAGTGCTTGGCATATTTGCAAGCATGGTTAAAGCCCTGTCCACGGCTTAACACAGCTGTCCACAACTAAACACCTGTCTTGTTCAAAGCTTTGCAGATGATGGTACACTTCATACCGCTTTTTCATCTAGATCCCCTATACCATCCAATGAAGGTAAGGAAGCGAGACTTAGACAGGATGACGCAGTTAATGGGAATATGGCAAATATTTTGAAATGGGGATCTGACAATCATGTAGAGTTTAATGCAACCAAAACTCAAGCTTCCGTCTTCTCCAGGAAGGCACCCTCTCATGGGACAATCATGTGAGGTCCATTGCGAAAACCGCTTCACAAAAGTTTGGTTTTCTAATCCTTGCCAAGCGCTACTTCACATCCCAGCAGCTACTCATAATTTACAAAGCACAGATTCAACCTGTCCTGGAGTACTGTTCACATATTTGGGCTTCGGCCCCCAAACATACGCCGAAGATCTTGGGATTCCATCCAGAAGAGAGCTCTCTAGAACATCGTGGAAAGGTTGGCAATCTGTCCATTTTCTAGAGATATTTCCATGGTCGATGTTCATTAGAAATCTCGTCTATTATTCCACCACGAGAAATTCCAGATACGTGGACTAGACTAGTTCAAACTAGTTACCCCTGCCGAAACTTGCCGAACTTCTCGCTACCAGATTTCATTTTTCTATCGATCAGTGAAGCTGTGGAACTCATCACCTAGAGAGTTCTTTCCCTAACCTCCAAAAACCTTCAAGAAAAATGCCTATCTCCTCTCCCTACATCCATTGCTGACTCCCAAAATGTTCTGGAGGAAACAATCATATTTGTTTTTAATAAATTTAATACAGAATCATTTCAATAAAAGGAAATAACTACTAAAAGAGTGAAACCAATAAAAGACGACGATGTACTCGTAGCATTAATTTTTCTCCCTAGAGGGGAAAAGTACTATTTTGCTCCCTCAATTGAGGGAGCTTCCTATATACGGAGTAGAAAAATTGAGTCTTATGACTGATATGTATACCTATGGAAGGACGAAAAACTCCTGTCGGTATTCCTTTGCTAGTATGCTTTATCACAGACTCTCCTAAGGCTTTAGTAAAAGTGTAAGTGTTGGGCCATTGTCCTATTACCCTACAAAGGAGATGATATAATTAATGGCCAGTTCATCTAGCCCGTTATCAGAATTAAACTACATACTGTACTAATGAAGGCTAATTGGTCAGTTATACAATATGTCTCACTAACTTGGAACCATATGGAAGACTTTTTTATTATTAATTTTAGGAATAAAAGCTATTCTTCATAAGAAGTTCTGCGTATTCTAAAATCTTAAATACAATCATCAGGTAATGCATTTTCTCAGTCTAAAAATATGAATTTTACTCAAGAGTAAAGTACCTTTACATTTGACAATATCGAAAATCGTTTTAAAGAAAAGTTGATCAGAACTAAAAACTACGTTCAAATATGCATTTACATTGAAAAAATTATTTTTAATCTATTGCATAGCTTTTATCGCGGGCTTTGAGCGCAGCGACAGAATCAAGAAATTCCGTAACGAAAATAACCTAACACCCCTCACTCTGCCTACCATGTAGCTCGGCCGAGCGTTCGCTCGTGTATGTATATGGTACGACTGTACGAAGCTCGCACGGATCGAGACGAGCTGCTCCGAAATCGGACGAATACGTGAGCAGCTGTTTGTGAGAAAGTATATAGGTGTATAGCTATCTATCATATTTTTATAATGCCACATTCACCGCATGTGCGCTCCGTACGTATACATGTAGGTATATATACTGTTGTAGATACTGTTCCAAAAGGTGGGGTAGCTATTTACCAAAATAATAATAATGTTACTTGTAATAATCTGAAAGGCTGGTATTTGGGAGCAATTGAATAAACTTATTTATATGGTTATTGCACACAAGCCAGGTAAACCAAATTCAGCTCAGATATTACTAGGTTATGTATTTTTATTGTTCCCTCAGGTCAAAGCCCTATGGGATCCAATGAGGCTACGGAGAGTGAAAACCTTATTGTAACTATTGCTATGATAGCTACCCTTCTATGCAACTCGAGGGTTGCAGAGATAGTAGAATGCAGGGTACACTACGAGAAGTGCCCTGTCGTTGGTAGTATGGTTTAAAATTAGCTGCCACCAGTCCCCTTTTACAGATGTTTTAGAGAATAGTTCAGGGAACGGAACTAGACTCGAAGGAGTTCCTCTCCAGTAGCACTTGGTATAAATAGTTTAGTAGCGGGGCCCTTCCTGGCCGATTTATACACTAGGCTAGTATGACAGCTTCACGTTGCTGAAGATGTTCGGAGTGACAAACACGACAGGATTGTTCACCTCCACTACAAGGTTATCTAAGGGATGGTGTTTCAATGAAGAACAATGAGAACAGTATAAGTTGTATATTGGAGAAAAGTTAATTGTATACAAAATAAAACAATAAAGATTACACGGATGTATATATAAGTATATATACTAAGTCCCATACATATAAACTTAAAGGGAAAAATATGTCATATAACCAACAAGAACAAACAATGAATTTAAATTAAGCCAATTTAATTTTGATGCTAGATATCTGAATAGTATATAAAAAAACAATATATAATAAATTGCATAAGACTTTATCGAGACCGATCAATCAGTGAATTATTGATTTGCCTGATGTAACGAAGCCAGGGAGTTGTTTCTTTGGGGGCTAACCTTAATTCTGAAATGGATCTACCACTCTGACGGAGTAACTATGGTTATAAAGTGAACCAGAGGGGCCACTGATAGTAAGATTGAGATCCCCGAAGGGTGACTCTCTAAATAGATCCCCTGTTGTTTTTATCCACAGCTACCTGGTTCGTTATGTATCGGTAGATCGAGTGAATTACACAACAAATAATCAATACAATGAAACTCTAGTTGTCCCGATGAACTCAAACACTTTCTGTCAAATTAGCCGCTGATGGCTAACTCTCCCTGTCCTTAAAGATCAGGGTCTCAATAGGGGTTTTTAGACCCCTTGAACTTCCAGATAAAAATTAATAATAATAATAACTACCCTTGTAGCAACTTTTGAATAGTGAGCTATCCCCAAATAATTATATCTTTGACCCTACAATTACGGTAACACTGATTCCAATTATACCTATCCTAAGTAGGTCCCTTAAATACACTATAAAATATGAGAAATTCGCAGATGGATCGATACACTTCTAGTAAGTCAAAATACCCTATTAATGCTTACATTTACCGGGGTGATGACCTCAGAATTTTTTGGCTTGAACACAGACTAAACAGCTTTCTCTAAAGACTTACCCTGACTTAGTACTTAATCCTTAATCCACAGGGTAACTTAGACACTTGAGCTTACACTTCACGGCTTACACAAAATGTATTACGCGGCGTCTTTTTGTTAATTTTATAAATTACACCACGAAGCTAGTTCTCTCTCGCACCCAGATCAAAATTATCTAAACGTTAAAGGCAACAAATTCTCCAAAATATCAAATTACTATAGACTTCTATCATCAAGTTACTAATGACGTTCTCCACAATTTCTTTTATAGGTTATTATAGATTCTAGTTACCAAATAATATTCCCTAAATAGCAAATGATATTAAAGTAAAATGTAAGTTCTCTTGAACTGGTACTTGAAATGATTTAAGGTGAATGAAAATAAACTATAAGAATGATACAAATTGATTTGAATGACTTAATTTACTTTGAGTAATAACGAAAGAGTAATATAGTTGCAAAAATTAGAAATCTTGTAACTTGTAATACAACAAAAACAATCAATTGACTACGTTAAAAAATATTAATTAAAAGAATTAAAGGATCTGACTTTGAGAGAGAGACTGAGCTATATGTACAATGAACTAGCTTACCCAACAAGGCACGAAAAAAAAGAACTGGAACTGCTCTTGCAAAAGAGTTTTCATTTTTATAATTTGTCTCCCCCCCGAAATTGGCCTCCTGATTCGCTAACCTAAAATTCAAACGGACCAATGAAGTTGGTTGTATCCCGTTGCACCTTGCACTAATACACAAATCTGTATTTAGAGTTGCCTGTATTCCCACATCGAGGGGCAGTGAGTGACCACAAAAAATGATTTCTCCAAACCCTGCTGACTAAGTAATTAACTCCGTATGCGTAGAAAGTGCAAGGTCCGCGGAATAGCGCCTCGAAGGCTCTAATTCTTAAAAATCACGTACAACTTGTAAAAGGTATTAGATGGCGTATCTCTGGCGCCAGACAGGAATTCCATTATTTCAATCTGAATAAAACTCTAATTGTTGAATATAGAATGTATATGTATAGTCTGTTCCTGTCAGGAATTTAGAAATTTTAGATTTGAAATGCCCGTAAAAACGGAACTACACTCTACGGAATGATTTGAGTTGTACTCTCATGTGTCAAGTATTCCTGGTTTACTTAGAGTGGCTTAATTTTCGGGAGTTTGCTCATGCTTACGCTACTTTGATTCAATCGTTAAAAAAAAAATAATAATCCCCCGGATTATTACATCACCCTCACCTTAAAGAAAGAGCGGGGTTCGGAAGGAACCAAGCTCCTTTCTACAACCGGTATTATACGTATGTTTTGATCCATCTGCCAAGTTCTGACCAGCGTGGGAATCTAGGGGTACTAGACCCACCTTCACGCTCAATATATGTATGATCATCAGTCCGATTGGACTTCCCAATAACCTAAATCCTATTCAACATATTCACGTGGATTTACCACATGACTACAACAGTACAATCCTTAAGAGCTAAACAATGAAAGTCTACTTCTGTTTCCATATTGTCACAACACTTTTTTCGGATTGACTTTTACGCACTAACCCGCACTGTCACTCGATGGTTTCACATACCAGGACGCTCGTGGAGACTGGACATGGACCTGCCGTACAACGAACCGGCTGCTGATCGTCTTCCCTCGCGTTCTGTCCAGTGGAGGGTTGGATACATCGCATGGGTGGCGGTGGAATCTGTGGTGGTGGAAACTACAGCTGCTTCTGGTTCCCTTGGGATGACATTGGTTGATGGAGCGGATGGAACTGCATCCCCTGGACTTCCATGGGCGTGATGTCGGTTGACTAGGAAGGCGGTGAGGGTGGTCCATAGACAGGCGAATAGGTGTAGACCCCATCCGAATAGCTGGTACAGGCTCCATCCGTTTAGGCCGACACCAATAACGAACTTCACCAATCGGAATATACAGTATAGGCCCAACAGCCCGTTCATGATGGTCCCTATGCTTTCGAACCAACCCCATATCTGCCGGATGGTGGACCTGACGAGACTGGTAACCTCTTCTTTGCTGAATAGTTTGAGAGTGTTGTACCCTTGGTCCAGAGACTCCATACCGGACACCCGTCGCGCTATCATCGTTTGGACTGCATCTCTTTCCATGCCGAAGATCAGGTTCCGTTGGCTTTTTCTCATGTCCTCGGATGTGTATAGTCCCCCTGCGCTAATCAGCTTGATCGGTTGGAACTTCAATTGGTCCTCTGCTTCAATCTCAATGGTCAGTGGTACAAGACTCGTCAGTGGTAGTGGGGAGAGGCCGATCCAGGTTCCCTCGACTTGGTACAAAGGTGGCATAAGGCTATTACATTCTATTTGAACAGCTACATTTTGGATGACGTGGGTCAACGGTGCCATGAATTTACTCTGGTTGTTAACCGTGATAGGGAGTTCGTTGAAGCACTGATCGGTCCTCCGCAGTACGGCCGGTCGGGGTTTACATTGGACTAGGTAGATTACCTCCCCTAGCACCTTTCCTAGGTATCCCGGTTCCTTCTTTATTGTCCATCCTACATCTTCGCGGGCATGTAATACGGTGGCCAACTGATTTTGCCAAATCTCTCGGCGTATTAGGCATCTCCGGTGAATTGTGTCGGCATACAGTCTGGCCCAACTGTGCTTGGTTGACTGCTCGATGTAGAGGAGCTTGCTGTTGACATAAGATAGTAGATCTATATTCGCTACCTCTATATTTTCCGTTGCCTTAGTGGGCGGTAGGCTGCTGATGTTTCTAACTAGTAGTTTCGGATGTTCGGTCTGCCAAACTTCGTGACCGCAGTGTTCCGTAAGAGAGATGAGAGCTAGCGCGAACACTTTGTCGGCTCGCTCTACTACAACATATACGTCTCCTTGCTTACTCCTTACTAAGTGAGCTTCCCCTTCGTACAGTGATACTAAATCCTTCTCGCAAGCCCCTAGTAAGTCTATATTCCAAGTGGTTTCGCCATAAGTCGAATCCATACAGTATCCCTTCAGGTAGTTACAAGCAATACCTCCGGCTAATGCGATTTCGTTTATCTCCAATTTTACTGTGGCCCAATAGTCCCGAAGGATAATTTTGACATTTGCCAACACCACCACTGAGGCCCATGTTTGACCGTCTTCTGAAAATCCACTGCCTATACATGACCCGTCCGCTTGTACGGATCCGAAAAGAGTCATGGCTGCATAAGTAGTACCATTTAATGTCAGTTTGTTTATGATGTGACCATGAACTCGTAAGGATTGGAACGAATGAGCTTCGTTGCATTTTTCCGCTCCTAGTTTAAATATGTAGCTTGATAATCCATTTGTTACCACCGAAGAGTGACTGTGCATGCCGCAGTGCGAGATGGTCCTTGTGACCTCTACCAGGCAGGCGCGTACGTATCGTTGTCCGTAATTCCGTTGCTGTAATACTTGGATTCGGCCTGCTTCTTCCTTATATTCCGTGGCTGGGTCCGGACAGGGAGTCACCGTCTTCAGTGAAACCATCGTTGTGTTTAACGAGTCCCCTTCACAGTTGTACACGATCAATCCATTCCCCATTTGAGTTAGGAGCGTCATCGCCAGGACGAGATACATCTTTGGCACTCTGAAATAGATCCCGAGAAAATGGGAAGAGAATCCAAAAACAAAAAAAAAGAATTTAGAACCAGGCCCTTTTTTGTGTGACCTAAACCCTGACCTGAACCCCCAAACCCCCATCATTGTATTAGTGATACCTAAAATTTGGGTATTGATCATCCACCGGAACACGAAAATAATAAAAACACAAAAAATAAATTAAGGGTATAATCCCCATACGACTCCCGACCATCTAAAGGTCTGTGTATACTTTTCATTCCGCTAGAGCTTTCTCGATTCCCTTTCTCTTCCCCTGGGGATACGTGATCTCCTTAACACATGGGGGAATCAATCCCTCCCTTAGGGTCCTCTACCCTCCGGCGCAGTGGTCCCGTTCACAGGTCGCTGCAGCCACGGAGGCTGGAAGATTTATATCACGTTTGCATGAGTTTCGGACTTATAGTAAGGGCTGCTCTTATTTTGTCCCATCCTCTGACAGTCTGAATTAACTATTTAGCTAGATTTCTACATCGACTCACATATACGGACGGCAATTATGACGACTTTGATTTTACTGAAGTCTTGCGGACTAGTGTCCAGTAATGATTTCCATCGGCTACAGGATGGATGACTTGATGGGGATCGGGCACAAGTGGAAGTCACAGAATAAAAAAAAAAGGAACTTAAGAAGGAGAAAAAAAAAAAACTCGCCTCGGTGGTACATATACTAAAATGGAACGAGGCGGAGAAGAGTACTGAGTCCCCCAAGAGGGCGAGCTGAGTAATTATTATCAGACGGCGTTCACATATCTTTTATTCGCTTCGGCGGTACATATACTAAATCGGAGCGAGACTGAGAAGATTACGGAGTCCTCCCAGATGGCGAGTTGAGCTTTTGGAAGGGTGGGTATGTGAATAACCGAAACGAACTAAATATAACCAAATAAGGAATATTTGAAGTGTCATACTGTTAAAAACAAAAAAAAAAAAAACATGCTTCATTCGATCCCTGACGCCCATAGTCACGGGTGTTATCCTCGCTGGAACCCTGGAGGGGTTTCGAGAAGATTAGGGGGGATGGACAATCACAGTATATCGGACCTAGGCCCCACCATAATCGGTAACACTCCTGACCATACGGTCCTCATTCATTCGCGCTTTCAAACTCGCAACCTGGGCTGACCACATTCACGCTGTTGCTATAGTCATCCAGATCCCCGGGTATATAAAGAGGAATGGGACATCTGGGTAACTATAACAACCCTCCCATCCCTATTCGGGGGGGTTTTACCCCTCGGCAAGGTAGAGCCCGCGTCCTATTCTTCAACTATTTAACTGTTACCCGGAGACGCAACGGGGTGTTCTCATTCAACATCCATCCTTACCCTCAGACCTACCAGAGAACGGAACAAAAGAGTGCCCTCATTTACGATTCTACCTACGTTGGCTGACCGGTTGTGGCCGTGACGCCTCTGAGCCAGAAGAGCTCACCCTATTATCTCGCGCCTGGTTTTTGGTTCCGATGGCGCGAGCGTGACATGTTCCCTCCGAACCTCCTATCTCCTCTCGACGCAAGCTTGGTACCACGATGGCGGTCGCCTAATACGCTTGGGGCGACGGAGAGCGATGGGGGTGTCCGTTATGTCTTGATGTGCCCGATTTTGCCTCCTGACGTCCGGTCTAGGTTCCGCCGGGCCCGGTAAAATTGCCGGGGGATGGGGTAATCGATAGATGTAGTCCCTTACTCTGGAGTTTTCACCGGCGGTGGGACTCACTTCAGGCGTACTGAGCTGTTCATTAGCTCGCCTGATCTCTTCCTCCGTATATTCCTTTTCTTCGTCCTGTTCCCCACCCCCTGGATAGGGTTTCATTCGATTTATATGCACCACGGCATCTTTTCTCGCTCCTAATAATCGAACCCTATAGTTTACCGGCCCGGTTTGCTCCAGTACTCGAAACGGCCCTTTCCACTTATTCATCAGCTTTTTGCTGAGGCCTCGCACCTGCGTTTCGTCCCTCACATAGACCAGGTCGCCTAGGCGACATCTCCGGGGCTTAGCGGTCTTGTTATATTGCCGCTCTCGATAATCGGCCGCTACTGCCATGTTCCGTTTTACTTCCGGATATACCTTATTCCATCTTCCCAGAAGCTCGGCCGCATAGTTCACGTCACTATCATAACGTGTTCTATTTTTCTCTAATTCCGTGGGGAACACTGCATCTCGACCGTATAGCAGGAAAAATGGGCTGAATCCGGTGGAAGTGTGTAGCTGCGTATTATACGCGAAAGCTAAATAAGGTACCCACGTGTCCCAATCTGACTGGTCCTTGCCCACGTAATGGGACAAGATATCCTTGATCACTCGGTGTGCCCTTTCTAGACCTCCATTCGTCTGTGGATGAAAGGGGGAGGTGCGACACTGTTCTATCCCTAGTATCTTACAGACCTCCTTCATCACGGCGGACATAAAATTAGAGCCTTGGTCCGAAATGAGGACCTTCGGTGCGGAGTGACGCAGAACGACACGTTCTACTAGCGCCCGTGCTACGGTATTTGCTGTCTGGTCGGGAATTGGCACTATCTCGATGTATTTGGTAAAGTGGTCCTGGAAAGTAAGCATGTACCGATTTTCGTTATCGGATCTCACCAACGGCCCCACAATGTCCATTGCGGTCCTCTCGAAAGGCTCGCATACTTCAGTGAATCTTTGTAAGGGTGCCTTCCCTAAATGAGGTGACGTTTTACGTTGGTTACACCGGTGGCATCTTCCGCAGTACCTCCTTATGTCTTTCCTCATTTCCGGCCAGAACAGCCTCTGACGCATCAGCCGCCAAGTCTTATACTGCCCTGGGTGGCCGATGTATGCCACATCGTGGTAGTCGTGCATTGCTCTCGGTACCCAACTCTGAGGTACGACGAGCCGCTCGGTTCCGTTGTCCGCTACCTGGTACAACACACTACTCCGAGACAATCGGTATCCGTTACCCTCACCTGACTTGGGGTCTAAGTCCCTCACTACTTTGGCGCAAAACTGGTCCTTTTTCTGGGCTACCACTATATCTGCCCCATCCCATACAGGTTCTAACTCGGTGCTCGTCAAACATGTCCCTAAATCCCTTACTAATTGGACGCAGCACCTGTCCCTATCCTGCGCGGTAAGACATATTCCAGTCCCTTCCGCAGTCTTCGACTTGTCCAACCCGTAGATCCTGACCTTAATGGGCGTGTGACCGAACATCCACTCTATCATTGGCCCGATGACTCCCCAATCTAACCCGTCTAATCCGCACGCGATTCGTGGCATAGCTAACCATAAAACCCCTTTTTCTAAACATAACTGCCTAAGGTTCCAGAGGGCTTGGAACACGGATCGTTCCGTGGGCTTATCGGAGATTTTGTCCTTGGTGACCATATGTAACGTGAGGCGCCCTTGGGCTTCCATACTGGCAACCTCTCCCACCTTCTTATTCTGTTTCTTCAGCAGATAGGTGTTTCCATAAGCCTCTCTAAATTTTAGTGCAACTCCCTGGGACATGCCGAAATCCGCACTCACACAGTGAGCCAAAGCGAATTTCTCTGGGGCTTTAAGCAGATCTCCTTCAACGTTATCTACCGATTTACCCCCGATCTGCTTTCCTGCTATGTCCTTAAGACATCTGTCCATTTCAAAGTCCCAGTCCGGGCTTTCGTAAACCCGACTTAATGCGTCTACGTTCCCGTGCTTCCTCCCCGGCCGATGTATGACCTCTATGTCGTATTCTGATAGCAAGATCGACCACCGTCCCAATCTGGAGGTGGGATCCTTTAGTGACAACAGCCACTTGAGGGAAATGTGGTCCGTTACCACCTCAAATTTCTTCCCATACAGAAAACATCTATACTGCTTCACCCCAAATACAACTGCGAGGCATTCTAATTCAGTGACCGTGTACCTGGTCTCCGCGCCGGTCAATTTCCTGCTTGCAAAAGCTACAGGCCGTTCGTGTCCATCGACCTTTTGGCTCAGCACAGCGGCGATCCCTGTTCCTGATGCATCCGTTGATAGGATGAACGGTTCCTTAAAATTAGGATGGATCAGCACGCTTTCCGAGGTCAAGGCCTCCTTTAAGCTGTTAATGGACCCCAGCACCTGTTCCGTGATTATGAACTTCACGTCCTTCTTTGTTAACTCCGTAAGTGGGGCCGCTAACTCAGCGAAGTTCGGGATAAACTTCCGATACCATCCTACCAAGCCTAGAAATCCTCGCACCTCTTTCACCTTAGTGGGAATGGGAAAATCCTTAATAGCTTGCACTTTGTCTGTTAAAGGGCTTACACCCGCCTTGGAAATTTCGTGGCCTAAGTAGGTTACCTTTGGTTTCAACATGTGACACTTACTAGGTTTTAACTTTATGTTGGCTTCCGCTAAGCGATCGAAAACTAAGGCCAGTCGTCGTAGATGTTCGGTCACATCGTCGGTGCTATAAGTGATGATATCGTCCAGATATACGCTGCATATGAGATGGTTCAAACCGGCCATTGTGGTGTTGATAAACCGAGCAAAAGTACTAGGGCTATTGGACAACCCGAAAGGCATACGCAGAAATTCATAGTGACCGTCCATAGTGCTGAAAGCCGTTTTTTCGATGTCCGAAGTTTCCATTTTTATTTGATGATAGGCCGAGGCCACATCAAACACGCTGAACAGACTGGCCTCTCCGAATTGTTCCAGTAGCTCTTCTATAAGAGGGAGCGGGTAGTAGTCCCTTTTAGTCACGGCGTTAAGAGCCCTATAATCGATGCAAAGGCGGATCTTCATAGAGCCGTCGGGCTGCTTCCGTCTTACCATAACTACAGGGGCGCTCCAGGGACTTCTTGATTCCCTTATTATCTTCTCGTCCAGTAGCCGATCGATTTCCTTTCTCAGTTCGTCTCTAGTATGGAAGGGTACTCGATAAGGGGCTTTTGAGATGGGAGGTACATTTTCGGTGATTATTCGATGCTTCACATTATCCGTGCTGGATAGGATCTCGTCCTCACCACAAAAGATGTGGTCGTATCTTTGGAGAAAAGCTCTCACTAAGGCTTGGGTGTCCTTAGGCAGATGAGACAAATCCACTGCGTCTGAATTCCCTGTTTCTCGGTCTTCCCAATCTGGTCTACACCATAACTGAGCCGGACGAGCCGGTTCGACCTGCTTCTGAGCCTCGCTTAAAACTTCCACCCCAGGAGATAGGGTGCCCAACACCGTCTTTGCCCTTATTCGGACCGCGTAGTTGTTCAAATTCATGAGACGTATTCTCACTTTCTTGGTGAATGGTACTACCGCGTTGGCGATCAGTACTCCCACTTCCAGGTCTCCACCCGAGGCCTCAATCATTCCCAATTCTCCCGTAGGTTTTTGTCCTGTTACCTTACCCCAACATTCGATTTCACTTCGAGGAGGTATGGATTCCCTTTCCCATAAACTTACGTGACATCGCCGTGGGGAGGGTGGTATCGCTTCAGAATTCCTGCGCGTGCCTTTCGGGGTATCGCCCTTACTGATTTCCGTGATATGTGGAGGTTTATGCAATGGGGGAGACCTAACGGAGGGTTTGGGCCGAGTAAGTGAGGCTACCTGGGCGTACGTTGGCTTTACCGGTGGCGGTTCAGAGTAATGAGAGGGTCTGCATGGCCTTCCGTTTGAGGTTGTAGGAGCCGGTGGGTGTTGAGGCTTTGTCTTAGCGCACGGGGTGGCGATCGTACTGGGCGTTGTTGGTTTTTGCGCCACCAGCACCTGACTTGATCGTTTATAGGGCATATCCATAACAAGTGGCGTAGTTATTCCTCTAATCTTAATGGTGTTACGAGCGTAGTCCATGATGGCTCCGCACTTGGTCAGAAAGTCTCTGCCCAAAATCCCGTCTGCATGTAGTGGAAGGTTTTTAACCACCACCCAGTCTTGCAACAGGTGGGGCCGCCTTCTGTTATATTCGACCTGGCATTGGACCAGGGCGGAAGAGGTCATCTCTTTTCCAGAAATGCCTACCAAGCGAATCGCGCCGGGCAGGGATACTGCCTCGCTTGGTACGCTACTCTCCTTTAAAAGAGATAGAGCAGATCCGGTGTCTATGCATAAAGTGCGCTGTTGTCCGTTTAATCGAACCCTTAAGTTAGTGGGCCCTCCGAATGACCCTATGCCTCCTACACAAGGGACTACTACCCTGGGTGTTGTGGGTCTCGTATCTTTCTCCATCGCGGGTTGTATGACTCTGAAGTTACCATTCCCTTTCCCCCGACGCTTAACCAGCGTCCATTCACCTTGCTCCTCAACACCACTAGCAACCTTGCTCCTAGGAGCTTCTGGACAAGGTCGTGCTAGTTTAAAGCTGGTCTTGATTGCCCCGATGGGCGAGCGTTGTTCGGCTTCCTACCCTCTCCAGGTTCCCTCCTACGATCGCGGGTTCCGAAATCGCGGCAACCTATCGCGATGTGGCCTGGTTTCCCGCATCTAAAACAGGTGATGGGCTGCCTTGTTGTTCCAGCTCGGATCTCGTTTGGACAGTCGGGTTTGTAATGCCCTTCTTCCCCGCACCCATAACATCGCATCTTTTCCAGTTGGGGTGCTGCCAGACTAGGAGTAGCTGAGGGTCTTGACCTCAACTGGAGCTCAACCCTTTCTGACTGCCTAGCCATTTCCTCAGCTTTTTTGAGGGTGAGGCTGGGTTCTCGCAGTAATGCTGTTCCAATATCCCGCATCAATTCCTTCCTTAAACCCTGCTTAAACTGGTGGATCATAGTCCGCTCAGTATTCTTCCTCAACCCCGGAATTTCCTCTTCCACTGCATCCATCAGATCCTCCTCCAAGACCTGCCTCCCAAAATGCTTAATTCGCGTGGCAAATTCGGCCACCGTTTCATCGTGGCGTTGGATGCACTTGGCCAGTTGAGCCAAGCTTTCCCCTGATGTTTGTAATGGCGTGAAGCGCTCTATCAGCTTGTCTCGGAAGTCGTCGTATGCCAGATTATCCAAATCGGCATCCGCTTGGAAGTAAGTGTACGCTTCCCCTTCTAGTCGGAATTTTAATATTTTCAAGGTATTTTCTTCCGACCAACCATCCAGTTTGGACCTTTGCTCTAATTTGGCAAAATAGGCCTTTACATTGTCCTTCCCGGAAAAAGGGTCCACTGTCCCAGCGACCATGCCTAAAGGCATGGTTGGCCATGAGGCTGCTAGTGGGGCTGGGCCGGGCATACCTGCAGGATTCATTTGAAATCCGGATTTCGTAGCTCTCACTCTGATGATTCCGCCACCGAAAAACCCAACTATGTACTTACCAGACACTACCTCAAAATAAAAATAAAAAAAATTGACCTATCGTTAGCTTTCGGCTACTTCTTTAAATTGAATTTAAAGGAAATTCAAGAATAAAATATTACTGGTGAATTTAATCTGCGTTGAAAGTTAGAGAAAAAAAAAAAAAAATTTTGACTTGAATTGTTACTATAAAAAAAAAAAAAAAATTTTTTAATCTGTTTAGGTTGACCCTGTAATACAAGACAAATTAAAAAAAAATAAAAATAACTAAAAATATAAAATAAAAAAAAATTAAACAAGATGTAAGATTCCAAACGCAGAACTCCCAGAATCAAAAATCTTTCTGCTCGAACACGTAATTAGTGCTTATACACGAGAGACACCTTTTGTTTCAATTCACCCGGCTCCTTCTCTTGCTGGTTCACTGTTCCTTGACCTAATTACACAAAAAAAAAAAATAACATACACTTTCTCTTGGCCCTACTCTGCAAGCTCCTACAATGCTGTAATCACTTATTTCAAGCTATTAAAACTAAAGCACCTACTATTTATTCTGATGGTCACACCCCTTTCCGATAAGAACCCGTTCCAATAAAAAGGTATACGGAAACCTTATCCGGTTCCTAAATGAAAGGTTAATTAAACCTTGTTGTTATTTATGGTAAACAAAACTTCCTAATTGGAAATAAATAATTTCCGAACTCTCAGTTGCTATGCCTGATTTCACAGGCGCTCAGTGTATATATGCTTTCTAATAATCTGACCTACTATTTACTGGGGTTATTGAACTACTACCCAATTATTTATCTTACTGTTCTATGTTCTCGACACCCCACACACTGTTGTTACCCTTGCGTTATAACCTTACTTTAAAACAAAACAATGAAATGTTTTGTTATTTCCGAAGCTGTCCCTACTAAATTTTTCGAAGACGTGGATTATCACCTTGTTATTTAGGCTTAAAAAAAAACCTAAGATATCACCGCTGCGACACCAAATGTAATAATCTGAAAGGCTGGTATTTGGGAGCAATTGAATAAACTTATTTATATGGTTATTGCACACAAGCCAGGTAAACCAAATTCAGCTCAGATATTACTAGGTTATGTATTTTTATTGTTCCCTCAGGTCAAAGCCCTATGGGATCCAATGAGGCTACGGAGAGTGAAAACCTTATTGTAACTATTGCTATGATAGCTACCCTTCTATGCAACTCGAGGGTTGCAGAGATAGTAGAATGCAGGGTACACTACGAGAAGTGCCCTGTCGTTGGTAGTATGGTTTAAAATTAGCTGCCACCAGTCCCCTTTTACAGATGTTTTAGAGAATAGTTCAGGGAACGGAACTAGACTCGAAGGAGTTCCTCTCCAGTAGCACTTGGTATAAATAGTTTAGTAGCGGGGCCCTTCCTGGCCGATTTATACACTAGGCTAGTATGACAGCTTCACGTTGCTGAAGATGTTCGGAGTGACAAACACGACAGGATTGTTCACCTCCACTACAAGGTTATCTAAGGGATGGTGTTTCAATGAAGAACAATGAGAACAGTATAAGTTGTATATTGGAGAAAAGTTAATTGTATACAAAATAAAACAATAAAGATTACACGGATGTATATATAAGTATATATACTAAGTCCCATACATATAAACTTAAAGGGAAAAATATGTCATATAACCAACAAGAACAAACAATGAATTTAAATTAAGCCAATTTAATTTTGATGCTAGATATCTGAATAGTATATAAAAAAACAATATATAATAAATTGCATAAGACTTTATCGAGACCGATCAATCAGTGAATTATTGATTTGCCTGATGTAACGAAGCCAGGGAGTTGTTTCTTTGGGGGCTAACCTTAATTCTGAAATGGATCTACCACTCTGACGGAGTAACTATGGTTATAAAGTGAACCAGAGGGGCCACTGATAGTAAGATTGAGATCCCCGAAGGGTGACTCTCTAAATAGATCCCCTGTTGTTTTTATCCACAGCTACCTGGTTCGTTATGTATCGGTAGATCGAGTGAATTACACAACAAATAATCAATACAATGAAACTCTAGTTGTCCCGATGAACTCAAACACTTTCTGTCAAATTAGCCGCTGATGGCTAACTCTCCCTGTCCTTAAAGATCAGGGTCTCAATAGGGGTTTTTAGACCCCTTGAACTTCCAGATAAAAATTAATAATAATAATAACTACCCTTGTAGCAACTTTTGAATAGTGAGCTATCCCCAAATAATTATATCTTTGACCCTACAATTACGGTAACACTGATTCCAATTATACCTATCCTAAGTAGGTCCCTTAAATACACTATAAAATATGAGAAATTCGCAGATGGATCGATACACTTCTAGTAAGTCAAAATACCCTATTAATGCTTACATTTACCGGGGTGATGACCTCAGAATTTTTTGGCTTGAACACAGACTAAACAGCTTTCTCTAAAGACTTACCCTGACTTAGTACTTAATCCTTAATCCACAGGGTAACTTAGACACTTGAGCTTACACTTCACGGCTTACACAAAATGTATTACGCGGCGTCTTTTTGTTAATTTTATAAATTACACCACGAAGCTAGTTCTCTCTCGCACCCAGATCAAAATTATCTAAACGTTAAAGGCAACAAATTCTCCAAAATATCAAATTACTATAGACTTCTATCATCAAGTTACTAATGACGTTCTCCACAATTTCTTTTATAGGTTATTATAGATTCTAGTTACCAAATAATATTCCCTAAATAGCAAATGATATTAAAGTAAAATGTAAGTTCTCTTGAACTGGTACTTGAAATGATTTAAGGTGAATGAAAATAAACTATAAGAATGATACAAATTGATTTGAATGACTTAATTTACTTTGAGTAATAACGAAAGAGTAATATAGTTGCAAAAATTAGAAATCTTGTAACTTGTAATACAACAAAAACAATCAATTGACTACGTTAAAAAATATTAATTAAAAGAATTAAAGGATCTGACTTTGAGAGAGAGACTGAGCTATATGTACAATGAACTAGCTTACCCAACAAGGCACGAAAAAAAAGAACTGGAACTGCTCTTGCAAAAGAGTTTTCATTTTTATAATTTGTCTCCCCCCCGAAATTGGCCTCCTGATTCGCTAACCTAAAATTCAAACGGACCAATGAAGTTGGTTGTATCCCGTTGCACCTTGCACTAATACACAAATCTGTATTTAGAGTTGCCTGTATTCCCACATCGAGGGGCAGTGAGTGACCACAAAAAATGATTTCTCCAAACCCTGCTGACTAAGTAATTAACTCCGTATGCGTAGAAAGTGCAAGGTCCGCGGAATAGCGCCTCGAAGGCTCTAATTCTTAAAAATCACGTACAACTTGTAAAAGGTATTAGATGGCGTATCTCTGGCGCCAGACAGGAATTCCATTATTTCAATCTGAATAAAACTCTAATTGTTGAATATAGAATGTATATGTATAGTCTGTTCCTGTCAGGAATTTAGAAATTTTAGATTTGAAATGCCCGTAAAAACGGAACTACACTCTACGGAATGATTTGAGTTGTACTCTCATGTGTCAAGTATTCCTGGTTTACTTAGAGTGGCTTAATTTTCGGGAGTTTGCTCATGCTTACGCTACTTTGATTCAATCGTTAAAAAAAAAATAATAATCCCCCGGATTATTACATACTAATATTATGACGTCGAATATTGAAATAAATATTGCACACGTTAGCGATGTTAATGTTAGGCGCTCATTTGTGCGTGCTTATGCAAACTTAGAAATGGCCTACACATAGTCATGGTAGCAATTTACATTTCTCCGAATCCAAAATTGAACGAGGTAGAGCATCTTATTCATCGCACTTTACTGGAGTACACTGAAGAAGGGTCGAAAATACTTGGTACAAATGGTAATAAATTTCCACTTATCTTAGCTGGCGATTTCAACATCAACTTCGCTGATAAAAAATCAGAGCGGTTGACAACTTTTTTTTCGGAAAAATTGAATTTGAAAATGAATAATGATCCACAAGAATCCACAACAAAATATGGGACCATCATTGACGCGGTATTTTCCAGATATTTAGAGGATATCAAGTCTCAAACTTATGTTTCTTATTTCAGTTATCATAAACCTATAGTTTCAATGATAACAATTTCTGAATAACCTACATGTATTGTAACATAATAAAAATGTTTTAAAGGATATTAAATTCTCATTTATTCAATAAAAGAAAAAATTTGTTTTCTTATCGGTCACCAAGCTCAAAAAGTGTAAAAAAACTTGAATTAATATCAAAGAAAAAAAAATACTGCATAAATAAAAAATAAATAAATAATTATAATTGCATAAGTTGATAAAAAATTCTATGCAATAGCTTTACCGCGGCAGTCGAGTGTCACACGTTTTTTTTTTATTTTATCGTTTTTGTCTACGATATCAAGGCAAATTTAACTGTAGTTACATGTAATCGAGGATGCATTGACATACAAATGACTTATGTATTGAACGAGAGGGTAGATATATGAGTGAAAACGTAAACGCCACGTGTATTTGTCCACGTGCGCTCTATCTTGAAGTGGATAAAAAAAATGTTGTTATTCATTTTAAGACCTACTTGTTTGTAGAAAGTAGAAAGCTCAAGCTGACGCCCGTGAATTTAATTTTTTTGGAATTCGCTGCCTTACCGCAAATATAGGATTTGAGACAAAAGCCGCTTGAACATATTAATTCTCACCCGTTGAGAAGTTGACGAATTTCAATGCTACGTGATAATACCTGACTTAGCTTCGTTGGTTTTCTCAAGGGTACTTCCTACCTTTTCGTAAATTTCTCATCAATCGTCTCTTGAGTCCCATCTAGAAGATGACCAACAGCTGTATAATTGTCATTGTAGTCGTATAATTTCTCCTCAATATGTTTTCGGAAACAATTCGAAAACGCCGTAGAAACATGTAGGAATACCTGCAAGTTAACTTTAAACATAAGTTAATATAATACTATCGGGATGTCTTCTTTATTACTTCCCCCACTATACGTAGTATAAGGGTGTAAACAGTTTATTGAATCAAATTCGTTTCAAAAACATTCCCATATTCAGATGCTCCTGAACAAATTTCAGGGATCATCTCTACTTTCTAGGATTTTATATTTTTGCATAATTTCATAAGGGAAATTTAACATGAGTTTTAACCTTAGATCACGATTAACCACGATACAAACTGTCGAAAACATGAATTCTGCTCGTCCCATATACAGTGACCATAACAAAATCATGTTGTGTAGGAATCGTATGCTTATATTTTACATTGGTCTCCTGAGATTCTGCTGAACAAATTTCTTAAGCGATCATCCCTACTTTTTGGAATTTTCGATTTGTTGTTTAACTAACAATTCCAACTCTACAAGATATATTTTCATGAACACTGATAATAGCAAAGAATTGTTCTTCGCAATCAAGCATAAACATACAGGCTGAAACCTCTCAAAGGTACCTGTGAAAAAGCTGCTATAAAAAGACTTATTTAAATCTCTCCAGCCAGGCTGCTCTCAATGGCACCTGTAAATCAGTGTTCCGAAGAGTAACCTCACATTCCGCGCCAGCACTCTTTTTGTGATCTTATATACAGGCTGGAACCATTGAAAGAAAACACCTGTAAATAGAATTTGAGTTTCGAACCTTTCGAACAGTGACATCTAGCAACCTGTTAACTCAGAGACTTGTCAAGTGACCTCGGGCCGGTAACGCAGCGACCCTCTCAGCCGGTAATGATGTGGCATTGCTTACCAACACAATACCAATGGTGTGGGAAAATCTCCATTTTGGTCGAGCTCGTTTATGTGATATTTCTAGATGGTAGTTCCAACTAATAGTTCCATCAAGTCTTGCCTATGCCTAAAGATGGCACTGAGCTCTAGCGTGTTGATAAGAAACTTTTTTTTCACTTCCCCCACTTTACGTAGTAGGAGGCACATATTGTAATTGGTCTAAAAAATCTTGTCTATTTTTGAGAAGACGTCTGTGTAATTGCGTATGTCGTTACCCACTGTGTGTATGAATAGGGACTGTATTATGGGAAACACATTTTCCAAAAACCGTTATTATTTGTCACCAAATCTTTATCAATCGTCCCAGCTATGTTATTCAAAACTGTTTAACCTGATGCACGAATAACTAACCTTGAGTTGTTTTATTTTCTTACAAAGCTTTAATATTTCTTCTGTTCCTGCGACATGTGTCTTGTAAGCCAAATTGATATGTTCTTCAAATCGAACACTAGCAGCTACATTGAAAATGATATTCACATTCGAGATAAGCATCTTCCTATCATGATTTGACAGTACCAGACCGCTCTCGCAGATATCACCTTTTATTTCCACGATACGATCAAGGAACCCCGGACATTCTGTCTTCAACTTGCTGAATACCTGAAGGAATCGAATTAATAGCGTGAAATATACGAACATCGTTCATTTTCATACTCACCACATTCCCAAAAATTTCATTGAATCTTTCAGTCACACTTTTTCCTTTCTTGGGTCTCATCAGTATATAAATGGTGGATACTGAAGTGCTTCTTAATAGTTTTTCTATCAAGATTTTCCCAAAGAAACCTGTTCCACCAGTGATGAATACATTTGCACCTCGATAAAAATCCAATATATCCGAATTCATGTTATCCATTGCCTTAAAAATATAACGTATCAAACAGTCAGAATTGGAGAAATTTTTAGCGAGCAACTTATAATTAAAATTGAATTACCGCATCGTTTTTTTTTTACTTTTCAACAAATACATAAACTCCTTGACTAATTGATATGATAAAGTAAAACATGTTTATTTTGTTTTTATCACATATTCATTAGATTGACAATAATTTTGGGTAAGGCAAACATCAAAAGCTGGTTTTATCTCCGATTTTAATACGGGATTTGTAAGTGATTTTTCCAGAATTTTTGATATCAAAATTACTATTTATTATCATTATTGAGCCCACATTTTCTGGAGCATTTCAATTTCAGGATCGTTTTGGAATAATAAATATAAACCCTCACATCGATTTATTAAAAGTTGAATACTTTACTCACGATATTATGCTTCAATAATACTTGTCTCCGGTCAAAACCACCGAGTGATTTAATACAAGTGAGGTTGTATGGAGACGTATTAATCAAATAACTGATTCTGATGATCCTTTTATCGATATTTAATGATACAGGAAATTAAAACAAGAAATATAGTAATTAAATTTATAATTAAAACGTCCAGCACATATACGTACAGCTAAATGTTGAAGATGTCATCGCTTGTTTACAGGTATGCCCGACAAGTAAATATTTCTTACCGGACGTATTAACGCCTAGGCCAACTAGGCAAGGGGATAAGGCGATCTGAAGTTTGTTGTAGGATGCAACATAGTCATAGAAGCGACCATTACCAGCAAGGGTGCATTACGTCATGATCACTGACTGATCATGAGTGCTTATCTATTTTCACTGTTCAATAAAAGGGATCTTACAGGTGAGATTTTGAAAAAAGCTATTGTTATTAATAATTTATTGGCCATCCAACTGTCAACTGTCCTTTCGTTTGTCACACATGTTGTGTTTATTTAGTTTTCAGAATGCTTAAAATTGCATTTTGGTCATCGACGTATACATATGGACTGCGCGTGGCAATGATAAGCGCGGGTAGTGCCGGCGTGAGAGAGGGGAAAACGAAGAGGACTAATACTGTCTTTATCTACTTTATCTATCGCGTTTCTATTGGCCGCTGCGTTGCCATGGAAATGCAACATGACTGTAGCTAGTATGTTTACGTCCCGAGCCAATAGATAAAGACAGTATTAGTCCTCTTCGTTTTCCCCTCTCTCTCGCCGGCACTACCCGCGCTTATCATTGCCACGCGCAGTCCATATGTATATGTCGATGATTTTGGTAGTGAATCTGTTAAATTCATCTACAGCTCCCCTTCCGGCAGCTTTTTCAAAGGAAAAAACGGTTCGAACAACTTACTAAAGTTAAAATATGAACTCAAGAAATTTGGTTTTTGTAAATTTACTTGAAAATAAAAAATTTATGTTGGAAATTGTACATACATAAGAATGGCCCTTTAGGTGACCAACTTTTTCCACATTCAATGAAAACTGTATCTATTAATGTTTCCTACGGGGGCAAGGTGATAAGTCCCTGAAAACTAAAACAGATGGCGCCACAATCTAAAATCCCATGTGACATTTGTGATGTACCATCTTTAACTAGAACGCGTTGCATTTTTCAGGCTAATATGTCATTCACAGTTCTGTTTTAACACCCATCGATAGCAAGCAACCGCAAAGTTTGTCCTATTACAACAATACGTCAAAAAAATTGGAAGAAACTATCAACCGAAAAATCGAGCGAAGAATATGTTTCTGGAAGAAGCAGCGACTGAAAATGAAGTGGCCGATGATTTGGCCAAGTCGATACAACGATCGCGATCTCTTCGACCACCAGGTCCTACCGATATCCTCTATAGTGCAAGGCCTAACGCTCAATCGTGACGTCACAAGCCATAGGTTATGTTGCAGTTGGTCACCCGTAAGTTACAGCACAATGTTGGAATACCAACTGTAAAACAACATATCTGTTGCTATTGAATTTTTATAAGATTGTAGTAAGATAGATAATAAATTGATACGAAGAAAAGTAGTGTTTTTATTCAAATTTATTTTAATTAGATTAATAACTTTACCATTAGAATAATGTCCTTGGTTTTTAATAAATTGGTAATTGTTTACTTTATACCAGCATCAGTTATTCATCATTTTCAAATCAAAATATTTCGAAAACGGTACACAGTATCGAGTTTTACCGGGAATACCTTTTTCGTGTAAAATTGAGTGATGTTCAATTTCATCTAAAATTTGAATTAGAAAATCTAACCTCAAATAAGTTATGTTTAAAACTACTTGGTACGAACCGTGTAACTAGCGCCCTCTATGAGAGTCAGATATTAAAATAAATTCATACCATGTGTCAGCCTCCAAAACATGTTCATACAAACCTTCATCGCAATGTTGCCAGTAGTTTTGGAATAATCGTAAAAAATGAGTTTAAAATTTTTTTTACAACACCCTGTATCTTGAATACGGATGCTGTTACGAACATTAGTCTTAAGCAAACCTCACTTACTTTTCCATGTTCTACCTATCCTAGCAACGGGGCCACCTTTTTCTGAAACACTCTGTATATACTTTCGAATTAGAAATACGTAAATAAAAAAACTTCAGTTGAATCGAAACTATATTGCTTAATGTATACAGCAGTTAACAGTTTATTATAAAAATTATTAAAGGTAACAATTTGTTTAGTGCTAAAATATCCTCTTAATGATAGTCCAAATAAGAATACTGGCACAGAAGTATAAGCTTCCACGTAATATATGTTGCAGAATAATGAATCTGAAACAAAGATAAATATTTACAAAGGCTGCGGTCAGTATAACAATATAAAATGTATATAAAATCAAATATTCCTAAGACCAAATATTCAATGACCCGACCCCTTGCATACTTCAATAGATATTATAATCCAGGCAATGAGCCGGGATTTCAGCTATAATAAAAAAAAGACATGTCGCAGATCACGATTTTCACTTCAGATTCACTTGAAATCAATTCTGGGGGTGGGAAATCAATCTTCCTGAAGAAGACGCAAGCTTGATTCGTTGCATTAAACTCTACTAGATTATCAGTTGCACAACCTAGAACAAATGAATCCACTCGATTTCTTGAACTCAATAAAAAAAAGAGATTTGATTGACGCTTTCTCTTATAACTGTTTGAGAACTCAAATAGCACTCTCAAATACATCAGCAAGCTGCAAGAGGTGTCAAACTGAAGACAATTGAAAACTATATCAGATCAACAATAATTCAAGTTGTACTGAAAATTTTGTAATACTCTTTATAATTCACTAAATTATGAAGAAGTCTGTAGTATTTCTTATCAAATTTTGAAATACAAATATAGGGGCGGCATGGGTTCTGACTTGTGCACGTGCACCCCCCCCCCCTCCTCTTAATAAATGCCTATATCCGGTACTGAGAAATACCAGTTGAAACTACCGGTTCCGCTGGAAATTTCAGCAGGATATCTGTAATAAATCACAAAGACCACTAAGATAGGGCTCTCTTTCTCTTGACATCAGTGCAAAGTTACCGTATTGTGTGCTATACGATTTTTTGGGACCGGGCTAAGTCTGCAAAATAGATCGAAAAAATAGTCACTTACATTTGCTTTCTTTTCCTTGCACTCTGAATGTTATCCAGCGTTTCTTTCATCAGATATAATCTCAGTCCCACGTAGTACGTTCTGAAGTAAGTCAGCCAGTTGAAATTTTTCATACTGAACGGAAACAGTTCCTTCTCGTAGTCGTTGATGCTGTTCCATAACCTCACCACGTTGTCGTTCGAGAACGTCCATTCCCTGGTTCCGAAATGACCGCAGAGATCGGACATCTTGTGGATTCGTCTGTACATCGGCAATAATCTGGAAGGTAAACATTTTGCCATGAAAAATCTATACGACGTAAGAGCTCTAACCTCTGGATTGGTTGATGAGTATTTCGATAATTCCCTAACGGTACCGAGGAAATTTGTTGCCCTCGGCACCAAAGCCGTTCCACTCGTTGCAATATGCATATTGGCCACTATGTTGCTGTCTACGTTCTTCAGGATATGTTCGTGTAATAAGAGACTTCGTCAGATTAGATGGTTGGTTGAGAAAATTGTGGGAAAGGCGTCATCAGTGAGCTTAGCAATTTTTCGAGCACAACTAGAATAGTTCAGGGAATAGGAATATTTCACTCTACAAAAGGTCCCACCACACGCGACCCCCGCGGTAGGGGGGGCATGAGAAAATCAAAATGTTAATTTCGAGTGTTGCAGAAATACTTATTGGTGTATAATATATTATAACACACATTATTTTTAATAATCAAAACATATTAATCATTTGTAGTTAAAATTCAAAGTATGTGTTATTTTTCTTTTTTACTTGCTGCGACCTCGTCATTCCAGGCGATTGTGTCGAGTGCTGTAATAACACTTGCAGCGCCGTTTTACTTAACAATTGCCATGATAAGATTTCTACCCTTGTCATGTTAAACAAGCACAATTGGCTGTGTAAGCAGTGCATACCTAATGATATACCCGATATTTCAGTGGAACTTCGTCTAGTTCGCAAAGAAAATGAATGTTTGAAACGGGAAATGTCTTTGTTAAATTCTTTGTATGAGGAAGTGAAATATTCCAGCGATTTGCAGAGGGAAAAAATTCATCATATGGAGATATCTTTTTCGAAGTCTGATAAGATGCCTGTCGATAATGAGTCACCGCCTGTTGCTCCTACATACAGTCAGGTCACAAAGAGTATGTTTGCCGCAAATAAGGATCGATCAGTTCTGCTTGTGAAGTCAGTGAATAGTTCGGTTTCTAATGATCAAGTAGAAAGACAGGTGAAGTCAAAAGTTTCATCGTCCCGTGATGTTAAAGTTGTTGGTACAAGGCGAATTAAGGATGGCATTCTTGTGAATTGTGATGGGGATGCCTCGTTACAGAAACTGAAGGATGCGTTATTGCAAAATGATGGTTTACGTGGTTGTACTTTTAGCGTACCTAAGAAACTTCCTCCTAGATTAATACTTTATGAGGTGGAAACTGAGGTTGCGGATGGTGAACAAATTTTGTCTGACATTATTGAAAGGAATGATTTAAATTGTGGGGTGGATGATATCAGGGTTGTATCTAAACTACGAGCTCGGAGTGGCGTCAATGTTATTCTGGAGACTAGTCCTCAGATCTTTAATATGATTAAATCGCGTGGTTTCCTCTATGTAGGCTGCGGGAGATGTGTTGCTAAGGTGCATCTGTCAGTGGTCCGTTGTTACAAGTGTTCGATGTATGGCCATACTCAATCAAACTGTCGAGGAAATATAGTTTGTCCAGTGTGTGCTGGAGATCACCATAGGAAGGATTGCAATTCCCAAGCCAAATGTTGTATTAATTGTAAGTCTCATAACGAAAAATTTAGAACTGACATACCTACGGATCATACTGTGTTTGATTCAGCCTGTCGATGTTATTGCCTTGCAATTGAACGATTAAAAGAGAGAGCTAATTATGGTTAATGCTGCCCAATTATTTTTATCTGTCTGCCATCTTAATGTTAGATCGCTTTTCACTGGCTTTGATAGTTTTGTCAATTTAGTTGCAGGTGGAGATTTTAGTATCATAAGCGTGTCGGAAACATGGTTGAACGAGTCTATACCGACGAATGTGGTAGGTATACCAGGTTACAGATTTTTTAGAAAAGACCGTCTGGGGCGGGGAGGTGGCTTGGGTTGTTACGTTAAGCATGGATTGAATGCGACAGTAGTTTTTAATGACTTCTTGACTACAGAGGGTGTAGAGGATTTGTGGCTCAAGGTTTCGGTTGGAAAGCTTACTGTTTTGCTAGGTGTTGTATATAAGGCTCCCAAAACTTCAACTTGTTCGTTTATTGAGCACATGGATAGTATTATGTCTTTCGTTTCACCTCAGTTTGATGATATTATTGTGACGGGTGACGTAAACATTGATCACTTTTTGAATAACCCACTTGGTCAATGCATGGTTTCCTATGGTCTTAGTCAAATAATTTCAGAACCCACGCGCATTACGCCAACAACAGAAAAATTGATTGATGTTATGTATGTTTCGGAGAAGATCGCTATTACAGAGTCTGGTACATTAAACGCAGATCTTATATCGGATCACAGGCTGGTGTTTCTCAGAGTCAGATGTGAATTGCCTCGTATAAAGCCTAAGGTTGTCTACTATCGGGATTTTAGGCGCTTTAGTCTTAGCGACTTTCAGTCCGATTTATGTCTTGCGGACTGGGATGCCATTTTTTATGAGACAGACATTGATCGTAAAGTGGAACGATTCAATTATAATTTACTAACGCTTTTTGATAAGCATGCTCCATTTAAATCTGCTCTTATCACAAAGCCTCATGCTCCTTGGATAACGGATACCATTAAGCAAATGATGAAGTTGAGAGATAGAGCTCAGAGCAAATATAGAGCTACTAAACAAATAAAGGACTGGATTTTCTATAAGCAGTTACGTAACTTCACATTGGGAGCAATTAGAAGAGAAAAAATTGCCTACTTGAACCACCTTGATGGGGAGAAAGATACTAAACAGCTATGGAGCGCTTTGGGTAACCTCAAGATTAAATATACTCGTACAGCAGACATACCGCCTAGCTTAAGTCATCCTGAGGAAATTAATAATTACTTTTGTTCTGTGTTTAGCCCTCCAGATAACTGTCCCAACATGGTTAATAGCTTGAAAGGTAGAAAATATGATGCCCAATATTCTTTCAATTTTGTTCTTACGACGCCAGATGAGGTTAGATCTGTTGTTCAAGGGATGGGTTCGGAAGTCTATGGTAGCGATGGGATAAATTCCAAGATGTTGAAACTATGTTTGCCCACTATTTGCTTACATTTGACACATATAATTAATTGCTGTCTGGAGATAGGATTCTTCCCGACCTTATGGAAACTTTCCATAGTGAAGCCCTTGCCTAAAGTCACTGATCCTGAGTCATATTCCGATTTAAGACCAATAAGCATTATACCATTATGTGGTAAAGTCCTGGAAAAGATTCTATACAGACAGATTCACACATATATTACTGAAGTAGGAATTGTTTCGGATCTGCAATCTGGTTTTAGAAAGGGCCACAGTACGGTTACAGTCTTGGCTAATATTGTGGATGATATTGTGAGAAGTATAGACCAAGGACATGCATCTGCATTGGTATTATTAGATTTCTCAAAAGCCTTCGATACGCTGGACCACTCCCTTCTAGTAGCCAAGTTGAGGTTTTATGGTTTCAGCGATACAGTTTGTAATTTTTTTATGTCTTATCTTTGTGAGAGGACACAAGTTGTTGAATGCAGGGGTGAAAGGTCCTCAGTTCGTTATATTACCTCTGGGGTTCCCCGGGGTTCTGTGCTTGGTCCCTTATTGTTTCTGATTTATACGACCGATATGTTTGAGAGTATTCGCCAGTCTAAGATGCAGATGTTTGCGGATGACACTCAGATTCGGTCTGTCTTTTTACCTGGGGACGTCCTACATGCTGCTGCTGCTTTAAATCGTGACTTGGCTTCTATTTCTGTTTATGCGCGTGAAAACAATCTCAAATTGAATCCAAAAAAGTGCATGTATATGGTATTTTGTCCCCGGAACCGCAGGACTCATATCCTGCAGAACTTTAAGTTGATGATAGACGGTGAGCTTATTAAGTACGTAGAGACTGGGAGAAATTTAGGCGTTATTTTTGACACTAACTTGAGATTTAGAGAGCATGTCTCATATGTTGTGAAAAAAGCCTATCTTGCACTTAAATTGATGTACTCAAACTACCATATTATTAACTTCAAAATGCGAAAAAAACTTTGTGAGTGTTTAGTAATTCCACTACTTCATTATTGCAATGTGGTATATTTCCCCTGTTTGGATAAACTATGCAAGTATCGTTTGCAGAAGATTGTTAATTCATGTGCTCGATTTGTTTTTGGTTTTGCAAAGTTTGACCACATCTCACATAAGATAAAGGAGCTCAGATGGCTCAGGGTTATACAGTTACCACTTCTCAATGTTTGTTTGTAAATTGTTGTCTACCTCGTCACCACTTTACTTGAGGCAGAAGCTTACTTTTAGACAGGATGTGCATGATCTTCATTTGAGACATGTAAATACACTTTCCTTGCCTAGATTTCGTTCTTCCATGTTTCGTAGATCTTTTTCGTACAATGCGCCGGTAATATTTAATAAGTACTGTTTACAGCAGGAAAACTTGTCAGTGAAGAGCTTTTGTTTGAGGCTTAGGGACAGAATTTTTTCGGAGGGCTGAGAGTGTGTTCTCATTGCTCGTCATCATACTGGATCGTCATTTTCTTTCTTGTTTGTATTAATTTAATTTAGGCTTGGGTTTAGAATTTGTATGTATTATTTTGCTCGTCTGGGGGGTCAAGTTGAGTAGCTTATGCTAGATCTTCGCCTCCCATTAGAGTATTTCTATTCTCAATAAAGTTATATTATTATTAGTATTATTATTACTTAGTTTTGGAAGCCCGTAGATATAATCTTGCCCATGATGACAAATCAATCTATTTTTCAATTCAATAGGGATTATCTTATTTTTGTACCATTTATTTATTGATTTATTCATGTCATTTTGTACTGATAATGTAGGGTCAGATTTTAATTTTTTTAAGTTATTTCATCATTTAATAGATTTCCTATTTTGTTTTCGTAGTCATGTCTATGCATTATGACAGTTTTATTAAATTTATCCGCGTTCAAAACTAATATTTGAGGGTTAGCATCTAAGAACACTTTTGTTTTTGTTTGTTGTTTTGTTTTTTTGTGTGATAGTCAAGACGATTTTTTAAAATGCCTATTCCTGCTTTCTGTTTATTCTTTTTATTTATCAACATGTTATAAATTTTATTTCTAGCTTAGTTTTTTTCTTTTAAATTTTTATTTCTAATTCCGTATTTTAAATTAGCAATAATTATATAGTGCAAATTTCAAACCTAAGCTTAACGTGTGCTGCACCTCATCCAACATTTTTGTGTCTGTTAGGTTTTTTAACCATTGTTTATTGTTTTTTTTTCATTTACTACGCACTTTGTTAAGCTATTTATCTTTCTGGATTGAATGGCTTTGATTTTGTTGAAGTTGTTCTGTTGATTTTGAAAAAACTCATGATAAAGTTTCCATCAAACGTACGTGAAGACAAAAATAATAAGCATATATTTCCCTAGAATTCATATTTAATTCATACCTAAGCCAAGAATCATTATTAATCTTGGTAACATACAGTAACAAAGTGGTTAACAAACGGAGACCTCGGTTATTGTGTAGAGCTAACTTTGTGACGTCACGATGCGATGAGTCATCAGCTTTCAGAACAGCTTATGCTCAGGCATGCAATAGCAATACCGTATCAAAATTCAGTGATTTGCAGCAACTGTCGTAAAGTACGGTCGTTTCTAATGCGATGGAGTGGTGGAATATATCGATACAAAAAACTGGCACTTACCTTAAGCGTTTTCTAAGCAAAATACTGACGATATCGAAGAATAAAGCTGGTAATATATGATAAATCATTCTGAAGAACAAATGCCAACGATATTCTTTCGTGAGCGTCGACCAGGCGACCCACATCGCCTTTCCAGACGGATATTTGACCGCGTGGTAATCGGTGAGCGAATAGAATTCGTCCCAGGTGATCGGATTTTCCGGCGCCGAAACGTAATTGTACACCGGAATGTTGTCTGGAGTCCTGCAAAATAGTCGCTATGTGAATTGTATTACCCTATGATCGAGATGCATCATCACTTTATCAGATCAATATATCGAAAGATCTATTTAGACTACTTCATCACAGACCTGTCGTATTTCCTTCCGCTTCCGATTTCCCAAGCGGCTACTATCATGCTGGACACGCACATATCTACCGGTACCAGATCGGCGATTTTCGTACCGTCCCCATATATGTTTCTCAATATTCCCATGTTCGTCGCTACAATCAAACCTGTCGGACCGTACATGTTGTCGATCCAGCCCGGTATCGGTTCTTTGAACGTTGGTAGCACTGAAACGGGGGATGAGTCTTTAGAAACAGGTGCTTGACAATGGTAATCTGATTGATAATCAATAATTATTAATAATTAGGTTGTGATTTTTTGCGATTGTGCATAGTAAGTTTATCCTGTCATTATTCCAATAGGGTACCGATAAGAAGTAGGGAGTGTATCGATGAACAATTATGAGTACTGCGTTAGAGTACGTGGAAGAGTTGAGTGAAAGGGCGTCTTAGACATATTTCTGCACACTCTGCCCCTTCCGGGAATGTTAGACGAAGAACTACCAACAGATTGTACACACTGTGCTCATTCCGGGAAGTGGAACCGTACAATGTCATCAGAATATATTTTTTGAACATGTTAGTTATTGAGAAAACGTAAAAGATTGTGACCGGTAAGTAAGTGAAAAACTATTGTTTGGAAATCTGTTAGCTTCGAACCTACAGTTCCAGAAGGAATCAGATGTCTAGTCAAACCCTTGACAGCACGGCCACTACCGCTGATGTACTCGAGGATAGTTAGAAAAAAATGTATTCATGAACGTGTTATTTATGAAGAAAACGTACAGAATTGTGAACGGAAAACTGAAACTGGAAGTGGTCGTATGTTCGAGCATCGTTGTGCTCCATTTGTACCTTGTGTTACACCGGAAACAAAGGGGTATTGCTGATGAGATAGTTATAGTTTCTACAGAGTGAGGTGTATGAAAGTCTGACTATAGAAAACTATATTATCCTTAACTATTGATACGTACCTATGGACGGACGGAAGACCCCAGTTGGTAACCCATTACTTCTATTCTTTATAACTGACTCCCCCAATGCTTTTGTAAATGAATACGTATTAGGCCATTGTCTTATAATCCTTAAAAGATAATAAACTCAACGATGTACCTTTGTTTCAAACCACGAGTTGTATTGAGTTTGGACTGTCGATACTGACGTTACAAAAACTTCGAGAAGAAGTTACAAATACATTGCAACGATAGAAATGGATTTTATCAAAATACGTAGAGATATATTAACTTAATAGCTTTGTTGGTGCATCAAAATTTCGGAACATGATTGGTAAGTAATCAGTGTGTTCATGATTAACGAAAACAAATTTGGGCTGCGGCAACAATTTGGGACTCGAAGTCTACTTTGGTCACTGTTTTGAGGAATACAAGCTTGTACCAACTAAATACCATTGAAAAAGCTCTGTAGTTTATTTGAGAATTACGTGACTTTCAGATTGCCTGTCACCGAGAGACATCTGACTGTTGAAGATATACTATGTTCTAAAAGAAGAAGAGACATTAGCTGACTTTGTTTTGATAATATCCGGTAGATGATATCACTACATGAGACCTACTTGTCTATGTAACAGATTTTATGGCAGGCATTCATTGCAAAACGTGAGGAGTCTCTATCTGTAACATTGGATATCTCCAAAGCATTACGTCACATGGTTTGTAGCTTCAACTTTGTCCCTCACTGTCGAGTTTTCTCTCAGACAGATCATTCCATGTGGTGTTTGATGGAGTACCCTTCGATACAATGGCTATCGATGCTGGTGCTCCTGAGGGAACTGTCTTGGCACCAACTTTTTTGCTCCATATCGCTGGCTTAGACGATGTTCTTCGAACGTGTAGTCAACTTATAGAAAAAAGTGATTCCCACACTGCCTGTTTTTGAGCAGTTGTTCTGTCATTTTATTGAAGATAATTATTAATTGACAATAATTAGTTTGACTTGAATGTTGAGATCACTCATTTGATAAATGGTTCACGCCATCAACTCATTAGTTGTCATCGATTAGGTTATTATATGAATTCAGTTAAAACGAGTAATCAATTACCATCATTCGACTTATTGATTGATTTGTTCGGCAAATCCGCCAAAAGTAAAACTGGTTTGTGACCTAGTACATTTGACATTCATGGAATGTCAAAATAAATGTTGATAACGTGACAACTAGATTGTAGTTATAACTTTACGTTGCTGTATTTATTCTCGAAATTTTCGTAACATCATTTCCGATCCCAGCAAATTAATTTTGCCAGATAAACTTAAGCTTATAAAATAACTCACCTTCTTGTAAAGCTCTTGTCAATCACCACATTGGGATTAGCTATCAAATGCCCGATTTCTTCATAGTTTACATCATAATCATATAGCTTTTCTTCTATATTATCCAGATAACAATTCGTATAAGATGTAGAAACGTGCATACAAGACTAGAACAATCCGTTATTACTCCCCGTGACAAATATTTTAGGGAATTGTCGTAATTTCAACTGTCATAAAATCGCAGATATACAATAGAGTGATTGTACCGGGATATCAACAATTATCTTGGTCAAGGGTGGTTGTGGAATCTAAAACGTGTGTCTTTACTTCACGTTTGAAATAATTATGTCATAATTAATTTGAAGTTTCTACAAGTGCGAAATTTCGCAATTTTATACGAATATTGTAACACTCAGAAGTCTTTAGCGCTTTGGACTATCGGAATTAGAAGGTTCGAATTATCTAAAAACATAATTGCATGAACGCCAGACGTCCTATGTAATTAGCTACGAACGAAATCATTTTGACATATGCCTCGAGGAGCTCGCTGCGCGTAAGTTAGAGCTAATACATTTTACCTCGGTCTTGTTAATTTGGGGCCGTTTCGTGCCCTGTGCGGGCGGCGCCAGTTGTAATAAAGTGTTTTCGGCTATGGGCCGCTAGCTTTCACCCGCTTCGTGTATATTTTAGTCACGAGAAAATTCCCTTTGGTACGTCGCACGTTAGACGAGCGTAGCTGAGATCTGAGAATAGCTCAAACTGTTTTAATTAAATTTTCCTATTTAATGGACATTTATCGAAAAAAGAAGGGCCGTCGGGCACGGTCCGATACTAAATCTAACTAAATGGAGCGAAAACGGCACGCGAAAATTCGTCGTAAAGCCGTATTAGGTACAACCAGTTTGCACTTTTCTAACTCGCGTGCTACGTGCTTCTCACGTGAACGTCATTCGATTTACGGAAAATTAACTATTTCAAAACAGTTTTTGACCCGGATTGTGGCTATCACGACCTCTGAAAAGGTTTAAAGTTCACATAATTATTTCATAATTTGTAGTTCATTATTGTAGTACAACTGAAATAAATAGGTATGAAATTTGTAGGTTATTGATGATGTCAGTGTGACAGTGACATAATTATTTCAAACGTAAAGTAGGACACACGTTTCAGATTCCACAACCACCCTTGACCAATATAATACGATATCCCGGTATAAACAACTCGCCCAAAAGCCTCGTTCCAGAAACCTTGGAGTTTCCAATAAATTGGAGAATGGATGAGCTTAAAGTCCCGCCTATTATCCGCTGCAATAAACTTGGTAGCAATATGGATTGTCTTCACTCCAAACGCGAGAATTTTGCTGCTTGTTGACATAGTTATTGAACCAACAATTACCTGGAACAACAAGAACTCGACGAAATGTGATTCAAGATTGATAACCACAAACAGACAAAATGTCTCTGTTGTCTTCATTTATCAACAATTGAACCAAGCTCATGGTGAACTCTTTTTTTATGACAGTTAAAATTTTGACAGCTTTCCCCTACATAAATTCGTATCACCAAACTGCTCTCACCTTCAACTGTTTCATTTGATGACACAACTTCAAAATTTCTTCGGTTCCGTGGACGTGTACGGTGTAGGCCACCTTGATATGTTCTTCGAGTCTGACAGTTGCCGCCACATTGAAAACGATATTGACGTTAGATTTCAAAGTCTCCCTATCGTCCTCCGATATTCCTAAGCCCGGTATAGAGAAATCTCCTTGGATTTTCACGATGCGTTCAAGGAATTTCGGATCTTTCTCTTTCAACTTGCTGAAAATCTAGAAGAAAATTTCCTCAAAATTTGACGAGAACTGCAATCGCATACGTTCACTAGTATCTTCCTTGATTTTATAACAGTGGTTATTATCTTTATGCCAAAACGAACTAATCTTCAAGTTACTCGAATAATATTCTCACCACATAATGAAGAAGAGAAATGTCATGAACCTAATGTACAATTGGTACTGAATCGCCATTTCTATTCAATTAAATTATGTACGTTGCATAAGTGAAATTACAAACTTCAGCAGAAATATCTCATGTCAAACAATAGACTACATATAATTTATCCATTGAGATGAAACGGCTGCAGGCTATAATTGTGTAATTATTATAGGTCCGATTCCATTCATACTATCATCAATCGACAGATGATATAAACAACAGGTTTTATAAGATTATAAATAAAACTGAACATTTTATAGCTGGAGAATCACTTGGTACTCTAATTGGGCTTTTTCAATATTTAGTTTTCTATATACAATATAAAACCATTCTGTATATAAGTACGTAGACATTTAGCTGTGAGAAGATAGACTATGATCTCAAAGATGAAGAACACTGTTCCAAATTATCTGTTTTCTTCAAACCGACTGACTTAACCGATACATGACACTAATATGCTTACTCAACATCGACTCAAGACATTGTTAAACAATACCATGCGTCTGGCTCGCTCTAACCCACAAGCCTCTCACCGCTAAGCTCAATCTGTATAATGACACATTTCCACGAATAACGAACACAAGCCGAACGTCAAATCCTTAACATCAGAACTTACTTACTACATTGTCAAAGAGCTCGTACAACCTCTCGGATATGTTCTTCTCTTTCTTCGGCCTCACGAGCATGTAAATGGTCGAAACGGAAGTGCTCCTCAATAATTTTTCTATCAAGATTTTGCCAAAAAATCCAGTCCCTCCGGTGATTAGTACCTTCGAACCTTCATAAAATTGTAGTACGTCCGACTTTGGTTCGCCCATTTCCTGTAACATCAAATTTTAATTGTTGAGTTGATTCATGATAAGAATGTGGATTAAACACTGAAATAACATTAAATTGATAACCATTTTCCCACACAACTTTATTAGTGTTAGTATAAAGTGCAATTCTTCAAATAATTCACAAAACTGTGTCGATTTACAAATATCGATTTAAGTATTCAAAACTAGTATTCACTTCAGTATGTTCCAAAATTCCTAATAGGTCCTCTCAAAATAATAGTAAACACATTATTTTGGGTTGATTCATTTTTATTTTTAGCTCAATACACTTCGTGCAGATGTTTCAAGCCGTTCAAATTCTAAGATTTCGGAAGCCCCTAAAAATAGTCATTGGTTTCGGCGATCAGCTCCTCGTGAATCTTTTCCCAGTGAACCATTTCTTCATGTTTGGAAACAGGAAAATGTCGCAATGTCCCAATCACTGTTGAATACGACAACAATGCGATGCTCGATTTGTTTCAGCGTAGATATTGTATATATGTGCCCCGGGCATTGTCTTGATGAAGAGCATTTTTTTGACCAAATGTGAGAATCCGATTTTACCGTCTTCGCTTTCTTTGGAGCCGGATCACCTCTAGAAATATTTCGACTGTTCTTTTGTCTCTGAAATATACACCAATTGAATCGTACATACGATTGCTTTCATTCTCCACTGAAAAATTGGAACCACTGGGCCTTGTGATCTGTATGTGCCCCCATTCTGCTTGATCTCAATACCAAAAAGTCTATGGGGCCATACAGATTTCCGCATGATGTTCTCAAGGAATGTGCGCCTGAATTAACACCAGTATTTTGCAGGTTGTTTGCCCTTTCATGTGAACTTGGTATGTTTCCATCCAGCTGGAATACAGCTAGAGTCCCACCAATTCCAAAAAAGATAAAGAAGACCCTTCCTAATAATTATAGCCCCAATGCCTATTATCTGTGATCTCTAGGGTGATGGAGAAAGCAATCAACATCGAGCTCATTTAATACCTAGGCCCCAAAATGGTGAATGACCGTTAATATGGCTTTCGTCGGCATAGATTAAAAGGAGACCGGCTTCCGTACGTATTATATGTATGGCAGAAATCTATTGAAAAAGCATGGGAAAGCCCTAGCTATAGCATTGGATATCTCCAAGGCATTAGACCGAGTCTGGCACTAAAGCCTTCTTGGGAAACTTTCGTCATATGGTTTGCAGCATACTATAGTTTTCTCTCAGATAGATAACTCCATATGGTGGTTGACGGAGTATCCTCCGATACAATGCTTATCAATGCTGGTGTTTCACAGGGATCTGTTTCGGCATCAACTATGTTCCTGCCGAAAAGAACTCAAAGATCTATTTCCTCAGTTGCAAAGGTTTCAAGTCTTCTGCTTAGGAGTTGGAAAAGTGATTTTGCAGTGTAAACCAAGAAAATATAAGCATTCGTGTTGGTGGCGTCAATCTTCAGCTCATCTAATACTCAATATGTAAATCTATTAATTTCTTCAGTCCTCAGCAAGAATTGTGGACGAGTGATTCGCTTACTTTGTTTGGCTGGAAATGAGAATACTTAACACCCATGCTTTTGGATTGAAGTTTTTAGGTTCGTAGTACTGGCTTAAAAAAGGATTCTGTTGTTTCTTGTATCTTCACAGCACCATACCAAAGTTACCTCACTATCTAGAATCACGCTCACGCCTTTTCCACTTTTCGCTTATGATATAAGCAGAATACTTATTTCTTTGGTCCGCTTTCGTATTATTCAAAATACAACTTGGAGAACTTGCCAAGATAATGGATAACTGGTGATGGCAAATGGCACGCTGAAAATACTTTTGTGATTATAATTAGTCAATTACCTTATAATTCCAGCATCCAGTAACTAAATCAATTCAAAAACATTCAATATTCATCATCTACGCGATTTTACGCGGAGGTTACAATGAATACATGGAAGAGATTTCATAAGGCATTGGAAAAGGAGCCATTTTATATTTCTTATTGACAATTCTCACAAGATGACAATTCAAACTTCATCTGCATTTGATACTTGGTGAGATGCACAGCTCACTATTCCTAAGCACATACGTTGATCTTTTTCTATGACATCCGAAATGATGTCTCCAGATACATTACATCAAGTAAATTTACGTTTAAAGTAGCAGCATAACTTCAGACAAAATACAATATGATTCGAAGAACGATTTGTCTTTATTCTATGATTGACTTGCGCACAAGGTTCCGATAACCTGATAACCTAAAAGTCAATATCAACATCTACAATTTGAAGTTGTTATTATAATGAATTGCAATCATAGATGCCAATAACAAATTTTTTTAATTCAATTTAAAATGTATCATTGATAACATGGATACTAGATAGAATAGGAAACTGTCTATGCCACACTACAGAGTCCAGGTTTTTCAGAAGAAGTGTGCGCGTACGCAATAACCCGCTCTGACATCATTACCGACACCTACCCTCTTACTCCTTCACTTCTTTTCACTTTTAAATACTATGTCATCATCATCATTTAAGGGGGGGGGGGCTAGGCCCAATACAGGGACAGTATATAGTGGACTAACGAGAATTTTTTTTTATTTATTGAGGATTTCAAATAGTAGTATCGCATAAGACGCCTTTGATATTCTTTTAGAGATCAGATCAATTTGCGAATACCATTTGAGATTGTTGTAGATTGGAACATTTCTGAAAAGAAACACCATTCATGATAACATCAGATGTATGTAGTGGAAGAATTTTTTTGGGGAACTGGATGCATACAGTTTTTTTTGATTTTGCAGACGACTAATGTGTTTTTATTGTACCATATTCTATGTAGTGTAATGTTGACTTTGATGACCATCTTTCCCTCCACTCAAAAGCGTTGCGTGGTTTATGCACGAGTCATTCGGAGAAATTCTATAAAGAACATTTTAAATTTGTTTCCGATAATTGTGTAGCATTTACATATGCTCTTTACTGGCCTGTACGACCTTCAATACATTAAAAACGTTCATTAGTACAAATTAATCAATGTATGATGTTTCATTGCATGTCAGATTCAATCATTTCGAATTGTATTTTCTGGTGGAATTGACTTTTTCTTTAATACGACTTACCTACGTCAACTGAAGAAGGAAGAAGCCAATTCGACAATTTTAGTAAATGTTCCATAAATAATACTTATATTTGCATTTTTATGAAATATAACATGCAGTTGAATCATAATTATGTCTAATGCTGTAATGCATATTCCAATCAATTTAAATAGGTACTTTGTTTACTTGCTCGAGCAAGTTGAAGTAAATATAACAAGTGCGTGGACACATCATTGATGGGTACTATTTGAGGTTAATAAGGCAAACAGAAGGTGATCCTCAGCTGAAGGAAAATCTGAGTTTAATAAATTGCTTCTTTCGTTTATACATTTTCATCCCTTATAAATTACTTAGATGTCCGTACTATGTTTTAAAAGAGAGAGGGCGTAACCTGTAGTTAAAAATATTTAGTGTTGGAAATACCTCTAACGATGTTGCTGTGCATGTTAAGTAACAATACCTATTAATGTTTGATCTCACTAAGTTATATGCAAGACTGATGAATCACTTCACAAGTAGCGAATTCGATTATATTAGCTATAAATCTTGAAGGAACAAGATTTTCTGATAGTCCACCAATAGTTAACTGCACAAAAATATCCGTTTCGACACACTAAACTTCATATAAGCTACATATCTTAACGAAACGAGATTTCCTGATGGTCCACTACTTATTATCTGCACAAAAATATGCATTTTGACACAATACACTGCCTATTAGCTACATATCTTAAGGGAACGGGATTTTCTGATGGTCCACCAATAGTTACTTGCTCATAAATATCCTTTCTGACACAGTACAATTCCTATCAGCTACATATCTTGAAGGAACGAGATTCTCTTATGGCTGACCAATAGTTGTCTGCACAAATATATGCGTTTTGACACTTCATATTAGCTACATATCTTAAATGAACGAAATTTCCTGATGGTCCACCAATAGTTACTTGCACGTAAATATCCTTTCTGACACAGTACAATTCCTATCAGCTACATATCTTGAAGGAACGAGATTCTCTTATGGCTGACCAATAGTTGTCTGCACAAATATATGCGTTTTGACACTTCATATTAGCTACATATCTTAAATGAACGAAATTTCCTGATGGTCCACCAATAGTTACTTGCACGTAAATATCCTTTCTGACACAGTACAATTCCTATCAGCTACATATCTTGAAAAGGAACGAGATTTTCTTATGGCTTACCAATAGTTAACTGCACAAAATTATGCGTTTTGACACAGTACATTTCCTATTAGCTGCATATTTTGAAGGAACAAGATTTCCTGATGGTCTATCAATATTTATCTGCACAAAAATATCCGTTTTGACAAACTTGCGCTATTGATATATGTCCACTATCTACATAATTTCTTTTCGACCAAGAATTTTCCTTCAGAAGCTTCGGTTAACGTCAGAATATTAGCATTCGTCTCTGTCCAGTGTCGAGACGGAAAAAGTAATGAGGATAGTTAACAATACATTTTAAATGTTATTACCTACCTAATCTAATCTGATTTGAAATCATAAAATAGCAACCACAACCATAATAATATGTTTAGTAATTGCAAAGACATATATAACTGTTGAATACAGATTTGAATTATTATGCAACAGAACAAAATAAGTTCCGAGAATCTAATAATAAATTTCTTGAACATTCTGTTTGGTCCTTGGATAAATAGTTATTTGTGATGGGGCTGAAATTCTTTTACGTTTGTAGATAATTTCAATTCACAAATTAAGATTATGTACAGAATTTTTATCTCTTTGATATTGAAATAGGTTTTGAATTTCGAATTTGGTTTTGCCGTAGTATCATATACTAATACATACAACTCCTTTTATCCTTTGAAAATATTATACTCGATTCAATAGGTACCCTGATGAAATTTTGATTTATAGAATTATCATTATACTGTGGTATAAAAGAAATAATTTGAAACAGTCTCAGTATATAATAAAATTTAATTAATTCAAATCAATTATAATTCTTCTTCTTTCTTGTATCAGAATTTGATTTGAGCTGATTTCTTCATGTCAGCACATAATTAAAATAATTGCAATAATTTTTTTTTAATTCAAAAAAAAATTGTTCATTTTAAGTTTCCCCAACAAAAAATACTTGCAATGAAAAAGCAAGTTCGTGCGCTATAATTACTCATTGCACCATATTTCAGGATCCTCGAAACAAAATGAGTGAAAGATGTGTGAAAATAACGTTGCAAACGTCATGTTGCAAATTAGAATCTATTTCAATAGGGTGTTTTCGGTAAAGCGGAAAGGCAAAATCAAATAATACGAAGTGAGTTTCGGGATTATTTCTTGTAAAAAAGCTATTAATTAATTTATTAATTAATTATTAAGGAGGTTCAACTTACTTCATTTATAGACAGGCAATGATTATTATTCATAATGCGTATCAGTAGTGTCATCTGTCAGATAATATCAAAACTACGTCAATTAGTTAACGGTTAATCAAAATACTAAACGCTTTTGTTAAAATGACAGTCTCGTTCTGTCTAGAGTCTATATACGTCTTTTTCTATTAAGCAGTATTGCCACATATACGCAATTGTTCGTATTTGTACAATTTTTCAACGTCTCCGCTATCTCAATTAATGAGGACGTCAAAATAAAGGCGGTATTAAAAATTTACTATAATGAAAATACAATTTTAGTTCAAGAAAGAAGGACAATACACAATTTTCACAGTCTTATCATTATAATATTTTGTATTTTCCGATTCAAAAGCATTTTAATTACAAATTATATTAAAATATTTTTTTTAATTCTGAAAGTTTCTTCAGTGAAGAAAATATTTATTATATTGCGGTACTCGAAGTAATATTTCCTGAAAGCTTCAATAATCGATTAATGTTAGAATATTTATTCGCTCTAAAAAATATTATCTTTATATCAATCAGGGGGAAGGGCGGCAAATTCGGCAGCTGTTCACCGCGGCAGATACCTATGCTAAAACACCGGAAGTGAAGAGTTTCAGGCAAAATATTATCTTACAAGGAACTAGTTATTATTATGCCATCTTTACAATACATTTTACTGAATTTATTTTCGAAAATAAACACTTTTTGTATTTCCGGAAAATCAATAATATGTAGAGGATTGTTCATATTATACCATTATCCCTCTGGTCATTATAGGCAATTTTGGACAGAGCCGGAGTACAAATTTTATTTACTTGCAACCCTAACTATATTATTTTAAGTAGGTAGAAATAGGCCGTTATGATATATTCCTATGACTCGTGTCATTTGTTTAGGCACTGTTGCCATATACTCGATTATTCAGGATTTTAACCAAGCCTTGTAGCATGGTCAATGTTGGAGCTATCGCCTTGTAAGTAAAACATTATGTGGGCACTTTTTGCGAACAATCTATTGGTGTACGTGGATTTTTTTCAGCGCTTTCCATTCTCAAGTTATGACATAAATTTGAATTTCTTAAAATAGAAACCATAGTAGCCTTCGGTTTTGTTGAAAAGAGAATTTTTTGTTTATTTCAACATTATATAATATGATGTCCCTTTTTTCGTTTATTTTCGATTTTTGGCAAATTATTAATTTTTTCGTATTATAGTCAAGTTGGCTTTCTTCAGAGAGAAACAATAAACTATTAGACATTCTTGTCATTGCGATGTGAATCTTTCAAATTGTTGATTCGATAGTTATCGAGTTATTTCCCTTTTATAAATAAATTATGGCGTACGAAAACGCCGAAAAATATAATATGCTTGATTCTTGTATATTTTGTAACAAAAATACAGAAACGGTGGGGAATTATATTGGCAAACGATACCCAAATAAACGCCAGCCATGTTTGGAAGCTTTCAAAAAGTTAAAGAACAATTTGAAAACTTACGGTTCATTTAATCAAACTCGCGCCAAGAAATACCTAAAGGAAGATGAAGATTAACGTACCATTGAAGTAATAGGAAATTTAACGATTAATTCAGAAATATTCACTAGAGATATTACGAATATTTCATTTTCTGTTGTTCGTATCTTGAAATAAAAACAAATTTAAGCCCTACAAATATCAAAAAGTGCGATCCTTTTATACGGGAGACATTGTTAAACGAATAGATTTTTGCAATAGGTATTTGCAGCAGCTAATTTTTTGCAGAACACAATAACCATAGATTTTGGAGCAGCATTAATCCTCATCAAATTATAAGAAAACGCGTTCAACAGGGGCATTTTGACTTCAATGTTTGATGTGCACTGTTGGGAAACAAAGTTTCAGCTTACCAATTATTTTTAACTAATTTGAACGCAGAAAGATATTTAGAGATACTACAAAACAAACTTGAAGATGCACTCGACGATATTGCGCTGAATGAAAGAATATGCATCTACTTTCAACAGGATGGAGCACCCGCTCATAATGCACGTATAATCTCATCTTATCTCAACAATATGGAGAAAAAGTGGATAGGAAATCAAGGACCTGTCCCATGGCCACCGAGATCCCCAGACCTGTTCCCTCTGGACTATTTTCTGTGGGGTCATCTCAAAGACTGAATTTATTTAAATGTTAGCAGGAATATTGACGAATTAATGCAAAATTGTGAAAATTCAATTCAAGGAATTTCAGATATGCATAGATTAAATGCTATGAAAGGTTTGCAAAAGCGTTGTCATAAAACGGAAATCAGTTCGAACATTACCGTTAGTTTTTTTGTATTCCATGTGGTTTGGGTGCTAAATTTTGCTAAATTTTATAGCTTTAAAATGTTTATCTAATTTAATGATTTTTAATTTGCAAAATAATTAATAAATAGATATTCTGTCCTTTTATTTTCTATTCTATTTACATATTACTTGACTATAAGACGAAAAAATTAATAATTTGCCAAAAATCGAAAATAAACGAAAAAAAAAAATGTCTGAACCATATTGTTGAAATCAATAAAAAAACCTTTTCAACGAAACCACAGCCTATGGTTTCTATTTAGAAAAATACAAGTTCATGTCATAGCTTGAAAATGGAAAACGCCAATGGCGATAGCTCCAATATTAAACATGTTACGAGGCTTTGTTGAAATTCTGAAAAATCGAGTATTCGGCAACAGCGCCTAAGCAAATGACTCAAAGTTTATAGTCACCCCCGAATTCGTCTCAAAAAAAAAGAGCTGGAGGATGCGCTCTCGATTTTTTTCTAACGGGAATATTAATAGAGATACCCTATAAGGACATACATTATTATTATAAAATGATAAAAAACGTTCAATACCTTTTCCTCAGAACGACTACGGAGTCCAATATGGTTGAAGCACTAATATAAGATATAATGCAGTCTTTTATCACTTACTTTCAATCTCTCGTGACGGTTAGAGAACGTTCCACGGGTGAATGAGACTGTTATATAGGTACATAAAATCTACCTACATTTGTTTCCCACCAATCACTATTTTTTCATAAGCGCCAGAATTGATCTCAATAAAAAATTAGCTCAATTTAAGGATAGCAACCGCTAAAAAGCAATTATGTACTTTACTTTTTACTTTTAATTGAATGTTTTCGTGAACTCCGAGTATTATTTTATGTTCATAGAATCAAAACCAACGTTTTTCGAAAAGTGTTAGTCAGTATTATTGGAATAATAAGGTACCTCTACTATCTATCTCAAATAACATTGAAGGTCGTATATTAATAATTGTAGCAATTTTTAGATTACATTTAGCTGGAATTTCTTCAATTTTGGGAGAAAAAATTGGAGAAATTCCAGCTAAATGTAATCTAAAAATTGCTAAATCTACAGCTGACCCTCTAAGAGCAATAAGGATAAACAGTTCAATCTGTTCTAACGCCTCTTTCTCTAATTCTTCTGAAAATTAATTATGTTAAAGAAGATGGAAGTAATCAAAATCTTATATTATTTATTTGAGGCTATAGCTTATATCTAGAGCTTCTAATATTAAAGATACTAATGAATTTCCAAATCTTCCAATTATAATTGGTGTAACTATAAAAAAATTATTACAAAAGCATGAGCAGTCACAATTACATTAAAAATTTGACCAATTCACCTGATTCTAAATGAATTAATATGCTTAAGGAACTTTCTAATATTCCAGCTCATAAACCAAATATAAAAAAATCTCTTTATTAAATAGTGTTATGTTGAAAAATGATTCTGAAGTGCACATTTAAAGGTGAATTAAATTAAAAATTAAAGTACATTTAGTTGAACTGAAAATGAATTAGATAAAAACATTAAAAAAATTTTAAATGTAGAAGAATTTTCTAATGAAGAGATTATAGTTGAGTTAAATATAATTCGAATTTAAAAATATAGAGAAATTAAAGAAAAAATTACTATTAAGAAAGTAATAAAAATAAAATCTCTTGAAATTATAAAATTAATTGTAATTCATTTAGGAATAAATCCTAGAAAAAAAGGAAGGCTTCCTAAAGATAAGAAATTTGAAAAAAGATTTAATTTTTATTTGATTTATAAATTGAAAAATAATTGTTGGAAATAAAAAGTATCAGTCAAATAAAACATGAATGTAGTATTTAAAATAATTGAAGAATAATTACAAAATAAATGAATCTCAAAGATTGATTAACAAAAATTAAGGTAATTATTCATTCAATCTAATATTGATTAATAGAGGAATAAGCTATAATTTTTCGAAATCTAATTTGATTTAATCCTATAATTGTTGATAAAATAATAATGTGAAAATAAAATATTTTTATTTTTGAAGAATATATTAATAAAATTATAAGGGCAATTTTTTGCTAAGTTAATAAAATTATACAACTAAGTCCATGTAGTCCTTCTGTTAATTCAGAAATTCAAAAATGAAAAGGAGCAGCTCCAATTTTAGTAAGAAAAGAAGAATTTATTGTGAATACAAATACATTATTTAAAATAAATGCTTCTCTTATTAGAATAGAAATCATTGAAAATAATATAATAAATGATGCTAAACCTTCAATAATAAAATATGTTAACGCAGATTCTGATGAAATTATATTTTTCCTTTATTAGTAGGGGTATAAAAATAGATGAATAAGCTGAAATTGAAATGGAAGTTCCTATTATTATAGAATTGAAAAACAATAGTTAGAAATTAGAATTCTATCAAAGTAGTTCTTTCTCAGGCACTTATTTATACACTAACAATACTATATCGTGTGATTACATATTTTTGTAACAAAAAAAACATTGTTGTTGTTATCGTTCTATAAAATACAATGATTCCTTTTTTCAACTGAGGATGTACGTCAGAATACCACCCGAAACGGGGCTAAGTTGCGCACCCATGCTCAAAACGGATACATCCTGGAAAATTCAGAAAAAAATGTTTTCCATGCTTACTATACTTTCCATACACTATTACATAAATAAGAACAACAAGTGGAGAAACTGGCGCTATGCGCTTAAGACAGTTTGAGTAAAGCTCCATACTCATATTTCTAGTTTGGTTTCTTTTGTTTATAATCCGCTGAAATTCTTAGAATAGGGTGGGAAGAAATTGAGCAGATTTCAATAGAACAACTGACAAGACATTGATCATGGAAAACGCTTGGAAAAGTTAACTTCTTCCAAATAAGACTCGTTATCTGAATTCTTGATATTCTCTGCCGGAATCAATACTTCCCGAGCTATTTCAAGAAACATTGTTCGACCCACAACCATAGCCTACTGTGATTGAAGTAGGCTATGCCACAACTTGCAAGATATATGGTGTGCCTCCACGTCAGGATCTCGGAAATAACAAAAGATACAGGGCTGGGTGAATTATGCAAACTTGCATAATTTGATCATCAACAAAATGCCGTATTGAGATACGAAGAATGTCAAATACTCTCGGATATATTCGGAGGAAACTGAAATCTTATAAAATAATTATTATTTTTTTCTGACGTTATTGGAAAAGAAGTTTGAAAACAGACTTTTCCACTGTTTATGGTCAACAACATGGCGATGCCATGTTTCGTTTTCAGAAGATATTATCAACTTATTTGTTTTTAAATACGGACCTGGATTCTTATTACATTTTTTCAATTTTGGGCTCCCTAGAAGCTATGACACATCAAAACTTGATTTTTAAACGCTTCGATGATATTGAGAAGTATATTGTGTTACTCGATATGAAAAAAAACAAAGAATATAAGATGGCGCAGTCGGTAGGATGCATGAGGCATATTGTCTGCGATTAAGATATTGAGTATCCCATTTGTAGCAAAGTCTCGAATTTAGATATCAACTCTTAAAACTTTTAATTGATTATCAGTATATATCAGAACTTATTTTATAAAAATGCTTATTTGGTATTTGTAGCTCATTGGTTTTTGCCGGCATATATTTTTCATAAACTCCCAGAAGGGGGATTCTACTACGTGCCAACGCAACCGTTGACCCCGATTCAATGATCGGGATCTCATCGACCACCTCTCAAGGAGCTACTGGATAGACAGTGGCTCTCAGCCTGGCGTGGTGCCCCTAGCGAAGCTCCATATCAAGAAGTTCTCACCTAAAGTCTCTAAAACTTCACTCCTCATGTGTAGGAGAGGTTTAAAAGTGGTGATAGGACTCCTCACAGAACACCGTCATCTGAATGAACAGTTACACACAATGGGCATTATCGAAGACCCAGCTTGTAGTAGATGTGGAGAGGCAGACGAAACTACCTCTCACATCCTAGCAGAATGTTCAGCACTGGCTTCTCTTAGACTACAACACCTCGTCAGCACACATATACCGCTTGAAGCCATAAGGGATATCAGTTCATGCAAACTCTTAGCATTCAGCACTGCCTTAGGTCCGCTGGACTGATTCTTGTATCAAAGGCCGCACAATGTACCAATCAAGCGGCCTAAGTGCTTCGAACTTGCCGCCCCCGTTTTGATTGATTGATTGATTGATGCCTGCAATTAATGTTGGCCAATATAAAATCTCTATAGACCTAGCAATAGACCTAGGTATTCCTGTATGTGACTAATGAATCAGATCCTGCGGGTGTAAATGAAGTAGTACTAATAAGAGAGCCTTATCTGATACCAACAGTAAATGTAATTTCTGGTAAACCGTCTGGGAAAAGATAATTTATAGTGTTGAATCTAAACGATGAGTTTTATTAAGTTAGCATGGACAAAAATCCAAGTAAATTATGTACCCTTAGTCCACTTTTTGGTTATTATTCATAGGGTTACCATTTGCGTAGCTTCTGGATTTTCAAAAGTACCATACCGGTAATTACGGTGACATATCAATAACCGGGAAGGACCTGGAGGAGCATGATTCAATATTATCTGAAAATATAGAAAGGGCTAAGCAGTTGCAAGTTAAATTTAATCCTACCGACTGCGCCATGTTAAATTCTTTAGTTTTATTGTGTCGAATAACTAATGAACACGCGGTACTTCTCAGTATTTCATTAGAACCGGAACATGCTTTCTATAACTTAATTGTAATAAAAAGCATGTTCAATACAGAGCAATACCACGTGTGTATTAGTACCTTGACACAATAAAAATAAAGAATATAGCTAAATGGGTTATATTAAAACATTGCCAATAAGTGCTTTAACTTTAATTATTTTGTATTTATTGTTAACAAACATAGATAGTCATCAGGTTTTATATTTAGTTATCTTTTTTTGATCGAATTAAAACAATCATAGTATTAAAAAATAATTAGTTTTGAAAACAGGGTATAGGAACTGCAGGAAATGTCAGACGAAACATTGAAACGAAATAAGTTGGTGTTTCTCAAAGACCCATTTTACAATTTGATGGTGGCAACTTCTAGACCATGAAAAAAAGCCAATAATGGCAGGAAATAATAATAATGATTTTTTCTGAATATCTCCGTATTTGACATTCTTTATATCCCTATACTGCATTTGGTTAAGCATCAAATTGTGCAACTTTACCATAATTTAACCAACCCTGTATTCTTTAATTTCATTTCCGAGATCCTTCCGATGAGGTACGAATTTGTGTCACCTGTACAATAGCATCAAATATAATTGCAACCGCAATTGTATCACTGTGCCGTGCTGCAGTTTGAAGTGCAAAAATTGATGATTGTCTCAAATTCTAGAATTGTGCATGTGTGTTTGCAGAAACATATGCGACGCGGCCAAGCGCGCCCCTAAGACTAGAAAAATAAACATTTAACAACGGCTTACTTACGGGAACGGAATTGATCGCTTAGTGTTGTTGTTTGCTGCACTGCAGGTCGAACATACTAAAACGTTCAGCGGTGGTAACGCTCCGACCGACATTAAATATACATCGAGAAAAAATGTGAAAATCGATCTGGTTTATGAGACAATTAGAGTTCGTATAGATTATTCATCATAATGTCAGAATTATACAGCGGACAGATTTGATGATACGGGAAACATGTTCAAATCAAACAATGAGCTAGCTAATAAATATTAGCAATATTCAGGGTCGTTGCATCATATCTACAGCTTTACCTCAAACAACAGAAACAAATACGGACGGTGGTTTGGCACTACATCACGATTTTTTTCTACGGCATTTTCTTCGTTTTTCATTGTATGTCATATATGAATATTGGTCATTATTAAAGCTCGGATTATAGGCAAATTGCCTTTTTTTGCCTATTTTTCCTATTCTAGGTGTTTTTTGGACATTTTGTAATTTTTCGTAAATTCCTCCTTTTTGTGCTACCTACACATTAGTCCAAGCAACGAACCGGAAAATAAAAACAAGACATGTAGGTCAGAATCGAAAAATTTTTGTGGGATATGATTCGTGGGGTTATGAGGATCATTCATAACACATAAAACCTCACCGGTCATCCTCTCTCCCCTCCCTTCGAGGATCAGAAATGACCAAGACTTGCCGATTCTCCACCCCCAGAATTGATTGATTAAAATATGAGATTGACGGAAAAATCGTGAACAGCGTCCCAAAAAACCATCTTGGTGCATTCCATAACTAAGTTAGCAATAGTAGCTGAAATATGAGATTCCATTGCTGTGTCGAATATTTGCCCAAAATATTGCTCACCGTATTGAAAAAAAACTTTACTGCATTTATAAATCCATATTGATCTAGAATTGTGGCTTTTAATCTCTGCCCAACGTTTTTTGATCCTACTCAATGCCAAAGCAACTGGCATATTTGTAAATAAAGAAGTAACGTCCAAGGAAATTGATGGATGATCTGCTGGTACGGATTGATTTTTTATAAATTCATTAAAATACCAGGAGTCCTCCACATAAAATTCATTTTTTCCTATTACATTATTGATTTTGATAAAAATTTTGATAAATTGTAGGTAGGCGCACCAATATTACTATAAATGGGTCTTAAAGGTAGATCGCTTTTATGTAATTTCGAGAGTCAATAGATATAAGGTGCCTAATAATAATAATAATAATATAATATATTTCGGAGAATATTCTACATTTACAGAAATAGACAAAAGGAAAACATAAAACGAAACAACTTCAGCGTATTTTGTACATAGAGAATAAATTACACAACAAAATATTACACATTAAAATATTCATTAATCGAATAGGGTTCTAGATTTATCAGAAAGCTCCTAACAAGTTTTTTTAATTTGTTGAGACTTCCACAGGTTTTGATACAATCAGGAAATGTAGTAAAAAAACTTATAGCTTGCCCATTACGGCAAATTAATTCATTTTTCAATTCAATATAAATTATCCTATTTTTGTACCATTTATTCATTAATTCATGCATGTCATTTTGTTCTTAAATACATTAAATGTAGGGTCATAATTTTGTATTTGTAAAATTTTCAACTTATGCCTTAATAAAGGACAATTTCTCTCACGATGGAAGGTCTCCAAAATAACTCCAATCTTTAAAAGTGGGATTAAAAATGATATCGACCAGTGTCATTATTATGTGCTTTTTCTAAGTTATTCGGAATGCTTATTTATGACAGTTTGTTTTTCCAAGTATCTAAGTTAATTTCAGATCATCAACATGGCTTTATGAGAGGTCGGTCGACAGTTACTAACTTAGGATGTTTTTCTGAGCATGTATCAAACATTCTGAACGAAAGGGGACAAGTTGATGTGGTCGTTACCGACTTCTCTAAAGCATTTGATAAAATCAGCATCAGCCACAGATTGTTACTTGAAAAACTGCATAATATCGGTTTCGATAATAGGGCCATTAAACTAATATACTCGTATTTGGTAGGGCGTCAGCAATATGTACAGGGTGTCCCATTTTGGGTACTTTTGCGGGGTATCTCCTTTATTTTTAAAGATAGAGAGTTGCGGTTTTCGCGACACTGTGCTACTTTTTCATAAAACTCAAGATGCCGTCAACAGAATTTTCATAGCCCTTTTAGTTTTTAAGATACAGGGCATTTCTGAAAATGTTGCATTTTGTGACCCCCCTCGTATCTCCGTTATCCTTCAACTTATCGAAAAGGTAAAATAACATTCTAATAGATTTTTTCCGTAGAATGCAGTGGTGTAGATAACTTTTGTTACATATTTACTGTTTTTGAGTTATAAAGTAAACTTATGTTTTTTTAAATGGAACACCCTGTATATTTATAGACTATAAAATTTGTCTTTTTTTTACCTTTTCAAAAATATATGATAGTATAAACTTTCTTTCAGAAACACGCAAATAATTGACAATTTTCAGAAAATTAAATACATATTTTAATAGTAGGCTATGGATAACAATAATAAACAAGTACAACTTACATATTACTAACAAATAATTGGATACCTTGTATATAGGTATCTATTAAAAAAAATTCCCATAGATCTTTTTCTAACAGTAAGTTTGTAACAACAGTTTTGTGGCGTAAAGTGACAATATAACAAAAACACAAAAAAATAACATTATTAAAAAAAATTAAATGTGATGTTCAAATTGACCACCATTTTCTCTAATGCAAAATTGGCACATCTTTGAGATTCTTTGAATAGCGTTCAAAAGAACCATTGTTCTCATTCGCAGATTTCGAAAAGCTAAATGAATTGCCTCTCGAAGTTTTGCAATGCCGTCATATCGAGTTTTATATACTTCATTTTGTATATAACCCCATAAAAAAAAATCTAAAATTGAGAGATCTGGTGGAAAGTTATTATTTAGAAAGGCCCTTAAGAGCCTAGAGTTATGACTTGGGGCACCATCTTGCTGTAGGTAAACAGCATTATACTGGGCTAATGGAATGTTTTCGAGCAGTTCTGGAATAACTTCCTCAAGAATTTCTAGGTATCTACGTGCTGTAAGACCTCCTTCAAAAATCCTATAAACTATATGTCTACCCAAAATAAAACATGAAACCTCAACTCCAAAGCGTCCTTGTTGTGCCCTTTCAAACATTAAATGCAGATTTTCACTACGCCAGTTCCTGGTATTGTGACGATTGAAAATGCCAGCACTTGAAATAAAGCATTCGTCTGACCAAAAAACAAGTCTGCCAAATAAATCGTTAGCATCGATTTGTTGCAAATACCACTGGCAAAACAGTGCCCGGCGCTCGGCATCGCCAGGATGCAAATGTTGTAGTATATTAAATTTGTGTGGATGATACTTATATTTCTTCAAGATCCTCTGAGCGTTAGTTTTTGGCACACCAATTTCCTTCTAAATTTTTCTACATGAGGACGAAGATGTTGCTTCTATATATCCTAAAGTATCTATCTCTTTTCTTTCCCTGTTCTCTTTGTTGTATGTTTTAGGGCGCGGGTGAACAAATGATCCGTGCTCAACTAAATTTGCTTTTAAACGGGCAAATATCCCAAAAAACGGTTGCCTTCTTTCTGGATATCTAACAAGCAAAAATTAAAATGATAATAGAGATTTTCATAGCCATAATAGCTTACTCACCTTTGGAAATATAATTCCGAAGCTTCTTCAGAATTTTCATTATTCTGTATAAAACATACCATCATATCATATTTCTCATAATTTTCGTAAACTGCCATTATTCGAAAAAATTGATAAATATCTATTGAATAATGATACCAAAAGAACGAAAATAAACAGCTTAAATGCGATAGAGATTTGATGTTTATTTCTGTTTCTTGTCATAAACAATATCAATGGCCTACAATTAAAATATGTATTTAATTTCTAAAAATTGTCAATTATTTGCGTGTTTCTGAAAAAAAGTTTATACTATCACATATTTTTGAAAAGGTAAAAAAAGACAAATTTTATAGTCTATAAATATACAGGGTGTTCCATTTAAAAAAACATAAGTTTGCTATATAACTCAAAAACAGTAGATATGTAACAAAAGTTATCTACACCACTGCATTCTACGGAAAAAAAACTATTAGAATGTTATTTTACCTTTTCGATAAGTTGAAGGATAACGGAGATACGAGGGGGGTCACAAAATGCAACATTTTCAGAAATGCCCTGTATCTTAAAAACTAAAAGGGCTATGAAAATTCTGTTGACGGCATCTTGAGTTTTACGAAAAAGTAGCACAGTGTCGCGAAAACCGCAAAAGTACCCAAAATGGGACACCCTGTACTTTATAATGGCTTCAAAACTACTGAGTTTCTAGTCACATCTCGTGTGCCGCAAGGTTCTAACCTTGGTCCACTATTTTTATAATATTCATAAATGACCTCGTCAGTATTATAGACTGGAAATGAAGTTTTTGCAGATGATTTAAAAAGTTTTCGTTCTATAAATTCCAAAATCACATTGCGACTCACTACAAGAGAATATAACAAGAATAAACAACTGGTGTGTATTAAATAAACTACCATTGAATATCTCCGAATGTAAAATTATGTTATTACCTGAAAGTCGACATCAACTATTTGCAACTATAATATAGAAAACATAGCACTAAAGAGAGTGTATTCAATGGAAGACTTATGAGTAACATTGGATTCAAAATGGTCATTTTCTAACCATATTCAAGATTTTGTCTCCCAATCAATGCGAATTCAAGGGTTTATCATACGGAATTGCAAAAACATAAAAGATTTAGACGCATTGAAACAACTTTATTTTGCACTGGTAATGTTCAGTGTCCCTACTTGACAGCAAAACTACATTTCTTGGCTTCAAGAATTTCAAATAGAAGAAGTGATTACTTTTATTTAGTTCGAGCAAATTCAAATATTTTATTTAACTCTTTAATCAATAGAATCTGTAGATATTTTAATTCAGTGCAATTAAGCTTAGATTTCTCTTTCTCTATATACAAATTTGAAAAAGTGTCAATTAGTTCTTTTTAACTATATTTATGACTTACATTATCAATTAGTACCTACTATTTGAATTGTAACATGATTATATCTGTGTATACTGCCCTTCAATCGGATAATTTCCTGTTGGGTTTGTAATTAAATAAATAAATAAATAAATAATGTCACTCCGCTGTTGAGCTATAGTAACGTTTTCATTTTATTATTAAAAGTGGTATAAAAACAAAGTAATTGTTTTTTCATTTAATCTTATAATTATTTATAGACCTATTTATATAGCTCGTGCTATTTTGTTTTGCCCCATCCTACAAAAAATTCTGCGGGCACTATTGCTTATCGACCTGTATATTTGTGAAACAGTACCACGTAACATACATAAACATTTAAACGAACTTATTGTTATAAAAATAATTTCAGCTCACCAAGAGAATAAGGTCCCAATCACTAATTATCCGCTAGTTAACTAGATGATCTGAATAGTAGTACATCCTGTTTGAACAAGAACAACAAATGTGAAGGGCGTTTTCCCCTGTTATTGTACACGAATTCATTACGTATTGTTATCGTTCCCTCCATAAAACGTACTATTATTGCAAACAAATGCAGACGCCTTCTCATGAAGCAATAAAAACAATTATTAGTTATACGACTTGACTACTAATTCATATATAATTTAAGGCAATGTCTATTGTTTGGGTTTGATGACGGTACTGGTAAGTGTTATAGCCCAGTCGCCAGAGAGAAAATTAAGAAAAAATGCAGATGTCAATTTGCTATGTTTTCATACTATTTTGATGCGCTGATACCGAGAAAAATAATGAAAAAAATCCTATGAGTCAGCTTCAAAAGTTACGGCAGGAAAAAAGGCAATTTTTATGTTTTGTGAGTTTGAAAAAAACGGCAACACGATTGGAAAAACAGGTGAATAGAAAAATTGTATAAAAGTGGAAACGCGTCGTTTGAGCCAGTAAAAAGTCATTTTGAGGTTATGGTCTCGAGATATAAGCTAATTAGTGTTTTTTTTGGTGAATGCAAATTCTTTTTTTGCAAATCGAATATTGACCAATAAATATTATGTTCAGATGGAAAGATGGAACTTTTTTACACTTTCTATCAAGTTTTTTTTATCTTTCATTTTGGCGCCACAATCGGCCATTTTCGGAAATCCGTAAAACTGAAATTGCAAGCAGAAAAATGGACTTATGGACATAAATCAGAATGCATTTTTTAGATTTCAACAAATATGATCTAAAACATCCATCAATACATGTTTTGGGGCATACAAAAAAATATGGATCAACTTTGAATTTTTCGGAACTCGGAAAATTCGGAAATTTCTGAGATTAAAAATTTTCAGGATTAAGTTATGTTTCTAGGCTATTTGGTTGTGTATAAACTAAGATTCTTCTTTACAGTTCTACAAGAAGCATCTTAAAGCAGAATCGGTAAGATATAGGTAGTGAAGTCAAGTTGTCCTTTTTTTGGTGACTTTGTTGTCTGATGGCGTGACCCGGCGCAAAATGTTCGTATTGATAATACTAACAACACCATGAAACATTTGGTGCAACCCTTTCGTATATGCAAACAACAGGTGTTTAACCAATTTTTTTGTTGAGATTTTTGAATTTTTTTTTTTTGGAACCCTTAGACTATTGGCTAACATTCGAGATTCGATCCTTTTATCATCAATGTTAGAGGACTCTTCAGTTCAAATTTCTTGAGGTTGGGCTCATCCCCCTTCTTGGAATTTATATACAGGGTTTCTCACGGTAGTCGTTCGTTAGAAGTTTTCGTGAGTAGAAAAAACTTAGAATTCTGAATTTTCGAACTCCAGGGTTATTCAAGATTCTCTTTCACTTCAAAATATTTTCAAGGACACACCACTTCCGGTTGTACCGTAGGTCGCCATTAACTTCCACCAGGTATATTATTTCATTTTTGAATTCCTGAAAAAATTTCATGGCGGGTTCCAACCGGTTTCCCTTTTCCCATTTTGATTTTTTTCTTGATATCTTGATTTTTTTGAAAAATTCTAGATCGATCGGTAACATTACAACAAATTAATAGTTCTAGACAGCTGTTTCGCTGATTTCATGGACCTCATCTCTAGAGCAATAAAGTTTGTAATGTTACTGAGCAATCATTCTGTTGGAGGTACATATAACTCACATATGAGAAGTGATACAGCTGTCTAGAACTATTAGTTTGTAATGTTGCTGATCGACCTAGACTAGAGGGACCTTATCGTTGTTATCTGATAAGAGCCGAATAGACACAAATCAATGTTTTCATACATTTATTTGTATCTCGATTGCTACATTGGTTCGGTTTGGTGCCGTCATCTGGCACTCAAATTGTTCACTATTCTCTGTAACTTTTAAAGTTCGAGAGAAATCTACATTGTTTGATGTCTTAGTGGGACATCTATTCATAGATGGCGTTGAATAATTTGGTATTTTTACCACACTGTATGTATGGTACCGTGAGCAAGACAATTCCATGTTGCCAAGCTTATTATTTGATGGTACATAACTCACTTTTGTAGACTAGGCGCAAAAAACGTTACATTTTAATAAAACAACACATATTTAAAAAATAAATATCGCAAATGTCTCAAAGTTCTACTAAACTCACAAAGTTAACCCGGTTAACGGTTCTTTTCATACAATTGGGCAAAAAATTAAAATAAAAAAAAATTGAGATAATCGCTGGTTATTATTCTGTAGGCTGCTAGACTATCCCTGATATAAACTAGTTCAATATGAAATTGATTAATTAAAAGTATTTCACCGAATCCAACCTACTTACACCTTTCACTAAGATTTAATTTCTGAAATCTGTGGTATCTGCATTCAACTCAGTAACACGGCTCCTCAAGCCAGATGATCTTTCAGTTCTGCTTTAAAATAGATTTTTTTCAATAAAACAATATTATAATTCAAAAAATATTTATTATTAAGCTTTTTGCAAGGTTCTTCTACATCAATTCATCGTAATGGATTAAAATCGAAGTATTCGACTCAATAAAGTCCATACCGTTACACTCAAACAGAAATATAAAACAGCCATTAGAATTTGGTGAAGTACGGTAAGTCTGAAAATAAAAATACCAATAAGCTTTTGGATTTAAATTGAGTGCCGTTTGAAGTGTTGAAGGTTGAAAGCATAGACTACGCTTTGAAACCAAGAATGTGCCGATATCTGAGATAGAGTATTATTCATATTATGATCTTGTGACTGCAATAAATTCTGGCCGTAAAAGGCAAATTTCATTTACCTACAATTCTAATTATTCCATTTTAAGTAGGTAGAAATTGACCCTTCGGAGGTATTATATACCTAGCTAATAATATAAATAACAAATTGAAATTGGAATTTTTAGTTCTTATATACAATTTTTGTAGCGAAAAATATTATGAAAAAGGCAACGTTGTTGCTTCCGACGCAGTGAAGGGACTCTGAAATTGCATTGTGCCGAAAAAATTTTTGATAAAAAGTGTTGACAAATATAAGAATTTTAACGAAATAATAAATAAAACTACTTTGTTTTACTATCACTGATATTTAGTATAGTCGTTACTATAGTTTCAACACTAAACGTGTCATCTTCAGACAAAAAATGAATTTAACAAATATTAAATCTACTATATATAGGTTAAAGAAGGATTTCAAACAAATTTTATGGCTATAGGAAATAGTTCTAGGAGAAACCAGAGAGGGGTAAGGTGATTAGGTAATTCCGTGAGGACATTAGTGGTGCGGGTATATTTACTAACAGACTTTAAATACTAAAATCAGGTTATTAATACATTGAAGAGATTACTGTAATATAAATCTAGTTGATCGTTTAGGATCTTAATATCATACATCTTCATTCCTTTGAAAATTTCCATTGACTCTAATATATTTAGTTTTGAAGTTTTATCTTGACTACAATTTGGACATTATTCAAATTAGGAAAGGTATGGCCTGTTTCTAAAATATGATTTGCAAATGAAGAAACGAAAATGTTCTTTATATCTAACTGCTATGTTACGGCAAGATCTACCTATGTAAATACTATCACACTCTGAACAAGATAGTTTATAAACTCCGGGTCTTTTAAATTTGTCAGTTTTATCTTTCGCATTGAACAGAATATGAGATAATTTGTTTGGGGGTTTGAAGCTGATGGTCAGGTTATGATGGGATAAGATGTTTGCAATTTTTTCGCTTATAGGACCAAAATAAGTTAAAGAAACATATTTTAATGAGTTATCTTTGTATTTTATAAAGGGATAAATGCTATTGTAAATTAATTTTTGTCTTTTTCTATTTATCAATTTAGAAACTACTTGAGGACCGAAACCGTTATTTGTAGCAATGACTTTAATAATATCTAGTTCTTTACTAAGATTTTCTTGATAAGGGAAGGGAAAAGGCTCTATGTATCATTGAATGAAAAGCAGCTAGTTTATGACTATAGGGGCGATGTGAAGAGGTACAAATTACTGTATCTGTGAAAGTAGGTTTTCTGTAAATGTCGAATGAGATGCTATTATTATGATGTGATAATGTTAAGTCGTAAGAAATTTATTTTGTGATCCTTTTCTGTCTCTAATGTGAATTTTATGTTGGGATGAATAGTATTGATGAATGATAAGAAAACATCTAATTGTCTAGGTGTACCTTTAAAGAGGGCTAAAATATCGTCTACGTATCTGTACCAAAATTGAATATGTTTTTTAGTTATGGCAGAACTCATTATAGTATCTTCTATGTGAGACATAAAAATATCTGCGAGAAGTGGACTTAATGGAGAACCCATAGCTAATCCGTTATTTTGAGTATACAATTTGTTATTAAACTGACAGTAATTTTGACTGAGGCATAAATCAAATGCCTGTTCTATTTCTGATTTTATCAAAGGATTAATATGTGACTTTTCTAAGATATTTGTGATTAAATTTTGACATTCAATGGGAGGGATATTTGAAAACATATTAGAAACATCGAAGGATACCAACATACCGGTGTTAGGTATAATTGAATTTTTGAAATATAAGAATATTATGCGTGATCCAAGAACCGCTTAAAAAAATAACCGGTGTTTCGGAATTCGGTCCCGCTACCTGTGGAAGGGACTACCTGCTCACAGGGACCTTGTCCAAATCCGAAAGGGTGATTTCGTAATTCGGTCCGCTGTCGAAGCAGGTAGATTTCATGTGGGTATTAAGGATTATTTTTAGCAATTGTTCTTCTGAAGTGCAGAGTGTAAGACGTGATCTAAAAGCTACATCAAATTAAATGAATCTGATATTATCGTATGTTCTGTAATTAATCATACACATGAAGTAGACTTACCAAATCAGTTAGAGAGACAAAAAATGAATAATAACTTGAAAAGAAAGGCGATAGACGACATTTCAAGTCGACCATCTAAGCTAATTCATACAGAATTACAGAAAGGGGACATTCCAGTAACAAGTAGGGACTTACTGTTAGTAAGAAAAAACATTAGCCACAATAGGTTGAAAACTTTTCCAAAAGTGACAAAAACATTTGATGGTATTTACAATACACTTAATAGCATCGACATAAAGACTAACGCAAATGAAAATTTTCTATTAATTAATGACCAAGAAAATAAAATAGTTTGCTTCTCAACGGTTAAGACTCTGCGGTTAAGACAACTTTACTCACCACTAAAATGGTGGGTTGTCGATTTCATTTGGCGCAAAGCTGGTGGAAAAAAGAGTTAGGACTAAGTGGAGAATATAGAGATAATCACTCTGAAGTTGGTAATAACTGCGAATCATTCCACGCAAAATTTAATGCAATGTTTAATGCTCCCCATCCTAACATCCACGTATTTATAAAAGCACTTACAGATGTTCAATGTGAAATTTACGTAAAAATGCGTAGCACTGCGTCAAAAACCAAAATTTCGCAAGAAAAAGAGGCCTTTCTCTCTGAACAACATTTTTTATTTCAAAATGGTATAATTGACCGTTATACGTTCATTCGACATGTTTCGAAAAAATTCGGCCCCATTTTGTGTTAAGATTTTTAAATATATATATGTACATAATATACGACGATACGCGTTTAGCGTACATTTGTAAATATGCCATTTAATTACTATTTCACGTACTGTTTTTATTTTTGGCGATACGCATTTAGCGTAAATTTTTAAACATGCCAGTACAACAACAATAAGTGTGTACTGTTGGTCCTAAGCCCAAAAAAATGTGAAGGAAAATAAAAGACAAATTAAACAAATAGTAGGTACATGGGACCCAATTCCGAAATCGCATTTTCGCTGGTGGGACCACACTTCGAATTTAATCCGTTACAGGTAGTCCCTTCCGCAGGTAGCGGGACCGAATTCCGGTGCGTCCAAAATAACATCTCACCTTTGTTTCCTTTTTCTTGCCATGTCAACATTGTCTAGAGGTTCCTTCATCACATATATTCTAAGCCCAGTGTAATACGTTCTGAAATAAGTTATCCAATTGACATCCTTCATGCTGAACGGAAATAATTCTTGTTCATAGGCACTAATACTGTTCCATAAATTCACTACATTATCGTTGGAGAATGTCCATTCGCGTACAACGAAAGGAATCGCAAGATAAAGCATTAAGTGGATTATTTTGTACAATGGTAATAATCTAAAAGAAATACACATTAATGTAGTATAATTCATATTGCCGTTGACCCTTACTACAATAAACCAACTAGCTGATTAAACCTTATTGTGTTAATCCAAACGTCTTCAAACCGCACCCACCAGAGTCGGCTTGAAAATATGGGACGACGTACATTATGTTATCTATTAATTGCCTTTCTATGTGGGTAAATTCAGTCCTGGGTGTTTTTAAGGTCTACCTAAACTCAGTCCCAGGTATGTACCTAGTTGTCAGGTCAGATAAAAAGCATGTGTTGCCTGCTGCCTAGGCCAACCATCTTTCTGTACGCAAGTATTTGCACAATAACCAATAATGATTGTTTATTGTACCCCCTTTCTTTCTAACCTAACCTAACCTAATTTCGCTGATATAGAATGCAAATATTGTAATTGCAATAATTTTAACACTCTCATAATAACCAATAATGATTGTTTATTGTATCCCCTTTGTTTCTAACATAACCTAACCTAACCTACCCTACTAACCTAACTTTGTTAATATAGAATGCAAATATTGTAATCGTGCTAATCTTGACACTCTCATAATAACCAATAATGATTGTTTATTGTATCCCCTTTGTTTCTAACCTAACCCAACCTAACTTAACCTACCAACCTAACTTTGTTGATATAGAATGCAAATATTGTAGTCACGTTAATCTCAACACTCTGATCATAACCAATAATGATTGTTTCTTGTACCCCTCTTGTTCCTGACCTGACCTCAACGAGGTCTATACATAGAGTAGACAACTAAGCCTTCCACGGGTAATTTGTCGGACATTCTGTCCTTCTCTTCACACATGTACTGCGCTCTCACTCGCACGATTTCCCCTTAATTCTCCTCAACTATGACGGTATGCGCGCGTTATATTACATTTCAGAGTTCTGTTATATTCTTATAATCTTTGTGATACTAATAAAAATGGTTGGCATTTGCAAGAAAAATAAAAACTCGCCAAGTCCACATAGGAGTTTTTTTATAATAAAATAGTATAATATAATAGAATCTATACATAACCTACGTGTTTGTTTATTTTTTTTCGTAGATTTAAAAAAGAGTGGTGTGAATTTTTTGATTTGCAAGAAAGTCAAATATCGAAGTCTTCTACAGTTTGTAGTGATCGTTTTGAAGATAAATATATAACCAATACTGGTAATAGATATGTATTATCGTCAGATGCTAAGCCCACTATTAATAAAGCTGTAAAGAGGTACTGATATATATACAATCAATTTGCAAGCAATGTTACTATTATTTATTATTATATTTCTTGTTTTAGACTTAATTTTAATACAAATAAGACTAATATAATATAATAAACAATAAATGAAACCTGTTTGATAACATTCTCCTGTGCAAATGAACTCGACCTGACAACTTCTTTTATTGTGTTACACACTTATACACATTTCCAATATATTTATTTAACATAATAAAATTATATTATGTTTTATAACTTAACATAATTATCACTCTTGGGGATTGAAGTACGTATTACTTTTTCGATTCCACCTGGCATTTTTATAAGAGGCATAAGTTTATATTTCATAAACTCTAAATCTTGTTATACGATATTTCCTATGACTTTCCCAGAAATCAAAATTAAATCTACTCTCCTCACAACGACTTAAATTAGAAACAAAATCAAGATATACGCATTCCGCATTGCTTTATATGTACGTAAACAAATAATCTGACAACTCGTCCGCCATACTGGAATGGTAAAGCAGATACCTAATTATGATTTCGGATCCCTATATTACTTCTTCTGCTCCACAACTTTAAAAAGCGCGCCTATTCGATTTTAACAACTTCCTGAAAGTTAAAAATTCGATGTAGAAGGGGAGACCGTGCGAGTGAGAGCGCACTACGAGCGTACTACATGTGCGAGGACAGAATGTCCGACAGGTTACCAGCGGTTCCCTATGCTTAACACAATACTTGTCTACTCTATACTAGACCTCGTTGCCGGACCTAACCTAACGTAACCTAACCTAACCTAACATAACTATGTTAATTGTTGATTGTTTATTGTACCCTCTTTGTTTCTGATCTAACCTAACCTAACTTTATTGATATAGAATGCAAATATTGTAATCGCGCTAATCTTAACACTCTCATAATAACCAATAATGATTGTTTATTGTGCCCCATCTGTTTGTAACCTAACCCAACCTACCAACCTAACTTTGTTGATATAAAATGCAAATATTGTAATCGCGCTAATCTTAACACTCTCATTTATAGGAATACTCTGGGAATCATATTGAAATCCGGGACTCAATTTACGTAGTATGATTTTATCAGTGGTACTGAATTTACGTAGGAATATGGAAATGAGACCTCACCTTACCTTTTCTGGAAAATATGCCTACATATTGATCTATTAAAACACTAAAGGATAATAATGATGATATAAAAATGATATTTTATTCCATTACTAAACATATAATATGTACAATAAAAATGAATGTGGGTATACTGAAGAGCACTAGCCGGCATAACATTTTGAAATAAAACTAACAGTTTTTGGGGCTTAGTTCACGAACCTGCTACCAAACAGACTTTTATACCGATAAACTACATTTTTCGTCAAGTTAAACCTACAGTTCGTTGAGTTCATCAATCAAGCAATCAAAACAGAGACGGATAAGTCAAGAGCATTTAGACCGCTTGATTGGGTACATTGTGCGCCTCTTGATGCAAGACTCAGTTCAGCAGGTCGTTGAGTCTAACTCTGGTAAAGATTCTAGTTTCTCTTCCAACGTGACCAGAAAGGTATTAGGCATGAGAACAGATCGCATTCCAAAGCGATACTCTTTTAACAACACATTCATGGTACCAATACCAGAAAAGACTGAATGGGAACATACAAACCGGGGCGACATTCTACAGGGAATCTATTATACAGACGGGTCTAAGACTGAAAATGGTGCAGGTGCAGGAGTATACTCAAGAAATCCAAAGACTGGCTTGAGCTATTCATTGGGTAAACATATCTGTCTTCCAAGCAGAGGTATATGCAATCCTTCAATGTGTGAAGGAAAACAATCGGAGAGCCATCGACGATGAGCAAATCCAAATATTGACAGACAGTCAGGCTTACACTTGAGGCAATGAGAAGTCAGGAAGTGACATCCCCTCTGGTATGGACATGCAAAAAAGAACTTGAAATACTAACAGACCGAAATCGCGTTAAGCTGATTTGGGTGCAGGGACATCAGGGAACGACAGGCAATGAAAAAGCCGACGAACATGCAAAAAGAGCGTCGGAGAACGCTCCAGATCCAGAACAGACCACGGGGGTACCAAACGGTACAGCACGAAGGTCTGTAGACGACTGGATCATGGAGAACCACAAAGAATACTGGGAAAAATCCCAGGGAAGGAACATGGGAAGGAATACATCAAAGCCCCGTGTAACAAAAGAACGACAGACCTATTAGCACTAAAGAGGGAACAAATAAAAGTCGTAACAGGGCTCATAACTGGCCATGCGCATGTAAAAGAGCACCTAAACAAAATGGGACTGTACAATGGCGACCTGACATGTAGACTTTGCTGTAAAGATAGAGAAACAGTGACACACATACTGTGCAAATGCGAGGCACTGGATCGCAAAAGACAGTCAATTTTTGGAAAGATTAACGGCTAACCAGAATTATACAGTTAAGTAAAGTAAAGAAGGAAAACAAAGGCGAGATACAATACGCTTGCAGGCCTAAGTGTCATCGGAGGCAAAAGCCAGACAAGCCTACAAATGGGGTGAAGTTTTTAGTGAGTATACCTGGAATGGTGACTCTGACAGTAGACCATGAGCCTCCCCATAAAGAGTTTTCTTCACCTCCGCAACAAAAAAAACGGAACTGACGCAACTGCGAAAATAATGTTATTCCACACACTTTCAGATTTGTATTTGTATATTGTATTTTTTTGCGCAGTTATCTAAGAGTGTGTATGGTCCTTGAGGATTATTCACAGTGCCTATATTGGGGCAGCTTAGTGAACAATAAGTGGATGAACTAGCTCATTTTATTCTGAACGTTGTTAATACTAAAAGCCCTAATCGCTATCGTTTCTTACACTGTTTTTGAAATCACCCAAGATCCTCACATACTATGGAAGCATCATGATATGAACCATAAGAAATATGGCATTGGTTATTATTCACCTACGCGTATCCATTAAATTAATTTTGTAGCTGAAACTCTTACCTGAACCGTTGTCTTAATAAAATACTAGCACCATCGAACAATAAGGCCGGTATGATATGGTAAAAGACTCTGAGAACCAAATGCCAATTATAGTTTTTTGTTATGTGGAATATTGGAGTCCATAGTGCTTGACCGGATGGATATCTAACAGCATGAGAATCGGAGATGGAAAAAAATTCGTTCCAAGTGATGGGATTATCTGGAGTAGAAACAAAATTGTAAACGGGAATCTCTCCTGCTCCTGGTATCCTGGAAAAGAGATGGATCAAATTAGGGTAGAGCTATTCGTCCGGTATAACTGGACTTGAAACTATAAAAGAGTTCACACTGTGGATACAATGTAACACTATAAATAAAAAATAATCATCATCAGAGTAAACTGAATTATATTATTGCTTTCTGTTTATTCTGTTTGATAATTTCTAATTTCATTTTTATTCCTAATTCTGCTATCTAAATTAGCAATTATATTGTCAATAGGCAGTTTTCTATTATCAGGCAATGCATATGGATAAGGGTGAAAATTTCTTATTATAGTGTTAAAGCTATTTTTCCAATAATTCGTGGGTAACCACGTCTCCCAGTGTTATCATCTGTGCTGATTAGTGGTTTTTCTACAACGACTAAAAATCACCCCCATCCACTGTAAATACTGATGATGGCTACTTGGTAGCTGAAACGTCCTAACTTTAACAGTATTTTTAGTGGATAAGGGTAATTACAGAAACGGGATGTAAGTTCAAAGTAAAGTTATGGTTATGTTAAAAATCAACATAATTGTGGAATCGTCACCAACCTTTCATCCCTTTTAGTACCGACTTCCCAAGAAGCTACAATCAGACATGACGCGCACAAATCCACTGGCACCATATCCGTAATTTTACCAACGTCGGTAAACATCGTCCTAAGAATTCCCTTATTTTGTGCTACTAGAAATCCTGTGGGACCGTACATATTGTCGATCCATCCTGGTATGGGTTCCTTGAATACAGGAAGTACTGAAAATGAGAAACGCTTCATTGTTCAGCTGAACTTGTGGATTAAAAATTGATTAATAAGACCTACCGATTGAAGGACGAAACACTGCCGTTGGTAATCCATTGCTTCGGTGCTTTATCACTGACTCTCCCAGGACTTTAGTGAATGTGTAAGTGTTAGGCCAAGGTGCTATGATTCTGAAATAATTTGTATCTGAGAGAAAACTCGATAGTGAGCGACAAAGTTGAGGCAGCAAACCATAAGACGAAAGTTTCCCAAGTAGGCCTTGATGCCAGACTCGGTCAATTGCTTTGGTTATATCCATTGAAGACATTTTTTTGTTTTTCTTGATTCATTGCTGGTACCAAATCAGCTATGTTTTGCATTTCACTGAAACTCATTGATATAGGGATATATACTAACATACCTTTTTGATAATCCATCATCAATATCCATATCGACTCTATCTAGTAGACGCCCAATTTCTTCATAACTTCTATCATAATCATAGAGCTTCTCCTCGATATGATCTACGTTATAATTTGCGTATGCTGTAGAAACGTGGAGAAACGACTGGAATCATTGAAAAATATATAATAACAATTATATTATGTAATTGCTTGGATAAAATCTGTGGATAAAATCTGTGGAATCTGGAAGTGAAATTTCTACCAAATTGCTTTGGCGAAAGTGCAAAACGAACGGGAGTATCAATTACCTGAAAAAAAGGTAATTGGCTCCTTGGACTTATTCTGGATCCACCTTAGACTATAATTACTAGCTGAACTATAATATATCATATGGTTATAGCTGTCCGGTCCAGTCACCAGAAACCTAAGCCTACACTTACCTTCAATTTCTGCATTTCATGGCACAGTTTCAATATTTCAACAACGCTAAGAACGTTAATTTTGTAAGACTGCTTAATATGGCCATCTAGGTTAACTGTCGCTGCTAGGTTGAAAATAATGTTAACTTTAGTTATCAAAATTTGCCTATCGGCTTCAACCAGTCCTAAACCAGGAACAGAAACATCTCCTTCTACGATCACTATACGTTTCAAAAAATCTGGATGTTTTGCTTTCAATTTGGAGAATATCTAGAAAAGAATTGCAACCCATAAGAGTCATCGATACTTGATGATTTTGTTGGCACGTACTTTTGTATTTCATTAGAAGAATAAACAATCTTATGTAAAACACGCACATTCATTTATAAGCTGAAGCTATATAATATTCAGATATGAAAATAAAAATGAAAACTGGAAACTACACTATTGACGAATGGTTAGTAAGCATATTAATAGATGTAGCACTGAATTTTTTTTGTAGGTAAATTATTCCAATTTGAAAAATTCTGTGAGGCAAAACTGATTTGCGTTATGTCGTTTGGAAGTTTTCTTTTTTCACTTCAGATGATGCCATCGAAGCCCAGATTTGCTGGTTTAATTTGGACATTGTGGCAAGGTCAATAGAAAATGTGTGAATGTGTGAATTTCAAGATTGAACTGGTCTCTACTTTCGGAAGTTGGATAAAACTTGTTACATTTACCTTATTTAGAAATAATGCTGACAAATTGTTTGACCACACTGTGACATTCTCAGAAATTGTAAGAAAAACCATAGGAACTAATTTCAAAATTGAAAGATTTCAAACTTGAAATTGGTGATACGCTGATTTGATATATGATTTTGTTCCACTATTTACAAATACCCCAATCCCTGATGATTTGCGAAACATTCTGAAGATGTGGCTTTCAAATAGCAGTATCCGCGATACAAACTGCACGGAATACGTGATCCTTACATATGTGCAATGGGCAATCCGCTGTCTCCTCTTTTGGCCAATATTTTATAAGCGAACTTGAAGCCACCTCAAAATAAAAAAAAAAACCTTTCAGGCAACACCTTCGATAAAGTTTCCCACTTCGGCAAATCCGGGATTCACAAAATCGATCGTGAGTCGTGAAAAAGTATAATAACTTTGTGAACCATATTGGAGGGCTGCCTTTGTTACAAAACGATTCATATACTGGTTGAAATAGCACCAACAGCGTAGTAGAAGCATCAATAAGAATTATGAAAGATATTATTCTTGCAAGATGTCAAGCATTCAATATGGTGGCATTGTTTGGGTTCATTGTTGATGTACTAGACAAGTATCATACTAGAAGATTGTTATCTGATGCTAATAACATACGAAGCTAGCATGAAGTGTTATAAAACTGATGGAAAGCACTGCAGACCTAGAAGTGAAATATGTAAACCAATTTATTATAATAAACTATAAAAGAGTTAGTATAACGCTAGCAAGTACTCACCCTAATCCACTAAAAATACTGTTAAAGTACTGAGGATCAAATAGCCATCATCAGAGTAAACTGCCAGTATTTTTAGTGGTAAGGGTGTGTTTACTCTGATGGTGGTTATTTGGTAGCTGAAACGTTCTCGTAGTTGAACATCATTTTTAGTGGATAACTTTTCACTTATTAGTGAAGTTTAAGTAAGATAACCAATAAAAATCGATGATATTGAAACAATCTAGTGGATGATGAAAAATCTGCTTTATCAATTGAAGCTAAATTAAAACACAGTACAGACAAATATCTAGGTATAACTTAGAAGGAATGGAAATGTATAAACTAAAAAGCAGTTTATTAAATTCCGATTTATCTCCAGCTGGCTCTTGGCTACTTGGTAGCAGTGGCGGCTCGTGAACTTTTTGAGAGAGGAGGCTGGACATAAAACGTTTTTGTAAAAATATACTATATTCAGTCAATTAATTTAACCTTCGCGCAGCGACCGTAGCAGCTACTTCAGTGACAAAATTAATTGTTACCCAGCAAGAACCAAAGTGAAGGTATAGAGTTTCTCTTGCCCACACATTTTTTTCGTTCTTTTTTTGTTTTTTATTTTTTTTGGATTTTTAATTTTTTTTCTTTTTTTTTGGAATTTTTCATATTTTGTTTTTTTAATTAATTTTATAAACATTTTTATATATTAACGAAATTATACGGTCTTTAATTTGCGAAAAATGATCAATAATATTATCATAAAATGTATCATTATGTTTTAAGTGTTTTACTAGATCTTTTTCAATAGATATTAAACTAACATTGTATAAACGATTTTGGCCCATTGTATTTCGCATGTATGTTTTAATTCGTTTGAGAGTAGAAAATGATCTCTCCACCGATGCCGACGTGACAGGAATGGTGACTGTCAAACAAAATAGTTTATAAAACTGAGGTAAGACTTGTTGCAAATCATTATCTAACATATATTTTATCATATCGGCGTGACTGTCGTACTGGCCTAAAATATCTTTATCCCAGTATACAACGCATAATTCATTGTGCAGCGCTATTTCATCAAAAAAATTATATTTTAGAACTAAGTTATCTGAAAGTGTATTGAGAAACTCTTTTGAAAAAGATTCGAAAAATCTTCTATTCGTCAAATCGAAAAACTTCAATTCATGTAAATCGGAAAATCGAATCTCAATATTTGACCTTCAATAGTATCTAAAATTTCATAAAAAAGTTGTTTATAATGTAGTTTCTTGTCTACCAAATTATATGTTTCCCTCCTTTTCACGGGAGAAGCCTCATCAGTTGAATAATTTCCAAATAAAATATTAAAATGAAATTCTGTATAACGGAAACTTGAATTAATTATATTAGTGAATTTATGTTGTAAAATTTGAAAAATAAGATCAGTTTGTTCAAATATTAATTTGAAAGTATCAAGAAAAAACAAAAATTCTTCATTTTCTAAATAAGATTTTAAACCAACAGCAGCATTTAATGAAACCTGATCTGTTGAAAAGTCATCACTGTTTAATATAAAATCAAATGTTTCAATTGATTTGTCTTTATTTTTATGGATGGTAAAATTCCATCGAGTTCGAGCATTACAGGGAATTCTGTTTCCTACTATGTTATTTAAAACTTACGTTCGTTTGTTTGAAGACCGTTTAAATGTCCCGCCATTACAGATGCCGTCGTAAGTCTGATTTATTCGCAAAGTCGAATCGTTGAAATGTTTCCATTAAAAAATTGAATAAATTGACCGCTGTTCTTCCCGATCTAACATCGTAGAACCCTAAAAATCTCTCCACTAGTTGTCCATTTTTACAATTAATAATTTACCGAACAGACGAATTCTAATCTAACCTTATTTCGCGTAGTGTCACTCAACCATTATACCCGCATAAAACAAAACAAGCACCGACGCAACACGCATGTGTCGTATTCCGTACCACACCGACTGTACTCGTACTGAACTTAAAGGCGGGCGGCAGGGTAGCCTCCAGAGGGTGTTGCCGTTTTCGCTGTTTCACGCTATTTGGCGATTGACTGGTCGGAAAAACGGCAACTGTGTTGAACAACACATGCTCAGCGTTTGAGATATATAGAGTCTAGCCTCAGGGCACTGTTGCCAGATTAAAAATAACTACTGAGACGGGGAATTAATTGTAAAATTAAAAAAATTATTAGAGAAACAGGAAATAAAATGAAGAATGATCAACAAGATAAATTTATGAGGAGGCTGAGCCTCCTTAGCCTCCTTCGAGGAGCCGCAACTGCTTGGTAGTCGGAAGGTCCTCAGTACTTTAATAGTATTTTTAGTGGATAAAGTGGATTATTTCTTATCTATACAGAATTATCAGTATCAAATGATGTAGGTCCCCGTTAAAACTTCTCATATCAAACTAGGGAAAAAATCCCTTAACGTATTTTCGGGATATGCCTGAAAATCGTTTTTACTTTTTTCAACTTCAACACACTCGAAATCTAAGCGTTTATGAGCAACATTGTATACGACTTTTCGACATTAACTTTCTTCGTAGAATCTAAATTCTTTAAAGGACACCCTGTATAGGAAAGCATCTTAATTATTAAAGATAACATTTTCCAGTGGTTCACCTTCTTTTACTGTTGGAGGTGAATTCAGATAGGATTCTACCAATTTCATCTCGAATTCCTAACTTCAGTTGGGGAATACTATGTGGCCGATGAGCATACACTTTTATCTTCAAATACACAAGCCAATGAATCGGGAGACCTCGCTGGTCAAGGAATATTTCTATTTTTAATGAACACCCTATTCAAAAACAGTTGATTTACAGTATATAGAATACTTAATGTGTGTGCGATGGCACTGTCTTGCTGGAAACATGAGTTGACGTTTATTTGGGAAAGGTCTACTTAGTTTCTAAGGAATGTTTCCAACATCGAGCGTTCGCTGTAGCTGAATCTGTATTGTGGTCTTAGCAAAATAGTGGCACAACAATTCCAGTAGACGGAATCGCACACCATACTATCACCTTTAAACTATACAGTGGTTTCTGATATATATCTCTGCTGATGTATACAGGGTGTCCTCGAACTGCGTGGCCAAAATGCAACCGAAGATTCTTTGATTTGAAAATAATTTGATGAGCCTTTTTACTTTTGCCTCAAGTGTCTTGTTTAGCCGGTAGAGGGCTTCAAAGTTGCAAATATAATTTTGTTTTTTCGATATAACTTGAGAACGTGATGAAGGACTTTCACAATATTTGGCAGATGAGTTATTGTCAATAATAGCCGTTTTTGAGAGCGAAGCACAGAGCCTTAGAGACCATAGAAATGGCTTAAACTTGAAGATGTAACGGGAAAAGTGTCCAGAACTTTTTTGTGGTCAATGTAATTCACTCGATATTTCTTATGTGGATAGCTTATCTAATTTGAAAACTTTTTTTACTTTTAGAAAATTTTGATAAAATCAACGGATTAGCTTGAAAAAATTAATTTTCGAGTCTCTGCAATTTTGCCTAACTAATTTTACTTGATTAAAATACCTTAGTTGCCTTTGCTTTTCTAATGTCATTTTGGCATGTGGAGAATTTATTCTCAAAACTGTCAGTTTTTACTTTGCTTCCCGTTAAAAATTTTATAAAATTATGACTCAAAATTTCACTAACACTGAAATGTTTAATATCTCGGTAAAACACGAATAATAAAAACAATAGAAATGGGGAAACGATGTGATTATTTAGGAAAAACAAATGCTAAATTAAAAGAAACAACAAAACTTTTTGGGAAATCGCTAAGGCATCAATTGTTCGAAATGTTGCCCATTTTCCTGAATACACAAATTAATTCGTTTCAAGAAATTGGATTGAACTCTGGCTAGTACTTCAGGATCATTCTTCAATAAATCCGCTTCATGATTAATTCGTTGCAACAATTCCTCTCGTGTGTTTACTGGAGCTGCATAAACTTTCGACTTCAAAGCGGCCCATAGAAAGAAGTCGCAGGGCGTCAAATCAGGGGAGCGGGCCGGCCAGTTCACTGGTGCATCGTGTCCTCTACCTATCCAGCGATCTGGATATTCCGCATTCAAATGTCGCCTCACAGCTAATGTGAAATGAGGAGGTGCACCATCATGGATAAACCAAAGGCCACGACGAATGTGTAAGGGCAAGTCTTCCAACAGTTCAAGTAGCCTTTGTTCCAAAAAGTTCAAGTAGTTCTCCCCGTTCAATCGATCGGGTATAACGGTAGGGCCAATAATAAAGTTATCCACAATTCCAACCCAAACATTGATTTTAGTTTGATTCTGAAAATATGTAACTTCCGTTTCATGAGGATTTTCATCAGCATAGAAATGTTCATTATGGAGGTTAAAAAGACCACATCTCGTGAAAGTATCTTCGTCCGTGAACAGAATTCTTCTACAAAAATTGGGGTTTGCGTTTTGTCTTTGGACAATAAGCCGACAGAAATCTAGCCGAAGACCTGGAACCATCGGCAATAAGTCTTGAACTGTTTTAATATGATAGGGATACAACAGTTCTTCTTTCAGTACATTATGAACTAATGATTTTGAGGCTCCAATACGAAGTCCCAAACGTAGTGTGCTTATCCCAGGTTCAGTTTCAACCGCTTCCAGTATCTCTTCTTCGAGCTCTAACGTCCTTCTTGTCCGTCTGCGTCCAGTTTCTCTGCGATTTGCTTCAAATTTGCCAGTTTCGCGAAGGTTTGCCGATTTGGAATTCTGCGATGCGGATATCTTTCCCTTCTCCGGCCATTGCAACGACAAAGTCCATAGATCAATAACATATCAACCATTTCAGTGTTAGTGAAATTTTGAGCCATAATTTTGTAAAATTTTTACGGAAAGCAAAGTAAAAACTGACAGTTTTGAGGATAAATTCTTCAAATGCCAAAATGACATTAGAAAAGCAAAGGCAACTAAGGTATTTTAATCAAGTAAAATTAGTAAGCCAAAATTGCAGAGACTCGGAAATAAATTTTTTCAAGCTAATCCGTTGATTTTATCGAAATTTTCTAAGAGTAAGAAAAGTTTTCAAATTAGATGAGCTATCTACATAAAAAATATCGAGTGAATTACATTGACCACAAAAAAGTTCTGGACACTTTTCCCGTTACATCCTCAAGTTTGAGCCATTTCTATGGTCTCTAAGGCTCTGTGTTCCACTCTCAAAAATGGCCATTATTGACAGTAACTCATTTGCTAAATATTGTAAAAGTCCTCCATCACGTTCTCAAGTTATATCGTAAAAACAAAATTATTTTTGCAACTTTGAAGCCCTTTACCGGCTAAACAAGACACTTGAGGCAAAAGTAAAAATGCTCATCAACTTTTTTTCGAATCAAAGAATCTTCGGTTTTATTTTGGCCACGCAGTTCGAGGACACCCTGTATATAAACAACAACAGACCACCATCTTCTCTCTCATGTCACGATTTTATTTCAGCTAATTTCTTCATGTTAAGACATAATTAAAATAATGCCTCCGCTCTAGACGTAGCAAGACATCAATTGTACTATTGATCACGCTCTTCATAATTCCAATAAAACAGCACCCAAATTCGAGTGCAAATGATTTGGAAAATATTTTAATCAGTTATAGAGGAAATGAATGCAAAAAAAACCAAAGCGCCTATTTTTTTGCAGCAAGATGGATTTTCTACGAGCTGCAGGGGTTGATATCAACCCCATTTTATATCTAACCATCACTATCACGATGAGAAAATCCCCAACGGCGACTACAAAATAGCGATTTTAAATATAAAATGCATGTTACTGCCTGACGGTTGATTTTGGAGGAACATGTTAGGAGTCAAATGGTATTTAGAATCCAATTTTAAATAAGGATACGCTGTTTTTACTAACCGTATAATACTACTCATTAACTACCACCCACCCGATCTGTTAGTCACCCCCACGCCGCATATATACAAATGCATTTTTATATTTAAGCCCGCCATTTTGAATTTTCTAATTTTATCATCGGATTCGTATTCAGGGGCCCCTCAAATCCTTTGTACGTAAATTTGAAACCATTCGGTTGAGAACATAGTGAGACATAGAAAATGGGGTTGCTATTGGCAATTAGAGGGGGTGCGACTGACAAAACCTAAAGGTTAGCAAACGGAAGGTTTCATGAAAATCCATCATTTCCTCTACTAAACCTGAATTTTGGGGAAAATGAAGTACCAAATTACCATCACAAGTTGATTAAAGAATAACACCCGAATACTGAATAATTAGGTTAAGATTATTATAAACTTGCCTTCAATGTATCTTGTACTGTACGAGTACAATTCGATGTCACCGTGTGTATTGCGGTTGCGGTTTCAAAAGTCACAATAACTGCGATTGCCTGCAGTCATAATTATCGCGATTAAAATCTTGACTGCACCGCTTAGCGTCACTGATGATTGGTTTGTTTATTCCATTACAAAAATGAGTCAATAGAAACAAATTAAATATCACTTTGCACGAACATATTAAAAAAGGTGCAGGCACACATATTTGGAAATATCGGCTAAGCTTTCGTTTAGCTGAAATTAGTTATGTAAGAAATATTTGTTTATTTAGTATTTGGAAAGCTTTCCAAACAGAAAGTCACGAAAAGTTTTCTGCGGAAATGCATCATTTCCATTTTTCCGAATAGTTGAAACCAGTTATTTGAAAATACGTTTCTGTTTTACATTCTAGACTTTATTTTAAATATGAACACGAAAAAAACTTTTCGCGGAAATATATCATTTTCATTTATTGATAAGATATTGTAGAATTTAGAATGATTTGAACTGTATTCGGCAATTGGATCTCGTAAACAGGCGCGTACAAAAACGTTTGACAGGTTTTTACATGTCGTTATGTCGTTAAGTATTTATGAATATATATATTCCGGGAGGGCGGTTTTACGGAATGTCACGAAATTTGGACTGAAGGTTCCTCAAATAACAGCAATAGAAGGGTACCAATTTCAAACCTAAGCCAGAAGTCTAAGGGGTCAAAAATATTAAACTTCAAAACTGACCTAAAAAAAGGGGAAAACCAGTTTTTTTTAAGGTTAGATGTGGTTTCACCCGATAGTGGTAATAGAAATTTTAGAATCTTATTATTTCTATTATGAGACACCATTTTTTCCAGGTCGCTAACCTCTATCAAATTTTTACGAACCTCGTTCTATTTTAACGTAGATTGACTACTACCACTAACTGTGACAAATCAAAATAACGAAGGGTTTCAACTGTTTCTTTTCGGTTGTATTTTATTGTAAAATTTTATTTTTCATTGAAAAGATACAGTGATTTGTTTTATAAACCTTTGATACATATAGAAACTCGTTCAGATTGTGCCAAAGATTGTGATTAAATGCTTTTGAAAAGGAACATTTCTCATTTTGTATCATTTTATCTCAGAATGTATTCTAAGTACTGTGTAGCTAATTGCAATAGCAAATATGTCAGCAATCCAGATAAGACTTATTATTCAATGCGTTTTCACGAGACGAGAGCGTGAAACAAAAGATGTATGTTAATGACGTACACGTAAATATCTAACGGGTTAAAGTAATAAGTTGTCAATGTATAAGAATCAAATTGAAAAGCATGTCTTAGAATGTGTACCAAGCTTTATTACCTACTTTACAGGCGTCTGCCTGTACGAGGAAAAAAGCCTTGATCTTGAAGGCGTGCCTAGACAGATTATGCCATATTAACATGGCTAACTTTCAACTTTGTTTCCTGTAAACTGTAAGGTATAAAATAACAATGACAACTGACAATTTAGAAAATAAATGATTTTTAAAATAGCTTTCGAGTGAGTAGCTACCTACTTTGAAATGAAATCGGACTAGGTATAAAGAGATGTCAGGGCAAAGTTACAGGTACATATAAATTGATTACATAGATATGTCTCATTCACGGAATAACTTGAAAAGATATGACTACCTATTCGAATACTCACCACAGTACCTATTCGGTTTACTCACTCACTTCGAAACAGAAAAATAGGTATAAGAGGTATAAAAGTCAGACGCTTCAGCATCAACAGAAAGTCTAAGCTAATACGTGACCAAACTGTAAAAAATCTTAACGTTGACGAACGTTAGCCATTACACAGAGTGTGGAATTTGGGTTCGTTCACCCATACATGTTACTCATATTCAAAGCAACATAAAAATTATCAAATAAGCTCTTATAAAAAAACCCTGACCGCTAAGAGTACGTGGTATTGCCAATTGCCACATATTACATATTACTAGGTGTCGTAGCTGCAGTAGTCGTGGACTATTTATTATTCTTTGCTAATAATTTTATGCTAAACGATATTAAACAATATACAAGGAACATCAAATAAGAAATGGGAACGCCAAATGTCAAATGAGAACTTGATAACTGCTATATCCTGTCTCACATATAAATTCTCGGGAAAATTCCACAGCCCTTGCTAAACATTGTTTTGATTATAACCATCAATACGATTACAAAAATATTAATATTTCAAATAAAGAAACCAAATATTCTAAAAGATCTATCCTGGAGATGATTCACATAAAACGTGACTCTAAGTCTGTAAATCATAGAACAGACGTTCAACCATTAAGTCAAATCTATACTAATTGAATTAATTAAAACCCTTGCAAATTCCTACATGCCTTTTCATAATATTGTAAGTATATTTTAGGTAGTCTATTGAAATAGCAATATTTCTAGTAAAGTCTAATATTTGAACATTCTTATTGACTTAGAATTTGTTTTATATTTCGGTCAATTTTTGTATAATGTTAATGCTAAGAATGCATAAGATCTTTGTCCGATGGTATTATGTGCAAATGAAGTATATTTGTGCAATCAATTTAGCAGCAACTTTGAAGGCAGCGGTGATTGACTGTTCCCTTTTTTGAGCATTTGCTCAACGTTAATGTTTCCATCGGGAAATTTATTTCTCAAGTAATGTTTGTGTTCATCGATGTCTTTCTTAGAAGAAAGCATGCTTTGCGTGCAGCTGCTGTGACGTTCTCATCACTTTGGTTCCAATAAAAAGTATGTTAATTTTTTACGTTTGAAACTTGAAAAATGGGTTAATGATAACTTGCAGTATATGCATGGTGAACATGGATAGGAAAATAAAAAACTGTGAAGATACGAGAGATAATTTATTAATAATATATAAAGTAAACATTTCCACCAAACTTAACATAAATCAATCACGAATATCCGTTTCAGTAAAATCCATATTACAGTACTTGTACCGACCGATAAAATTCCCAGTAATATCGTATGAAGGATGTCGAATCTAAAAAAAAATCATCAATTTGAAACATTTTATTCCCGGTGTATGTTCTACTAACAAATTCAAATCAATCAGCAAAAGCACAGATAAATATACTAAGAAAACATTCTGAGTCATTAATGTATAATGGAAGAAGTATAGGACCCAGTACATAACCCTGTGGCACCCCCTTCACAACAGGAAGAGGATCAAAAACACAGAACCGAAACGTTCAATCGCTACAAAAAATGATTTTTGAACCAAACTTATTCCTCCGGTGAGCTTAATCTTTTTTTTGTTTAAATATTACATCTCGTCATTATTTTCTTCCTCTTCATCTGAGAGAAGGAATATTGAGACAAAATGAATATATTCGAATAGTTTGGAGGAAAATAACTTGGCTTTCTATCTTTCACAAGCCTATTGTTCGTTTGTGAAACATGAATTTAAAATGCAGCGCAATTGAGAGAATTCGTTAATGAGAACGAGAAATATGTAAGTGGAAATGGTTTATAAAAATGTCTTCCTATGAAGCAGTTCTATACTTACACTTGCTTTTTTCTCAGCGCAACTTCCAGGTTGCTCATTGGTTCTTTAAAAATATACAGTCGAATCCCCAGACTGTAACTCCGCAGATACTTCAACCAGAGAACGGTTTTCATACTAAACGGGAGCATTTCTTGTTCATCTCTACTTATTTTGTTCCACAATTTGACCACATTGTCGTTAGCGAAGGTCCATTCTTGCGTCGAAAAAAAACTCATCAGACCTAACATTTTGTGTATCTTGCTGTACATTTTAAACAACCTACAAAGAGACAATTTGTGAAAGGAGCAAATTGAAACTGTACAGGTGGACTTCGATTTCGTAATGTTTGTAATGGGTAACTCGGTAAACTGTAAGATATACAACAACAAAAAGAGAACGGTTTTCAATGGTGAAAACAAAACTTTGCTATAGTCTTTTGTTTTTTTCGTTTTGTTACCATATCTTTTAGAACAAATAATACGGTAGACAAATAGATTAAAAACAACAAAGATAAGAATAAAAAAGATCAAGAATCAGGAGTATACAAGGTAGAGTGTGAAGATTGTGATAAATTATATATAGGACAAACAGGAAGATCTTTCAAAACTAGAATTAAAGAATATTTTAATTTGAACAAAGAAGATTCAAAAGTTGTAAACCATATTAAAGAAACTGATCATAATTTCAAAGATGATTTTGAGATTCTCCATAAGTCAGTCAAAAGTAAAGTATAAAACAACTTGAATTGAAATTAATGAGTTTAAAAATACAGGAAACCTTTGAAATGATCAGAAAGACTTTACCAATTCTCCATTATCAAATTTATTTGTAAGTAACTCTTATCCTACTGTACACGTACCTCACTCATCCCCTCCTTCGTGATCTTAATTTTAATATTTAAGGAATAAACCATAGTTTGTAAAAGCATTGTTTGATAAAGCCACCGTGTAGTGAAACATCTCACATTTTGTTTAATAAAATCGAAGTTTGTGAAAAGCGTATTTTTTATTAAAACTAAAGATATAAATTTTCAACAAGTAAGCACCAAAACCACCAAAGTAATACATTAAAGTCTGGTTTTCGATTTTTCAACTTATATGTGCTAAGGCGAGTTGTTAAACTTCACGTGTCCTACAACAAGGTATCCGGTCTGACTTCCGGTATAGGTGTTGCAGCATAATGATAGAGTAATGAATGTTGATTTGTGTATCATAGAGTAATGGAGGGTATAGAGATATATATCCTATGGTCATAGATGATGAAGTCACAAAAATGAACTGTCATTGTTTTATCTGTCAATCTATGAACTCTCGTGAGCTGTCAAACGATTAACTGCCATGAGCTATCAAATTATGAACTGCCATGGTGTTTATCTGTCAATCAATGCGTTGGCAGTCTATGAATTGTCAGGAGCTGCTGAATTATGAAGTGTCATGAGCTGTCAATACATGAACTGTCATGGTATTTATCCGCCAATCTATGAGCTATGTCTGTAATCGATGACTTGACAGTCTATGAAATGTCGTGAACTGTCATGGTTTTTATATGTCGATGAATGAGCTGTCAATCTATGAACTGTCATGTCTGCTGTATACTATCAAGAGCTGTCGAACTAAGAACTGTCAAGAATTGACCAACTAGGAACTGTCACGAGTCAAACTATGAGAAAAAAATTCCTTTTCAATCAATCCATAGCTTATGGTTCCCATTTAAAAATATACAATTTTATGCCATAACTCAAAATTGCACCTTTTCACTTCTCTCGACGCCACTGTATTATACAGGAAAATGTACTTCAAGAAAGTAACATTTTTCCTTACTTTACAAAGCCATGATACTGACATATGTCCAAAAGTCGAGAAATCGACCTTTTGTTTATAACTCGAGAACAAAATTTTTGTTTCCGTCAGTAAATTTGTCAAAAAAAAGATGCAGAATGTGTTTTCCATTTTTCTGTAACCTCTCACTACATCCATTGATTAATATGCAATAACCGTACTTTGCCGTACATGAAATGCATATCGGCCATTTTTGAAAATATGTACTCCGCCAATCTGCCGTAATATAAGAACAAAAATTTGAAAACATTGTTATTGAATGCTAATGATTGGAATCAGTAAATTTTACAAACAGACCTGTAGCAAAACTAAAAGATAAGTCAACGTGACAGCTATTGACAACAAAATTTAATTATGACCCTAAAGTTTCAAAGCTTCCTTTGACTATTTTATTCTGTTGATATAATTGATTTTTTGTTTCAAATAATCGAACGTTTTCAAATCATTGTGATGAAACCTAATTATGGTTACAAATCTTTTAGTGATTTATAATCTGTACAATATTTGAAAACATTCTGTCTCACAGATTGTCTGCCATAAAAAATTTATCTTCTTTATTGAAGAGTCAATTGAATGACAATCAGATTGAAATTTGAACCAATAATTGATAATTAGTATTTACTTTAATGTTGAGAGACCACTCATTGAAAAGTGTTTCACATTATCAGCTGTCTGGTCCTAGATTATTGTCAAAAGTACATAAGCTATGACTTCAATTGGATACAAGTAGTGAATAACAGTTGACTGAATGTTTGATTTGTTTTTCCAAAGCAGATAAAAATAGAGCTGGCTGTACCCTAGTTACTTATAGGTATGTTATGGGTTTCGATTGACAGGAAAATGGGCAGACTGTTAGGATTCCATCAAGCAGGAGCATTGGGAGGCTCAAGCAGGCACAATGGGAGGCTCAAAATGGAACACAGGGACGGTTCTTTAGTGTTTCAGATTATTACACATGCGTTAGAGCAATGCTAAATAAACTGAATTTGCCGTGCCAAGTTATTCGTTACAATGATAAAGTCTTTCGTCACAAACTTATAGTTTCGGACAACTGTTTCGCTCTTCTCAATAGAACTCATCAGTCAATGTAGTACTACATTGTTTGATTTCTTAATGAGATATCTATTCATAGATGGCGTAAGATACTTTTGTACTTTTTACCATGTTGTGGCCGGTCATTATTACCTTCAGCAGAAATCGTTCGATAACGCTGCACACTGTTGAGCTCTATAAGAACAGGAATACAGCTGTCGTCTGGAACTATAAGTTTGTGAAGTTACTGATCGATCTGGACTAGAAAGACCAATGTAACTTATCGGTAGTAGTAAAATGAAGGGAATACTGTGAAATCAAATCTACCTGAACCGTTGTCCGCACAGCATGCCTATAATGTTGATCAGCACGGCTGGAATTATGTGATAAAATAGCCTGAGTAGAATATGGAGGTAATAGTTGGCTGTTAAATTAACACGAGCTCGCCAAAATGTCTGCGATACAGGATATTTATAAAGTTGGTATGTACTAATGGCATCATATTCGTTCCAAGTGATGGGATTCTCTGGTGACGAAACGTAATTGTACACTGGAATATTTTCTGGAGTTCTGAAACAATTCAATCATTTACAGGGTGTAACAGGATCATGATACAACCCCCTATTCTCCTTTAGTTTTGAAGATAATTGTTAGAAATTTGGGATAACCTGCATACGTAATAAGCGGAACTTTTTGACATACGACGAAACCGGAAATGACACTAACTTCCTATTTCTGAATGGAGCATCCTGTATATAATTACATTTCTCAATTCTGCACATAGGGAACAAGTGACATTTCACTGGCAATTTTTTTTTATTATATGATTTTTAGTTAATCAAGGCTTATTCTAATGTGTCTGTTAAATTTTATTATCTTCTTGTGTTTTTTATCTTTTGGCAACTGAAGTATTATATTATTATTACCTATCACATTTTTTAGTTCCCACATCCCAAGCGGAGGCAATAAGAGCAGCTATACAAGTATCGGCAGGTACTATATCAGCCAGTTTTGTACCATCACAGTTGATTGTTCTCAATAAACCAGCAGCAACTGCTGCGTATATCCCTGTCGGTCCATACATATTGTCAATCCAACCCTCTAAAGGCTCTCGAGCAGTAGCAGTTACTAAAAATGAACACGAAAACATTATGTTGAGCGGGTGAAATTTCGTGTTTACATACCAACTGAAGGACGAAATATCCCTATAGGTAAAGTTCCACTTTCATTTTTTATGAGCGATTCCGCTAGTGCCTTTGTGAACGTGTAAGTGTTGGGCCATTTGCCTATAAGTCTGGAAATCAAATGTGATTAATACAGATGATTCTCATCTGATACTGAAAGAGTTGTACAATGGAACTCAGAGATTGTGGGATGCGCCTTCTTGGAGAAGATGCAAGCTTGAGTTTTGGTTGCATCAAACTCTACTAGATCAGACCCCTATCGTGGTCAGATCTCCATTAAATGCGTCAACCTATCTATGTCTTCATTGGATGGTATAGGGACTCTAGATGAGAAAGTGGTATGGAGTGTACCATCATCTGCAAAGCTGTAAACAGGACAGATGGTCCACTTCCAGCAAGTCATTCATATGAAGCAGAAACAAAGTTGGTGCCAAGAGAGATCCCTGTAGAACACCAGCTTTCATAGCCATTGTATCGGAGGATTCTCCGTCAACCACCATATGGAGTGATAGCAAACCATATAACGGAATCTTCCCAAGAAGGTCTTCGTGCCAGACTTGGTCAAATGCTTTCACATATGGCTATCGATGGCAGTAATATTGAGAGGGCCTTTCCCTTGTGGATCCAAAGTGGAATTTGCTGCAAATATTCCAGCAAGTAGGTTCGCTCTTTCTTTTGGTATAGTATCCAGTGTGTCTATTAATTTATCGAAGTGCCTAATTTCAGAATAAATAGCCAATAGCTCCAGGATATATTGTCGATACCAGAACCTTTGACAGCCCAGATTCGATATTCGACAGCTTCAGCGATTTTTATATTGTCACGTCGGTCTAACCGACAGATGTCGTGAATCAAAATTGAATGGTTAGTATTATCTATGATAATATGTATTATTAATAGTTGAGTCATGAGTACTATCTCCACCAGACGATTTTTCAAAGGCTATAGTTCCGTAGAGCAGACCTTAAAGTCATCATTATATAGGAGGAGTGTTACCCCTCGAGACTTGTAGGCAGCCGGATTGGGTCCATTGTGCCCAATGATCAGTAGCCTATTCTGTCCTAGCAGGTTGATAACCACGCCAGAAACCCAGAATATTCCCAACGCTGACTTCCATAAGTCCACTTCCCGACATTTCCATCTACAATATGCAGGTATCTGTTAAGATGACATTGCCCCGTAAAGATTCCCTAGGGGCCCTCCTGTTAAGGCTCAGGAGTTTCTTCGAGAGCCTATGCACAGGCTCTCTGATAAAGGAATATATCACTGTTTGATCAGTTAGCCTCAAAGGGCGAGAGCTCTAACGCAGTTTGAATAAGCCACCATTGGCTCTGACCCGAAAGGGGCTCCCAAACCTCGACTTCACTAACTCATGGCATCCAGATGACTTGGATTTGTCCTGACTAGTTCAGCCAGTGCTTATGTATACTCGTTGACCAGCTTTGGTGTGACTGTGACACTAGGGGACATAAGAACTCAGAACCGACCGGCTATCAATGGAGATATATGTACCCCTATTATATAGCTTCTTCGCAGGTTTTCCAACCCGCAGGTTAAAATTGTGTAGACCACAACAGATTAAGTTATCCTTGGCCTTTTAAAGTAAACTCCTGCTTCTGAAGCCGGTCCTATTTTGGACGAGTTCGTGAACAATACCTGGTGGCATCAGTACGAGAGGTTTATTGTTCCAAACTCCTCTATGAGACACGAGGATTTCGGGAGAGACGACACCTGGAATTATTATTATGGAAGACAGACAATCTTGAATTAATTTCTAGAAGGAAGCTATCAATACGAATTTGGATCCGATTAACACTAATTGTTAAACTGTAAAACGACCGCTGCCTACTCCTGAGAGCATCTCACAAAGTTTGAATATGAATTTATAATTACCTTTTTGTATATCTTTCTGAATGTTCGGTATTGAGTTTCTCGAGTATATATCCAATGTCTTCATAATTAGCACCATGGTCGTATATTTTTTCTTCAATTTCCATCAAGTGGCAGTTGGAGAATGCCGTAGACACATGTAGCAAAGACTGGAACACAAACGAATAGTTGATTTTATGTTTTAGATCGTATTATTGTTAAATATCAAAACCAGGATAGTGGTTAAAAAAATCTCGAGCTAATAAAACAGTGGCAACGGCCCTGTACATTTAACTGTAGAAACGAGCCAATTCATCACCGAAAAAAATAAAACTATCGTGAAAATAAGACATATTTCGTGCCTATAACTTCTTTAGGAACGGAAATATTTCACTAGGTTCCAAACTTTCGCAGTCGCGGTTGGAAAAATAGTGACTTTTGTCGATCTCATCGATTTTGATATAATCGCGTTATAATATACTCTCATGGATGAGAAATTCGGTTCTACCTTTAGATTTTATCTCGAACGCTGAGGGAACACGTCGCAGCTTTACGAAACCCTGAATTTTCGCCATCCCTTAAATAAATACACTAGAAAATCAGATTTGACATGATTAATACACTGAAATTGCTAGCCACAACCTTCTGAGATCAGATAGAACAAGTTCCCTGAATTACATAAGCCTAAGGGAATTTTCGCATTTTCCCAAATTTCGTAAGGGGTAGTAAGTATGGAAAAATAGTCAATTCGGTCGAACTCATCGATTTCGATATAACGGCTTCATAATACACTTTCATGGATGAGAAATTCAATTCTACCATTTGTTTTCACCTCAGACGCAGAGGAAACATGTTGCAGCGTTCCGAAACCCTGAATTTTCGCGATCCCTTAGATAAATACACTATACAATCAGATTTGACATGATTAATACGCTCTAAATTGATATCCACAACCTTCTGAGATCATATAGAACAAGTTCCTTCAGTTACATGAACCTTAGGAGATTTTCGCATTTTCCCAAATTTCATAAGGGGTGTAAGTATGGAAAAATAGTGAATTTGTCATATCTAATCATAAATATTCTAATCATACATTCAACCCCCGGTGTCAGTAAGCGAAAGAGTATGTTAAGAGAAGGAGGACGAATCAGTTGATTCACATAATAGTTCTTCAATTAAAGTTGTTTTCATTCTGGAATAGTGACTTTATAATAAGTATGTTAAAAAAAGTACAAACGTTTGAATAATGACTTAATCAATGATCCAACATTATGTAATTATTCCTTCTAGACAATTAATTTTAACAGTGTCTAAGATGCAACTTAAGTTTCATTAATTGAAGGTATAATGACTTGTCAAACTCAGATTTAATTAAATCATATCCTGTTCCTATAATATATAGTGCATTTAATTTGAATCATAACTTACCTTCAATTGCTTCATTTGACGACTCAATTCCAGCATTTCTGACGTACCGTTCACGTTTATCTTGTACGCCAACTTGATATTTTCATCGAATTTCACCGTAGCGGCCACGTTGAATACAATATTGACGTTTGTTATTAAAGTCTGTCTGTCTGCCTCTAAAATACCCAGATCCGTTATCGATACATCCCCAGGTATACCAACTACTCGATGAACGAACTTGGGACATGTTTCCTTCAGTTTCTCGAAGAGCTGAAACGAAAGTGTTTTACGATTGTCAAGTGAGAGCAATTTTCCAAAATATTGAAATACGTACTACATCGTCGAACATATCGTTCAGTCGAGTGTTGATGTCTTTCCCTTTTTTGGGTCGTATAAGAACGTAGATGGTGGAAACGGAGGTGCTTCTTAGCAATTTCTCGATCAAAATTTTACCCAAGAATCCTGTTCCGCCAGTGATGAACACGTTGGTGCCTTGATAAAAATCGAGGATTTCCGAATTGCCAGTCATATTCGATTGTTTCTGTAAAAGAATTTAATATAAGAATATTGAATCAGCTAGTTATACTGGCAGTATTAAGTTTTGAATATCTCTATTTGTCTGGTAGAATGAAAGTTGTCTAGATGCATTCTACCAACTCGTCTATGTTGCCGGTTACCTTTGGGGTACCTCAAGGCTTCATACTTGGACCTGTACTCTTTATAATAAACATAGATGCTTTACCGTTACAAGCTCCTGAAGGCAAAGTAATCTTATATGCAGATGATACAACCGCATCAAGGGTTAATACAGACTCAGTTGACTTAGACAATTCCCTCATGGAGAGTCGAACTGATTTGCTTAACTGGTTTAACATAATAAATTGAATATTAATTCAATAATAGACATGAGGATACAACCATTAAATATCATTAAGGGAAAATTGAAAAATTTCTTAATAAAAAAGCCTATTACACATTGGACGAACATCTCCAAGACAACGATATTGTATTCTAAACTGTCGAAAACTTGTCTTAAGTTATTTATTACGTTTTGTTCATTTTAAACATTTTAACTATTATAAAATTTTCCGTGTACTATGTCACTTATATGTAGCTCACTAAAAACTGTATTTATTTCATTTGACGTGTTCTTCCCTGTCTTGTAAGCAGTATTATCATCCCTCAGATACCGACACTTCGGAGAGTGTAAAATGCTCCCAGAAGAACTTATGGAACCATGGCAATATTCTGGGTTTCTGGCGGGCCACAAACCTGCTCTGACCACGGGGTGAATCATTTGAGGGTTAACTCCCCTACCCTCAAACGGTGATGATGATGAAACAGTATAAATGAAACAAAATACTATCTATCTATCTTTAGAGATCACAGATAATAGTTCAATGGGTCTATAAATAAGCAATTGAGCAATATAAAATATATAGAAACAACTTAAAGCAAATGATAAAAAAATTAAAATTTGTTCGAAAGGAAAATAGAACAAAGTCTAAATAAACCAAAAGAAATTTTCAAATTCTTCTAGTTTCTAAATTTGACACTCAAAAAATGCAATTTTGCAAAATACTAGTCAAGATATTATTCAAAATTGCAACTTCAATTGGTGTAATAATGATTCACTTTTTAATGGATTACAATTTCAATTAATCGTGTTTTATTTCTTGTTAATTGAAATTAATGCGATAAAGACACTTGGTACAATTAGTTTAGGAAATCCTGCACTTTAGTTGATGTGAATTAGCTTTGAAACGATTTCTGATGACGGTCGTGAGACCAAAACTTACGTAAAGACGAAAATATAGTAGACATAAGTATTAATGTGACCTATTTCCGAAGAATTTACATATTAATTAATATAACTTTAATTGAATAATCTTCGCGATAAATTCAAATGGTATAATTTATTTCATTCTATATTCTACACACCCAATCTGGCCTATGAAGATAATTTACCATTTCCACATATAAATAATGTACAAATAAAAATACTCTATCACGTACCTACAATTTCGAACAATAAACATTTATTTCTAAAAACGTTTAATAAATGACAAAGTGTATGTATTTTTATTCTTTCAAAATGAATAATCTGAAATTTAAATATCTAGAACCTATTACTTACAGTTTTCAATGAAACACTCTGTTTTATTACAATCAATTCAAATTAATTGATTATAAATAAACATGCACATTTAGACGACACTAGATATTGATATTATAGCGAGATTTTTCTGGATATATAACAAAATCAACGGTTTAATAAGCACTAACTTTAAATTAGTCCTTAATCATAAAAGGTAAAATTATATAAGAGGTGGGGACGCTCTTATACTGCGAATAGCGTTAGGATAGGTTGTTGACTAATTATTTTAATTTGTAGGTTGTCTTGTAAATGTAACAATACTGGTTTTATCGATCTTGGATGGAATGTATACTGTCCCAAAGATTCCTTGACTTTTAACATTTATTTATATAATTCTAATAAGAAATTCAATATTTCAAATAATTGTCATCTTTGCCAGAATTTTATAGAGATATACAAAATGAAGGTTATATTTAATATTGTTTAACTTGACTGGGTACGTGGGTAGGGCCAAAAATCCTTGCCCTGACTGGAAGAAACGGCGTAGACTATTTTAATATAATGCCAATGACATCAATGCGCTTTTTTCATATATGTACTATAGTATATATACTTTGGCTACTATAATGTTGGAAGAACATCGTGTAAGCCAGCAGTGGGATGTAGGATGAGGAGATAGGGATTCGTAATTTTCTTGAAGGTTTGGAGGTTATAGGCATGGGGAAAGAGCTCAATGGGTAAAGGATTCCAGAACTTCGCTGTTCGATAAAAAAAATTAAGTCTGGTACGAAGAAGTTCTGCAGGACAACGAAGAGGTGACTAGTTTGAGCTCGTCTAGTTCGCCTATCTGGAATCTCTTGTTGTGGAATAACAGATGAGATTTCTGATGAAAACCGTCCATAGAAGAAGGAGAGGTTTGCCACCTTTCTTCGATATTCTAGGGATGTCAATGAACTCGTAAGTGTGAGATGATCAATTAAACGAATATACCTCTGTACTGTTTTGTAACATGAATAGGATAATGACGAAATAAAAGTTTTTGGGGAAAACGACACGCATTATCATTTGAGAATTATTGCATAATGTCTGGTCATAGAGTCATACCTTAAAAAAATGCAAAGATTATTATTATATGAACTACACTTTAATGGAAGCTTCAGCCCGAGGATTTGTGTGGTGGTCATTATTAGATAACAACCTGGAAGAATTGACGCGATCATGTTTATCATAAGCTTTAGAGTTGATTGGGGAAAGGTCAAATAACTAAAACCACTTAAGCTCTGTTGCCGATGTTTCGACTTTTATAAAGTCATCCTCTGGCCTCACAACAAGGATTGTAATAACTACTAATTTAATGAAAAAAACAAAAAAAGGTGGCAAAATCTGATTGAGAATTAAATGATAAAAAATACATTTAGGTTAATGAAATACATATAAATAGTGTAGCTCATGTGTCAGTTACTGACTAAGATGGATAAAATTATAAAACAGTTACTATAGAAAACAACAAGTTACTTACAAGACCACAATATTTGTATTCACTATTCAGAAATTAATATTTGTTTATTACAGAGACAGAGTTTGTATCTGAATGAAGTTACCACATGGAGATTAAAAGGATTTTCTTTTTTATTGGTTGATTCGTGATTTCTTATATATTCATATTTGTGTGACCATAGGCGTACTACATTTGTTAATATTCTGATATTAAGTGACTTACTAAAAAAGAGTAAGAATTAGGTAGAAATTGTATTGTTTTTATCAACTCTTGTATACATCTTTTTTATATTTGCGTTGTTTTCCTACAAGTTCGGTATTTTCAAAATCGAATTTATGTAAATTTTTGTCTGAATGTTCTGCCCGATCTGTTTTGTTTGTAGTTTTTATGAGGTTTTCGAGTCTTATGCTGCGGTCATGCTCTGATATCCTAGTTTTTCGGTATCGTGCTGTTTGCCCAATATACCCTTTGTTACATTCTCTACATGGTATTTTGCATGCTATGCTACATTCTGGTTCTTTTGGTGTTTTTAATTTTAACTTGGTGAAACACTTTTCAATGGTGTTTTCATTTTTGAATACGATATTGAAGGGCACATCTTCTTAAACTTTTCAAATACATATGGAATATTTAGGAAAAACTTGTTTCCTTTGGTAGCCCAATATTATTGGTTTTTTCATAGAAAAAGATATATTTTGATTGTTTCAAGATTTTTTTGGTGGTAAGATTGGTGTGATAATTGTAGGGCTCTATATTTGAGGTTTAAAATAATGTTATTCTTTTGAGTAAGCGGGTGTTGAGAATTCAAAGTCAAAAATCTTTCAGAGGAGGTTGGTTTGGGATACCAATCTGTGATAATTTTGTTTTCGTCTATTCTGTTATGTTGATCAAGTTTACAATTTAAAAAAAAGACTGTAAAATTCCTCTTAACCCGTGGGCATGGCCAACAATGTTATGGCATAGAGGCCCCTTCGAAATAATCCCTATTAGATATTATTCATTCATGCCAGCGGTTCTTCCAATCCCCAAAATAGTTCTAGAAGTCGATCTTTGGTATAGCATTTAGGTCCCACAGCGAATCATCTTTAATCTCTTCTATATGCTTGCAAAACGACGTCCTCTTCGGTTCTCTTTATTTTTGGGGACAGAAAAAAGTCACTTGGAATATGGAGGCTCTGAGGCATCACTACAGTGGGGATTTTAGCCAAAGTGTACTCTGATGATGGCTACTTGGTAGCTGGAAGATCCACAGTGCTAAAACAGGATTTTTAGCGGATAAGGGTAATTGTTTCTCATTTATAGTGTCTTTGTATCATGATTCATTTATGATCATGATTCATTAATGAATGATTTTATGTATGCAAGCTATTATTTGGAATCTATTTAATGTCAAGACAATAATAATAAAGAATTAACGCTGATTTAATTTCAGAATAAGAGAAACAGTTTGAAGTTGCAAAAGTGCATTGTGTTCGACCTTCGATTAGATTCAAAAATATTATTATTTACCTTCCGCGTAACTTGTTTATCACATTGCATAATGTCTGTTCTATATTACACATTGTAACCATGTAGTGTTTCATTTATTTTATATTGACAAGTATATGACCTTCATTTCTTAATTCAACTACGTTGACAAATTTAATGCAAGATGAGTCCAGAAGTAGATAAAAATTATTCTTATCCTTATCGAAGCTTGTCTTGAGTTCTAAAAAATAAATTTCGATGGAATTGGGTTAGTAATGAAGTCCGTAGAAAAAAAACACCCCTTTCATCACAGGTTCTGTAACTTGTAGAATTTGGAAAAAAATTATTTTAAATGCGCTACAATGTTAGAAAAATTGGTGGTTTTTCATGTTTTTCCATAAAACTCGGACAACGCTTGGAAAAAACTTGAAAATAAAACAAACTTTTATTTTGATCATACATTCACCTGAATTTGTTCAGGTTTTTCAATCAATTATTTTCAAAGCGCTACAATGTTAAAGAAATTGGTGGTTTTTCATGTTTTTCTAGAAAAACTCGGACAAATGCTTGAGAAAAGAGTAGAAAATAGAAAAAACTTGTATTTCGACCTGAATTTTTTCAGTTTTTTCGACCGTTTTTTTTAAAACGCTACAAAGTTTAAAAAATGGTTGGTTTCATGTTTTTCCGGAAAACTTGGAGAAACGCTTGAGAAAAAAGTTTTAAATAAAAAAATTTGCATTACGACCATACACTCACCTGAATTTTTTCAATCTATTATTTTCAAAGCCATACAATGTTAAAAAAATTGGTGTGTTTTCATGTTTTTCCGGAAAAACTCGGACAAAGGCTAGAGAAAAAGTTTTAAATGAAAAAATACATACATTCATCTGATTTTCTTCAGTTTTTGCAGTCAATTATTTTCAAAGCGCTACAATGTTAGTTTTCATGTTTTTCCGGAAAAACTCGGACAAAAGCTGAAGAAAAATTTGAAAATAAAAAAAATTGTGTTTCGATCATTCATCTGAATTGTTTCAGTTTCTCAATCAATCTTTTTCAAAGCGATACAATGTTCAAAAAATTGGAGGTTTTCATAATTTTCCGGACAAACAAAAAAAAAGTTGAAATTGAAAAACTTTCATTTCGATCATCCATTCAGCCGAATTTTTCCAGGTTTTTCAATTATATTCAAACCGCTACAATGTTAAGAAAATTGGCGGTTTTTCATGTATTATCAGAAAAAGTCGGAAAAACTTGTATTTCGACCATACATTCACCTGCATTTTTTTAATCAATCATTTTCCAAGTGCTACAATGTTGGAAAAATTGTTGTTTTTTCATGTTTTTCTTGAAAAATTGGACAAACGCTTGGGAAAAAAGTACAAAATGAAGAAAACTTGTATTTCGACCATACATTCACCTGAATTTCTTCAATTAATCATTTTCAAAGCGCCACAATGTTGGAAAAACAGTTGTTTTTTCATCTTTTTCTGGAAAAAGTCTGACAAACGCTTGAGAAAAAAGTAGAAAATGAAAAAAATATATATTTCGACCATACATTCACCTGAATTTTTCAGTTTTTTCAATCAATTATTTTCAAAGCACTACAAAGTTGGAAAAAATTGGGGGTTTTCCATGTTTTTTCGGTAAAACTCGGACAAACGCTTGAGAAAAAAGTAGAAAATAATAAAGCTTGTATTTCGACCGTACATTCACCTGTTAACTTTGAGTTTTTTCAATCAATTATTTTCGAAGCGCTACAAAGTTGAAAAAAAAATTAGAGGTTTTCCATATTTTTCTCCGGAAAAACGCTTGAGAAAAAAGTTGAAATTGAAAAAACTTCTATTTCGATCATACATTCAAGTAAATTAATTCAGGTTTCACAATCAATTATTTTCAAAGCACTACAAAGCTAAAAAAATTGATGGTTTTCATGTTTTTCCGGAAAAACTCGGACCAACGCTTGAGAAAAAAGTTGAAAATAAAAAAAACTTGTGTTTCGATCATACCTTCACCTGCATTTTTTCAGATTTCTCCCTTCCTTTTATATTCCTCCTCCCCACTTTTAGAAATTTGCGAGTGGTCGTATCTCGGATAATATTCATCTTATTGTGGGCCAAAAAAGTTATTTTCACCCAAATTCTACAAAGTTCCGGAATGGAGTGATTTCTACACCTTCCTATCATTTCCGTAGCTAATTTTATTTTTCCCTTTTCTATTGACGTCATTACTAACTCATTGCACAAAATTTCATCGAAATTCATTTTGTGGAACTCAAACAAGAGGTGAAGAGCTCCCCATTGACTGGACTATAGATGGTATTTCAGCTCTACCAGAAAAAAAAGGTTAAGGAATTGCACTCGAATAGAATCAAAACCAATGTGGGATGAGGGTGATTGGTAACTAAAAGTCATGAAATAATCTTAAGGAATTTTATTGGTATAAATAGTTATATACAATAATAATAATAATAATATTCTCTCAGTTCAGTTTATTTTCTATCTCGCGATGATACATTTCTATTTCCCTTCGGCAATGCATATGCCTCCGCGTGTGCAGTTCTAAATTCCATTTTCCCCCAAGCGCCATTTTTCAAAGCGATACAATGTTCAAAAAATTGGTGGTTTTCATAATTTTCCGGACAAACAACAAAAAAAGTTGAAATTGAAAAACTTTCATTTCTATCATACATTCAGCCGAATTTTTCCAGGTTTTTCAATTATATTCAAAGCGCTACAATGTTAAGAAAATTGGTGGTTTTTCATGTATTATCAGAAAAAGTCGGAAAAACTTGTATTTCGACCATACATTCACCTGAATTTTTTTAATCAATCATTTTCAAAGCGCTACAATGTTGGAAAAATTGTTGTTTTTTCATGTTTTCCTTGAAAAAGTCGAACAAACGATTGGGAAAAAAGTACAAAATAAAGAAAACTTGTATTTCGACCATACATTCACCTGAATTTTTCCAATAAATCATTTTGAAAGCTCTACAATGTTGGAAAAATTGTTGTTTCTCCATGTATTTCTGAAAAAAGTCGGACAAGCGCTTGAGAAAAAGTAGAAAATAAAAAAAACTATATTTCGACCATACGTTCACCTGAATTTTTCAGTTTTTTCAATAAATTATTTTCAAAGCACTACAAAGTTGGAAAACAATGGTTTTCCGAAAAAACTCGGGCAAACGCTTGAGAAAAAAGTTGAAAATAAAAAAGCTTGTATTTCGACAGTACATTCACCTGCATTTTTGAGTTTTTTCAATCAATTATTTTCGAAGCGCTACAAAGTTGAAAAAAAATTGGATGTTTTCCATATTTTTTTCCGGAAAAACGCTTGAGAAAAAAGTTGAAATCAAAAAAACTCCTATTTCGATCATACATTCAAGTAAATTAATTCAGGTTTCACAATCAATTATTTTCAAAGCACTACACAGTTAAAAAAATTGGTGGTTTTTCATGTTTTTCCGGAAAAACTCATACCAACGCTTGAAAATAATAAAAAAATTGTATTTCGACCATACATTCATCTGATTTTTTTCAGATTTCTCCCTACCTTTTATATTCCTCCTCTCCATTTTTTAGAAATTTGCGAGTGGCCATATCTCGGAAAATATTCATCTTATTTTGGGCCAAAAAAGTTATCTTCACCCAAATTCTACGAAGTTCGGAAAGGAGTGTTTTCTACCCCTCCCATTTTGTGGAACTCAAACAAGAGGTGAAGAAACCCCCATGGACTGGACTATAGACGGTATTTCAGCTATACCAGAAAAAAAAAGGTTAAGGGATTGCACTCGAATAGAAACAAAACCAGTGGCATGAGGGTGATTGGTAATTGAAAGTCATGAGATAAACTTAAGGAATTTTATTGGTTTAAATAGTTATATACAATAATAATAATCATCTTAGTTCCGTTTATTTTCTATCTGGCGATGATACATTTCTATTTCCCTTCGGCAATGCATATCTAAGTTTTTTCCAAAACCACGGATCCCCCCACTTAATATAAGTGTTGGTCTTCAAATAAGTTTTCAATTCCTCGTCCAAACTGTTAATATCGATGTCCCCATAGAGCAACACGATCACCCTCGCCCGATTTTCGTTCATGGCCTCCGCGTGTGCAGTTCTAAATTCCATTTTCCCCCAAACGCTCTCTAGAAAATTGGACGATAGCACCACCACAGTCCTTCTAGACTTTAAAACCGAGTGAACCACTTGTTCAGCGATCGATTCTCCCGGTATCCAATTCCTATAATGCAGACACAACTCGTAGCAGTCTGGTTCGCTTTCTAACGTTGGCAGCAACGTTTCTTTCACGAAAGTTTCGTCTTTGTGCGAATAACTTATGAAAGCGTCGAATTCTTTGTCTCTGTCGAGTTCCTCCTCTTGGACTAGGCACAAACAGATACCTTTTCCGTATAACCAAACCTTCAATTCCAGCTGATACTTATAAAATATGGCCGCTGCGAATGACACGAAGCATAAAGTCACCGTTATCACCATTATCGGTATAATCAAAGTTAATAACTCGTCGTCACAGATGTCGTTGAAGTTGAGGTTTGTTAAGAGTTCTTTGGTTGTATTGCATCTGATGCTGAGGCCGTTCATCTGTAAGAAGAAAAATGTTTGATAAGTTTTGGGCATTACACCTAAAAAAACGTTTATCAAATGTACTAGGGCAAGATGAAAAGTCCCTAAAAAATAAAACAGAGGGCGCCACAATCGAAAATCCCATGTGACATTTGTGAAGTACCATCTTTAACTAGACATATAATAAAAAAAATGGGCGTTTGAAATGTCACTTGTTTGGTATTTCAGATTCAGGAAATTATGCAGAATTAAAAAATTTAATAATATTCAGGGGTTCCAATTAAAAATCCAATTGAAACCGGAAGTGAAAAAAAATCACTTGTATGTCAAAAAATGCAGCTTATTATGTGTATTGGATGTTCCACATTTCAAAACTGAAGTCTTGCATGTTGTATGTAATACAAATTATATTAAATGAAAAAAATAAAACTGATAATAACTTTTTAAGCGTAACCTGATGGAACAAAGAAAGAGGCTCTCATACAGAATGTAAAATAATAACTCATGTAAATTCGGAAAAAGTATATCCTGTTTATGAAATAAGTTTAGAGAAAGACGAAGCTGTTTTATTTTTTGAAAAAAATTAACCCTATTCCATAGGGCCTCCACCAAAGAAATATTAGTGAGGACATTTTGGCCACTAAGTAGCCATCATCACAGTAAAGTTTACATATAAAAATTCTCGGGAAATAGGTCACATTAACACTCTGTTTTAAATTTTCGTCTACGTAAAGACGAAAATTTAAAACAGAGTGAGTGTTAATGTGACCTCATGATGGTCGTGAGACCGAAACGTACGTAAAGACGATAATTTAAAACAGAGTGTTGATGTGACCTATTTCTCGAGAATTTTTATATATAATTCATACTGGGTCAAGAATCTTTATTAGTAAAGTTTACTTTTTATTTGTTTTTTATTTTTTAAATTCATATTTGAGGTTTTCATTTTACAAATAACTTTATTTTATTTTATATTTGAATATGTATATAAGTCTTACATATTGTATGTGATACAAATTATATTAAATTCAAAAAATAAAGCGGGTAATAACTTTTTTTAAATATAACCTGATGTAATAAAAAAGGGGTTTTCTACAGAATGCAAAATTATAACTCATGTAAATTCGGGAAAAGTATATCCTGTTTCTGAAATATGTTTAAAGAAAGACGAAGCACCAAAGAATGCCTAGGAAGGGCCCGTTAAAACTAGATACGGTCCTGCCTAGTCAAGTAATATTAAAGTAAAACATACCTGATGGATGTGTCGTCTTATAAAATTTGTTAAATTCCAAATGGAACAGTCACATTTCCAAGGGTTTAACTCGAGAGACAGTTCGCTTAATGGAGAAGTTCCCAGCTGTTCTAACATCTGATAGCTTATTCCCTCCAACGAATTGTTATGTAGATGTAGTACCTGGAACATGAGAAAAATCATAAGGCTATTTCACAATACCATCAATAGCAACAGCACTTATCCAAAAATATTTCAAAAATAGCCATCTAGATGTCCATAAAATGCAATAACAAATAATCTGATAGTTGTTCACGATGACAAATTTGACTTAATGATTGAACGTCTGCTCTATGATTTACAGACTTGGAGTCACGTTTTATCTGAATCATCTCCAGGATAGATCTCTTATAATAATTGGTTTCTTTAGTTAAAATATTAACATTTTTGTAATCGTCAAAACAATGTTTGATAAGGGCGGTGGAATTTTCTAAGTTTTTATTTCTAATACTATACTTATGGTATCTCGCTTATTTTTAAAGATAGAAAGATGTGATTTTCTCGACACTTCTCTATTTTATTGAGAAAACAACGCTGGTGAAGACAAATTTTTGATTTGTATTTTAGGTTTCAAGCTACAGCCAAAAAATAGAAAAACCTTCGATTTCAGGTGACTTCTGTAGCGGTCCTTGTATAAGTATTTTAAAAAAGTTTTCACCTTATCTTATAGACTTTTTTACGTAGAATCCAATGGGAAATGTATTTCTTTTTCGGTCTAACCGTTCGCTTCTTTCCAACGGTGTCATGGCCTACTCTGTTTTCCATTTGAAAAAATACAAATTTGGCATATATCTCCAAAACAGTTAGACCTACAGAAAATATACAAACTCTATTGGATTCTACGTAACAAAATCTATAAGATAGGTTGAAAACATTTTTCAAAATACTCACACAGGAACTGCTACAGAAGTCACCTGAAATTTACTATTTTTCAATTTTTGGTTGCAGCTTAAAAACTAAAACACATATCAAAAATCTGCCTTCACCAGCGTTGGTTTCTTGAAAAAGTAGAACAGGATCCACAAATTCGCAGTTTTCTATCTTTAAAAATAAGCGAGATAACTTACAAACTCAAAGAAATGTGGACATCCTGTACATTTCAAGCGCAGAAGTGTCGGAAAGCTAGTTTGCTAACAAAAGTAAGGGATGTCACGTGATCAATCGATCACAGCGTTTTCGTTAAGTGAACAGCGTTTAGATACTTTTCCGATAATAGCCTATTATTTACCTGACAAGATACTAGCCAGGGAAATCGTTCACAGTTTCTGGACTTACCTTGACATTTGGTGGTATCCATGTTAAATTTATCAGCCGATTGTTGTTCAAAAACAACTTAGTGGCATTTTCATATCCAACATTATGCCACTTCGGACCGTGCACGATTTGATTATATTCCAAATGTATCTCTGTTTGATTGAAGTCCAAATCTATTGGTAGATAGATATTTGGAACGTGCGTAATATTTTTTCGGGCACAATCGACCAATAACGTTTTATCGAAAGGCCTCCAACTACAGATGCAATCCGCATTCGTGGTACATCGATGCTTGTCGACGATTTCTTCCAAAGGGCAAATCATCAGATCCAGCGTTAAATTTGCCACAGGCTGGTTTTTCAAGTGTGCGGGACTTGCACATAATAGATCGTCGTATACGATGTCCATGATCGATTCTATGGACGGTTTGAATTGGTTGTTAAGGTATCTGATCAAGTCGCTCGAGAAGCAATCACAATTCAATGGATTGTGAGACACAAGGACTGTGGTAGCGTAATCTTTGTGATGTGACGTGTTGAGTGCTCTTTCTTCTTCCATAGTTTCGTGAATATTTTCGAAACCAATCCATGAAATATTATTGTACTCTAAATTTATTAAAGTCTTTTGACCGCTCAATTTCCATAACGAGATTAACTGGAACAAATACAAGCGAATTGGTCAATTTGCAGCAACTACGGGAAAATGTCAAAAAGTGTTTTACCTGTAAATAAGCGTGTATAAAAGTGTTATGACTGAATAAAGTGTGTTGCAAAAGACTTCTCACATGAATGTGTACGTTGATGTTGAAAAATTTCCAGTTCATTTTCTATCGGAACAGATTACATACAACTATAAAGACAGTTTATAATTTATACTTAAGCGACCCTGTACAGAGACAAATATTCTTTACATACGGCCAAAATCAATTCAAATTTTCAAACAAAAAACACATGATACTTTCATCTGGTGACATCCATATTAGGCTATTTTTTTGGATTATAAAGCCGGAAATATTGTTGGTACCACTTGCAGTAACACGTTACTTACAACAACAGCATTTGTGTTTACGATTGTTACTGTTAATTCAAAATTCAAAGAGGTTGTCCACATTTGTCTATAATAAACAACAAAGCCATGAAAAATTGTTTACACATAAGTTAGGTCGTATCGTGTATTCCAAGACCATTATTTTATCTATTCTATTCGGTTCACATTCTCAATGTATAAGAAATAATTGACTAAATTTAATAAGTATTTCGTTTTACTGTCGTTTTTGCAGAATTGTGCCGAAAAAGATCCAATGGAAGACAAGTTTTTTACAATAAGAAAGCAACTAAGGACTCGGTCCAAGACTGGAAACCCCGTTTAAATAGGAAGTCCTTATATATGTCCTAAAATACAAATAAATCTTTCGTTGTACTGTCGTTATTGCAGCATTGAGCCGAAAAAGATCCATCAGAAGACAAGTTTTTTACAATAAGAAAGCAACTAAGGACTCTGTTCATGACTGGCAACCCCTTTTAAACAGGAAGTCCTATATGTGTCCTAAAAAATAAATAAATCTGTCGTTTTACTGTCGTTATTGCAGCATTGTGCCAAAACAGGTATATTATAGACATGTTTTTTACATTAAAAAAGCAAAAGATGACAACTAAGGATTCAGTTTACGACTAGAAACTCCGTTTAAACAGGAAGAACTTCCTGTGATCAGCTGCAAAATTGGCCCTGGCGTGTATATAGAGGGTATTGCCGAAACCCTGTACTTTCTAGTAGGCCATTCTTAAAGTTGGACATTGGTAAATCTGAATGTTGGATGAAATATATGAGGCAAGCTTACGTTTTGTAAAATTTAACTCACCTCTAGTGCAGAAATTCTGTTTCGACTCAGATTGATATATCTTATATTCCTCAAATATAAGATCACATCCTCCAACATATCTTCTATCAAGTTATTCTCCAAATCTAGTTCTTCCAAGTGTGTGCAATTAGAAAACGGACTCAGCTTAAAATATTCGCCATTGCCAACTAGATACTTGTATTTATTGTTAGACATGTACAACCGCTTCAAATTGACGTTATACGTGAAAGCTTCATTGTCAATTTCGGCTATGTCATTAATTGATAAATTGATTTCTTCCAAATTCACCAACGACTCGAATAGTTGTGCGTTTATTTGATATAATAGATTATTCTGTAGGATGAGGGTCTTCAAATTAGATAGCGATTCGAAAACGGAATCACCCAAATGTTTAATTTTGTTACCGCCCAAATTCAACACTTGCAAATTTTCCAATCCATCGAACAATCCATTTGGTAGTGCTTCCACTTCGTTATTGTCCAATCTTAGGTGCGTCAAGCTCACAGAACCGTAGAACACGTTTGCCTCTATGTTTCTTATCAGTGACTTCCTCAGATTTATTGTTTTCAAATGTGGCAAATTGGCGAAAACATATCCCTTCAAGGTGGTGATGGAATTATGATCTAAGTGTATATTTTCTAAGGAAATGCAACGGCTGAAATGTTCTCTTGAAATGTTTGCTATCTTATTGTTGGAAATAATCAGATCTGTCAAATGATGTAATGTGTGAAATGCGTCTGCGTGAAGATGTTCGATTTCATTGGAGTCCAAGATCAATGACGTTAGTTTTATGTTGGTAGCAAACATGTCACTAGTTATAGATTCGATATTGTTACTCAGTAAATGCAATTGTTTCAGATCTGTCAAGTTTTGGAATATTGCAGTTGGTAGAGGGTCTTGATGATAAAACAGTTCAAGGAACTGAAGCAAAGTGTTGCGCTTGAAAGTATTTTCGTACAGTTCAAGGCTAGTGTTTTGTAATTGAATATATATCAAATTAGGGAGACTTTCGAAAATACGTTGATCGACATTTTGCAAATTCGAAGATCTGATTTGTATATATTGCAACTTATAAAAGGGTCGAAACGATTTTTTACTGAGAACCGAACTGTCCGAGAAGCGGCAACCGTCTACAATTAAGGCGCTTAAATTTTTCAAATTCCACGATTGCCTGATGTATTTGAAACTATCGGAATTTAAGGGACATGAATTCAAAAATAATTCCCTAAACGTTTTTAAATTGACAATTGGTAAAACGTCCTGAATCGTATTCACCGTGCCCCAACAGTCCGTCTTTATTTGATTATCGCGTCTTAGATGGACGACGACTCCATTTTCATCCATGTTTTTAGGACATTGATATTCGAAACCACCGAAGTCGTCGAAACAGTCGCATTTTTCGCTGGAGTCGCAAGTCATGTCTTCATCGAAGTCGGCCATTATAATTGACATGGCTGCCATTATTACAATAAGCTTCGAGCATATCATTGTCCAAGTTGCGGACCTGAAAAATAAATCAGTTTACATCGTATACAGGGTTTTCCGTGTAGGGATTTATTGTTATAAATAATATAATATTGACAGTTGTTGGAACACGTAACTTCATTTTTAGAAGGAATGATGACAGGTTCACAAGATACTAACATAGTCTACTAGACAGTTAGGCAAATAGCCTCTATAGTACGAGCTGTGACAGGTATTAACAAAGTTTTATTCCATTTCTTGTGGAAAATTATATGTTATCCTTATTCCTAATGTGTCTTCGTGTGGTTGAAACGCTTTTTTCCCTTAAATGAGAGTGTATAAGAGTTTATGACTGAATAAAGTGCGTTGCAATACGGCTTCCTGAATGAATGAAGTTAATTAAAATTCAAAATTGGTCACACATTTTAAACTCCAATAATACGGAAGCTAGTGAGATGTTTATTAGGTCTTTCAAAAAATTAATACAGACAGCATCAACAAAACGACTAATAAAATCAAAAACACAAAAAAAAAATAGATTACGAATGGTATTATAACATCCATTAAACATACAGACAATCTTAAAAACAACTTCTAAAATATAATGATCCTGACCTGGAAAGACAATATAAAAACTATCGCAATTACCTGAACAAAATAATTAATATAGAGAAGAATACGTACTATAAAATAAAAATTGAGAATAATAAAAATAATATCAAAAAAACTACCAAACTATTCAAGAGGCAACTAGCACGACCGGAATAAACGAAAGTAGTAATATCAAAATAACTGACGATAATAAAAAACACAAAAAAAGAAATGGATTACGAACGATATTATAACACCCATTGAACATAGAGACAATCTTAAAAAACAACTTTCAAAATATCATGATCCTGACCTAAAATGACAATATAAAAACTATCGCAATTACCTGAACAAAATAATCAATATAGAGAAGAATACGTACTATAAAATAAAAAATTGAGAATGATAAAAATAATATCAAAAAAACTACCAAACTATTCAAGAGGCAACTAGCACGACAGGAATAAACGAAAGTAGCAATATGCATAGCAGTCTTTATCGACGATGTGGCGAAGCCCTACGACACTGTTCCCCATGACAAACTTCTCGAGGTATTGTCACACAATGGTATTAGAGGAATTGTGTTAGGTGTTTCATCTAACAGATTGAAAACAAATCCTCAGAATAAATAAAACTATAAGTGATCCGTTAAATATTAAAACCGGCACACCACAAGGACAGTATTCGGACCCATTCTGTTTATAGCCTGTATAAATTCTCTTTTAGACCTAGACATCGATGAAAAAATATTATCTTATGCTGGTTATACAGTGCTCATTTTTGCAGGAAAATCAAACTAAATATAAGGTTATTGAAGGAATGATAAAGACTGAAAACTGGCTTAATACTTTTAAACTATCATTAAATATTCAAAAAACTCATTATATTGCATTTTCAGTTAATCGTCCTGAATTTAATATCATTGAAATAAATAATTCTAATAAAATATCTGAGCATAATAAAATTAGATATTTAGGAATTATCATAGATCAACATCTTAAATGTAGCATATAGAATATCTTACGAATAGGATCAGAAGATTAATTCATGAATTTTATATCACGAAAAATTTTCTAATCTATAAATCTCTTATTGAATCAATTCTATGCTATGGTATTATTGTATGAGGAGGAAGATATGAAAAAAATCTACTTTTTTACAACAATACAAGAGACCGAAGGCTATTCTACATACTGACGATGATGAGTGAATATAGGAGATGTTCGCCCCACTGTCTAGGTTTTCTGCAGTTTCTCTAGACACTACGGCAACAGTGGCGGCTCCTCGAAGGAGGCTAAGGAGGCTCAGCCTCCTCACCAATTTATCTTAATGATCATTCTCCATTTTATTGCCTGTTTCTCTGATAATTTTTAAAATTTTACAATTAATTCCCCGTTCTCAGTAGTTATTTTTAATCTGGCAACAGTGCCCTGAGGCTAGACTCTCTATATATCTCAAACGCTGAGCATGTGTTGTTCAACGCAGTTGCCGTTTTTCCGACCAGTCCGAACGCCAACTGGGTAAATCAGCGAAAACGGCAACACCCTCTGGAAACTAGCCTGCGGCAGCCACTAGCAATCTATGACATACGAGACGTGCGTTGTGCCGACTGCTGAGTAGGTCAGTTAGTAGTCAGTTTTAAAAAAATCATTGATTTCTCTGTAATGCTCCAACTCGATGGAATTTTACATCACGTGCAGTATTTACCATCCATAAAAATAAAGATAAATTAATTGAAACATTTGATTTTGTATTAAACAGTGATGACTTTTCAGCAGATCAGGTTTCATTAAATGGTGCTGTTGGTTTAAAATCTTATTTAGAAAATGAAGAACTTTTGTTTTTTCTTGATAATTTTGAATTAATATTTGAACAAACTGATCTTATTTTTCAAATTTTACAACATAAATTCAAGAGATCGTTTGAAACATCTCATTGGAAAAATTTCAAGTTTCCGTAATACAGAATTTCATTTTAATATTTTATTTGAAAATTTTTCAACTGATGAGGCTCCTCCCGCGAAAAGGAGGAAAACATATAATTTGGTAGACAAGAAACTACATTAAGTATAAACAACTTTTTTATGAAATTTTAGATAGTATTAAAGGTCAAATTGAGATTCGATTTTCCGATGTACATGAATTGAAGTTTTTTGACTTGACGAATAGAAGATTTTTCGAATCTTTTTCAAAAGAGTTCCCCATTACACTTTAAGATAACTTAGTTCTAAAATATAAATTTTTTGATAAAATAGCACGGCACAATGAATTATGCGTTATATACTCTGATAAAGATATTTTAGGCCAGTATGACAGTCACGCCGATATGATAAAATATATGATAGACAATGATCTGCAACAAGTTTTACCTCAGTTTTATAAACTACTTTGTTTGACAGTCACCATTTCTGTCACGTCGGCATCGGTGGAGAGATCATTTCCTACTCTCAAACGAATTAAAACTTACATGCCAAATACAATAGGCCAAAATCGTTTATACAATGTTAGTTTAATATCTATTGAAAAAGATTTAGTAAAACACTTAAAACAAAATGATACATTTTTTGATAATATTATTGATCAATTTTCGCAAACTAAAGACCGTAGAATTCCGTTAATATATAAAAAAATAATAAAATTAATAAAAAAAAAACAAAATATGAAAAATTCCAAAAAAAAGAAAAAATATTAATAATCCAAAAAAATAAAAGACAAAAAACGAACAAAAAAATTTTTTGTCAAGAGAAACTCTATACCTCCACGTTGGTTCTTGCTGGGTAACAATTAATTTTGTCACTGAAGTAGCTGGTACGGTCGCTGTGCAAAGGTTAAAAGGCTGTGAATAGAGAATATTTTTACAAAAACGTTTTATGTCCAGCCTCCTCTCTCAAAAATTCACGAGCCGCCACTGTACGGCAAATGCCGGTGGTGGACGAATATTCGACCGCAGCCGCAATAAAATACCTCGAAAATCCGTCGCTTTAGCAAATAGTCAATACAAACCACATATGAAGAACCCATGAGATTACACAGTTAAATTGTCATACCCTGACTGTAGTAAGCAATAATGATCAAAGTCAAATTTATAATTTAGTTTAGTCTGATGGTGGCTACTTGGTAGCAGAAAGGTCCTCAGTACTTTAAGTGTTTTCAGTGGATAAGGGTGAATATTTCTTATAAAGATAACTACGAAAGCAATGGATATCGGCTGTCCATTTCATGGTTTTAACAATAACAGAACAAGATTCTCGTAGTGGTATCGTAATAAGTGTGAATTTAATTATTTTAAAATTAGAATATATTGGATACAAAAACCATTTCTTCATCTTCTTTCATTTAATCCGTATCACCTAAAATTCAGGTCAACTGGAATTAAAGGAATCCAAAATCATTTAATGACATAAGACAGATTGGGAGCCCGGAAGTATAACCCTTATAATGTTTCAGCAAATAAGGTGAAAACAAGCATAAATACGCTTCTGTACTCTGTAGTAATCATAACCAAACAGATAAGTCCGTTTGTTAAATAATAAAAAAACTAATATCTAATCTGGGTTAGACAAATTATTTCCATAGATGTTACAGTTTGATTTCATTGTGCATATCTTAAATGCAGTAGTACAAAATCAATTATACGATTAAAAACATGAAAATTGTATAATTTACTTACAGTACATTGAAATGTTATAATGTTGATGTTTGGATTTCTCTTCTCAAATTAACTGTAATGTTTTTTTATAGTTTCTTGCGATCAACACTTGCGGGTAAAAAAGTTCAGTTCGCTAAGAATCAGATGCTTTTTCTCAGATTTTATAAAAACTAAATGATTAATGTTCCACTGGAAGCAATTCCATGATATCATCTCTCAAATTTTTCAGCAACTAAGTATTACTACTATTATTCAATTAATTAATATGCGATATAATCAATAGAAGAAATTCCATTTAGTGCCTATAACATAGATTTAGTTAATAATGATTCTTGACCACGAATGAATTATATATAAATTCTCGGGAAATGGGTAACTTTAACACATATGCTTATTATTTTTATCTTTACCTACGTTTCGGTCTCACGACCATCATCAGAAGATCAATGTCTAAAATGGTATTTCTTAAAACTAATTATATCATCAAAAAGCGTGTTTAGCAAGGGCGGTGGAACATTATCAGTACAAAATAATACGAATAAATTAATCAATAAATGGTGCAAAAATAAGATAAATATTTTATACCCATTATAAGTAATATTGGAGCGCGCCTACCTACAATTTATCAAAATTTTTATTAAAAATCTATCAACAGTATAATAGGAAAAAATTTATTTCATATGAAGGACTCATGGCATTTTAATGAGTTTATAAAAAATCAATCCGTACCCGTAGATTATCTATTAATTTCCTTGGACGTTGTTTCTTTATTTACAAATATACCAGTCGTTTTGGTATTGAGTGGTAAGAAAAAACTTTGGGCAGAGGATAAAAACCACACACGTACATGTAGACACGTATGTGAAAAAAAACTGAAAAAAAAGGGGATGGGAGATCATTGATAATTACAGGTTTTGAAAATGAAATTCGGAGTCCCAACCAAACAATTTGACAAAACAATAATAAAATGGTTTTTCCAGTCAAATTTAGCACTAAACTAATAATAACATCAATGTCATTTGGAACAAATATTATTGATTTCATGCTCTATGGCAAAAATATTGAGCACTATCCTCACCATTGGGATCTCACAATTCCGAGTATATCAGGAAATTCCATTCTATGTCTAATAAAGTTTTATCATATGCCCTTTTTCTCCTTTTCGAAAAATTATATACGCTGACTCACAATATATCAAAATGTCATTAACGTGTGACAGAATGAATGTCAATAATGTTAAAAATGTTAAAGCTCTCACTAGGATAAAAAACATTTATTCTAACATCCCGAATGTTTAGCGAGGTCCGTGTCATTGTAAACGTGCGATAAAAGGATCTATCCAAAACTGAAATAATGCAATATGAGGAACATGGGAAAAATAAAGTCGATGATGTTGTCAGAAAGACGAAACGTTGGATCGCAAATCTGAAAAATCTATCAGGTAGGGTGAAGAAAGTTCTAAATGTGCAATTTGTTTTGAAATTCTTCTTACAATGAAGCTGGGAGAAACAAAAGTGATTTTTCAAAATTTCTATTTCTGGATATACTCAGAATTTTGAAACTTTAAGAGCATCTTATTAGTCCTGGTATCTCTTGTGAATCATGAAAGAGTTAACACTATAAATAAGAAACAATCACCTTTATCCACTAAAAATAATGTGAAAGTACACAGGACCTTTCAGCTTTTCATCATCAGAGTAAACTAAATTATGAATCAAAATGTGTCTGTTAAAATAATATTTGGGGATAATACTAATACATTTGCATACCCTCTAAATTACCTAGATATTTGGTATTTTCGAGTAATCCTTGAGATATTGTATAACCTGTATTTAAAATATTATTTTTCTTTATACCGAGTTAAAATGTTCCTTCTAGTTTGATAGCAGTTTCTAGCACATACCTATCTCTTAATGTTTTGAAGATCACATTGGTGAAAATTGAAACAAACCGGTATGTAAGCTCTAATATTATATTGTGATATTTAACACTAGTAAACATTGAAATTTTGTTGTACACTTACCGAAATAAAGTACTAGTACGTTTGAATTGGATGACACTAAAGTGGAGAACTAAAATTTGCACAAACTATGACTAATTCTACCGAAGAGAATACTTATTCGATTCATAATGTATTAAATTGTTAAGGGTGGGAAAATAGGTAGATCCTAATGGTCATCTGGGAGGGATGGGGAATTTTCGGAATATCTACCGCATGGTTGTAAAGGATTAAGATAAGGTTGAAACGGATTAACTAGGTCATTATGATGTTCCTACAATTTGTTTGAGCTTAAAATTTCTCAGGTTTTCTTGGAAACTGATTCTATTTACCCTGTGCATACGTGTATTCATTTAATTACGTTTTAGCCATTAAATATAATCCGCTTTGACAACATTGAAAAACAATCCGGTTCAACTGATTTTCTAGAATTCACACTATTTGTCGTACTATAATAACTTTTTGTAATCAATTTTTAACTGACCCTATTTTAGAAGAAAGGGAATCATTTCTTACTTTTGCTCGAAATGTATTCAAGCTTTCAAATGGAAATGATAAATAAATAATGCTAGTATGTTAATCAGATATGTAATATGTTATAAACAAAGTATAAGCAAAATAAAAATAAAAACATATTCAGAATCGTTCAATATTACATTTCTTATTTCTAATGGTAATAGATTGTATGTATTTAGTGCAAGATAATTAATGAATTTCAGATGTATATTTTTGTGTTCTTGTTCCATGTGTGTGACTTATAAATATTTTGAGTTTATTATTTTTATGGAAATACACACATACTGAAGTAAATAAAGATTTATTATTATTATTATTATTATCTCCCGGTTACCAAAACGTCGTTATTCGACTTCTAGGGTTATAACTAAGGTTCGAATTTCTTATAAAACACGCGTGATCTCTCCGATCCGTTTTATATAACTTTAGAGCCCTACTCATACCGATTTTTCGGATTTAATCGTTGGTTAACGTGAATTATGAACCTTCAAAGATGGAGGATCCCCGATGAAGGACATTCTAGTTGACGAAACGTGGTTATTCGACTTTTCAGATAATAACTAAGGTTAGATTCGAATTCCAAATCTGAAATAACGTAAAAAGTCAAAGTTTTGGTCGATTCCAGGAGACCGAGAAAAATGACAGATTTTCCATGCATATAGGACCTTCAAAATATTGGAAAATTCGAAGGTTTTTTAAAATACGCGTAACCTCTCCGATCCGTTCTATATGAGTTTAGAACCCTACTCATACCGATTTTTCGGATTTATTCGAATAGTTCAGTAAATAAGCCGGAAACTATGGAAAAGTTGGGAAACAGCTCGGATTTGAAAAATGTTTGATGCAATGGGTTCTGTGAACCCTCAAGATCATTCGTTACCACTAAAATCACACCCCGAGGGCAATGGGCACTTTTGGGGGGTGTTTTCCCCCCAAAAGATGAATCAGATTCACAAAATGGTCCAGAGTGAAGGAATAGGCTCGAAAATATCTACTAGGGGGTTTTTCCATCTTAGAGTCTCCAAATTTGTCACTCGGGGGGTTTTCGGGGTCAGTAACCACGAATATGATGTCTAGGAATTCCTCACATGCACCTGGGGCACAGAAAACCTGGTCATAGAGGCCATCTCCAGGAATTCAACAAAATTTTCCGTCCTAGAGTCTCCAAATTTGTCACTCGGGGGTTTTCGGGGTCAGTAACCACGAATATGATGTCTAGGAATTCCTCACATGCATCTGGGGCACAGAAAACCTGGTCATAGAGGACATCTCCAGGAATTCAACAAAATTTTACATCCTAGAGTCTCCAAATATATATTCCATCATATTCAGCGACGCCGAAAACCTCCGAGTGACGAATTCGGAGACTCAAGGATGGAAAATTTTGTCGAATTCCTGGAGATGACCTTCACGACGTCGTCGTCCTGTGCCCCAGGTGCATGTGAGGAATTTCTAGACATCATATTCGTGCTCAGCGACCCCAAAAACCCCAAGTAGATATTTTCGAGCCGATTCCTTCACTCTGGACCATTTTGTGAATTTCATTCATCTTTTGGGAGGAAAACACCCCCCAAAAGTGCCCATTGCCCTCGGGGTGTGATTTTAGTGGTAACGAATGATCTTGAGGGTTCACAGAACCCATTGCATCAAAAATTTTTCAAATCCGAGCTGTTTCCCAACTTTTCCATATTACACAGTATTTCCCGGCTTATTTACTGGACTAGAAGCTTTACGTGAATTATCGACCTTCAAATGTGGATGAAGCCCTGATGAAGGACTTCCGGGTTAACAAAATGTCGTTATTTGACAGGGTTAAAACTAACGCTGGATAACGTAAAAAACCAAAGTTTTGTTCGATTCTAAGAGATCGAGAAAAATGACAGATTTTCCATGCATATACCTTCAAAATATTGGAAAATTCGAAGGTTTTGTAAAACACCCGATCCGTTCTATATGACTTTAGAACCCTACTCTTATCGATTTTTCGGATTTAATCGATGCTTAACGTGAATTATGAATCTTCAAAGATGGATGAAACCTCGATGAAAGACTTCCCAGTTAACAAAACGTCATTATTCGACTTCTCATATTATAACTAAAGGTGGATTCGAATTCCACACCTGAAATAACGTAAAAATTCAAAGTTTCGTTCGATTCTAAGAGATCGAGAAAAATTACTGATTTTCCTTCAAAATATTGGAAAATTCGTATTTCCTATAAAACATGCGCAGCAACCTTTCCGATCTGTTCTATCTGTTGTCAAATCGGACACTGCGTTGTTTACTCTATTCTAACACAGATTCAAGATTGGTCACGGAATCGAAATGAGAACGAACAAAATAGAGTAGGCTTGAATTTTGAATCGGTAATACTGTCATCCAACTGATCATTCTTTCATCTATCAGTCATCTTTTGACGCGAACACGATGTCAAGTTGTAATACTATATTACGGAACTTTATTCCAAAGAATGGCCCAACGAATTTCGTGAGAGTTGCACAGCTGTTATCGAGAAAAAATCTATTTGAGACACCAGGCAAACGTCACGTTTTCTGTAATGCGCAAAACCCTGAAGTTAACTCAGGGAAGCAGTTTCAAAAATCGAAATTGTTAATAAAACGTGACAATCATTCGTATCCTGGCTCTACACTTCCGAAATTTGTGCAATGGGGTACCGGAAACCAGTATAAGGCTACGATTTTATGTATATTATTCTGCGTTCCACCTTATTGGGCTCCATGGATATTATTGACTTATTGGTTGTATACTCAATCTTAAAGGTAAGTATATTATCGTCGATATTTAATATAATATTTCCAATGTTCACATTATAATGGCTTATTCAATAATCGATCAAGACATTTCTTCGAGAAATAAAACTAGGATTGTTGCCAAAATATTGAGTAAAAAAGATTAATGTTAATTAAGTTAACGTTTTGTTATTCAACAAGACCTTCTAATAAGGCAGTAGCGGTTCCTCAGAGGAAGTAATGAAGAATTGAAATTGTAAAATGATCCCTGTTTGATACTGTCAGATCGATTAGTTATTTCATAGCATTCCATACAGATTTATCAGAAATGTATCGGAAGCCGTCGCTACACGCTGTATCGCATTTTCTCTGGTTCCTTCTATAGGCCAGTACTGATAGGAGAAAATATTAGAAATAAAAAAAATAATTCGTTACAGCAATCTGACAGTGGGATATTGTAGAACAAGATATTATAAAAGAGGGAAAAATAAAATCGAACCGACAGCTGCTATCCGGGATGGAATGGGGTGTGTTTATAGGGGTTGAAACCAGTTTTTCGTGATTTCTGGCTAAACCGTACATTCTATCAAAAAAAGTTGAATACAAAAGTTGTAGGGAATAAGAAGATCTACAACCTTCATACCTATCATTTTTACCTTAACCTCAAAATTTCGCGACAAAATGCGAAAAACCAATTTTTCGGTTTTTAATTTTTTGCTTTGACAAATAAAACTTTATGAAACTCAAAAGATACCTCTATTTATTGCAAAAAGGCAGTAATGTTTTCGGAGGGAAATATATGGAGGTTCTTGTTAAATTTAATTGAAAAAAAAAATTAACCAAATTTTCAACTGCGATTCCTCTTAAAACTACTCCTCCTAGAGAGTTCTGTTTTGGCTCACTTACTCATCGTTACGTCTACTTTCCATAAACGGTAAAAAAAAGACATACTGCAATGGAAAAAATGGCGGGAAAATTGAAAAACCGAAAATATCGCTATTTTCGTGGTAATTTGCATATTTATCGTTGAATAATTGTTATTAATTAATAAAATCATTCTATTTTTTTTGTTTGTGGAAACTATAATATTATTTCTTTAATTATTGTATAGATCGAGTTTTGAAAAGATGTCATGCATGTCTAAGACAGCAAATTATATCTACTATATTTGTATCTTCGTAATCGCAGGATACGAATATATGACTTCTACGATCATCGTACATGGGATTGTTACTATCAAACAAAACATAAGAAATGCACATTCCCAATATGCATTTGAGAACAATTTTAGTTTTTTTCTCGAAAACAATTAGTTTACTAAAAAGAATATAATCGTACAATAGGTAATGTAGTAGATCTACAATGATATATACGGGTTTTGTAGAGTGGTTTTCATTTATATGACAGTATTTACATGTTGCACTGAACAAGTTTATATTGCCAGTATTTATATAAAAAAAATTCTATAGAAAATAATTATATATAAATTCTCGGGAAATAGGTCACATCAACACTTATGCTTTTATATTTTCTCATCTTTACGTACGTTTCGGTCTCACGACCATCATCAGAAGACTTATTCTGTCTAAAACTGGATTACTCAAAAATAATTGTATTAACACAAAGCGTCCTTATCGCACCAATTTCATTTAAACGAAACACGAAATCGCACAATGTTACAATTTCCAGAGAATTTATATATAATTCATACCTGGGTCAAGAATCTTTATTATAAAAAATAATACATCGTGGAAAAATTTAAGCAGATCCCTCCTGTTTTCAGGTAGTAAATATTAACAACATGAAATTCATAAATGCGCAGAGCGTTGTACTTCTTCTTCGTCCAATTCAACAAAACTGAATGATTTTTCAGTGTTTTCGAAAGTTTCATTGAGTACTGTTTCAGTTATAGTACATTGATCTGTTTCCATTTCTTCCGAGTCACTTTTGTGAAATTTGTGGAAGTTCAGCATTTGAACAATTTTCTAAATCAAAACCATTTAAACATAAGTTAGAAGGCCTCTGGTTGCGTTCGCATGCTGTCTATAGCTTCGAAAACAGCTCCTTGAATGTCACATATTCGTATCCTGCGATTACGAATATACGAATATAGCAGATATAATTTGCTGTCTTAGACATGCATGACATCATATCAAAACTCGATCTATACAATAATTAAAGAAATAATATTATAGTTTCCATAAACATAAAAAATTAAAATGATTTTATTAATTAATAACAATTATTCAATGATAAATATGCAAATTACCACGAAAAAGGCGATTTTTCGGTTTTTTCAACTTTCCCGCCATTTTTCCCATTGCAGTATACCTTTTTTTTATCCCTTATCGAAAATAGACGTAACAACGAATAAGTGAGCCAAAACAGAACTCTGTAGGATGCGTAGTTTTAAGAGGAATTGCAGTTAAAAATTTGTTTTTTTTTGCTAAATCAAATTTAACAACAACCTTCAAATATTTCCCTTCGAAAAAATTATTACCTTTTTGCAATAAATAGAGGTATTTTTTGCCAAAGTTTGAGCTCCATAAAGTCTAATTTGTCAAAAAAAAAATTAAAACCCGAAAAATTGGTTTTTCTCCGTTTGTCGAAAAATTTTGAAATTAGGTTAAAAATAATTACATGAAAGTTGTAGATCTTTTTATTCCCTTCAACTTTTATATTCAACTTTTTTTGATAGAATGCATGGTTTAGCCAGAAATCACGAAAAACTGGTTTCAACCCCTATAAACACACCCCATTCCGCCCCGGATAGCAGCTGTCGGTTCGATTCATTTTTCCCTCTTTTACAATATCTTGTTCTACAATATCCCGCTGTCAGATTGCTGTAACGAATTTTTTTTTGTTCAAATACTATTTGTACTGGCCTACTACCCAGTACCTCGCATTCATATTGTATGACCTAGCTTGATGATATATGAGAATGAGAGTGTTAACAGACACAAGCGCCTAGCCGGTACAGGCAATGCGAGACCCAAAGTGAGGCGGTCCTTTCAAAGCTACTGATGATGGTATATTATTATCCTTCCCTTGTGCATCCAAAGTGGAATTTGCTGCAAACGTTCCAGCTTAAAGTTTAGCTTTTTCTTGTGGTGCAGTAGCTAGTGTCCCGTCACCTATGTTTAGGGGAGGGAATGAACTGGAAGTGGAATTCCTACCAATTGCTTTGGCGAAAGTTCACTCAGTAAAAAGTGTACTCAGAGTGAAAATACCCTTTAACCCCCACCTCAAGTAAGCGGGAAAAACTATTTGATTGGTCGTGATTACTGCTTTCTAATCAAATAACGAAAATCTCTAATTTGAAAATGTTGCCGTGTCCTATTCGAAAGTTGTGTGTTCTGGTCTGGTGCATCATAAATGAAACATCTCAGAGTATCCTCGGAAACGCCAAACGATGATAAATGTCAACCGAATGTTCCTATAGACAAACCAAAACTTCACAAGCTGTCATATCTGAAAATCGCAACCAATGTTGAGTCCCTCAATTTCACCACGCAATCGGATGATGTGTGCCAAGATGGTGAATTTGTTTTTCAAACGGCCGAATTTATATGGTATACCGGACACACGGAAATTGTACTCTCTAGCGCCCAAGCCAAAATGGAATTTGTTAAAGTTGAAAGACAATTTCGTCCAGATGTTAATGCCAATCAACCGTAAGGGTTCTAATCACGATACCCGTCCTCTGGACAATCTTCCCGCAGCTTTAAAATGGTCAGCGGGAAGTGCTATAAAGGGGACATTTGTACATCTGATGTTTTTCGTTCCACCTTTCTGGACCCCTTGGTTATTGCTGGTGTATTGGACAACCAAACCTGCTTAGTGGCAAATAAAATCGTACCGTTCACCAGATCGTTGCATTCAAGGTGAGCTTTAAGGTTTGCTAGTGAAACACTTTGAGGGCATGACGGTTCGAATGTGAAGAATCGATTTTTTTGTGTAAAATATCACTTGGTTCATTCAACTATCGATTAAATGAATAATGAGATAGAAAATCTGAAAATATTGTATTTAGTAATAAAATTGAATTTTTAATCTTTAAGCATAATAAACAGTCTGTATACATGCACAAACTAATTCCTCATTGATGGCAATAGCAAAAATCATTGAATGTTGCAATCTCTATCATTTATATTTTGAAAATAAACAGAAAGTTCTATATTGACATCAACAGCTGAATAAAATAGTAATATCTTGATAATTTTGTTATATTTGGGTTAATTGAGATAATTAGTAATAAATTCATAATTAAACAACCTGAATCGACTTATATGTTAGCTCTAATTTTCTTCTCTCGATCTTTAAAATTCCTGTTTATTATTATGATTCAAGAACATATAGTGAAAATCAACCACGATAATAATATGAATGAATCAGCATAATAATTGCCGAACGGTCCTTTTTGTTCTTTGAGCAAAGGACGTCCTTAATCATGAAATTTTGTAAATGTGAAAGTACTTTTGAATCTCAGTAGAAATCTAGAAAATCTACTATCTCTTTATATATCGACTTATGTATTTTCAGGATCTACTCACCAGCTCAAGATGTTCGCTGTTGCTGTTTGAATTACACACTCAACATTTGAATAGTATTTTGTTTCTTTTCAACATTTATTTGTTATGTAATTAATAAAAGTTAATATCATCACCCCCTTTTTCATTGAAGACTGGATATTTGATTATGTTTGTCAAAGACATATTTGAACGTTTTGTGCGCTTACAACTCTATGATATCCTATTATTCTATGCTATGTATTATTACAATATTTTCTATTTTGGTGTCGAGGAAAATCATTAACATGAATGATTTATTGGATAAGCTTGATTGTTTCTTATGTATGGTGTTATGGTGTATCCACAGTGTGAACTCTTTCATAGTTTATTATGACGTACATTATTTAATGTAACCTTATTTAAGCAAGATATGATTCAAAGCCTTTAGATTTTAGGATTATTTCTATGACGACGAACTAAAACGTTGACATCACTACATCGATGCTTGTTGAATCACACCCTTTTCTGTACTGAGATCAACACCTTAACGACGTGACCATCGAGTCATATGACCAACTCAAGCCTATTTCACAAGTGCTCTGTGGCCATGACAAATGACTTATTACAGTGAAAATAAAGAGTTAATTGAATTCATTTAATAGATTGCTGTGACCATTTAAAATAGCGAGTGGTTTCAACTGTTCCTGTTCAGTTGTCGTTTCGCTCAAACTAGTGTAAGACGTGCTCTTATTTCATGAATTTAATTTATTTGATTTTGAATTCAGTGGTTTGTCTTATAAACCTTTGAAACGCGTTCGGATAGTGACAAGGATTGCTGTTATCTCGTGCTTTTGGTAAGAAATATTTATTTATTATTAGAATGCTTCCCACTAAGTGGATGTTGTATAACTAATATTATTCAATATTTACTTTTCTCCTCGAGACGAGAGCTTGGTAACAAATTGAATTCGTGCAATTCCATAGATATTACGTTCCCCATGAAAAATCATACGTATTTTGTTAATATTTCTATGGTAATGACGTTATTGGGGAATATAAGATAACGAAACGTAATGGACCTTTACATGTTTCCTGGGAAACATCTAAAGTTTGTTGAATATGGCGTACTACTACAATTTTTATCGAATCGACCTTTCTATTCGTCATAAAAACTTCCAAATAAAATTAGTCCAATTAATATGGGGGCTTTACCTTACAAAAGGCTGACAGATATGGATTTTTGATATATTGAGAAATGGAAAATCCAAGTTTTCGTCACCCCACCCTCTGTGCTTCTTCCGCCATCTTGGGAAAACAATAACACCCCAAATAGATTTTGTAGATAATAATATTACGTACAAAATACATTTAAAAAAAAGCATACATTTGTGTGCATGTCATAGTAGAAGCAGGTTTTCTTGTAAGAAGGAAAGAGAAATCTAAAGTTATTAAGTACAATATTTACAGTTCAATCTTGACCTTTTGGGTTGGGGGGGGGGGGGGGGGTGGGCATTGTTAACGAGAAAGAGCTGTTTCTACTTCACCTTCTGGCTTTGATTTAGTTTTCAATAATTCTAGTCGTTATCTGCAATTTTTGTAAAAAGTCGAACACTCGACCCACTTTCCTACAACCCCAGGCGCCCATGCCAACTTGTGGCACATATTTATAAGATACGTTTTCAACATTTTTAATATTATCTCCTGAAAGTGCATTCAAAGAGATGCATTTTCCTCTGTAGAAATGCTAAAATTCACATTAGAAAAAAAAATGGTAACATTTTTTCTAAATGATTTCGTGAATCGATTAAAAAAAATTATCAAAATCAGTTCATCCGATTTTTTTTCAACCTTTTCTGTTTTATTTCCTCGCGAAATAAGTCTCATCGCAATATATATCATCAGGATTTCACCAGCCAACAGTTTATCGAAAAATAAAAGTATTTTGTATTGTAAAATATGGTTGAATTTTGTTGGCTTTTTGATGTAAAAGGGTGTTAAAGAAAATAAATTATTTTAAATAATTTGTTATAAATTAATAATGAAAAAAAGTAGCCTCCTGAAATTTTGCATAGATCTTTTTCTGTTTTTTTTTTGAGTCGAGTTATCAAAAAATTGTAGGATACAAAGAAGGTTCTTAATTGAATGGCAGATCTTCTCTGTAGCTAGTGTTCTAAAAAAACAGTGGCGTACGTTTTATTGAATAATGCATTTTTGAGGAAACCCGTTCGCACGCCTCTGTGTTGTAAATAAAATAATTACAGCAACTATTTGATGAAGAATACAAAGAAAAAAATCTGTGCAAAATTTCAGGAGGCTACCTTTTTCATTATTAATTTATAACAAATTATTTAAAATAATTTATTTAACCTGTACGTCAAAAAATTATTATACAACTACTTTTATTTTTCGATAAACTATTGGCTGGTGAAATCCTGATGATATAAACTGGACCATCCTGTATGTAAATGAAACAAATATCAACTTATTTGGAAAGTTTCCTATACACTAAATTTACTATTTTCAGGCAAAAAAACTAAAATAATCAATAGAACATCAATTTATTAATCAAAACCGATTAAAATTCGTCAGTAATATAAAATTAACTTACAAGTACATTTAAAAAAATGTTATAAATAACAAGGAAGAACGAAACGTGTTTCAAATTTAAAATTTTATAAATCTGCACAATAATCTGAGAGAAATTCCAACAACAGGATAAATTTGTCAGTGTTCCCAGTTGATTTCTTATAATTTTCACCAACAACATCCAAAAAAACGCTAACGTTTTTTAACGTTTCCTACAACAAAAATATCGTCTTCAGTAAAACATGCGCACAATGTCCAATGAGGACATGTGCAGTCTGCTTATGGACTTGGACCCTTAAGTGGAGATACAGTAAACAAAAATATGTAAAAAATCGGAAATTTTCCGTAGAATTCTATGAATTAAAATACTGGCACCTCGGGGGCCCATAGTAAATTGGGCCCAAAGTTGGCCAAAAACGATTTTTTCCATTTTACTCTGTCATGGTGCCATAAAATGAAAAAAAAATTCGTACAAAAGTTCTATAATTATTAAATACGGATCGATCTGTTCAAATCTGATGTCATAAAATTCGAAAATAAATTATTTATTTGCAAAAAACCGTTAAAAATCGCGTTTTTTTGAAACGCTCATATCTTCGTGAAAACAAATCATTTTTTCACGAAACTTGGTGAAAGTGTAGCTCCCTACTAACTAAAAAAAATAGTTTTCAAAAAATTTAAAAATGTTATGAACTTTTTGAAAAAATTGATTTTTTCGAAAAAATCACGTTTATTTTTAATCTCGACAGCTCATACACGCTTTCATATTTAGAGTCAATTTTGGGCTTACAATTTTCTTGAAATGTTGTACTAACATTTTTATTTATTACGCGCTTTTTAAATTGATCGTTAATATGCGAAAAATCGGTTTCAAGAAAAAAAAATCAATTTTTTTGTTGTTAAAAAAAACGATTTTTCAACCGTAATGTTAGTACATTTCAAGAACATTTTAAGCTCAAAATTGACTCTAAATATGAAAGCGTGTATGAGTTATCGAGATTTAAAAAAAAAGTGATTTTTTCGAAAAATCATTTTTTGCAAAAATTTTACGATATTTTTGAATTTTTTGAAAACGATCTTTTTCAATTAGTAGAGAGCTACACTTTCACCAAGTTTCGTGAAAAAATGATTTGTTTTCACGAAGATATGAGCTTTTCAAAAAAACGCGATTTTTAACGGTTTTTTGCTAATAAATAATTTATTTTCGAATTTTTTAACTACGGATTTCCACAGATCGATCCGTATTCAACAACGTTCTACAGTTCTACAACTTTTGTATGAAACTTTTTTCATTTTATAACACCATGACAGAGTAAAATGGAAAAAACAGTTTTTGGCCAACTTTGGGCCCAATATCCCATAGTATATTGGTACCACCGAGGTACCAGTTGTTTGTATTTTGGTTTATTAAATTCTACGGAAAATTTTTTACATATTTTTGTTTACTGTATCTCCACTTAAGGGTCCAAATCCGTAGGCAGACTGCACTAATAATAATTGAACTCACTGCGTCTAAATTATTCTTAAATAATCCTGTACATTGGGATTCGAAATTATCACAGCTAATAATATTTTCTTTCACAAGAAAAGCGAGGAACTTCCCCAAAACGATCCAAGACTGTTTGATTGACGACGATTGAGCCATCATCATTATATTGCGAACGCATAGGATGTTACCGAAAATTTCTTCGCTCCTTTCTTTATTTACATTCCAAATTTCCGCTAATCGTCTTAAAATCCTGTCGTTTTCCATCAAGCATGGCCTGCGCATTACTGGAAACGTGAGCGAGTGCATAAACGAATATAAAAGAAGAAAACAAAAGCTTACCAATCAGTAATGTGAAATCTAGTAACAGGTTTGAAATTGTAAATGTTATACACTCATTGACGTCATTCCTTTTGGTTAACGTAGAATACAATTCGTTCAATAAATCTATGAAAATATCTTCGTTAATGATGGCATTTTGGTGCAAGATCTTGACACAATAATCCTGAAATCAGATAATCGCTCTTTTCAAATCATTCGAATCTATATTCGTTCACGCATAAAATCGAATTACCTGCAGCTTGGCCAACATATGAGCCGCGCTGGTAGTATTTGAATTGTGCATCGTTGAACTGCCACCAGCAGGTAGAGCGAACGTCGGCTTCGATTTGATCTTTTTACTGTCCCCATTGAAGGATCTCGTTACTTCTTCATCATAATCTTTCGTCAATATTCCTAAAAATCACATTGATTCATCACATACAAAGAAACAATTAATAGATTTTTCTTTCTATATCAGAAAAAAACAATGTAAGATTACATTATGTAACAAAATTCAACTTTTTGTTCTGCCTAACATTATCGAAGTTTGCGTTCCATTCTACATCTATTTCGAATAATTAAAAGCCACCTTAGAAGTTGAAAAGTTTGCTTTTGCGCTCAGGGCGACTTTTTTTTCCAAAAGTGAAACTTCGCTGTGAATATCCTCGAATAACTTTTTATAAACTTGACTCAGCACCAGTCTATGACATATCAAATTATTTGCAATTGCAATTTGCATTTTTCCAAAAGTGATATAAACAGTTTAAAGTTGCATATGTAGTAAGACTGTTTGGCTGCCATTTGCAGAAAAGTAAAAAAAAACGCAGTTTTCAGCAAATTTGACGTAAAAATCGCCAAATAAAAAATCGTAGTGCCAAATTCAGATCCAAATACCGTTTTTTCGCGATTTGTATCTGTACAGTAACTCATTACGAAGAGATTGATACCATTCCGAAGTACATATGGACTTTTATTAAAAAGTTATAGCGCGTTAACCGATTAAGTTGCGTGAAAATTCTCACATATTTAACCCACCAAGGTCCAGGCAAAACGCAGCCTAATTACAGCCAAACTATCTACGTAGTAGTGGAAAAAAAATTACCCGTTTTTTTTGTCTGACCAAATTGATTGTTCAAACAATAAACAATCATTTATTGATGAGCGTTTTAACAATATACAATTGATGGTTTTGCGACAAAAAGTCTGTAGGTCATAGTAATTTGGTTCGCTGAGTCGATTGGCACCATCAAATAGACGAAATTTCGTTGATTTATAACAATTGTTTGAACAATGATTGTTTATACAATAAATTTGGCTAAACAAAAAGACACGGGTAATTTTTTTTCATTGATTCTATGATCTGCGTAGTTAGTTTCATTTTTTTGCACATTCCTGAGCATGGATCTAAAGGACTTTTCAACAGCTGAATTGTTTATTAGCGTTTTAACAATAAACAATTGTGCAAAATGCGAGGATAAGTTCATATTTAGTAGTAATTTAATCAAAGCGGAATCCATCCGGAAGATTAGTTATTCGCGGAACTCTACTATTTATGAATATTTTAAAGTTTAATAAGTGTAATCTTTTTAATTTTCGTAAAAATCCTAAGTAAATAAGAATAAAAAAAAAATTGAAAAATAATTTAAATACCGGTTCTGCATCAACACGAAATGTTTTTTTAAAGTAAAATTGATGAAAAATTTTATTAATCACATTCTTATCAACTATTTCATGCAAAACTAATATTAACAAATGCTAAATACAATAATGGTCAAAACTATTGAACAGAATCAGCCATTACGTGATGAAAATTCATTATAAACTTGAGGTAGAGATACATTTTTAGGATAAAATTTTTTGAAATTTTTACAGACCGTTAAGAATAACAATATAAAAAAATTAATTTTTTTAAAATATCGAGTCAAAAAACAACATTTTAACCTGAAAGCTTAAGGGGACGTTGTTAAATCTTCAGATTAAAAAAGAAACGGGTAAATAGAAATGTTTTTTTTAATGGAATAACATTATTACCATAATATTCTGTGCAAGTTTGAGCGAGTCCCACTAATTATTTCTATGAAAAAATAGCTGAAAATATGGTTTAGATAGACAATTATTAATTGAAATTAACTTTTAAAAACACGAAAAGTCGACGACAACTATACGATTATAACTTTTTTTTTAAACTCCATCGGGCAATATTTATAAGTCTTTTCAGACCTCCGCTCTCGTCCTCCACTTGCTCTTTTTATATTTCCCCCCGCTAACACTACCAAACCTCCTTAAATAAATTATAAAATGAATTTAATAGATACATTTAAGTCTTTGAAGAAGTTAGCCTTAGCGAAACTGGTTATATTAAATTATTGAAAATCAACTTTTTAATTGTTATTTTATATAATTTAATAATCTGATCTTTTGCAATAAACAATGAATAAATCATATTTTAATCATTGAACTTCATAGGAACTGGAAGTCGACGTGCGGAAAATGATGATGAAAAAACTTTGAATGTATTGAAAAAATTCGTTAAGTTGACAAAGTAGGGTTAACTTACCCAAAACAACATGACTATTCACCCATTGACGTACCCTTTCCACGCACATTTTCGACGCTATAGCTATACAGGTTGTTTTAGTTTTAGGCAAAGCATCTGTTGGTAGTAAACTTTGGATGGCTTGTGTTAGATTTTCGTTGACTATATTGATAGTTTCCTTTTTACATTCTGCTTGTAACCTTTTGAATTGTTCATGTTTCAATTCGTTTGCTTTCACCTTCAATACGTTCTGGAAATATTATTACCTACTATTATTTATTCAGATGTAAATTAACAAATATACAGGGTGTTTCAGTTTTTTCGTTCATAACTTCGGTAAACGATAGAACTTCTAAAAATAATAGGGGTCTTTCATATACAATTTTCCTCTAAATCACTTCGTTTTCGAGATACCCTTGAAAGTGAACTAAAAATTCAGTTTTTTGCAAATATCTCCGGAATCGTTCATCGTACAGAAAACAACTTTAGTAATCAATCTCTACTCATAGTAAATTATGTCTTGTGCGATAAAAAAAAAATTTTATTCATAATTGGTGAAGATTTTGAAGGGGTGGTGGTTGTTTTTCTCCCCAACTTCTACGCCACTGGAAAAAGTACGGTTTTGAGATGCCCATTTGAACCGCCAATGTTTTTTACACAAAAAAGGTAACTTGATCATAAGCTCTAAAGTTGACCGTTTCCGAGAAAAATCAACTTTTATGTTGAAAAACATTTTTTTTGTTTTGTTACTTGTTTAAAGAAATTTCGTTTAATTGGTAAAAAATAAATTTTATTTCAAAGAATTGACAATGTTTTTCAACATAAAAGTTGATTTTTCTCGAAAACGGTCATGTTTGGAGCTTTTTTGTGTAGAAAATATTGGCGTTTCAAATGAGCATCTCAAAACCGTATTTTTTCCAATGGCGTAGAAGTTGGGGAGAAAAACAACCGCTACCCCTTAAGATCTATCGTTTGCCGAAGTTATGAACGAAAAAACTGAAACAGCCTGTATATGGATATACAAAGTAAATTATCCAACAAAGTTACAAAAATTATCTATGGGTTACTCACGAATGCTGTGCTTTCCTTCATCCATATCGCGAGATTTTCTACGAGGACATCTACACCTTTTTTCTTATAAGTCGGTACTACGGTATTGCAAATATGCTTCACGCAACTAGAAGCTATTCTTTCCGCCACGAAATCGACCGTCTTTCTCAAAGACAGAGGTTGTCCGTTGAAAAACGCTTCTTGCAATTGAACCTGAAGAAAAATGTGTTCATTTCCGAAAATTAGCAAACGTCAAAAACTAACCTCGAGCTTCTTCATCGTCACTTCGTGAGGCGATTCGACGGCCGTCAAAGGCGTTATGTGTCTCATCGTCAACCTGCTATTGGCCACGGCATTGGTGGTCAGTAATTTTTTTATTTCGTCCAAATACGGACAAAATATGTACAAAATATTCTGATCGACCATATGTAAATTATCCAAAAAGTCGATTTGCGACAGTTCACCGTTCGGATGATTTTTCAACGCAAAGTACTCACATTGTCGAGTACTGTAATTGACGACTTGATCTTGAGGAAAATTATTCAGTTCAAACAACCATCCTAAACTAAATTTCACTAAATGGACGTTGTATTTCGGATAAGCTGCATCGACGTTTCGATACAAACCGATCAAGATTTTTATAACAGAAACATAGAAAGGCAATTTCAAAGTGACTAAATCTAACATCGATAAATATTTACAGATCCATGGTATTGTCAACGTAATCGATTTATTATTTATGGCATTATGTAGGATCGATCGAATGTCTAAACTTGGCATAACCTTAAACAAAAATATTACCATAATAGCTATATTTTGACATTCGATAATAGTACAGTCATTTTACCAAAAGCGAGACTTTTTTTCCGACTTTGGGTTTGAGATTACAGAAAGTTTGGAAATTTTGCGTAGATTACGAAAAAAATAGTGAGAGAAAACCTCCAATGTAGGAAAATGTCGCTATTTATATAATATATACAATTTTCCGTGTTTTTCGGCCAAAAAACGTTAATAGCTTTGAAACTATGCATTTTAGGAGAAATAGTTTAAAACAAAAGTTAAAATTTTATTACGAATAAACTTTTTTTATCAATAAAAAACTAATATAATCAAATTTAAAAATTATTCTTGTCTCTCTTTTGTTACCTTAATTTTCCTAAATTTCCCAAATAAACGATTTCAATATCTTATCAGAACAAAATAAGTAAAAATTCGTTATAGCTGACCCAAAAAACATAAGAAATGATATGTCATACACGATAATTGAAAAAAAAAAAAGAATTTTCATAATTTGGAAAATTTATGTTTTCCATGACTTTTCAGAACAAATCTAAGTCAAAATTCGTTATTAGTGACCCAAAAACATAATAAATGATATATGTAGTACATTATGATTGAAAAAAATATGAAAAATTTCCATAACTCGAAAAATTTGGTCACATGGTGGGAAATTTATGATGATCACTTTTAGTAACGTTATGTACCCTTATATACCTCAATCATACGATATTGAACTTTTAAATGAGATTTTTTCTCATAGTCATTAATTGAAAATATATATACAGGATGTTTCAGTTTTTTCGTTCATAACTTCGGCAAACGATAGAACTTTTGATTGAAAAATTAACTTTTATGTTGAAAAACATGGTCAATTTTTTGGTTTTGTTACTTGTTTAAAGAAATTTTGTTTAATTGGTAAAAAATAAATTTTATTTCAAAGAATTGACAATGTTTTTCAACATAAAAAAGTTGATTTTTTTCGAAAACGGTCAAGTTTGGAGCTTATGACCAAGAGTACCTTTTTTGTGTAGAAAACATTGGCGGTTCAAACGGGCATCTCTAAACCGTCCTTTTTCCAGTGGCGTAGAAGTTGGGGAGAAAAACAACCACTACCCCTTCAAAATCTTCACCAATCATGAATAAAAAAAATAATTTTATCGCACAAAACATAGCTTACTATGAGTAGAGATTGCTTACGAAAGTTGTTTTTTGTACGATGAACGGTTCCGGAGATATTCGCAAAAAACTAAATTTTTTTTTCAATTTCAACACCCTTGTATCTCGAAAACGAAGTGATTTAGAGAAAAATTTTATATGAAAATAGAATAAATAGAAGTTCTATCATTTGCCGAAAAACTGAAACATCCTGTATATATTCGGTTTTCCCGCACTATGAGTGGATAATTCGTAGAAAATTGAAAGCTAGATAGTCAATTCTTATGGTAAATTTAATGCCGAACAGCTTTTGTCCGAAACTTTTTTTCCTAAAATGCATAGTTTTAAAGCTATTAACGTTTTTTGGCCGAAAAACACGGAAAATTGTATATATATTTATAAATAGCAACATTTTCCTACATTGGAGGTTTTCTCTCACTATTTTTTTCGTAATCTACGCAAAATGTCCTAACTTTCTGTACCCTCAAACCAAAAGTCGGAAAAAAAAGAGTCCGAAAACCCACAAAACCGGTAAAATGACTGCACTATAAGCTTACATACGTTTTGTCTTATTTTAATTTGAGCATTCATCAAATGTTTCGAATAATTGCAGGTATCAGTTTTGTATGGCAGAGATTCCACCAGACCCAGAAATTTCGCCATAATCCGTAGTGACCGTAGACAATTAACAAATGACTTCTTCGTCTCTGGATCTACGTCATTTTCTGAAAACAATTGAAACGAAAACTGTCATAATCATAGAAAGAGGGATCAGATCTGAAAGTTAAGTAATTCTAAGCAACATACCTGAAGTTTCTAGTTCAGTTTTCATAAATTTGGTATCATTCAACGCCAGTATTTCTGCAACGAGGGCGTCGCTCAAATGCTTATTGAAACTATAGTTCGAAGCCGTAATTATGAAGTCTTTATAAAACTCCTGGTAACCGCAAAAAGTGGGCGAACAATTTATTCCGCTCGATGCTTGTTTCGTTACTAGTCGACTTTTCAAGCGATCCAATTTAGCTCTATCGATATTCAAAGTGGACAGTGATGGTAAATACTTTTCCGATATGCCCTCTTCCTAAAAACACTTCATATAGACAGTATGTGGAAAAATAAAATCTACAACGTACCTTATCATTTTTTCCGCAGGCGGACAAAAGCTGCATCCTAAACAGTCTGGATAAATGTACAAAATTCAAAGGCTCGTTATGAAGATTTACCAATGATTTAATTTTTCCAGTAAGGCGATAAGCGAAATCCCAACCGACTATCATACGATTTTCTTCCCAAATCTTGAGGATTTCGTAGAACAGATCCCTCTGCTTTTTGAACACTTGGAACGACGAATCATTTGGAAAATTTAAACGGTTGTCAGTGTCCAATATGAAGCATATATGTGACCGGCTTTCACTGTCGTACAAATGCCTAACACGTTCGGTTTTATCCGAAGCTATTGCGTTCAGATGGACGGCAAAATTTGGTGCAAATAGCTTCAAACTTGCATTTTCACTTATTTGTTTAATCGTTGATTTATCCAACGATTCCAATATTCCTACAATGTTTTGCAACGTTTCCGATGAGAAATAAACGACATTGTGTACATTAGTGAATAGCGCCTCAGGTTTTTCTAGTTCAATATATTCTTTATGTGAATTGGATGATGTTTTAACGCAACTTTCCTCTGAATTCAATATATCTACACCTAACAAATTCATGGCATTTGACTGCTCATAATCCATTTTCACAAAATTACAGTTCCCAAACAACAAAGATATTATAAAATATAACTCGCTAGCCACATTTAACACTAAATTATTGTTCAATAATGTGACATATATCTTAATTACCTTGTCAATTTCTTCTTGTAAAGTCACCAATTCAGGATCAAGTTTCATTTCAATATTATTCACAAAATTATTCATTTTGTCACTTTTTCTTTCATTGTCTAGTTGTTTGGATATAGTTTCTGTACATTGTACTTGTGTAAAATTTTTCCGTTCAGAATCTTCAATTTTCTCAGGTTTCGGTGAAAAATTACTTTGTATAGCTCTAAAATTCCTCTCTTGTTCGTAATTTTCAACTTGATTATGTTTTGTACATTCTCTGAAATCGTAACTATTTTCCGAGTTTTCGAAAGAATTAAACTTCTTTTCATTCAGGTTTGTAGGATTTATTCGTTTGATAGTTTTTTTTTCTTGGTTACTTCCGTCTTCGCTACAGTTTACTTTGTGCAATTTTTTTTTGGAAGAGGTTTTTCTAACAGGTACTATGAAATCGCTCAAACTTAGACTTGTGTTTCGATGTAATGATTTCTGATTCGAATTCGAACCTCCGGAAGTTGAGAAATTGTTTTGACCTCTGTGTATTGGCGATACTGAATTCATGTAACTGTAATCTGAACTATCGCAATTTCTTGACAGTGTCATTGTATTCTTAGGTGTACATGAATTCTGTGAGCTATTGGTAGGGGAAGATTTGGAACAATTATCTGGAGAATTAAATAATCTATCGTTAAACCTCCTATGAATATCCACATCATTTGGCCGTTCATTGAATTTTTTATTAATATCTGATGCATTTGAACTATTAAAAATATTAGATAGTTTTCTGTCACCTTTCCTAGGTGTGTTGATTTTTGGAATGGTTTCACTTGTTTTGTCATTGCTAAAAGAAATGTTTCTACTTTTAACAAATATAGTAAATATTAATTGAGACAAATACCTAGGCAGAGTATCGTGAATGAGATTAATGAAATATGTCACAAAGTCACTTCGAGAACATTCAAATTTTGAAACTTCGCCGTCATTTCCCTCCTAAAACAAAAAATATATAAATATTTTCATAGGTTAGGTCAACAATATTTTTCACAACTGTCAACAACTACCTCTTGTTCCAACGAAATTACCCAACTTAAAAGATCTTCTATTGGTAAAATGTTGATCAAGACCTTATGTAAAGTGATTTGTGCCATTATTTATTAACTTTTTTAAATTCACATTTTTGTTTGGTAGTCGTACTGATCACCGTCACAGAACTTGGATTGAATCATATGATGGAACATAGAGTATAAATAGATTTGATTGAATAATTTTTTTTTATATGTACCTAATAATTGTTGTAATTCAAAGAAGATAATTATCGAATAATTACCAAGATCCACAGTATCCTGATATAACTGGGTATAATTTATTGCTTTCGCTTTGCTATCTGATCAAATTGTGGGTTAGTTCGAATTGGTAGTTCGTATTCATCGTAGTTGTTGAACTACTACCTCTTATTTATTTGTAAATATAAATAAGTTATTTACCTTCACTGACGAACACGATTAATACTAATAGGTCCCTTCATCAATTATACGATTTATAATATACCTGTGACTAACGTGTGAACCGCAAGTATCAACCACAGCCAGTAGAAATAAAGTTGATTAGATCATACCTTCAGAAATTCCAGGTTGACCAACATGATAAAAACCGAAAGAAGCGAATTCCAAGAGCAGCAGTTTAGTGTTTTAAGTGTCACTTTTGTCAACAACGGAGTTAGAATGGGCTCGCCCCCGTCATGAAGCAATTAACAATTAATTAATTTCATTCACGTATACTAACATATTAACATTCGTTTATCGTAATATGACACAAATAATGAGTTTGGTGAGTTCTTATACGGTGTCGCGCCTCTAAAAATGGTGTAGTAGTCGTAAAAAAAACGAAAAACATCAATCATCTCGAGCGTTATAAGTTCCATATGACGAAGTTTGTGGCATCTACGTACCTATAAAAAAATATGTGAATGTTGCCGTTCGTTTAATCGAAATGGCTTCATCTTATAACTCGGATAGTGTTTCGATATGTAGTGAAGCAAGTACTTTGGTCGATGGCAGTGTTATTTCAACAGTTCCAGACAGGCACGGTTTCATTGGGGGTACGCAATATTCCTTAGAACCCCGTCAAGGGCCACCCCCTCAAACAGTGATCAGACGCGAGAAGAAATGGTTGAAAATGTTCTCGCTATGGAATTTTTATATGGACAAGAACTATCGCAAAATTAGGGAACGATGTAGAAAAGGTAAGTACCAAAATTAATTACACTCGCGATGTTCATAAATGATTAATCACTAATCATTATGTGGTATGACGTAAGTACTAATACAGGGATTTTGCAAAGACTGTGCTAACATTTCATGCTGAGATTGTCACACCTAAAAATGAAGAGGTTTGGAAAAAAGTGTGTATATTATTTCCTTGTTGAATTGTCATTTGACTCAATTTTCAAAAAAATAAAACTACATACATACTGCTGAAGTCGCGACTGAAGGATGAATGTGGTATTGCCACACTTTAAGAATGAACATATGTTCTGGGTATTCAATTTGACATCGCAACTGGAGTTCCCGTTTCTGCGATACTAGAATTACTTTTGAAATTCTTGGAATAGATAAAAGAGCAATTGGACAAATAGATTGTGTGCTAAACACTTATTATGAATCAATATTAGATAACAAAGTTCTAGCATTATTTTGAAACTATGTATAATTTAAACCAAGTTGAAACTATCAATATAAACAAACTTCTCATATGTTAGTCAACAGGTAGATAACCTGTTAATAATAAAGGCTTAACTTTCCCCAAATTCAAAGTTAGGAAACTGCAGTGTTAAATTACTTAAATAATTGCAAGAACATTTAACCAGAATGTTTTAACATTCTCATTTGACATTTAAACCCCCATATGAATAATAGTATGTACACTCTTACACTCTTATTACCCGAGGGTGCCCTCAGGGTATGGTACTGTGTCCCCCATCAGTCAATGCAGAATTCTGCCTTCGGCGCTGCTATAAGCCTGCTGAACTGAGTCTTGTATCAAGGGTCGCACAATGGACCCAATCAAGTGCTCTGGGCTTGATTGATTGAAGTTCAAAATTGCAGTACAGAGAAAATATGCTTCTTTGTTAGGATCGTAAGCCTAGGGAACAAAAAATAGCTTCTGAAAAATCCAACAATAGATTGATCTCTATCTCTTAATATTTCTTAATATTGTAAGCTTTCGTTTGAAGTAGTTCGAGCATGGTATCAGACCGTGACAACCAGGAAATATCATATTTTAATTCGATATGCGTTGCCGATCACTTTTTTCGTAATTGCAACTAATTATACTAAGTAACTTGTTACATAGCGATTTAGAAAGTTATTCAAAACCTTCAAATTCATTTGGGACAGATTTTCGTGTCGTGTACCCTTTGTTTTTAACCTACTGGATTGTTTCAAATTGCATCATGTTTCTCGTTGCGTAAAAAAATCGATATACTTATTGCAAACAAGAAAGTTATCTAGCTGATAATGTTTAGTTCATTACTTGATTTGATTTGCATTCTAAATGGTTTATAAGTATTTTGCAACTTGCTTGAATACGTGCCCCTTTACGAGTGAAAAAATTCTGGGTATCCCCTAGGACCTTCCGATTTAGATGATGTGCTTAATAGGTGATCAAAGTAAAACCATGCGAATTCGACTGTTTAGAAAGAAATGGGTTCGCTCCTACGAAATGTCCGGGAGCTATCCAAAAAGAATAGTTTATACATGCAATAAATACTCTACTTTTCTATGAATACCTACTGTTACGTCCCCACGTACTTTGGTAAATGTATTCAAATAATATTATCAATTTATTCAATAATTTTCTTATTTTACCTCAATAAATGAGCATTTCAGATAACTTATTGAAATCATTCATTTCCGCGGCAAAATCTAAACATCATTCGCTACTCGCGTTGCGCGATAATGAAAATTAATAACTTATCGATCACGTCTGCCGGCCGGTTCAGCACGCTGTCCCTGAGGTTCAAAAATTCTTCCTGCCGTACTTCAGCAGTGATTTGGCTGTACGCATCATATGTAAGGTAGGATTTTGAGATTTAGTTCGCATTTTAATTCAACCGCGATAATTATTACGGTCCACTTGCTCATTTGAAACAAATTCAATTCTGAATTATTCATTAAGTATTGTAATCTTCGCTATCAGTTGATACTCATTTCGAGATATCTTCTATTCTAACAAATAAAAAAAACGCATTTCTTGTGCAGGTAGTCGGTTAACTCGTACTTATCTGTTTGATTTGAAGCAATTTGAATCTAATTGCCGACAGAGTTTGAGTCGATGGTTGTTAGACACGCTTGCTTATACAAAACATTGTAAAAATTAAATTCTTGCGAATTCTAAATTGTTTTGTACGTCGAGTTTGAAGCCTACAATCATCTGTTCCAGGTTGAACGTTCAATAAATTTATTTCATTAGTATTCAAGGTTTTCTCTTCCAAATTAAAGTGCAATTCTATTTACTTTTTCGGGAAATTTTATCAGAACTTTGGTAGAATGGCTCCTCCATCTAGTGATGTGGAGAAAAGAAAGAGAAATCGATATTATAGACAAACTGAAATCAAACGATTAGAAGAGGTTTTCGATACCGCAAAATTTGCAGAAACTAATTCAAACTATCTTACAGTCTTCAAATTCAGGTTTGAACAAATCGAATCAATTCGAGACGAATTCTTTAAATATCAAAATATTCTTATTGGGCTCTTGCCTGCAGATGGAGCAGAGACTCCAGAGGACAACTATACAGGGTGTCTCAGATTTTAACCGGGAAAATTTAATAGACGATAGAAAATTTGATTTTGAGATACAGGGTAGGGTGTTGAAATTGATAAAAAAATTTCGTTTTTTACGAATATCTCCGGAACCGTTTATCGTACAGAAAACAGCTTTTGCAAGCATTCTCTACTCATGGTAAGCTATGTTTTTTTTAGTCATAATTGATGAAGATTTTGAAGGGGTAGTTGGTGTTTTTCTCCCCAACTTCTACGCGCCTTAAAAAAGTACAGTTTTGAGACAACCATTTGAACCGCCAATGTTTCCTACACAAAAAAGGTACTCTTAGTCATAAGCTCTAAACTTGACCGTTTTCGAGAAAAATGACCTTTTATGTTGAAAAACATTTTTCGGTTTTGTTCTAACGTTTGAATAATTTTGATTAATTAGTAAGAATTGACCATGTTTTCGAACATAAAAGTTGATTTTTCTCGAAAACGGTCAACTTTAGAGCTTATGACCAAGAGTACCTTTTTTGTGTAGAAAACCTTGGCGGTTCAAATGGTTGTCTCAAAACCGTACTTTTTCCAGTACCCTGTATCTCAAAAACTAAGCGTCTCTGCATATATGTTATTAGGAATTTTTTGCTCAAAATCAAATTTTCTATCGTCTATTAAATTTTCCCGGTTAACATCTGAGACACCCTGTATATCTGTTCGTACTCAATTCGAAAAAATTTATTTTCAGATAAAAACAATCGAATTTCGGTTGTCCAAACAAGATATCGACAAACAAGCTCATATTTTAAATCATCATACCAATATCACTTTGTCTAAAACAGTACTGCCTCAATTCAGTGGTGACATTACCGCTGTCAAACCTTATATTGATATGTATGATGCCCTAATTCATAAAAATTCTAGTTTGAGCGATATTGAACAATTTAATTATTTACTTAGACTACCTATTCTATTCGAGTCACGCATTTCAAATACACGCTCTATCTGTACAAATTCTGAATTGATAGTCGAATTCATCTGATTCAAACACCTACTTCGACCCTCTTTTTTTGAATTCATATTGATTACATTCTGAAACATAATTATTAATTTCAGTCCTAGAATCGAACTGTACCTTTCGTACATTTATTATACCCAATATTAGTTAGACCCTCCAGTATATCCGCGGTACCGTTACCATTAGTCCAGGCTGTGAACCGGGATTTTAGCTATAATTAAAAAAAAAACATGTAAGTTCGAATCAAAAAATTTTTTTGCATTAGCGTCAGAAGGTTCTCAGGATCATTCATACACCTTAAAACCTCTTGGGAACCCCAACCCCACTCATGGGAACCCCAACCCCACTCATTGGGGGCGAAAATGGCCCGAAATCTCCAAGTCTTGAATTGTATTGTCTACAAAAAAGGTATTTTTGGATTTCGAGTCCACCTAGAGGGTTTTTTGGGTTGCTGAACACGAATCCGTAGCCAGATTTACTTGCAATCCATCGTAGGGGTGGTCAAATCGACAAAATTGGCCAATTTCGCACCCCCAATATGTTATTTTGCAATTTACGTGTTTTAGGCATTTCGAATGCACCAAGGGGGTTTTTTGGGTCGCTGGATATGATTCCGAAGCCAGATTTACTCCGAAGTAATTTTAAAATGCAAAAATAATAAAAATTTAGAAGCGTGTCAAATTAGCCATTTTTGTAAATTTACCACCCCTGCAATGATATTCGAGTAAATCTGGCTTCGGAATCGTATTCAGCGACTGCTTGGTGCATTCGAAATGCCTAAAACACGTAAATTGCAAAATAACATATAGGGGTGCAAAATTGGCCAATTTCGTCGATTTTACCACCTCTACGAAGGATTGCAAGTAAATTTGGCTACGGATTCGTGTTCAGCAACCCAAAAAACCTTCTAGGTGCACTCGAAATGCCAAAATACCTTTTTTTGTAGAAAATACAATTCAAGACTTGGAGATTTCGGACCATTTTCGCCCGCAATGGTTGGGGTTGGGGTTCCCAAGAGGTTTTAAGGTATATGAATGATCCTGAGAACCTCCTGAAACTAATGCAAAAAAAATTTTTGGTTCGAACTTTCATGTTTTTTTTTTCCGGTTCATAGCCTGGACTACATATCACAATACCCAGGAGCTACCCACGCTAAGGAGCACGAACATACTGTATCAAGTACAGTATCTAACATTTCTTTTTGTGCATGCTTGCATATCTAGTAATTAGTTCTTTTATTAGTTAGTTCTAGCTGTATTGTTAGGATTTCACTGGCCAGTCATTAGGGTAGATATTAGTAATCATCGTTCTGTTGAATTGGTGATTCCAGAGTACTATAACACGTTAACCGGTAATAGCCAAAGCCGATGTTGATATAACTGAGAATTTATCGAATATTGAATCTTATATTGTTTGTTTATCGTTGATTATTCGAGAAATCATTTATTACTTTTCGTCATTATAATATTCTCAATTTATTATTATTATTTTTTACACCGAAATAAATGAACTTTTGCCAGGTTAAACAAGTTTGAAAGAATTATGATACTTTGAGCTATTAAGGTATATTCTAGTAATTTTGTCATCTCCACATCGCCTTGCAATTAATTATACTTATAATTTATTCTTGCTAAGTTTTCTTAGGTTACAATTGGCGCCCACTCATTCATTGTACGCGAAGTTTTCGGTGTATACAGCCTTATTTGTTTTCATTATCCTTATAGTAAAAACCGAGTGATTTATAAAACCCCGCCCGTCTTCACTGAAGCGAACCGAGCAAGTCATTTTGTTACAAACCCATTTGAACATGGTAACAAATTGATGGCAAGGCCATTTCTGAGAAAGTCTTGTAGTCCATCTTTGTCCGGTGAAAATTTATCGGAACCTGTCGAAGCTCTTATAGAAGAAAAGAAGGTGACACTCTTTAACCCTGCACAACCAAATTTCCTCGATAACCTAATCGACCAACATTTCTGTCTAAATAAGTCATTCATAATACCCGAAAACCCAAAGAAAGAAAATTATTGAACAAATTGATAATATTATTTGAATACATTTACCAAAGTACGTGGGGACACAACGCCTACTAGGTCACCAATAATGTGACATTCAATCGATATCATAGAATAACGTGTGACACGTGCTAATAGTATGTAAACTAATTTTTATTAATGAGATAGTGTTACTTCCTTTCCGAATCCGTTTCATTTATTAATTTGCTAGGTAGTTTAATTCAGTTTTGTCAGAAAATAACTCCCAGAATGTTAATGATATGTGGTTTGCTCGTATCATAAATTCCTTGGTATCTCAGTTGAATTATAGCATATATCTCTACCAAACGTTTCCTGTTTTTGCTATACTGAAGCTTGCTTATTTTGTGGATCGGAAAAAAACTTGCACTATTTCAGTTATGTTTTACTTGAAAAATTTCTGTATTTAACAATATAAAAACCGCCATTCCTCATTTTCAGGTATACCCATGTCAGTAAGACCAAAAGCATGGTTATATCTGTGCGGTGGTCGACTGCTTATGGAAAAATATCCAAATAAATATGCAGACTGTTTGAGAGATCCAGGGGACCAAAAATGTATTGACGACATAAACAAAGACATTCACAGGCAATTTCCAACACACGAAATGTTCAGTTCTGAAGATAAACCAGGGTGAGTTTAAAAACATTCTGTTATATGAGATCAATGAAATTATGCAATATCCCAAAATTGACTCGAGAGACGAGAGAACATTGCCTTATTTTATGGTTTTGAAAAATGCATTAACTAGAACATATCATATTAAATTGTTAATAAGTCAAAAAGTTAAAGTAGCCAGCTATTCAATCGCAGTGGCGGCTCCTCGAAGGAGGCTAAGGAGGCTCAGCCTCCTCACCAATTTATCTTAATGATCATTCTCCATTTTATTTCCTGTTTCTCTGATAATTCTTTAAATTTTACAATTAATTCCCCGTTCTCAGTAGTTATTTTTAATCTGGCAACAGTGGCCAGAGGCTAGATTCTCTATATATCTCAAACGCTAAATACGTGTGGTCAACACAGTTGCCGTTTTTCCAACCAGTTCAATTCACAAATAGGGTAAAACAGCGAATATGGCAACACCCTATGTAGGCTAGCTTCTCGTACGCACCCGGCGGTCGTATGAAATACGATTACTTGTCGCCGCTGCAAACGTGCTCTGTCACGCGATGTAAGGTTAAGTTATAATTTATCTGTTCGGTGAGTTATTAACAAAGAGTTCTTTGGTTATTAAACGTTAAAATGATTAGTGCTTTAGTTGCTGAAAAGATTAGTGATGACAGGTATGTTTCAAAATCGATCATTTGATGCTGATAAGATAATTGTAAAAAATATTTATGGTTAACGGGATCTGAGGTACACAATAAATTATATTGCTGGTATTGCTTGCTATTTACATCTGATACAACTTCATGTTGGGGGCACTCGGGTTATGATGATTTGAAAAATTTAACTCGTGGTATAGACAGACATGAAAAATCGCAGGAACATATTACATCGAGTATTAAGTTCAAATTAACCGGTAAACAGAATATTTTTAAAGGAGGAAAACATATAATTTGGTAGACAAGAAACTACATTATAAACACTTTTTTTATGAAATTTTAGATACTATTAAAGGTCAAATTGAGATTCGATTTTCCGATTTACATGAATTGAAGTTTTTTGTATAACTTAGTTCTAAAATAAATTTTTTTTGATAAAATAGCACTGCACAATGAATTATGCGTTATATACTCGGATAAAGATATTTTAGGCCAGTACGACATTCACGCCGATATGATAAAATATATGATAGACAATGATTTGCAACAAGTTTTACCTCAGTTTCATAAACTACTTTGTTTGACAGTCACCATTCCTGTCACGTCGGCATCGGTGGAGAGATCATTTTCTACTCTCAAACGAATTAAAACTTACATGCCAAATACAATGGGCCAAAATCGTTTATACAATGTTAGTTTAATATCTATTGAAAAAGATTTAGTAAAACACTTAAAACAAAATGATACATTTTTTGATAATATTATTGATCTTTTTTCGCAAACTAAAGACCGTAGAATTCCGTTAATATATAAAAAAAGTTGATAAAATTAATTTAAAAAAAAATATGAAAAATTCCAAAAATAAGAAAAAATATTAAAAATCCAAAAAAAAAATAAAAGACAAAAAACGAACAAAAAAAATTTTTTGCCAAGAGAAACTCTATACCTCCACGTTGGTTCTTGCTGGATAACAATTAATTTTGTCACTGAAGTAGCTGGTACGGTCTCTGTGCAAAGGTTAAAAGGCTGTGAATAGAGTATATTTTTACAAAAACGTTTTATGTTCAGCCTCCTCTCTCAAAAATTCACGAGCCGCCACTGATTCAATGAATATTTTATACAGGCTCTACTTCAATTCGGTTCAAATATAGAGCATACCAAATTCACAGCCCAGTTTATAAAGAGTATATCAACTTAGGGGAAATGATGGATGTAAAAACTCCCCTCAAAAGATAGTGACTAAGGGACATTTTCCAGGAACCTGCCGTCAAAGGTAACTTGAGGATTATTCGAAATAATTATTACATTATTAAATTGCATGGTCACACAGTTTACGAAATAATTTCGTATTGTTTCAATGAGCTTAATTTAAATTACATGTTGTTATAAATTGTGTAAACTGAACGATTATAAGACATTAAAAATTACAGAAAAAGCAAATGGGGTGCAACTAAGGACTCAGTTCACGTCTGGCAACCCCATTTAAACAGGAAGTCCTTAGATATATGCTAAAGTATTTATTAATAAATCATTTGTTTTACTGCGTAACATACATAGCCTCTGGCTTATATTTGATATATACATTTTCGGGAAATATGTCACACTAACACATACGCTTATTATTTTCGTCTTTACGAACGTTTCGGTCTCACGACCATCATCAGAAGACGTATCAATGTCTAAAACGGCATTTCTTCTAACTAAGATATTGAGCACAAAGCGTCCTTATCGCACTAATTTCAATTTAAATGCCCACGTCGCCGAAACGAACAGAAATACAAGTAATCGAAATTGTAACACATTAATGTTTTAAGTATGTGAATATCCACTGCTTAGCATTTCAAAGCTCTTTCAAACAGTTGACAAACATTAAAAATAATTTCCGATATCCAGGACGTCAGGACGCTAGTATACCCCCGGGGAGGTCCGAGGGGACCTCAGGGAATTTTTTAAATATCATATACGTGTTCAGCGACCCCAAAAATCCCCAAGAAACCAATTCGAGCCCTTTTCACGCATTATCCACCAAGTACTTAATTTTGCATCTTTGAAAAATGCATTTTTGGCTGTAGAAATGCAACAAATTTTTTCCGCAAAACAAAAATACCGGACAAAGTTTCTAAATCTCTTTCTGAATCGAATGCAAAAAGCCGCATCTCAATCCATCCAACTGCGCCAACTTTCCCAGGTTCAATGCTTTATTTCCTCGACTATAATAATTGGTTAAAACTTCATTTTATAATAAAACGATGAAGTTGTGAAACACTTTCCCTGATGCCTATAATGATTAAAGTCTCAAAAAAAATTACAATACCTATCTCCTCTCTCAACATCGCTTCCTCACACGATGTTGTGCGAACTTTATGGTGTAGTCGTGTAGTCAAAATATTAAAAATTACCGAATCCTCTGACCTATATGTTTATTTCCAGGCAGCACGAATTGTTCAACGTCCTGAAAGCGTACACAATCCAAAACCCGAGAGTAGGTTATTGCCAGGCCCAGGCGCCCGTTGCCGCCTTCCTCCTCATGCACGTGCCCGCCGAGCAGGCTTTCTGGTGCCTAGTCAGCATATCGGACAAATATCTCGAAGACTATTACAGCCCAACCATGGAGGTGATCCGGCGTGACGCGCTCATCCTCCAGGGCCTACTCAAACGCGTGTGTCGTCCCGCCTACAAACACCTGAAAAAAGTCAACGCCGAGCCGATGCTCTATTGTACCGAGTGGTTTTTGTGCGCTTTCACCAGAACCCTGCCGTGGGACACCTTGTTGCGAATATGGGACGTGTTCTTGTGCGAGGGCGTCAAAGTGCTATTCAAGACGGCTCTAGTCATCATAATGGGTTGTTTGGGCACGGCCAAAAGTAGGAAACAGTGTTCGGGTCTGTGCGAAACGTTGGACCGTCTGCGTAATCCGCCCGAGGACGTGCTCTTCGCCGAAAATCTCATTTACGATATCAGTAGATTGGAGTTGACCGAGCGTGATTTCGAGGTCGAACACCAGAACCAAACGATCAGGATGAAGAAGGACATGGCAGCTGCCGATAAGAGATAACGATCGGTGAATCGAGGCTATTCTTACACGTTTTTAGGTTAGGTATGTAAAAGACGCGGTTTTCGGAACGTTATTTTCGTTCCCATCCACGGCATTTTCTTTTTATCCGATTTACTATCGTATTGGTGAAATGGTCGATGATAAATAAACAGTCCGATACAACAGTATAGCCTAACAAATTGAATCGAAATTCAAGAACTATAGGCTGTTGTGTCAGATGTTGAAATACTAGAAGTATTATTGGTGGACCAGGATGATGATCTAGGAAGTTGGCAAATATTGTCTTCGGATTCATCTAACTAATCGTCACTCCTATAATTTGTGATTGATTGTGGGTTTAGTTGCAATAAAAATTAGTGTCATTTTCAAACTTTGAAATTGCCAATCTGCGTAAGCTTCGAACCATTGTATGACTCGTTTTTTTTTTCAAGAAAACTTATTTCATCGGCTTTTCCAGCAATTGTGATTCATTATTAGCAAAATTATGGCCCTCAATCGATTTTATTTAGAAGATACTCATCTCTTACACATTTATTGATACTCGAAAATAATAAAACTTGAAACATCCCCTTTTCACTTTTGCAGAGTGTATATAATTTCAAGATGGCGGCCGAACGTAACATTGGCGTTTTCTGAAAATTTCGTTCAATTCCTCGGTCGACAAGAACGAAGATATTTTTTTTATGATTCGGAAGAAAGTTTTGGGCGGGTTGGTCAATTTCAAAGTTTGATATATCGCGAAACCGATGTTATTTGAAGTATTTATTGATGTTGATGTTTGAATGTTGTCATTTGTTTTATGCTAGCGTGGCCTTAGTAACTCAGGCTAAGTGACCAGCAGGATACTTGCATAACGGAAATACTGTTAATATATTTCAGGATCTAATTTCTCGGATGATTTTAGGGAAAAATCATATAAACAAAGGTCGAAAATTGCTTCCTAAGGGAGCTCCAGCCCTCTAAATAGGGAACCCTGAAAATCATAATAAATGTTTATTATAAATTTATGACATTTAAAATGAGAAGAAAATTACGATTCCTTCAACTATCTCGGCAAACAAAAATATCAATTTACATCCAAAAACGGTAGATAGATAGAAAACTATTTATTGCACTTTTTTTCCGACTTAAGGTTTGAAAACACAGAAAGTTAGGAAATTTTTCGTAGATTACGAAAAAATAGTGGCTGAAAACCTCCAATGAAGGAAAAATGTCTTAATTTATATATAGATACGATTTTCCTTGTTTTTCCGGGAAAGCACACTTATATCTTCGAAAATAAGCATTTTAGAAGGAAAAGTTGTTCAGCATTAAATTTTACTTAGGAATTGACTATTCTGAATTTAGTTTTCATCGAATTTTCCAAGCATTGGATGGGAAAACAAAATATTTTCGAATAAGAGCTATATATGAGAAAAAATTGCATTTGGCTGGTAAATATGGTATGATAATTTTATATTGGGGTATATATCGTTACTGTAAGTGATTATAATCAAGAATTTTCCAATATTTGCCCTAATTTTCCGGGTTAGGAAAATAATTTTTTTTCCAATCTTAGTGTATGATATGTCGATTTTTAGGTTTTATAGAGCTCTAATAACGATTTTTCAGTTCATTTTGTCGTGAAAAGTCATTGAAAACGTACATTCGGAAAATGGAAAACTTTTTTTTTTTTGATTATGGCGTGTGACAGATCAATTCTTATATTTTTTAGGGTTCTGAAAATGTTTTTTTACTTTGTTTCATCGTGAAAAATCATTGAAAATATATATCCGAAAATTTTAATTTAAACAATTTAATATTAAAAATTAAAAATGAGGTTGTTAGAATCAAATTGTTTTTCACTTAAACGATTTTTTAATCAAATATATCAATAAAATAATTGTTTACAATTATATTTTATAATAACGTTTAACGTATACAATAATAGAGCACATGTGGCGTTATTTTGGGCATCATATGATTCAACGCTTGCGCACAAATTCATTGCAGTGGTGCCATACATAGTCCAGCGCATCGAAAGATTTAACGCAGTGGTGCTCGATCGAGAATTTTAAACGCGCGGGAGATCAAGAATTTTTTTAATAATTTTATATAGTTTGTTTTTTCTTATTGCTCTACATACTAACGAAAACTATTGAATTTCGTGACAAAATTAACTAAGAAAACGTTTTCCGAACCCTAAAAAACATAAGAATTGATCTGTCACACGCCATAATAAAAAAAAAAAGTTTTCCATTTTCCGAATGTACGTTTTCAATGACTTTTCACGACAAAATGAACTGAAAAATCGTTATCAGAGCTCTATAAAACCTAAAAATCGACATATCATACACTAAGATTGAAAAAAAACAAATTTCCTAACCCGGAAAATTAGGGCAAATATTGGAAAATTCTTAATTATAATCATTTACAGTAACGATATATACCCCAATATAAAATTATCATACCGTATTTACCAGCCAAGTGCAATTTTTTCTCATATATAGTTCTTATTCGAAAATATTTTGTTTTCCCATCCAATGCTTGGAAAATTCGATGAAAATTGAATTCAGAATAGTCAATTCCTATGTAAAATTTAATGCTGAACAACTTTTGTTAGAAACTTTTCCTTCTAAAATGCTTATTTTCGAAGATATAAGTGTTGGAGGTTTTCAGCCACTATTTTTGTCGTAATCTACGGAAAATTTCCTAACTTTCTGTATTTTCAAACCTCAAGTCGGAAAAAAAAGAACCAAATCTCAAAAAAATCCATAAAATGACTGTACTACTTGTACAGGTGATGCAAACGGAAAAACGAAACGACAATGCGCATTAGTGATTCCCCCAATAGGCAGAGCATTCCCCGTAGAGCTATGCAACACTGAGGAGATTCAGAAATTAGATACGAGGACGGTGCTAAACCTGTTCCATCAACTATCTATCTGGGCACAAGGTTTCAACTGGGAGTTGGGTTCGTCCACCTCAGGAGCTTGGTGAAAAATTGAGAGTGGGAACTGCTGGTTCAGTTCATATGGGATGAAACGGGCCTTGGCCTAGGTAGCAAAGAACCTCACTCGTTCCCCCCTAAATTAATATTAATCATAATAATAAAATAATATTCGCTACTTACAGTTTCTTTTTTATTAACGCACGATGCCGGACATTTACATTCTTCTGTGCACCACCTCTTATACCGCCGACAGTCGCACCTTCCTCCGCAATAGGTGGTGCACCCGCACCCTCTGTCTGGCGATTTTCGGTAATATTCTTTTACTTAACAAAATAAACACCAAAATGTAGTATTCTCTACTATATTGTTATAAAAATTGTCTGAAAACATATATCTAATATCTGAAAAACCTACTTTATGTTCGTGATAGCCAATTCGGTTCATGAATATCCATCTTGGGTTCGTCCACCTCAGGAGCTTGGTGAAAAATTGAGAGTGGGAACTGCTCGTTCAGTTCATATGGGATGAAACGGGCTTTGGCCTAGGTAGAAGAGAACCTCACTCGTTCCCCCCTAAATTAATATTAATCATAATAATAAAATAATATTCGCTACTTACGGTTTCTTCTTTATTAACGCACGATGCCGGACATTTACATTCTTCTGTGCACCACCTCTTATACCGCCGACAGTCGCACCTTCCTCCGCAATAGGTGGTGCACCCGCACCCTCTGTCTGGCGATTTTCGGTAATATTCTTTTTCTAAACAAAATAAACACCAAAATGTAGTATTCTCTACTATATTGTTATAAAAATTGTCTGAAAACATATATCTAATATCTGAAAAACCTACTTTATGTTCGTGATAGCCAATTCGGTTCATGAATATCCATCTTGGGTTTGTCCACCTCAGGAGCTTGGTGAAAAATTGAGAGTGGGAACTGCTCCTTCAGTTCATATGGGATGAAACGGGCCTTGGCCTAAGTAGAAAAGAACCTCACTCGTTCCCCCCTAAATTAATATTAATCATAATAATAAAATAATATTCGCTACTTACGGTTTCTTTTTTATTAACGCACGATGCCGGACATTTACATTCTTCTGTGCACCACCTCTTATATCGCCGACAGTCGCACCTTCCTCCGCAATAGGTGGTGCACCCGCACCCTCTGTCTGGCGATTTTCGGTAATATTCTTTTTCTAAACAAAATAAACACCAAAATGTAGTATTCTCTACTATATTGTTATAAAAATTGTCTGAAAACGTATATCTAATATCTGAAAAACCTACTTTATATTCGTGATAGCCAATTCGGTTCATGAATATCCATCTTGGGTTCGTCCACCTCAGGAGCTTGGTGAAAAATTGAGAGTGGGAACTGCTCCTTCAGTTCATATGGGATGAAACGGTCCTTGGCCTAGGTAGAAAAGAACCTCACTCGTTCCCCCCTAAATTAATATTAATCATAATAATAAAATAATATTCGCTACTTACGGTTTCTTTTTTATTAACGCACGATGCCGGACATTTACATTCTTCTGTGCACCACCTCTTATATCGCCGACAGTCGCACCTTCCTCCGCAATAGGTGGTGCACCCGCACCCTCTGTCTGGCGATTTTCGGTAATATTCTTTTTCTAAACAAAATAAACACCAAAATGTAGTATTCTCTACTATATTGTTATAAAAATTGTCTGAAAACGTATATCTAATATCTGAAAAACCTACTTTATATTCGTGATAGCCAATTCGGTTCATGAATATCCATCTTGGGTTCGTCCACCTCAGGAGCTTGGTGAAAAATTGAGAGTGGGAACTGCTCCTTCAGTTCATATGGGATGAAACGGTCCTTGGCCTAGGTAGAAAAGAACCTCACTCGTTCCCCCCTAAATTAATATTAATCATAATAATAAAATAATATTCGCTACTTACGGTTTCTTTTTAATTAACGCACGATGCCGGACATTTACATTCTTCTGTGCACCACCTCTTATACCGCCGACAGTCGCACCTTCCTCCGCAATAGGTGGTGCACCCGCACCCTCTGTCTGGCGATTTTCGGTAATATTCTTTTTCTAAACAAAATAAACACCAAAATGTAGTATTCTCTACTATATTGTTATAAAAATTGTCTGAAAACGTATATCTAATATCTGAAAAACCTACTTTATATTCGTGATAGCCAATTCGGTTCATGAATATCCATCTTGGGTTCGTCCACCTCAGGAGCTTGGTGAAAAATTGAGAGTGGGAACTGCTCCTTCAGTTCATATGGGATGAAACGGTCCTTGGCCTAGGTAGAAAAGAACCTCACTCGTTCCCCCCTAAATTAATATTAATCATAATAATAAAATAATATTCGCTACTTACGGTTTCTTTTTTATTAACGCACGATGCCGGACATTTACATTCTTCTGTGCACCACCTCTTATATCGCCGACAGTCGCACCTTCCTCCGCAATAGGTGGTGCACCCGCACCCTCTGTCTGGCGATTTTCGGTAATATTCTTTTTCTAAACAAAATAAACACCAAAATGTAGTATTCTCTACTATATTGTTATAAAAATTGTCTGAAAACGTATATCTAATATCTGAAAAACCTACTTTATATTCGTGATAGCCAATTCGGTTCATGAATATCCATCTTGGGTTCGTCCACCTCAGGAGCTTGGTGAAAAATTGAGAGTGGGAACTGCTCCTTCAGTTCATATGGGATGAAACGGTTCTTGGCCTAGGTAGAAAAGAACCTCACTCGTTCCCCCCTAAATTAATATTAATCATAATAATAAAATAATATTCGCTACTTACGGTTTCTTTTTTATTAACGCACGATGCCGGACATTTACATTCTTCTGTGCACCACCTCTTATACCGCCGACAGTCGCACCTTCCTCCGCAATAGGTGGTGCACCCGCACCCTCTGTCTGGCGATTTTCGGTAATATTCTTTTTCTAAACAAAATAAACACCAAAATGTAGTATTCTCTACTATATTGTTATAAAAATTGTCTGAAAACGTATATCTAATATCTGAAAAACCTACTTTATATTCGTGATAGCCAATTCGGTTCATGAATATCCATCTTGGGTTCGTCCACCTCAGGAGCTTGGTGAAAAATTGAGAGTGGGAACTGCTCCTTCAGTTCATATGGGATGAAACGGTCCTTGGCCTAGGTAGAAAAGAACCTCACTCGTTCCCCCCTAAATTAATATTAATCATAATAATAAAATAATATTCGCTACTTACGGTTTCTTTTTTATTAACGCACGATGCCGGACATTTACATTCTTCTGTGCACCACCTCTTATATCGCCGACAGTCGCACCTTCCTCCGCAATAGGTGGTGCACCCGCACCCTCTGTCTGGCGATTTTCGGTAATATTCTTTTTCTAAACAAAATAAACACCAAAATGTAGTATTCTCTACTATATTGTTATAAAAATTGTCTGAAAACGTATATCTAATATCTGAAAAACCTACTTTATATTCGTGATAGCCAATTCGGTTCATGAATATCCATCTTGGGTTCGTCCACCTCAGGAGCTTGGTGAAAAATTGAGAGTGGGAACTGCTCCTTCAGTTCATATGGGATGAAACGGTTCTTGGCCTAGGTAGAAAAGAACCTCACTCGTTCCCCCCTAAATTAATATTAATCATAATAATAAAATAATATTCGCTACTTACGGTTTCTTTTTTATTAACGCACGATGCCGGACATTTACATTCTTCTGTGCACCACCTCTTATACCGCCGACAGTCGCACCTTCCTCCGCAATAGGTGGTGCACCCGCACCCTCTGTCTGGCGATTTTCGGTAATATTCTTTTTCTAAACAAAATAAACACCAAAATGTAGTATTCTCTACTATATTGTTATAAAAATTGTCTGAAAACGTATATCTAATATCTGAAAAACCTACTTTATATTCGTGATAGCCAATTCGGTTCATGAATATCCATCTTGGGTTCGTCCACCTCAGGAGCTTGGTGAAAAATTGAGAGTGGGAACTGCTCCTTCAGTTCATATGGGATGAAACGGTCCTTGGCCTAGGTAGAAAAGAACCTCACTCGTTCCCCCCTAAATTAATATTAATCATAATAATAAAATTATATTCGCTACTTACGGTTTCTTTTTTATTAACGCACGATGCCGGACATTTACATTCTTCTGTGCACCACCTCTTATACCGCCGACAGTCGCACCTTCCTCCGCAATAGGTGGTGCACCCGCACCCTCTGTCTGGCGATTTTCGGTAATATTCTTTTTCTAAACAAAATAAACACCAAAATGTAGTATTCTCTACTATATTGTTATAAAAATTGTCTGAAAACGTATATCTAATATCTGAAAAACCTACTTTATATTCGTGATAGCCAATTCGGTTCATGAATATCCATCTTGGGTTCGTCCACCTCAGGAGCTTGGTGAAAAATTGAGAGTGGGAACTGCTCCTTCAGTTCATATGGGATGAAACGGTCCTTGGCCTAGGTAGAAAAGAACCTCACTCGTTCCCCCCTAAATTAATATTAATCATAATAATAAAATAATATTCGCTACTTACGGTTTCTTTTTTATTAACGCACGATGCCGGACATTTACATTCTTCTGTGCACCACCTCTTATACCGCCGACAGTCGCACCTTCCTCCGCAATAGGTGGTGCACCCGCACCCTCTGTCTGGCGATTTTCGGTAATATTCTTTTTCTAAACAAAATAAACACCAAAATGTAGTATTCTCTACTATATTGTTATAAAAATTGTCTGAAAACGTATATCTAATATCTGAAAAACCTACTTTATATTCGTGATAGCCAATTCGGTTCATGAATATCCATCTTGGGTTCGTCCACCTCAGGAGCTTGGTGAAAAATTGAGAGTGGGAACTGCTCCTTCAGTTCATATGGGATGAAACGGTCCTTGGCCTAGGTAGAAAAGAACCTCACTCGTTCCCCCCTAAATTAATATTAATCATAATAATAAAATAATATTCGCTACTTACGGTTTCTTTTTTATTAACGCACGATGCCGGACATTTACATTCTTCTGTGCACCACCTCTTATACCGCCGACAGTCGCACCTTCCTCCGCAATAGGTGGTGCACCCGCACCCTCTGTCTGGCGATTTTCGGTAATATTCTTTTTCTAAACAAAATAAACACCAAAATGTAGTATTCTCTACTATATTGTTATAAAAATTGTCTGAAAACGTATATCTAATATCTGAAAAACCTACTTTATATTCGTGATAGCCAATTCGGTTCATGAATATCCATCTTGGGTTCGTCCACCTCAGGAGCTTGGTGAAAAATTGAGAGTGGGAACTGCTCCTTCAGTTCATATGGGATGAAACGGTCCTTGGCCTAGGTAGAAAAGAACCTCACTCGTTCCCCCCTAAATTAATATTAATCATAATAATAAAATAATATTCGCTACTTACGGTTTCTTTTTTATTAACGCACGATGCCGGACATTTACATTCTTCTGTGCACCACCTCTTATACCGCCGACAGTCGCACCTTCCTCCGCAATAGGTGGTGCACCCGCACCCTCTGTCTGGCGATTTTCGGTAATATTCTTTTTCTAAACAAAATAAACACCAAAATGTAGTATTCTCTACTATATTGTTATAAAAATTGTCTGAAAACGTATATCTAATATCTGAAAAACCTACTTTATATTCGTGATAGCCAATTCGGTTCATGAATATCCATCTTGGGTTCGTCCACCTCAGGAGCTTGGTGAAAAATTGAGAGTGGGAACTGCTCCTTCAGTTCATATGGGATGAAACGGTCCTTGGCCTAGGTAGAAAAGAACCTCACTCGTTCCCCCCTAAATTAATATTAATCATAATAATAAAATAATATTCGCTACTTACGGTTTCTTTTTTATTAACGCACGATGCCGGACATTTACATTCTTCTGTGCACCACCTCTTATACCGCCGACAGTCGCACCTTCCTCCGCAATAGGTGGTGCACCCGCACCCTCTGTCTGGCGATTTTCGGTAATATTCTTTTTCTAAACAAAATAAACACCAAAATGTAGTATTCTCTACTATATTGTTATAAAAATTGTCTGAAAACGTATATCTAATATCTGAAAAACCTACTTTATATTCGTGATAGCCAATTCGGTTCATGAATATCCATCTTGGGTTCGTCCACCTCAGGAGCTTGGTGAAAAATTGAGAGTGGGAACTGCTCCTTCAGTTCATATGGGATGAAACGGTCCTTGGCCTAGGTAGAAAAGAACCTCACTCGTTCCCCCCTAAATTAATATTAATCATAATAATAAAATAATATTCGCTACTTACGGTTTCTTTTTTATTAACGCACGATGCCGGACATTTACATTCTTCTGTGCACCACCTCTTATACCGCCGACAGTCGCACCTTCCTCCGCAATAGGTGGTGCACCCGCACCCTCTGTCTGGCGATTTTCGGTAATATTCTTTTTCTAAACAAAATAAACACCAAAATGTAGTATTCTCTACTATATTGTTATAAAAATTGTCTGAAAACGTATATCTAATATCTGAAAAACCTACTTTATATTCGTGATAGCCAATTCGGTTCATGAATATCCATCTTGGGTTCGTCCACCTCAGGAGCTTGGTGAAAAATTGAGAGTGGGAACTGCTCCTTCAGTTCATATGGGATGAAACGGTCCTTGGCCTAGGTAGAAAAGAACCTCACTCGTTCCCCCCTAAATTAATATTAATCATAATAATAAAATTATATTCGCTACTTACGGTTTCTTTTTTATTAACGCACGATGCCGGACATTTACATTCTTCTGTGCACCACCTCTTATACCGCCGACAGTCGCACCTTCCTCCGCAATAGGTGGTGCACCCGCACCCTCTGTCTGGCGATTTTCGGTAATATTCTTTTTCTAAACAAAATAAACACCAAAATGTAGTATTCTCTACTATATTGTTATAAAAATTGTCTGAAAACGTATATCTAATATCTGAAAAACCTACTTTATATTCGTGATAGCCAATTCGGTTCATGAATATCCATCTTGGGTTCGTCCACCTCAGGAGCTTGGTGAAAAATTGAGAGTGGGAACTGCTCCTTCAGTTCATATGGGATGAAACGGTCCTTGGCCTAGGTAGAAAAGAACCTCACTCGTTCCCCCCTAAATTAATATTAATCATAATAATAAAATAATATTCGCTACTTACAGTTTCTTTTTTATTAACGCACGATGCCGGACATTTACATTCTTCTGTGCACCACCTCTTATATCGCCGACAGTCGCACCTTCCTCCGCAATAGGTGGTGCACCCGCAACCTCTGTCTGGCGATTTTCGGTTATATTCTTTTTCTAACCAAAATAAACACCAAAATGTAGTATTCTCTACTATATTGTTATAAAAATTGTCTGAAAACGTATATCTAATATCTGAAAAACCTACTTTATATTCGTGATAGCCAATTCGGTTCATGAATATCCATCTTGGGTTCGTCCACCTCAGGAGCTTGGTGAAAAATTGAGAGTGGGAACTGCTCCTTCAGTTCATATGGGATGAAACGGTCCTTGGCCTAGGTAGAAAAGAACCTCACTCGTTCCCCCCTAAATTAATATTAATCATAATAATAAAATAATATTCGCTACTTACGGTTTCTTTTTTATTAACGCACGATGCCGGACATTTACATTCTTCTGTGCACCACCTCTTATACCGCCGACAGTCGCACCTTCCTCCGCAATAGGTGGTGCACCCGCACCCTCTGTCTGGCGATTTTCGGTAATATTCTTTTTCTAAACAAAATAAACACCAAAATGTAGTATTCTCTACTATATTGTTATAAAAATTGTCTGAAAACGTATATCTAATATCTGAAAAACCTACTTTATATTCGTGATAGCCAATTCGGTTCATGAATATCCATCTTGGGTTCGTCCACCTCAGGAGCTTGGTGAAAAATTGAGAGTGGGAACTGCTCCTTCAGTTCATATGGGATGAAACGGTCCTTGGCCTAGGTAGAAAAGAACCTCACTCGTTCCCCCCTAAATTAATATTAATCATAATAATAAAATAATATTCGCTACTTACAGTTTCTTTTTTATTAACGCACGATGCCGGACATTTACATTCTTCTGTGCACCACCTCTTATATCGCCGACAGTCGCACCTTCCTCCGCAATAGGTGGTGCACCCGCACCCTCTGTCTGGCGATTTTCGGTTATATTCTTTTTCTAACCAAAATAAACACCAAAATGTAGTATTCTCTACTATATTGTTATAAAAATTCTGTGAAAACATATATCTAATATCTGAAATACTTATATTCGTGATAGCCAATTCGGTTCATGAATCTTGGGTTTGTCCACCTCAGGAGCTTGGTGAAAAATTGAGAGTGGGAACTGCTCCTTCAGTTCATATGGGATGAAACGGGCCTTGGCCTTTGTAGAAAGGAACCTCACTGGTTCCCCCCCTAAATTAATATTAATAATAATAATAAAATAATATTCACCACTTACAAGTATTGCGTCTTTTTGATTCTGACAGGATGTTGCACTGCATTTGCATACTGTTGTACTCCATTTGTCCCATTTACGACAACGGCATCTTCTTTCACAAGAAGTGGTGCACTCGCAGCCTCCGTCTGGTGATCTTCTGTATCCGACATTCAATTCTGTTCATGAATATCCATCTTTATGGAAATTATGTCTCATTTATGACAAATTTCCACAAACATTTTCCGACATCCCATCAAAGACAGATGTGATATGAACTGCGGGAGAAGGTAAAAAAACATAAGTTTCTACCGAATTCCATAAAAATCGAAGCAAACGTTTGGGAAAGTATACTCTTCAAAGGAATGATGAATTATGAATTTTGTATCATTACTTCAAAGAGTCAGCTGTTTACTTATTGTGGATCTCATGTCTAACATTATTCTACATCTAAATGATCACAACAAAGAACAACATCAATTTCGTTCCTCCCCACTACTAACATCATTCTACATCTGCATGATAAGTCAATAAGGAACAATAGCAATTTCATTCTTAACTATATGAGATTCTGAAAATCTGAAAGCGCTAAAAAAATTTTAATGTGCTACCTAATCATGTAACACATGTACTTGAAATCTTCTAATAAGTGGATTCTACTCCTGGGATGAATATCACCGCGAAACAAGTTCATATGTGCCGACCCACACTTGTTAGGCCGATTAACTTTCACCCTATTCAGTAGGGTGGTCAGTTCCTCGGTCTCTCGACAGGATTCAGATGGCCCCTGTAAGAAGCCATCCGATGTGGGATTAGGAGGTTAGGAGGGCCCTTGTAATAAGGAGCCCTCCTGTGAGGAGGGGAGGACTGGGGACTCTTGTGAGGAGCCCTCAGGTAAAGGAAGGGGATGTGAGGACTCCTGTAAGGAGCCCTCTTTTTGGGGGAAGGGAGAAGAGGGGGTAAGAGGACCCCTGGGAGGAGCCCTCTTGGGTTTTTGGTTTAAAAGTTTTAGGTTCCATAGGATCTGCAACCCAGATCTTTCAGCCAAAGGCACGGTATCTTAACACCTAAGCTTGGGGGATGTTTATCGACTTTCCGGTCTAGATCCGCTGTGTTCAGTAAATAGCAGGGCCACCTCTGGCAGGGTGCGATTCTTTATCGCGTACAGACGGTCTTGGCTCAGCTTCCTCGAAATACATAGTCCTTTGAAAGATCCATAAAATGTAATTCTAAATATTCATGTACTATATTGTACATCGTAGTTATTTAACTTGTCAGGCCCATTGAAAAATCCCACAGTTTATGGAAAAAAAATGCGATAATTTTTTTATTGCCTAGCCCTAGCTAATTGCAATAAATAATATTCTATAATATAAACCAGCCAATTGAAAAATTCCACAGTTTTTGAAACAATAATGCGATAATTTTTTATTGCCTAACTAATTGCAATAGATAATATTCTATAATATAAACCAGCCCATTGAAAAATCACAATTTTTGAAACAATAATTCGATAATTTTTTTTATAGCCTAACTAATTGCAATAAATGATATTCTATAATATAAACCAGCCAATTGGAAAATCCCACAGTTTTTGAAACAATAATGCGATAATTTTTTATTGCCTACCTAATTGCAATAGATAATATTCTATAATATAAACCAGCCCATTGAAAAATCACAATTTTTGAAACAATAAATGATATTCTATAATTTAAACCAGCCCATTGAAAAATTCCACAGTTTTTGAAACAATAATGCGATAATGTTTTTATTGCCTAACTAATTACAATAAATAGTATTTTATCGATTTTATATAGAAAATGCCGTTTCTGGATGGACTGGGCTTAGCTTGACAATCAAACTAGCCCAGCCCATCGAAAAAAACCTACAGTTTTTAAAACAATGATGCGATAATTTTTTTTGCCTAGCTAATTGCAATAAATAATATTCTATAATATAAACCAGCCAATTGGAAAATCCCACAGTTTTTGAAACAATAATGCGATAATTTTTTATTGCCTACTTAATTGCAATAGATAATATTCTATAATATAAACCAGCCCATTGAAAAATCACAATTTTTGAAACAATAATTCGATAATTTTTTTTATAGCCTAACTCATTGCAATAAATGATATTCTATAATTTAAACCAGCCCATTGAAAAATTCCACAGTTTTTGAAACAATAATGCGATAATTTTTTCATTGCCTAACTAATTACAATAAATAGTATTTTATCGATTTTATATAGAAAATGCCGTTTCTGGATGGACTGGGCTTAGCTTGACAATCAAACTAGCCCAGCCCATCGAAAAAAACCTACAGTTTTTAAAACAATGATGCGATAATTTTTTTTTGCCTAGCTAATTGCAATAAATAATATTCTATAATATAAACCAGCCAATTGGAAAATCCCACAGTTGTTGGAACAATAATGCGATAATTTTTTATTGCCTAACTAATTGCAATAGATAATATTCTATAATATAAACCAGCCCATTGAAAAATCACAATTTTTGAAACAATAATGCGATAATTTTTTTATTGCCTAACTAATTACAATAAATAGTATTTTATCGATTTTATATAGAAAATGCCGTTTCTGGATGGACTGGGCTTAGCTTGACAATCAAACTAGCCCAGCCCATCGAAAAAAACCTACAGTTTTTAAAACAATGATGCGATAATTTTTTTTTGCCTAGCTAATTGCAATAAATAATATTCTATAATATAAACCAGCCAATTGGAAAATCCCACAGTTTTTGAAACAATGATGCGATAATTTTTTTTTGCCTAGCTAATTGCAATAAATAATATTCTATAATATAAACCAGCCAATTGGAAAATCCCACAGTTTTTGAAACAATAATGCGATAATTTTTTATTGCCTACCTAATTGCAATAGATAATATTCTATAATATAAACCAGCCCATTGAAAAATCACAATTTTTGAAACAATAATTCGATAATTTTTTTTATAGCCTAACTCATTGCAATAAATGATATTCTATAATTTAAACCAGCCCATTGAAAAATTCCACAGTTTTTGAAACAATAATGCGATAATGTTTTTATTGCCTAACTAATTACAATAAATAGTATTTTATCGATTTTATATAGAAAATGCCGTTTCTGGATGGACTGGGCTTAGCTTGACAATCAAACTAGCCCAGCCCATCGAAAAAAACCTACAGTTTTTAAAACAATGATGCGATAATTTTTTTTGCCTACCTAATTGCAATAAATAATATTCTATAATATAAACCAGCCAATTGGAAAATCCCACAGTTTTTGAAACAATAATGCGATAATTTTTTATTGCCTACCTAATTGCAATAGATAATATTCTATAATATAAACCAGCCCATTGAAAAATCACAATTTTTGAAACAATAATTCGATAATTTTTTTTATAGCCTAACTCATTGCAATAAATGATATTCTATAATTTAAACCAGCCCATTGAAAAATTCCACAGTTTTTGAAACAATAATGCGATAATGTTTTTATTGCCTAACTAATTACAATAAATAGTATTTTATCGATTTTATATAGAAAATGCCGTTTCTGGATGGACTGGGCTTAGCTTGACAATCAAACTAGCCCAGCCCATCGAAAAAAACCTACAGTTTTTAAAACAATGATGCGAATTTTTTTTGCCTAGCTAATTGCAATAAATAATATTCTATAATATAAACCAGCCAATTGGAAAATCCCACAGTTTTTGAAACAATAATGCGATAATTTTTTATTGCCTACCTAATTGCAATAGATAATATTCTATAATATAAACCAGCCCATTGAAAAATCACAATTTTTGAAACAATAATTCGATAATTTTTTTTATAGCCTAACTCATTGCAATAAATGATATTCTATAATTTAAACCAGCCCATTGAAAAATTCCACAGTTTTTGAAACAATAATGCGATAATTTTTTTATTGCCTAACTAATTACAATAAATAGTATTTTATCGATTTTATATAGAAAATGCCGTTTCTGGATGGACTGGGCTTAGCTTGACAATCAAACTAGCCCAGCCCATCGAAAAAAACCTACAGTTTTTAAAACAATGATGCGATAATTTTTGTTTGCCTAGCTAATTGCAATAAATAATATTCTATAATATAAACCAGCCAATTGGAAAATCCCACAGTTTTTGAAACAATAATGCGATAATTTTTTATTGCCTACATAATTGCAATAGATAATATTCTATAATATAAACCAGCCCATTGAAAAATCACAATTTTTGAAACAATAATTCGATAATTTTTTTTATAGCCTAACTCATTGCAATAAATGATATTCTATAATTTAAACCAGCCCATTGAAAAATTCCACAGTTTTTGAAACAATAATGCGATAATGTTTTTATTGCCTAACTAATTACAATAAATAGTATTTATCGATTTTATATAGAAAATGCCGTTTCTGGATGGACTGGGCTTAGCTTGACAATCAAACTAGCCCAGCCCATCGAAAAAAACCTACAGTTTTTAAAACAATGATGCGATAATTTTTTTTGCCTAGCTAATTGCAATAAATAATATTCTATAATATAAACCAGCCAATTGGAAAATCCCACAGTTTTTGAAACAATAATGCGATAATTTTTTATTGCCTACCTAATTGCAATAGATAATATTCTATAATATAAACCAGCCTATTGAAAAATCACAATTTTTGAAACAATAATTCGATAATTTTTTTTATAGCCTAACTCATTGCAATAAATGATATTCTATAATCTAAACCAGCCCATTGAAAAATTCCACAGTTTTTGAAACAATAATGCGATAATTTTTTTATTGCCTAACTAATTACAATAAATAGTATTTTATCGATTTTATATAGAAAATGCCGTTTCTGGATGGACTGGGCTTAGCTTGACAATCAAACTAGCCCAGCCCATCGAAAAAAACCTACAGTTTTTAAAACAATGATGCGATAATTTTTTTTTGCCTAGCTAATTGCAATAAATAATATTCTATAATATAAACCAGCCAATTGGAAAATCCCACAGTTGTTGGAACAATAATGCGATAATTTTTTATTGCCTAACTAATTGCAATAGATAATATTCTATAATATAAACCAGCCCATTGAAAAATCACAATTTTTGAAACAATAATGCGATAATTTTTTTATTGCCTAACTAATTACAATAAATAGTATTTTATCGATTTTATATAGAAAATGCCGTTTCTGGATGGACTGGGCTTAGCTTGACAATCAAACTAGCCCAGCCCATCGAAAAAAACCTACAGTTTTTAAAACAATGATGCGATAATTTTTTTTTGCCTAGCTAATTGCAATAAATAATATTCTATAATATAAACCAGCCAATTGGAAAATCCCACAGTTTTTGAAACAATAATGCGATAATTTTTTATTGCCTACCTAATTGCAATAGATAATATTCTATAATATAAACCAGCCCATTGAAAAATCACAATTTTTGAAACAATAATTCGATAATTTTTTTTATAGCCTAACCAATTGCAATAAATGATATTCTATAATTTAAACCAGCCCATTGAACAATTCCACAGTTTATGAAACAATAATGCGATAATTTTTTTATTGCCTAACTAATTGCAATAAATAGTATTTTATCGATTTTATATAGAAGATACCGTTTCTGGATGGGCCTGGGCTTAGTTGACAGTCAAACTAGCCCAGTCCATCGAAAAATCCCACAGTTCTTGAAACAATAATGCGATTTTTTTTTTATTTGCCAACTAATTCAATAAATAATATTTTATCGATTTCAAATAGAAAATACCGTTTTTGGTAACTTGACTGTCATGCTAACCCCACCACACCATATTTAAAAAAATACTAATGCTAAAATTTTTTTCTCATTGACAAATGCGATTCATTACTTCATTATAAAAAGAAACACGAACTTAAAATGAACAATTTTATTAAATTATTATGCTAAACCTAACAGAATATACAATACAACAGCAGGAATAATGTAAGAGGGTGAAGGTGTAATTAAATCTATTGTAATCCTTAAACTGGACATTCGAAATATCCTAATTTCAAGTAAATATCCTTTTGAACAATTGGGAAAAATTGAATTCGAACAATTTTCCTTCAAAATTCCATTCGAATAATTTACCTGTTACCTACTTTCTAGAGGGCTATAAGCTCACTTACGAAGCATTTTTCGACCCTCTTTCCTCTTAAAATCATCCGAGTAATAAGTTCCTGATGAAAATAACGTTTTTTTTTCGTATACCTACTCATCGAATTTATTTTGACTGTTGTCAACTCCAAACGTTATTTGAGCATACATTCGAGAGATGGTGAATAAAAATATAGGGTGCGCACTATTTCATGTCAAACAGGCAAGATTTTAAACCCTTCAAAATGCAACTAAATAAATTTTGTTTCGGTAAACTTTTTGTTCTCATCTTTTGTATATTCGTGTACCTACTATGGTTTGGGAGTGAACAATGATGGCAAGTGAAATAGTGCTCACTTTGTATATCATCCAATCACATATCCTTGCTGTCAAATCTGAATGTTATAATAATTGTATGGTACAAATGCAGCCTGTAAAAAGTGTTTTGAATGTATATATGATATATTATATATAATGTTATAATACAGTTGAGCAAAAATGAGCTTCCATTAAATGATTATTAGCATAGTGCATTTAGTTGAGGAAATAAAGCAGAAAAGGTAAAAAAAAAATTGTCCGAACCAATTTGGATGATTTTGTTTGATCGATTCTAAGTCATTTAAAAAAAATTTTACCAGTTTATTTTTTCATGATATGCATTTTAGCATTTCTACAGGGTAAAATGCATCTTTTTAAATGGATTTTCAGGAGATAATATTTAAAATGTTGAAAAAATTGGTCAAAATAGGAATTTCTTAATCGGAGGTTTTTGGGGTTGCTGATCACGAAAGTATCAGGATGCCGAGGCTCAGGTGCGTGGTAGTTCGAATGTGGCATCGGAATCGTGATCAGTAACCCCAAAAACCTCCGACTAAGAAATTCTAGCCTATTTTGCCTAGTATTTGCCCATTTTTAATATTATCTCCTGAAAATGCATTAGAAAAGATACATTTTCCTCTATAGAAATACTAAAATGCATATCATGAAACAATAAAACGGTTTAATTTTCTTTCAAATGATTTGTAGAATCGATTTAAAAAGAATCATCAAAATCTAAGTCATTTAAACTTTCTGTAAAATTCGATTCCACTTTGAAATATGGGCAATTTTCAGGTTAAAGCCATTTTATCACATTGCTCACATGCCATTTAAATAAAAATTCGCCTACTACGACAATGCATACAAACGCCACCACTGCACATAGAACCAAAGTATTTCAAATGACAGTGAATTTAAAATACCTTTGACCCCTGTGGACGATTTTGCAAGATTTTTCCACTTATTTTCAAAACTGTATGTACTTTCGTATATTTATATAATGGAAGCTCAATTTGACACACTGTATAAAAGTCTCCAGTATTTTTATAGATTTATTATTCACTTGAATTCAAACTCTAATAAAGAAAATATATATGAATTTCTATGTTATCTGTTTTTTTGTACAATTTGACTGTATTTTAAATAAGTATTAATATATAATATTTAAAAAACTTGATTTTACTTTGTAACCTTTCCATATAGGGTTTTTCCAGCAACTGTGATTCTGTATTATGGCGCTTTATCGATTTTATTTAGAAGATTTTCATCTCTTACACATTTATTGATACTCGAAAATAGTAAAACTTGAAACGTCCCCTTTTCACTTTTGCAGAGTGTATATAATTTCAAGATGGCGGCCGAACGTAAAATTGGCGTTTTCTGAAAGGTTCGTTCAATTCCTCACTGGGTAAGAACGAAGATATTTTTTTATGATTTGGAAGAAATTTTTGTGCGGGTTGGACAATTTCAAAGTTTGATATATCGCGAAACCGATGTTATTTGAAGTATTTATTGATTTTGATGTTTGAATTTGTTTTATGTAGCGTAGTAACTTAGGCTAAGTGACCAGCAGGATACCTAAATAACGGAAATGACGTTAATATATTTTTGGGTCTGATTCCTCGGATGATTTTGGGGAAAAATCGTATAAATTAGGGTCTTGAATTCAAACTCTAATAAAGAAAATATATATATGAATTTCTATGTTATCTGTCTTTTTGTACAAATTGACTGAATTTAAATAAGTATTAATATATATTTAAAAAACTTGATTTTACTTTTTAACCTTTCCATATAGGGATAACAGACAGCTTCGTTTGGATAATTTTCCATTTTCAAATCAATTTTATTTTAGAATTAGCACAACTTGTTATCACTTTGACAGAATATCACTATCTTAAGGAGGATCGGTAGAGATAGTTTTTTATGATAACATTTTTTGAAATTTTTACAGACCGTTGAGAATAACAAAATAAGAATACTTCTTATTCTTTGGAGGGTTTCACTACACCGTTTTTTAAATATATCGAGTCAAAAAACAACATTTTAACATGGAAGCTTATGGGGACGTGGTTAAATCTTCAAATTAAATTAAATTTTTTTTTTATTAGAATAATATTCTGTGCAAGTTTGAGCGAGGCCCACTAATTATTTCTATAAAAAAATAGATGAAAATTTGGTTTAGGTACATCATTATTAATTGTATTAACTTTTAAACTCACGAAAAATCGACGACAACTATAGTATTATTATTTTTACATGTCATACAAGTCCAGCCGGAAATATTTTTAGCGTTGCCAGACCTCCGTTTGCTCTCCTTATATATCCCCCCGCTAGTACTACCGAACCTTCTTAATGACAAGTGTCTTTTGTTTCCATGGCTTACTTGAAAAAGCAAGGAATATCTCGGCATTTCTTTATTTTTATTGAATAACTCGATAGACGTTGAAGTTTCTTTCTGTGAAACTTGACCTCATTCAGCAGAACTATCCAGCATACATTCTTTTTTGTAAATATTGTTTAAGAGTTCCATCACAATCTACACATTTTTAATTTGTATACTGTGTGGTTTGTTTATCTTTTGGTATTGAAGGTTTTGGAAAATATTTCCCAACATAGTAAGTAGGTTATGCGCAACATTTATATCATACTTTTTTTTAACATTTTCTAATTTTCTCTGAGGTCTGTATTACCGATTATGTTATTTGTATATGACGTTCCATTATAGATTTTATTTATTCTTTCTTTAATGAAGGGATTGAAAAATGTTTTTGGGTAGCCATTAATTTCCAGTGTACTACTAACAATTTTGAAATTTTTGCATAACTTCTTGGTACAACTGAATTAAAGTGAAAATTTCACACCTGTCATTCTAAGCCAATCACACACTTTCATTTCGACACTTACCAATGACACTGATTATTGGTCTCACTATTGCTGTGTACATCCCCCGTAGGGTGTTAGGGTTACATCTCCAGTTTTTTCTTCAAATAATTCCATCACACCATTAGGGATTTTGTAGCTTTGGTAGTCAACTTTTTTTCATTTTCGTTGGGAGGCAAGTGATAGTACAGTTCAGTGAGGAAATACTAACAAAGACTGAAGCTCTACAATGGACCAGCGTGAACTGGAGAAGCTATTGCTACTGGATTCTTGGATTACCGAGCATTGCTGTAAAATTAATGTCGCATGCTATTTGTCAAAGCAAACCTTGTGAAAAATTTTTCGGAAATTTTTATCCTCCTGCCAAGCTAGGCGAACAAAATTAATAAGTGGAAATTTTTTCTTGACAGCTATCATATGATCCGAAATATGCAGGGTCAAATTTTGGTATTTAATGTTTTTATTCATTTTATAATACTAAATAAATACAAATATTTATTTACGAAATATTTCTTTCATTAAGGCTAAATATTTTTGGAATTCTGATTGGAACTCTTCTCTTCGTAATGGAGAATAACAAGGATACTGATGGTTATCTTCCCTTTCCACTTCTATCAGATGTCTATGTTTAATTATAATAGATGTAATATTTGGAAGCAATTTTGTTCTGCTGAATTCTGGTTTTTCTTAAAAAGGATGGGATATCTTCCTCCAAAATCTTCTCGATAGCTGAGAAAAGGTTTTCTTGATGGGGTTTTAATTCAGTTTTTTCTATTAAACATTGCAAATACTTTAAATTTTTATGAGACATATTAATGTCCCCAAATTCAGAGCAAGATTTACAAACACCATAGGGCTTAAAATTAGTTTCTTGATTGTTTACTGCCATGATTTAATTATTGTGAACTAAAGAAGCACGTTTAAGAAATAGCTGTCGACGTGACGTATAGTAGAGACGATTTTGACATCACAAGCCTAAGCCTACTTGACTGTGGTTATGTTTTATTACGAATCATTAAAAGACTGCCATAGACGCCGGATATCCTTATCGTTTTTTTACAAAAACGTACTTTCCATATATTTTAGTAGCATTAAGTTAGTTGTAGTCCAAAGATAAATGTTTGAGTTGAAAAATTGGATGCCTTCTATGTTACTAGAGTAAGAGGAAAATTTTTTTTTCACAAATAATACTATCCAAAACTGGAATATTATAGTTTCATTCAAACCATCTATTGGCATCATTTTTCACAACAAAAACTTTTTCCTCCGAGTTTAGTAATGTTAAATTAAATGTAACAAAAGGATAAATATTCTGTTCGAAAAACTGAATTCCCTCTATGTTACTAAAGTGAGAGGTACATTTGTTTTTTCTACTATTATTTTTAATTTTTTTTCAAATAAATTTTAGGTGTGAAATTTTCTTACCGAACCCCCGCGTCCTTGAATTAATATCCGGAAATTTTTCCTCAGTCAAGTATTTTTCTAGAAAATGCGTTCCTTCGGAAAAATTTCCGGAAATAATTCAAGCACTAGGGAGATTATAAGTGAAAATAACGTTGAGACCAAACTTCTTTAGAAACACGCTAGTGTCCTATTCTCAAAGCCCCCCTAACACTTAATGGTTCAATGCAAAAATTGCATTTAGTTTCGACCTAAAATTTGATTTTTATTACTCCTCATTTATCTATTAATTGAAACCAAAACAGAGACAAATCACTGTTAATGATTAAATTGAAATTAATTTCCAATTAAAGAAATAACATAAAATAAGCTTTTAACTTAATTTTAAGCGTTAAACTCTTATATTTATATTTGTAGTTTATTAAAACATATTTTCATTATAAAAATAGATTAATTCTTATAAATTACTTAAAAATAAATTTATTTCCTTAATATCTTCAATATTACTCTTATTTAAGCTATTTAAGTGGAAAAAAATAAAAATAATTGATAATCAAAGAAATAAAAGAATAAATATATTTTCAAAATTAAAAAAAAAATTTCATCCTTAATCTAACATTTTAATATAGTTTTTACCTTAATTTATAGGATAATAATTAATCCCTAAAGTAGAAATAAAAGGTAAATTTCATATTAAAAAAAATAAAATGAATTTTTCTTCCTATAAAACTTAAATTATAATAATGCATTGTTTGAATTTTCAATTCCAGTATGACAAACCTAAGCAAAATAGAGAAAAATTGCAATGGACCATTTTTTATAGCGAATTAAATACTCCACAAAAGCCCCAAATGGTGCAATTTTACTTACGCACCGCACTGTTTTATTTAGTTCGAAGAAGAAGAAGGATATTGCAAAGCCTTTTTGGTACATTTTTATTAAAATAAAAATTTTTGTATACGTTATTTACAATATTTTTCTTTATATGCTATCCAGAACATGACAAAACTTGATCAAAATGATGATTTGCTAATGTTGCTTTACAATCATTAAACCAGATACAACAAATAAAAGTGACCACTCTTGTAAAAATCTATAACAACTAGAATACGTTTATAAAATATAAAAAAATAAATAAATATAATACAAAATAGTCTTTTTGACCCCAAGAGGTCAAGGTGTTTCCGAAGATTCTGAAGAAATTAGAATAACACCAGAAGTTTCCCTATTAGTTAGTAGTAGTGAATCAGAGGATGATGAATCTGATGAAACATAGGTATGCAGATTTAAATAACGCTTCTTAGTTGTTTCATCATCGACACTTTCCTCTTCAATATTGCTTGGACCAGCTGCATTTTCATTTTGATCTGATGTTCTTGATTGTGTAGTTTGGTTTTGTTGACTTTGTACCACTAATGGACTATCATACTTAAGTTTATTTTCAGAACTAGTTTGTTGGTAGTTGTATCTAATTCTTTCTCGGTCCTCTTCTGATAAATTGTAATGTGGTAAATGTAATTGGTTTATAATCTTCTTTCTAAAGTGCTCTTTTAGACTTTGCCAAGTTCTACAAACCCCCTCGGCAATTTCCAATTCCTTCCAGAACACATTACCTCTTAAAAAAGGAGATGCTTTCTTCTGTAATATATATTTCAGTATTAACCTTTCTTCATCTAATGTGTACGCTGGTCTATATCCGGACATACTGTCGCCTGAAGAAGCAATAAGCAATCAAATATGTCAAGTGGAAGTGGAAAGAAGATTATTTAGACTAATATTCTCTTGACACACTGCTTTTATTATTCATTACTTGAGATTTTGGTATAACACACTACTTGTTGATATTCAACATATAATGATAATGTATGTACTACAGTTTATTCTTAATAGACAATCTGTATTTGAGGATTTGAGCGCTTAACCAATTCAAACTTTAGAAAACATCAAAAAGCGGTGGAACCAGTGCAATGTAGTGAACACTGAATAACAAACGAGAACAAGTTTTGCCAAATAAAATATAACAGATAAATGAATGGACCTAAATAGTTACTAAATTGCACTGACTTAAATAGAGAGAGAGAGACCAGTGAATTGTTGTAAGAAAGTTTCTCTGTAGGTTCAGTAATGTCACAGAGTAAATAAAGACTCGTCTGTAATATCGTTCTTTGCGTAAGTGTTCTCTGAAAAATAATGGAAATGAACTTCAATCATGATTTCCGTCAAGGTGTAATGCTTTTTATCTGGTTACATTACATCTATGCTTGTACATAGTAGGTGAAGGACCTTTGTTTTGTGGTTAGTTGCTCTTCTTTGCTCAAAGCATAGAGCAGAATTTTGTAGCAAACAAATAGACACATTTCTCTGTGAGCAAACTGTTTTGTGGGTCAGAGGGTTCACTCATATTCTCTGGTTTGAGTATCATAGAACAGTTATATGTTTATAGACAACAACGCTTTACTTTAGTTTTTAGTTATACCCAAACCCTGATCAAAATCAAGTCGAGAGTTAATTATCCTACTCAATAAAGATACGAAAATCACAGGAAATAAAGTAATATTGATACCGTACAAAAAGGAGCACGTTTTAAAGTATGCAAAACGACGACTTGTTATAATTAGTCGATTCAAAATTGTCGTTTTCAGATAACATGGTTGGATGAAAAATTGAAAGATCTAACAGCTTCAGAACCACTATCTATATAGACGAGGTATATGAGATGCAGAATATTGCTTGGAGAAAGTGGGAAGAAGATTATTTAGACAAATATTCTTTTGACAAACTGCTTTTATTATTCATTACTTGAGATTTTGATATTTTTTAGTTATAGAGCCTTAACCTCGCTCTTCTGTGAAATTCTTTATGAATTAACTTGTATTTCCGCACTACGTTATTTTCATATAACACACTACTTGTTGATATTCTAGATTATGTTGGATGAATTGAATATAATGTATGTAGTACAGTTTAGTCTTAATGCACAATCTGTATTTGGGCTTTTACGCTTGTTAAATTTAAACTTGCCATGAAAAAGTGGTCAAACCAGTGCAATGCAGTGAACACTGAACAAGAACAACTGAATAACAAACGAAAACAAGTTTTGCCAAATAAAAAATAACACATAAATAAATTGACCTAAAAATAGTTACTAAATTTTTAGCGAGAGAGACCGGTGGATTTTTGTAGCAAATTTTCTCTGTAGGTTCCCAAAGTAAGTAATAACTTTTCGGTAATATCCTTCTATCGTAAGCGTTCTCTGAATAATAATAATAAAACGCCGAATCTTCATATAGTGTGTGTGAGAGGAACAAGATACTAGCTCCGCTAGTGATACTAATACTTGAAGCACCACAGTGACCACAGCAAATAATAGAACTATCAGTTCCTTTAATAATACTGAAGTAGTTTTTTACTGTTCACCGCATTCTATGACTAGGGGAAATATAAACGATTAGGGAAACCGAAGTTATGATGAACTGTAGCTTTCTCTGATCAAACCGTAGAACCGAAGGTTGAGAAAAGTAATTAATTAGGTCAGTTATAGAAACTCATATCTATTGTTACACTGTTCTGTGTGTCAGAAAATTGACTTAAGCTCCCTGGTTTATTTAACACAAAACAGAGTTTAATTCATAGACAACAACGCTTAACCTTAGTTTTTAGTTAATAGCTATAGCCAAACCAAATTCTAGTTAGGACCTAGGGTTGAAAATTAATTATGCTTCTGAATAAAGATACGAAAATCACAGGAAATAAAGTAATATTAATACCGAACAAAAAGGAGCACGTTTTTAAGTATGCAGAACGATGAGTTGTTATAATTAGTTGATTCAAACTTGTTCTTTCCAGATATCATGATTGGATGATGGATGAAAAATTGAGAGAACTAACAGCTTCAGAACCACTATCTATAGACGACGAGTATGAGATGCAGAAATAATGATTGCCGAGCGAAACGTAAGGGGAAAGAAAAGAGGAAGGGAAGCTATGTTGTTGATGTTCATCTATGGGATTAGATATATAGGTATTAAACGTTTCTTGGTTAAAATCTCTGAAAGCAACTTGATCAGTATAGAGATGTTTAGAAAAATGAATTTTGCTGAAAGCGAGCGGAGTGCAGTTTTTAAGGAAATTACTTATAGTAGGTTAGTGGATGATGAATGGTTACAGTGGATAGATAGTGAGCTGTTAGATTATCAAATACAGAACTAACTAATACATATTAGTGAAACACTTGAATGGATTATTTTAAAAGAGGTTAGAGTACCAAAATAAAGTATAATTTACACACAGATGCAGATGATATATGTAAATAAATAAAGGAGAATGATTATTGCATTATTTTTCTGTGATTTTTGAAATAAACTTACAATTTTCTTGTTTTTTTATTGAGTTTGCCCCTCAAAACATATACAGAATTAGTTTGGCAACCATCTCATAGATGACGCTAAAAATCCTAGGTTTCCCCAATGAGTGCAGCAAGCTCTCGATCTACTTCGCATGCTGTCTCAAAGATGGTGCTAACTTAAAGATTTCTGAAAATAGTTGCGACAGCTCTTGGTCGAAAGAGGAACTAATTTACTTAAGCACCATCTCGCACGGAACCTCAACCAATTTGTATCTAGTTACAGTCCTTGCACGGAATCGAACTATTTAGCAAATTTACCAAATTTGGGGAAGTTCAATTACACATAACTCATTTTTTTCCAGGAGGAGTGACAATTTCTTTCTTTCACTAACGAAGGAGTATTGAATTCCGCATCGATCGGCTTCAATGTTCTTTGTAAGTATGTTTGTGAGTTTTCAAATTATGATTTTTTGTTGACATCGATGGAAATTAATTAAATGTAGATTTGAATTGTCCATATTTTGTATCTTCTTGTCAAACTACACAATAATAAAATAGTAAGCCAATTGAATAGTCTATTCAACAGTCTGTGAATTGAGAATTGAATGTCATTCTGAGGTATAAGATAAGTAAATGTATAACGCATTATAATAAGTTTGTATTATTTTGTCAAGCTACGTTACTAGGAAGAAGCTGTGCAAACTCAGGAATAACAGATTTTCAATGATTCAGTAGGCATCCACTACAGAACAGGCTGTATATTGAATAATAATATGGTGATGATGTGCAAGAATTTCTTCTAATAATTTTGGAATATCGACAGCATTTACTACGTAGCTTTGGACGCGCTTGAGAGTATTGAATCTTTTTTAATTTCAAATTTCAAAAACGACAGTTGGTATCAAATTTACCACGATAATGATAAATTTCCAGTCAAATCTAGGGTAAAATTATTCACGCTGAGGTAATTTTCTATTCTGTAACGTAAAAATACACCAGAATCAAATTTACCTGGTAAATATTCTCCAACTTTTAGGTACTTCAAGCTTTATCTCAAAAATGAGGTAATAGTTGCCAGTACATCGTAGTAATTTTACCAATTTACACCATTAAAATTACACCCATTTTTTACAGTGTACTTAAAAAGACCAAGGATCACTATCTCACTGACTCTAGAAGCTTACTGAACGGTTTTTCAGGCGGAAATCTACGTAATACTGACTTACGCCATGGAAAACCTGCAAAGACACTATGTAAATAGGCGCATATATATTTGCACAGGCAGCCGGTCGGCTCTGGGAGCTCTCAAATCACCCAGTCACATCATGGCCTGTCAAAGAATGTATCCCTACACTGCCTGAACTAGATAGGAGGAATAAAGTTCAACTCATCTGGGTTCCTGGATACAGCGGAGTTGTAGGAAACGAAATGGCCGACTCTCTGACCAGGCGAGGGTCGCCTAGTGCCCCTATTGGGTCGGAGCCAATGGTCGCTTTATCAAACTGCGTAGAAGGTCTCGCCCTTCTGGGCCAACTGAGTCAAGGTGGTTTACACTGTGGCAAGAATCACCACGCATGAGGTAGGCCAAGCCATTCATCAAAGAGCCAAAGAGCCTGCGCCTAGGCTCTCAAAGAAACTCCTTTCTCTGAACAGAAGGAACATCAGAGAGATGACTGAAATCCTAACCGGTCACTGTCGAGTAGGTAGTACTAGCTACATCCCGCGCGGAAGTGGCTCCGCCATTGCTGATTGTAGAGATAAGGAGTTGTGCTGTGATTGTATAGTATGTTTGGAGTGGGGGCGTGGCTTGTGTGTGATTGGTTGTTGGATTTGTATCTGAATACAGATGGTCTGTGTAGGTGTAGACAGACATAATTCAATAGAAAAAAAACACACACACTATATTATAACGTTCTTTTATTTTTAGATTAATAATAATTTATTAGGGTAAGTGTAATAATAATAATAATAATGATAATAATATAGATTCATCCTCATCTCCATTGAAACAGATATTTATTCCCACTTTTGGACAACTATGAAAAGAAAAGGAAAAAGTGGAATTAGTATAAACAATATAAAAACCGAAAAATGCACACATACCTCCACGATTAAGGCCACCAAATCCTTACTCGTGGCATAAACAGATATCTCCTTCAAATCCTCCTCCTCCTCATTATGGTGGACTTGTAGGGGTGGAGCTGTCGAAGGTGTTGGTGGTGGTGGAGAGGATGAGTGTCGTGGTTGTGGCAGGGAGCTGGAGGTTGATGGTTGTTGATCTCTATAAACATTGAAAAAAAGATGTTCAAAGAACTTTGATTCTAATCAAATCACACACCTTATTTCATCATCATCGATTATATGAATCGGGTTTATAGGTGGTTCGGCTTTACGTGGTTTCTTCCTCAATATATTTGGCCCTGCCATACGTTCACTAAAATTATAAAAAATAAAACAATATCGAAAACAACAGAATGAAATGGAGGAAATACTCACTTTTTATTTCTATTCCTTTTCAGGGGCTTCTTAGTGAAGCTGTTATTATTATCGTTATATCTATAAGAAATGTATTATTAGTTCCCAACTAGAATTGGTAATATTTTTCAATGAACTTACACATTGCCAAATGATTCGTTGACGAGAACCTCTGTCCCATCCTCCAACATACATTTCTCAATTTCTGGTGCAAGGTTGCCACCAGATAAAAATGTACTCACTATGGTGGCATCAGAAGGTATCATCCCATTTATAACCAGTTCGGTTCCATCCATGAGAGTACATTTCCCTATTCTGCCATTTTTCATATCAAATTTACTGTAAATAAATTATAATTAATACCCCCCCAAAACAATTTATGGAATTGATGAATGACATACCCTCTAATTGAATTGTCCTCATTGAGAACAATTATTATATCATCATCCCCCACAGGATTATCATTGTATTTCACCATGCTACCATCATTTTTGCGTATGAATACGATATACCCACTACAAAATTAGTTAAAACATATAATCTATCGCTAGATATTCCTTAATAAAACTTACTTTGCGGATAGATATTCAGGAGGATCAGCTGGTGGTGTGAATCTGTTGGTTAATTCTTCCATATTTAAACCGCTTTCCATTGTTAAAAGACTTGAAGAGAACTTTGAGATGCAACTAACAAGAAAACGTTATTTCGAAGTGAAAACTAATCTATTTACTAATTGTAATATCAACATTTAATTAGAACTAATTAGATTAGTATACTTATATCAATCTAGTTTTCCTGTTCCCGTTGACTTATGTGAAAGGAAACTGATTAGTTTTTCCTGATGATATATGAAAAGGAAGCAGATTAGTTTAATTGGTACTAATCGAAAGTAGGTTTTTCCTGTTCATGAAGGATTAGAAAAAGCGATAGTGGTTTATCAAATCGTTGTTCCTGTTGAAAAGGAAACCTGATTATTTTCAATCAATTTAAGCCAGTTGATAACAGATTTCCCGTTGTTTTGTTTATCAATGTATATGATTGTGAAATAATTAGACCGTTATGATTTTGATATTGAAACTTTATCATTCATTCTATATTCATCCTTCAAACGAGTCGTCACGACCAAATTTGTGTGCTATACACGTTTATTGAAACTTTGTATATTATTTTCTTAGGTAAGTTCATCCCAATCTAAATCATATTTCCAATAGTCTAAAGTCGATGTGGGGGTTTTTCAGATATTATGGATTTATCTCAACTTAACGAAATTTCTCTTCTAGAGAATAAGGATGTTTGCAAGGCATCCAACCTCATCCTCGGCAAGCCATATATAATCTATAAGGCAAAAATAGTGAAAACTGTTTTCGGACCTACTATTTTAGTAGATCTGGGGGACTTTGTTTGCTTTATTCCAAAGAGGATAAGCAGTATCTTGATGGAACACGTTGAAGAATTCAACGACGGCACATATTCTATCATTTATAGAGGACGAAAGGAAGTGGGGAAAGCTAATTCTGCTATCAAATTGGAGTTCATTAAGACAAGTGAAGAAAAGGAGAATATCGAACCTTCAAACCAAGCTGTCAATCAGCCATCATCATCATCTAAGAAACCACGCAAAGGAAAATAATTTCACTAATGAACCTCCTCCTCCTGCTCCTCCATTTTAGGTAACGTAACAATCAATTATTTTATTTTGCTCAGAAAATATCTATATCTAAATAGTTTTTATACATAATCCTCAAAATGGGTGATATATCAAATATTAGTAAAGAAGTAGTAAAGATAATTCATGAAGCTTATGATAATTTCAGAAATATAACATTCACAGAATTAGAGAGACATAAATGGGTTAATTTTTGCAATAATCATTTAAGGAAATTTAATCATCATTTAATGAACTCTGCTATGAGTTTGGGACATGTAAATCAACTTCAAACAAATATTTCACACATCAAAAGGTTAAAGGTGTTGTTTCAAAATTTAAATCTTCATCGAGGGATGGGGGTTGATAATCCTATGAGAGAATGTCGATCAGACCGTATTCGATGGGAAGATCTTAAATCTGCATTTTCCACTAAAATAAGATGTGGTACTATAATTAATTTGAAACATTTAGATCCTCACACATTTTTAGAAGATGCTTATCATCTGTTTAAATCTAGAATATCTAGAATAATTGCTGATTATCATATAGTTAAAGTAAATTCAATCTTTTGTGGTGAATATATTAAAAACAATATTAATCCAGATTTAATTAAAACAGATTTCAAATATTTCAATACTAAAACTGCGAAGATTGATTCTACCGACAATCTTCAGGAGTGGTTTGAAAATAATATAATTCATCCTATATTGAATAAGCTTGATGAATTTAAAGAGGTAGATTCGGGGTGGATGTTGCGGAATGTTATCAATCTTCAAATAAATATAAATAAAGTTGAACTGCTCAATGCGGGGTATAATGGTTCATCTTATATACGATTACCAGAAGAAATTGTAAATAAGAATGCTGTAATTAATGTTAAGAATGAGGATGAGTATTGTTTTGCTTGGGCTGTTATTTCAGCTCTTTACCCCGTTCAAAAGAATTGTGATAGAACTAAGTCTTACCCACATTTTTCTAATATATTGAAATTACAAAATTTAACTTTTCCTCTACATATCAATCAAGTTGCGATATTCGAAAAAAATAATAATATTTCTATAAATGTGTATACGCTGAAATTGGTACGAAAAAAGAAAAATGGGAATTATGAGGTGCTTCCCACATACATAACAAGAACAAAATTATCTGAACACATCAATTTATTACTAATCCAAAATCAATATTCTTTGAATGGAGAACATGATGATGAGAATGTAAGATATCATTATTGTTGGATTAAAAATTTATCTAGATTGATCAGTGCTCAAGTTTCGAAAAAACATACAATCTATATATGTGATAGATGTTTAAATTATTTTCATGTTCAACAAAAATTAGATGAACATTTAATATTTTGTAGAGATAATAATTTTTGCAAGGTGAGTTTTCCAAATGAGAAAATATTAAAATTCAAAAATTTTGTTCATAAAGAACCTATACCCTTCATAATTTATTTTGATTTTGAGGCCTTGCTTATACCTATTCAACAATGTACACCAGATCCCACATTATCGAGTACCAATAAAATTCAAATGCATGAAGCATACAGTGTAGGATTATATATAAAATGTTCATATGATGACTCTTTATCTATTTATAAATATTATAGAGGTCCTCAATGTACTAAATGGTTGTCAGAACAATTAGATATAGTTGGAGAACAAATAGGATTATTATTGAAATATATCGAACCTATGAAGAAGTTATCCACGAATCAAAATATTGAATTCAGAACGCAAGAGCATTGTCACATATGTAGTTCAAAGTTCTCTCAAACAGATATTCGTGTAAGGGATCACTGTCACTTCACAGGAGTGTACCGTGGTGTGGCCCATCAAAGTTGTAATTTGAATTTTAAAAAAAAATTCATTGTACCTGTGGTTGCACATAATTCTTCAAATTATGATACACATCTCTTGATAAAAGACTTATTACAAAATTCTCCTGGATCAATTCAATTATTACCCATCAATAAAGAAAAATATATATCATTCACTAAAGGTGGATTTAAATCAGCTGTCAAATTTCGATTTATAGATTCATGTCGTTTTTTAAGTTCACCTCTGAACAAATTAGTATCATACTTGGAAAGAGATGATTTCAAAATTTTAACGAAAGAATTTTCAGAGCTATCAAATGAGAAACTTGAACTGCTAATGAGGAAAGGTGTTTTTCCCTATGAATATCTTGATTCGTGGGAAAAATTGGATGATATAAATCTACCATCTGTTGATCACTTCTACGATAAATTAAATGATGAACCAATCAAGGAAGTCGAATATACCCATGCATGTAATGTGTGGTCAACTTTCAATATCTCATCGTTAGGTGAATATAGTGACCTTTATCTGAAAACAGATGTACTATTATTGGCAGATGTTTTCGAAAATTTTCGTTCAAAATCTCTTAGCATATATAATCTTGATCCAGGATTTTACTATACTTCTCCAGGATATACTTGGGATTGTATGTTAAAATATACAGGAATTTCCTTAGAATATATCCAAGATGTAGATATGTTGATGTTTATGGAAGGTGGTATACGAGGTGGTATCAGTCAATGTTGTAATAGATATGCAAAAGCAAATAATAAATTCATGATGGACTTCAATCCAGATGAAGAGAACAGTTTTTTAATGTATTTCGATGTGTGTAATCTTTACGGTTGGGCCATGAGTCAATATCTACCTTATGGAGGTTTTAAATGGGTTGAGAATTTCGAAGAATTTCAAGTTGAAAGCGTTTCAGATGAATCTGATATAGGTTATATGCTTGAAGTTGATTTACATTACCCCGAAATATTACACGATTTACATAAAGATTTACCTCTATGTCCTACACATATGTGTCCACCTCATTCCAAATTGAAAAAGCTACTAACCACCCTTTATTCCAAATATCGATATATAATACATTATAGAAATTTGAAACAATGCTTAAAATTAGGAGTAAGATTAACTAAAATTCATAGAATATTACAATTCAATCAGGCTCCTTGGTTAAAACCATATATTGAGTTGAATACAAAAAGGAGAATGAATTCTAGAAATGCTTTCGAAGTAGCTCTCTTCAAATTGTTTATCAACGCTTGTTTTGGTAAATTCATGGAAAATGTTAGGAAGCATCGTGATATCAAATTAGTATCAAGGTGGGAGGGTAAATGTGGGGCAAGATCATATATTGCGAAACCAAACTTCAATAGCAGCCAAATATTTGACGAAAATCTTGTAGCAATAGAACTTAATAAAACTGAGATAGTCTTCAATAAACCTCTATATGTTGGTATGTGTGTGTTAGATATTTCGAAAGTATGCGTTTATGACTTTCATTATAATTATATGATGAAAGTATTCCCTCATCCAAATGCACTATCTTTATTATACACTGATACGGACAGTTTAATTTATCATATCAAATGTAGAGATGTGTATGATGAAGTTATTAAAAAAGATCTTCATAGGTTTGATACCAGTGATTATAAGCTAGACAACATTTTTCAAATTCCACTCGTGAATAAGAAAATTGTAGGTCTCATGAAAGATGAATACTGTGGGGAAATAATAACGGAATTTGTAGGTTTAAGATCAAAAATGTATGCCGTTAGAGTTCAAGGGAAATCTGAAACTAAGAAAGCCAAAGGTACTAAATATAATATAGTTCAAAATGGTATCAACTTTGAGGATTATGTCACTTGCTTGCAAAATCAGTCTGAGATACTGCGAACCCAAAAATTAATTAGATCTCATAATCATAATATTTATACTATTGAGCAAAATAAAATTGTTTTAAGCGCTCGTGACAATAAACGTTACATTATCGAAAATAATAAAACGTTACCTTGGGGGCATTATTCTATTCCAGAGGTGGAGGATGAAGAAAACGATTAGTGCTATAAATATTACATATTATATATTATATATTACTTATAAATATAATCTACATTTTTATTATAATAAATATTTTATGTAACATATATTTGGTTTTCTTATTTACTTATTTTCAGATAATTAAACGTATGAGTTATATGATTGTAATCTATGTAATGTATAATTGGATGCGTTTTAAGAAAATTCAAATTATTTATATAATCATCCAATTTCTTCTTGAATATCATTCTTCATAATGCAGGTTGATTTAATTTTACTTCCAACACACAATTTGATAATTTAGTTTTTGTTCGATGCAGCTCTTGATAACAGCTCATATAATCCCACTCTAAATTTTTTGTTGAAATATTTGACGGTTCAGATAGGACAGGTTCAGGTAGAACATCACTTCTATCTTTGTCAACTGTAGTCAAACTGGATGATTTCGGTTTATTACATTCATAATATTTAGATGCCCACGTATCTGATTCAAATTTCAATCCGAGATTGTTTGCAACACATGTAGATAAATCCGATCTACACTCTTGCAGGAGATTATTAGCGGGGGCATCTATGGTTGTAGAAATGGTGGTAGTGGTGGTAGGAGAACTTTCACAATATTTTTCGATATATATACGTTCTAATATATATTTACTATTCACATCCAATAATTCTAAGGTTAAATTTTTCAATCTACTTTTACAAGTTGCGAGTTGAACATTTATAAAAGATATACGATGTTCATAATCATTTCTCACTTCTTCTCTGGAAAGAGGTTCAGGGTGGGTAGAAACTCTATGATGTGGAGAATGATTTTTCCTCGATCCGAAAATAGTAAAGGTAGGTCTTTGTTGATTTAAATTTTCATATTCTAAATGAATGGAATCACTCCGATTTAAATTATGATTGAATGATGCACTTCCATTGTCAGAATTAAATGTAGACTTATATAATATTATATTGGATGAGAAAGTTCCAAGAAGTAAGGTTAGAGTTAACACAAACTGTACAAGTAACATACTATATGAATACATTTTTCATAATGATATATTTCTAACACCACATCTATTTAATTATCCTGGAGAAGAGTAGGGATGAAACACAATACCACGATAGTTATCTATAGATATTTTCGATATTATCTTTCTCTTATCAGCACACTCAAAACAGTATATAATCTTCAAATTGAATATACACTCTGAACAATACAATCTGTGTTTACAAGGGATAAAACTTGTATTAATCTCTTTTTTATTACAAATTCCACAAAGCTTCATCATTTTGTCTCTCGTATGAGTTCAGGATATAGACTGAGGAAAATAAAAAATCAATTTATTATTTATATCATTTATTATCATCGGTTTACAATGGTAGTAAATTTATAAGATAATTATGAATATGTAAGCTATTATTCACAGCACAGTAACAATTATTTGAAGTATGATTGTTCAAACAAAGAGGTTCACCCATTATCAGTTTTGGACAGTTGACATCATTTTCCAAATCTATAACAAATATCGATCCTCCTCCATTAATTTCTTCCAAAACTTGTCTTATGGCTAACGATTTTTCTTTTCCTCTAACATATATACGATCGATATTCATCTCAACTGTATGTTTTTTTAAAATATTCTTCAGTTCCCTATTCTTGATAAACCCACTAACATATGGAATACAATGATGATTCCTCTCGAGATATCGAATTTGTCTCTTACAGTTTTCATCTAACTCGGTATAAGGCTTGGGATAATTGAATAGGTAGTGATTTGATTGTTTTCCATTCGTAATACACATTTCTTTTATTCTAAATTCTGGCACTTTGAAGCCTTGTACATCTATTACGACGAACCTCATATTGGTGAATGTTGAATATTGAAGAGAGAGATTAAACTTATCAAATCAAATTACGGATATTTCCGGTCATTGCCGAATATTCAATAATCTTATCATTTATTATTATACAGTAAGCTCTTGTTTTATCTGGGAAATTGATGTGACTCTCAAATTCCAATTTCACATCAACTGTCGAAGATTTAATCGAATCGTTTTGTTTTGAACAATCGATAACGAAGAGAGATTTTTTCTGGAACGATGTATAATCTATAATAGGTTCTGAAAAAGTTTTATTGAGAAAGCTTTTCTGGAAATCTGTATACATTTGATACGCTTCGGTATATTGAAGATTCGGGAAATCCATCTTTGAAGCTTCATAAGGATAACATTCAGAGTTTAGGTATAATTTCACATTAATTATATTGATGTTATCGAAATATGTGCTCTGGTTCTTAGGATTATCTATACGATCCGTTTGGAATGCTAAAATTACATATCTAGGACGTTCTAAATTTGTAGCAGTTTTCACTGTCCATATATCTTTATTACTTGTTCTCAATGAAGGATTCTCATAGATTTCCCAACTTCGAAAACTTATCAGTATGGGTTTGTTGATACTCAAATCCTCCAGCATTTTTAATTTGATTTCATCGTTAGGAAAAACATGTTTCACTTTCAGTGCTATGGTCTTAACAATTATTGTAGCTTTCTTTGTATCAGTGCTGTAATAACAACGTTCATCATTTCTGGATCGAATCAAACGTAGCTTATGTTTTCCACTCAACACTCTTCTATAATCGTAAAATACACCTAATAAGAAATTTAGCGGCATTCGTAGAACAAATGACTTATTTGTAGGGTTAAATGTAGAAAGCGCTGCTTTATAATTCCAACCAGATGTATTCAATGCTGTACATTCGTTATCGTTATAAAGTAAGTAGGATCTGATCGTACTAACAATTCCAGGATCTCGCACTTTATCAATTTCCTTTCCGTTAAGTTCATAGCTTATGGATTCAAAAAGAAATGCTCCTACATTGTTAGAAAGAGAACATTCACCAATACCATCGGTAGAAACTTTGAATTCAGCTTCTATATATAATGCGGCACTAAATAGATCAACCAAGATGTCTTGTTGATTTATTAAAATTTCAATTTCATCATTATTTCCAAACGAATTGGTATGTGGATAGTATGTATGGGTTTCTTCCTTTATTATTTCTTCATCGAACGTTGGCTCGTTGAATATTTGAAGTTTGTTTGACATTGTAACCCAATGATCTTAAGAATGAAATATTGGAATTTGATAATGATGCAGCAGCAACAACCTTTCCAGGCTCTTGTTTCAGATATACTGATTGCACTGGACGTAAATTCTGACTTAAGTATTGATTTGAAGAATTTTCAGAATTATGAAACGTTAAACCCATTTCTTTTCAACTCCAAACGAATCACTATTTGCTCTCCTCTAAAATTGACCGCTTCACCGTCCTGATCTTGAATATTCAAGGTAATATTATCAATGGACTTTTGATTGATAATTGGTAGATAAATTAGATTTCTCGGTTCTATGTCTATAGCAAATCCAGGGTCAACTAATGGGGAAAATTCGTATATGGTGTGTGATAACTTATTATCATAGTACGATCCTGCTGTTATATTACACTCTATCCGTATGGTAACTACTTTGACGATATTCACAGGTAGATCCGATTGATGTAATTCGTTAGCCTTCAATACTTTTTTGGAAAATCCTAAAAGTGAACCTAAACTGTCTGGAGGGGAAAAGTCTATTTCATATACACTTTTCAACTCGGACCTTAGAGTATTATTATTCGGTTTCAAAGATAACAGAGTTTTGCTATCTCTCTTCTGCTTATCAGTTGGTGATAAAGATTTCTGTAGAAAACTTTCAATGTCTGCTATCTCATAAGAACCTGTGGGAATCTGAATAATATTCTTGCTTTTATCCGATTTATAATAGAACCTATTATTTCTACCTTCTTCTATATTAGGCACACTATTATATGTATGGAATCCAACTAATGCTAAAGAATATTCACTATTAGGATCTAGTTCAATTGGAGGGTAAAAGTCTACAGCAATTCTACTACTCGTACCTTTCAATGTGAACGTGTTCGACATGACTGAGTTGCTATGAATAAGAAACGTTGTTATATAGAAACTGAAGACATAAGTGTCCACAATTGTAAGTGTTATATTTTTGGAACGAATCATGATTGTATAGTATCGTACAATTTTTAAAGTAGGATATCAGTTCTCTAGGTGGTCTTAGATTACCAAAACTATCAAAATACAAAATTGTATCTTTCTTCTTTATGAAAGCTACCCAGTGACTTCCTCTATGATCTTTCGAATCTAGATTAACAATAGCACACTCATTTTGGAGTGGACCAGAGATCGGTAGCTCATCTCGCATGAATACATCACGAAAATGTGGAATATTCAATATCTTAACGAATTTCTTAAGATCAATATCCGATAAAGGTCTTCTGGGTAGCTTTAATGGTAGTTTTTTTGTTTCTGAAGATATAGTCCAAGACCTTTTTGATGTTTTCTCAAGTATAGGCCGGACCCTTGTTTGCCAAGTGCTATAGCTTCCATCGATTTGTTATGACGTTGTGCCTCTTCTAAATCTCTTCGAGCTTGTTTTGATTTATTAACCGCATTAACTATGGCCGTTGCCCCACCAGTTAGAGCACCTGCAGCTGATAGCCCCGCAAACAGAGGTATAAGGAAAGGAAGGAATCCACCTGTTTTAGGTAGGGGGATTACTCTTGGTAAATTTACTTTCTTCTTCCCTCCCACTCTTTTGATTTCATTTTTGGCAACGTTCAAAGCGAATTGTGAGGATTTTTTCAAATCAGCGTAATCGGTTTTATTCATTTTCTTACGAATACCTTTGACTATACTATTATGAAATCCTACTCGTTTCTGACGTTTCTTAATACCTCTACCAGATTTCCTTCTACTCTTCTTTCGTTTCTTCATACCCATACCTAATTTCCTTTTAGCCTTCATCGTTTTATTCACTAACCAAGCTGCAATCTTCTCACGGAAATTTGCGCTTTTTGATTGCAATCTGTTATAAGCTTTTTCTTCTAATTCACGATCGGCCTTATGCCTAATATCTAAATCGTTCTCACTTTGAGAGTAAGCTATATCGTGCTGACGACAAGCTTTATCTAACTCATTTACACCAGGATCTCCACGATTCAGGCGCTTCTTCAGTTTAGTACCAGGACCACAATACTGATAACCTGGTATGTGTACTTCGAACGGTAGATTATTTATTAGCGAGTTAACAACACCCTCACCGTAATGCATCAGGTTCGAGACTGTAACATTTTTTCTATGAGACTCTATTATAAATAGATTCCAGTTGGAAGATGAGCCACAGTACACAATGAAAGTTGTGAAACAGAAGATCACTCTTGATATAATGAATCTTGATGATGAACCAGATGTTATAGCAAACCGTGATAGACATGGTTCTTTATTCCCGAATACTTTGAGAACAATAATCTGTGGTCCTAGTAATTGTGGGAAAACTAATGTAATGTTATCTCTGTTGTTCGATCAAAATGGTTTGCGTTTTGAAAATGTATATGTGTACTCGAAATCGTTACATCAACCAAAGTATCAACTTCTTCAGGAAACGTTAGCCAAAATTCGAGGATTGGAATATCATCCATTCTCTGAAAATGATGATGTCATCGATCCTCTTCAGGCCAAACCCAATTCCGTTATCATATTTGATGATGTAATGTGCGATAAGCAAGATAAGATCAGAGCGTACTTTTCAAGAGGTAGACATAATTTAATTGACAGTTTCTATCTGTGTCAGTCATATGCAAAATGTCCGAAACATGGAATACGTGATAATACTAATACTATGATAATTTTCAAACAAGATGATCTTAATCTTCGACATATATACGATGATCATGTAACTAGTGATATGCCATTTGAGAAATTTAAAAATATATGTTGTCAGTGTTGGAAAGAGAAATATGGTTTTATCATGATAGACAAAGACAGTGATTTACATAAAGGGAGATATAGGAAAAAATTTGATTCATTTATATATCTATGAGGGGTTAATGTGAAATCATTGATCGGTTGGAAACGGTTGTGTGAAGATTATCATGACTCCTCCGAATGAAATAAAAACTCGAAAAGTGAAGAAGAAGATTAACAACCTTGCTAATATAATCAGAAAAAAGTATATGTCCATTAAATTGGGTAAAGCTGAACAAGATGAGGCTGTAGAGAAAATATTTAGCACTGTATCTAAACCATTGAGCGATATTTCAAAACATACTAGTGAAATTGAACGAAAAGTATCATCATTGAAGCATGCTCAAACAACGATCCCCCAAATTAAAGTGGAACCACCATCCAAAGTTGATTTCACACCGGTTGAGAAAGAAGAAGTATTTGAAAGTCAACCGGAAGAAGAAGAATCAGAAGAGGGATTTTCAGGTGATGTGAGTCTTCGAGAACTACGTAAGGAATTTCATAGTTATAAAAAGAAGCATGAAAAACAAATCGAAATTTATTTCGAGCAGTACCCCCCTTTAATCCGCTATTATATTGAAGGAATGTTATTGGATGATGATATAAAGAAATATGATACTGTATATGGCCCTCATGTAGATTCAACTACACATAAATGGATATTAGGAGATAAGATATTAGATATACACCCTAAGGAGGATATTATTAGTATTGGTGATTATAAATTTAAAGGAACTCAAGGTCTTTATGAGTTGATATTTATGAATAATCCTACCCCTAAAGTCTCTGAAGAAGATTCTAAGAACTATAAAAAAATCTTGGATTTAACGAATGCGGCTAGACGAAAGAATGATCCGTCTAAACAGATAAGAGGTAGTAGATCATATAAATATAAGTTTGTTATCAAGCCACTGATGGAGGTTGTTGGGAAACATCATCAACGTAGTAAATCCTACAGTGGTGCTGGTATCGATATGATGAGTTATAATGAAAAGCCTATTCAATATATCTATTGGGATGATATAAACGAGATCGTAGATAGATTACGTCTCTTGATCTCATCCGCATCTGTAGGCAATAACAATCATTCCAATGAAATTATTTCTATAATTGAGGAATTAAAGGAAGCTCATGTTATTGAATAATAAGTATTAGCCATATCAATATTTATGTTCAGTATCAAGATGAGTATCGATAAGTTCGGTCGTTCGTCTATTTCATCTCAAGCTACGGCTTTGAAACGTTATCATCCTTGTGAATTACAACTCACTTCGAACGGAAATTATGATATGCAAAACCGCATATTGTGTAACTTGAAGGAACCTGTTAATCAAACTGACGCTACTAATAAACGTTATGTGGAGAATTCTATCTCTGTTAATAGACGTCAATTGGAAATAGAACTGAGAAACAATCTTAACAATTTTGAGAGAGATTATGCAAAGAAAATTGTTCTTAAAACTAATAAAACTCATTCTGAAGTAGAACGATTACGAGTTACATCGGAAGATAAGTTTAAAATCTTTGATGCAAACATACAAGAGTTAAAGGGTAAAATTCTTTCCGATATAAAACAATTACAAATTCAGCTGGAGATAGGTATGAAGGAGATAAAGAATAAACTAGAAATTTATGATGATAGTTTGAAAACGATTCCCCTCACAAGCCTACAAGAGATTAATAAAGTTATTAAGAAGTTACAGAATGCCGACAAATCTAATAGTGCAAAATTATTAAAACTGGAAGATGACTTGGTCAAGTTCATACACCTAGTAAACCAAAAACAAAATGTAATATAAACAAGGGGAAGCAGATTATAACACCATTGATCTGTATTCATCCAAAGCTGTCTAATCTATATGATACAATTTTCCGTCTCTGACTGATTATAGATATGTATAGTAAAGAAAAGGTTCAAATTGTTCGTGAGTTACATAAGCCTGCATTGAAAAATTACAACCGTCGGAGAACAATTATTAAAGGAATTGACGATCTATGGCAGGTTGATCTTGCTGATATGAATAGCTACGTTCGGGATAATGCCGGATACAAATATATATTGGTTGTGATAGATTGTTTCTCCAAATATGTGTGGACGAGACCGTTGAAAACGAAAACAGCTGGAGAAGTACGAGATGCATTTAACAAAGTTCTAAGTAATTCTAAAAATAGAATTCCTAAGAATCTTCAATCTGATAATGGGACAGAATTCTATAACAAACTGTTCTCTGAACTGATGCGAAAATATCATATCAATCATTATAGTTCTTTTTCTATTATGAAAGCTTCTATAGCTGAGAGGGTGATAAGAACTTTGAAAGAGAAAATCTACCAGTCATTCAGCTTGCGTGGAAAATATAAATGGATTGATGTTTTAGATAAGATTGTATTAGATTATAATAAGCGTAAACATCGAACTATTGGTATGGCACCTTGTAAGGTTACAAAGAGCAATGAAAAATCGGTTCTAAATAGATCATATTCACACATGAAAAGAGCATTACCCCACAAATTCAATGTTGGTGATATAGTTAGAATAAGCAAAACGAAATGCTTATTTGAGAAAGGATATACGCCCAGCTGGTCTACGGAGCTCTTTAAGATTTCTCGAGTTCATTTTACAAACCCTATTACATATTTATTAGAAGATATGTTTGGAAAACCAATATCTGGAGGATTCTATGAATCGGAAATTCAGAAGACTAAGCAACCAGATGTATATCTAGTTGAAAAAATTCTACGTAGGAGGGGACAAAAGTTATATGTTAAATGGCTGGGATTGGGGTCTGAACATAACAGCTGGATTCCAAAGAAAGATGTACTATGATTGATCAGTTGTTCGCCGTTGTTGAAGCGAACAAGTTGTGTGTTTTGTGAAAGATGAGCTCTGATAGTGCTATTGATTTGTTACTATATCAAACTGAAATGGATTATACACAACTTGAATATGAAAAACGCATTTCTCAAGAATCGAGACTAATTTGTGAAGTGACATATCCTTTATATAACCTGAATTCAATATCGGTTGGGTTAAGTGCTGCACGAGGATATATTCCAGTCGTTAAATTGACAAATGAATTATACCACAAGATTTCTTTTATGCCATTCGAATGGAATATATTCATCGATCGAAAAAACGAAATTTTGGAATATTTTGACAATGATAATAACACTACATTACAATTCTCTACGAACTCAGATAATGATCTTGTGGAAGGTGTGAAAATTCTGAATACAAAACTGCTTAAAATAAATTATTTTGGATCTTGTGTTCTGTTAGATGGGAAATGTTTCAAACTAATCATCATTTTACAAGATCTAATCAACTATAGACTCCGTTATCTGGAACAGTTGAATTTTGCAAGCTATTATCAAACAACATTGATATCGGCTGCACAAATACCAGAGCCGGACAATTTGAAGAAGATTAAGAGAATCATATCAATCCCCAATTCGGCTAATGGATATTGTTTGTTGGAAGCTATCAATTTTACCCCCGAAAGAGTTCTAAAAGATTATGAACATTTCACATTCTACAATGTATAAAAACTTTGAACATAGTATAATTAATTCAGTTCTATCAAGATGGCTTTCCTGAGCGTAAGTTTCGTCATCCTTCACGCCATCATTCAGAATCATATTATTTACATCAATCAGTCTCCAGATGTTATCGAAAGTTTCATCTGCTTCAATGTCAATAACACGTTTGAAGATGATTGGCCGAAATATTGGTTTAGAATGGATGTAGATTACTTCTATGGAAAAGGTTTGCCAGGATTTAAATATGATTTCGAGAACATTACATTTGGGAATTTGAAATTATTGAGAAACCCTTCATTCTCATCGTTATCATCTTTACAAATAATCTACTATAAACTCAGATTGGTTTTCTTCAATCGGACATTTGGTGACACTAGTTGGAGACCTCTTATGATTGAAGCTAGTGGTGAGGAGATAACAACAACAATAACAAATGTCAAATTTGAAAATTCAACAAAAATCGCCGATGAAGAGTCTAGTAGTAATTGTAATAATTATCTCATTATTATCTCTTCTATAATTATATTGTTAATGATATCAATAATATCTTGTCTATTATACCATGTACGGAATAAGTATTATGCAATAAAATTATGAATATAGAAACCACATTGTTTTATTAATAATATCAGGTTAGTTGTATTTGAAGATGTCTGTTTCGTTGCTTCTATTTCAACAGTTCTGTTAGCCGATCGAACAGCTCTGATAACAGATATCGCTAACAGATCTGCTTGAAGATGCTTGTATCTGTTCCTGTTCCCACAGTTCTGTTAACAGATGGTGCTACTGACAGATCTGTTTGAAACATCAGATCAGTTGATAACACTATTCTGCTATCAGAAGGTGTCACTGTTCACTGAACGACCGCTGTCCACAGATGGCGCTACTGACATCTAATTAATCAGATCAGTTATGCTTAAACATCTGTTTCTGTTCCAACAGTTCAGTAGACAGATGGCGCTAGCGTTACTACTGATCATAGAACAACCCCGCTGTCCACAGATGGCGCTACTGTCATCTCTGCCATAGCGCAACAACCGCCATCACTCCATCCAATCCCTCTCTCTCTCTCTCTCTCTCTCTCTCTCTCTCTCTCTCTCTCTCTCTCTCTCTCTCTCTCTCTCTTATCACAACCAATCACAACAAGCCACACCCATCCCACGTACAATACAACTCCAACAACCAATCACACACAAGCCCACTCCATCCAATCGCTCTCTTATCACAACCAATCATAACAAACCACACCCATCCACATACAAATCCAACAACCAATCACACACAAGCCACGCCCCCACTCCAAACATACTATACAATCACAGCACAACTCCTTATCTCTACAATCAGCAATGGCGGAGCCACTTCCGCGCGGGATGTAGCTAGTACTACCTACTCTGTCGTCTTAGCAAACATTTCCACACTATGGGCATCACAGATGACCCAAAATGTAGGAAATACAGAGATGCGGAAGAAACTGCCTCTCACATCCTGTTTGAATGCCCAGCATTAGCATTAGGCACCGATACTTCGAACTACTTCCAGAAGAACTTATGGAAGCCAGCACTGGCTATATTCTGGGTTTCTGGCGGGCCACAAACCTGCTAGAATAGGCTTCGGACCACGGGGCGCACAATGGGCCCAACTAAGTGGCCTGAGTGCATCAGGGTGCTAAGCCCCCTCCCCTCAAATGATGATGATGATAACATCTGTTGATGTAGAACGCAGTTTCTCCATATATAAACATATTTTATCTGATAAAAGATATTCCTTTTTAGCTGAAAATTTTGAAAAACATATAATAATTAAATTCCTTCCATACTGTGACGGGATAATTAAGATTTTTTCATTTTATATGTTAAATTCTAGGTTAAATAGGAGATTGTATTTTATTGTATGCAATTTGATGTAATATAAAAAACGTAGTTTTCTTTATATTTAATACATTATGTTCTTCAGAAAAATTAGTATTCACTTTTCTGTAGAGTGGAATGATTTTGCATAATTCAACAAGAAGAATAGGGAGTATTTATTCTCATATTTTTCTCTTATGTTTGCATATGTTCAAAAAATATGCGCATATTTTCAATAAAGGCTAGCATAAATATGCCCATATATTAACATTTTTTTCCTGCATATATTCCGCGCTTTAGTTATAATAGTACAACAATTCAATTGTTAGTGAGATGATATTTTCGGTAGATAAGCAGCAAAGCATTATAATCATTTTATGATTCCATCAGATCTTGTAATATTGGAGTATTTTTTCTTTTTATATTTATGAAAATGTTTGCTTGTAGTATTATCTTATTCAATTCTATTAAGATGTTTTAAATCTATATAGCTATGTTTTTTATTAATAACTGTTATGTTGAAATATATATTATATTGTACGAAACTTTTACATTGTTTTTTTTTACCAGTCTCAAACCTGGGCCAAAAGGGCAACCATGTAATATAATTATGATAAAATTATAACTCTAAAACCAAGGTTTACTTCGTTAACTGTCATTGAATTTATTTAATTATTTACTCTGCAATTTCGAACTCGACAAGTTCATTATTAAATTCAAAATTGTAATGAACGTCTATTGAATAAATTCAGTGATAGTTGACGAATTAAGCTTTAGGCAAATTATACATAAAAATTCTCGGGAAATAGGTCACATTAACATTTTGTTTTAAATAAGACAAATTTAGAATTTCGCGATCTCTTTCAATTCAAAATAACTGCAAATCAAAGTCCTGATTTCCTTTATAGTTATGTGCTCCGTGAGCCCTGCTAATCTTTCGAATATGAAGAACATAAATGTTCTTCAAAAATCTTGTATCTCGATCGTTCCATTTTAAAGCGTCAACAATTTATAAATAATCCTTGAGGTCCTTGAGAACTGCCATGGGTTCTTCACTTTCTTCAGTCATAGCTGATATATTTTGTTCTCAAGCCGAAATGTGGGTTTATGTCGACGACACTTTTGTTATTTGGCAACATGGTCGTGAAAATCTTGTTCCCTTCCTCAATCATTTAAATTCATTACATCCCAATATATTTTTCACCATGGAAGTTGAATCGAAAGGTTCACCCTCGTTTCTAGATATATTAGTTAGTATATAGACTGACGGTACTTTAGGAAATTCTGTGTATCGAAAACCCACTCACACCGAAATATACCTCAATGGCCTTTCCTTCCAACACCCTGGCCAAAAGCAATCTGTCATAAACTCCTTGATCCACAGAGCAGTCAACCTATCCTAACCCCAATCCTTAAATTCAGAATTAAAACATCTTTCATCTGTTTTATTATCAAAAATTAAAATCTGATCCTACTTTATCAGTACAAAACAACATGAATAAATTGATAAATAAATGGCATAAGAATAAGATAGTCCCTATTGAATTAAAAAATAAATTAATGCGCATAATGGGCTAGCAACTTATATCTATGGGTTTCCAAAACTACATAAAAATGATATACCTCTAAGACCCATTGTTAGTAATATTGGAGCGCCTACTTACAATTTATCAAAATTTCTATCAAAATCTATCAATAATATAATAGGAAAAAATGAATTCTATGTAAAAGATTCATGGCACTTTAATGAATTTATAAAAAATCTATCCGTACCAGTAAACCATCAACTAATTTCCTTGGACGTTGTTTCTTTATTTACAAATATACCTGTCGTTTTGGCATTGAATTGCATCAAAAACGTTGGGCAGAGATTAAAAACCACACACCTCTTGATCAATCGGATTTTATAAATGCGGTAAAGTTTTGTTTAGAATGCACTTATTTTCAGTACGGTGAGCAGTATTTTGGACAAATATTCGGCACAGCAATGGGATCTCCTATTTCAGCTACCATTGCTAACCTCGTTATGGAGTGCCAGTTCATTAGATTTTCGGCCTGTATTCTTTAAACGGTATGTAGATGATTGCCTTATGTGTGTTCCCAACGATAAAATTCAATATGTAATTGATAAATTTAACAATTTCCACTGTAAACTTCAATTCACTTGTGAAATAGAATTAAACAATAACATACATTTCCTAGATATGAACATTAGGCATGATGCAGATGGAAAAATAAAAACCTCTTGGTTTACTAAAGAAGTATGGTCTCAATGTTATCTTCACTTCAATTCCGTTGCACCAGCTTGTTATAAAAAAAGTGTCATAAACAGCCTTACAGATCGCGCGATTAAATTGTCCCACGCAGATGACCGCCCCAAAAATTTAAAAATTGTTCGTAATACACTAGACACTTTGGCTACCCAAAAACTTTTTTCAATCCTATCATTAAAGAAAGAATAAACAAAATCTATAATGGTTCGTCGTATAAAAATAACATAAAAGGTAATGCAGACGATTTTATAACTCTACCTTACATTCCGGAGACCTTAGAAAAAATCAAAAAATGTTTGAAAAAGTATGATGTAAATGTTGCGCATAAACCTACTAACTGTGTTGGGGAATATTTCTCAAATCTAAAACCTTTAATACCCAAAGATAAACAAACCCACACAGCGTATAAATTGAATTGTTTAGATTGTGATGGAACCTATACTGGAATCTCTAAACAATATTTACAAAAAAAAATGTACGGCCATAAATATAGCACAAGAAATAACAACTTAGAAAATTCCACCGCCCTTGCTAAGCATTGCTTTGATTATAACCATCAATTTGATTACAAAAATGTTAATATCTTAACTCAGGAAACCAACTATTATAAAAGATCTATCCTGGAGATGATTCACATAAAACGGGACCCCAAATCTGTAAATCATAGGGTAGACACACAAAATCTGTCATATTTATACTAATTTGATTAAATAATCTCTTGCAAATTCTTACATACGTCTTTATAATTGTTGAAAATGTTTTTAGGAAGAATGCGTAATAGTAATATTTTCTAGTACAGGTCTGAAACCTTTCTTAAGTACCTACTCATAAATCCTACACATCTGGTTTCGAAAGTAGATGCTTGACAAATAGCTTCGTTCTTCTCAGTTGTTGTGAGAATACCAATCAATATGCACTCATATATTTTAATAATATTACTGAATAGCGGATTCTTACTACAAAAAAAGAAAAAAAAATTTTTGTACTTTAATATTGACGTTACAATTTCGATTATTCGTAGTTCTGTTCGTTTCGACGGCGTGGGCTCTTTTGATTGAAGTTAAATTGTGCGATTTGGACGCTTGTGCTATAATTAGTTTTAATATACCCCTTTTTATACATAGTGAGTCTTCTGATGATGGTCGTGAGACCGAAACGTACGTAAAGACGAATATTTAAAACAAAGTGTTAATGTGACCCATTATTACATTCAAAAAGCCTAAAATGTCCAATCAACCTGAGCCAAAAACCCCTCCGCCTGCTTCATCCACTGCAAATCTTCCACATATTGAAAATATAATACATCGAACTTCCAAAATTATTAAAAACATAATATTTATACTCGGTTTTCCACACTCCCAAAACTCGTTTACTTTTACAGTCCCATCAAAGATACCCTTCCTGATCTTCATTCAGGTGTGTTTATAGCATTCCCTGTTCTTGTGGTAAAGTCTACATTGGTGAAACAGGTCGTACAGTAGCTACTCGTGTGAAAGAACATGAGCGCTGTACAAGGCTTCGTGACACCAGTAGATCTGCACTCCCGGAACACAAGTTTAACAATAATCATCAAATTATTTCCGAAAATACTAAAATCCTAGCCCGAGCCCCAAATTTCTATCAGCGAAAAATCTTTGAAGCGATAGCAATCATCCAAATAAACTAAGCCTTGACTCAGGATGATAACCACCGTAAAGGCAGTACACTGTGTAGCGTGAAGGCTTCACCCTACAATAAATACCGCTACAGAAACCAGTAGAATCAGTTTCAGTTCAAGCCTCAAGCCTGCCCTGAAGATGCCACCTGTAATGGTTGGCGTAACGTCGACATCAAGTCGTGCTATTATGACGGGGAATTCATCCCGAAGCCAAGAATTTTCATTGAATAGCTTACACTAGAATTGATTTAATATGATGTAGTTTTTCCTCAAGCAAGTATGACGCCTTGGCAACTATTATAGTCGACTTGATCATTATCAACATACTCATTTTTTATATTTGCAAGAAAACGTTAATAAAAAATTGTTATTAACGGGAATGCTCAATAAAGTATTGCGCCCTCTCTTGATATATGTAAAGACTACTTGACTAGGAATTATGAGAACAGAAACCGCTAAGTCGAAGCGTAGTAACCTGTAATATAGAAGACAATAAATATTTCTATCTCAAAAACTTCTAAACAGAGCCTGTGAAATTATGAGAAATAACTAAACCCTCGAGTATATGGATGATTAAGATCTAACCTCGAACTAACCGAATACCAATTCCCAATTTAGTTAGCATATACATTGAAGACTATAGCCTCAAAATGATAATTCATATTAATATTTTATTGGCAATAGTCGATTTATTTCTTTTTACTGCGGCTCTTCTCTACTAGCTGCCGCTACGCCATGACGTTCCGTAGATCTCATTATTTGCCAATCTAGTGATTATTTATCTCAACGTACTAGTTCATTCTGGCAATGAACGTTGAAAATTATTGTGAATGATCGATAACATACACCTTCTGATGAGGATGCCAAACTACAAAAAATGTAGAGGAAAAAAATGAAATTAGTAATAAAATTTGTAACATATTGACAAATAATAATATAAAGATTCTTGACCCAGTATGAATTCATCTAAAAATTCTCGAGAAATAGGTAACAATAACACTCTGTTTTAAATTTTCGTCTTTACGTACGTTTCGGTCTCACGACCTTCATCAGAAGATTTATTATAGGGTTAATTAAAACTAATTAGCACAAGCGTCCATATCGCACAATTTTCAATCAAAAAGCCCACGCCGTCGAAACGAACAGAACCACGAACAATCGAAAATTGTATCGTTAATATTAAAGTATAATTTTTTTGTAACAAGAATCCACTGTTCAGTAAAATTCTCATAATATACAAACGCATATTGCTATGGTCTCAAAGCAACTGAAGTTCGAAGCTATTTGTTGATATTTACTCGAAACCAGATGTAGATTTATGACGTACTTGAAAAGGTTTTAGACCTGCACTGGAATTTACATTATGCGTTCTTCCTAAAATATACTTTTAACATTATAAAGACGCATGTAGGAATTTGCAAGAGTTTTAATTAATCAAGTTAGTATAAATCTGATTCAATCCCTGAACATCATTCCTATGGTTCACAGAATAGGAAACCCGTTTTATGTGAATCATCTCCAGGATAGATCTTTTATAATAATTGGTTTCTTTAGTTAAAATATTAACATTTTTGTAATCAAACTGATGGTTATAATCAAAGCAGTGTTTAGCAAGGGCGGTGGAGTTTTCTAAGTTATTATTTCTTGTGCTATACTTATGGCCGTACATTCTTTTTTGTAAATATTGTTTAGAGATTCCAGTATAAGTTCCATCACAATCTAAACAATTCAATTTATATGACTCATGGCATTTTAATGAATTTATAAAAAATCAATCCGTACCAGTAAACCATCAACTAATTTCCTTGGACGTTGTTTCTTTATTTACAAATATACCTGTCGTTTTGGCATTGAATTGCATCAAAAAAACGTTGGGCAGAGATTAAAAACCACACACCTCTTGATCAATCGGATTTTATAAATGCGGTAAAGTTTTGTTTAGAATGCACTTATTTTCAGTACGGTGAGCAATATTTTGGACAAATTTTCGGCACAGCAATGGGATCTCCTATTTCAGCTACCATTGCTAACCTCGTTATGGAATGACTAGAGGAATCCGTTATAAATTCATTAGATTTTCAGCCTGTATTCTTTAAACGATATGTAGATGATTGCCTTATGTGTGTTCCCAACAATAAAGTTCAATATGTGATTAATAAATTCAACAATTTCCACTGTAAACTTCAATTCACTTGTGAAATAGAAATAAACAAAAACATAAATTTCCTAGATATGAACATTAGGCATGATGCAGATGGAAAAATAAAAACTTCTTGGTTTACTAAAGAAGTTTGGTCTCAACGTTATCTTCATTTCAATTCCGTTGCACCAGCTTGTTATAAAAAAAGTGTCATTAACAGCCTTACAGACCGCGCGGTGAAATTGTCCCATGCAGAAGACCGTCCCAAAAATTTAAAAATTGTTCGTAATACACTAGAAATGAATGGCTACCCAAAAACGTTCTTCAATCCTATCATTAAAGAGAGAATAAACAAAATCTATAATGGTTCTTCATATAAAAATAACATAATAGGTAATACAGACAATTATATAACTTAACCATACATTCCGGAGACCTCAGAAAAAATTAAGTAATGTTTGAAAAAGTACGATATAATTGTTGCGCATAAACCTACTAACTGTGTTGGGAAATATTTCTCAAATCTAAAACCTGTAATACCTAAAGATAAACAAACCCACACAGTATATAAATTGAATTGTTTAGATTGTGATGGAACTTATACTGGAATCTCTAAACAATATTTACAAAAAAGAATGTACGGCCATAAGTATAGCAGAAGAAATAATAATTTAGAAAATTCCACGCCCTTGCTAAACACTGATCTGATTATAACCTTCAATTCGATTACAAAAATGTTAATATTTAACTGATGAAACCAATTATTATAAAAACAACAGAACAGATATTCAATCATTAAGTCAGATTCATACTAATTTAATTAATTAAATTCCTTGCAAATTCCTGCATGCGTCTTTATAATGATAGAAGTATATGCTAGGTAGAATGTTCAAATAGAAATATTTCTAATAATTTCTGGCAACCGTTTTCTATTACCTCATAATTCTTCAACATTTGGTTCGAAAGTGGATCCTCGAACGTTATATTTTTAGTTCAGCTCTTTAGTCGTATTACAGACTGTGATTCGATATGTTTATAGAGCTTATAAGAATATTGCTTAGCAGCGGATTCTTAATTTATATACTTAAAACATTAATGTGTTACAATATCGATTATTCGCGTTTCTGTTCGTTTCGGCGACGTGAGCATTTTTAATGAAACTAGTGCGATAAGCACGCCTTGTGATGATAGATATTTTATAGATTGATACGTCTTCTGATGATGGTCGTGAGACCGAAACGTACGTAAAGACGAAAATAATAAGCATATGTGTTAGTATGACCTATTTCCCGAGAATTTCATACATAAATAGAGACATATAAATGTAATAAATTATTATAGATAGTGAATAAATGAATATGAGTATACAGATTAAGAATTCAATTATCGCCGTTCACAAATTTTCTAGTTGGTATCATCATTTCAATTCAAAATACTTCTAACGTGCATTTTAGACGAAACACTGTATACACTGGCACAGTGTAGAATCTAAAATCTAACACTGTATTCTGCAATATGAACTCAGTACTTGTACCTCAGGTAACAAGGAATTCGACCATTACCACCACCTAAATATAACTAGAACCTGTCGAGTGCCAATCCAACACTGTACGCAAGAGGGCATATCGCCAGTTCAACTTGTGTTGGTTTAGAAACGTTTCTTCAGATAATTTTTTTATATAACGCTAAGATTATCCAATAGATCATCACAATATCCGAGAGTTTGTTGAGAAATAAGGTCGACATGATCGACTATAGTTATTTATTTATCACTTCGTTTATTTTAGTTCCAACGGCGGCTTATCAGCTTTCAAACGACGACCAACTCTTATCAATAGTTGTGGTGAGTTTTTAAACCCTGTCTAATATTTCATTTTTAAGAAAGCTATTCATTTTGTTTCTCTATCAATTTTGGGGGGATGGGGGATAGTGTTGAACAAAACGTAGTTATTTTAAAAGTATTTTCACCAAGTTGGGTCAAAATCTGCACCAGTCAGAGGTCAAAGAATTACGATAGTAAAGTTGCTCATCCTAATATGTAATTATAATAAAAATAATAATAAATTATTCTGGAGAAAAGTTATATTACAAGATTGCAAGAGATGATGATAACTGCATATTTTGCGCAGGCCTGAAACTATATAAGGCAATAGCTCAACTTGGAATAAATTCATTAAATTTAAACCGAAAAATTCCATAATGCTTATAGTAACCATTTTATTCAGGGCTGGACAGGCCCTAAGAATTGGCCCGGGCCCCAAATTACCGGCGTCTGTCTTCATCTACATTTGTGTTTATGTTATTTTATGATTTATATTTTTGAACCATTTGAAGATTTATGTTTTATTTGTTTTCTTTGTATGTTGATGTGTACATTGCATGTTCATAAATATGCATAATTAAGAAATAATGATTTTTTTAATATCATAACTTCGCTTCAGTCTGTTCTCCAACAGATCCCTGTCAAGATAATACAGATAAAATAAACTTAATCAGCAAAATCATTTTTTGCTTCAGCTCTTATCTAATGCTCAAGAAAATGATTTCATCTCAACTAGAATGTCAAAATTGTGTTTGCCAGTTATAGCTCCCTATTTGACACATATTGTGAATTGCTGTCTGGAAGTTAGTTACTTTCCAGAAGTATGGAAACACTCTATCATTAAACCTATCTCCAGAAAGACCAACCCTAAGTCTTCAAATGATCTGCGGCCCATTAGCATCTTACCAGTTATTTTCACAAATTCTTGAAAAAGTTGTAGCGAAACAAGTATATGATTATGTTGTTCAAAATGATATTATCCCTAATCATCAATAGGTTTTCTGTAGAGGTTTCAGTCCTATTACGCCACCTCACAAACTTACTGACGATATCATAAATTCCATGGACAAGGGTTGGGTTACTCCTCTAGTTCTCCTTGATGACTCAAAGACTTTTGAATTCATGATTGTCAAACTTAAATTTCTCGACTTAGATCATACTGCAGTGGGATTCTTCCGCTCTTACCTAGATAATCAATGGCAGAGGGTTGAGCTCAACGGTGAGTTATCGGACGCTTCAGAGGTAACGTTCGGGGTGCCACAGAGGTCGGTGCTAGGCCCAACTCTATCTCATATATGTCTTCGACATCCAGTCTTCTGTTAAATATGTCAGTATACAGTATTTTGCCAATGACACTCAGCAGCATTTTTACATGACTCATCTAAATCTGAGGATGCATCTAATCTTATAAGTGACGATCTCATGTCCTCAGAAAGTTACTCAAACGCTCACAATCTGATTTCTTTAATTCTATTGTGATGGCCGATGCGGAGGAAGATAAGATAATTTATTGTACAAATAACATAAAATTTAAGGGCAAAATTATGGGACAAGTCATAGTTAGAATGATGTATCATAATAAAAATTAATCTAAGACACAACTACAAATACAAAGAATAGAATAATTAATACAACACATATAATACAAATATAGAACAACATACATACAGACTTTACATATTGTAAAATTCTTCCATTGTACAGAAACATTTGCTTATTAGAAACTTTTTTAATTCCTTACGAAATTTTGATAATGTGTATGTTTCAAAATATTGATGCCTACTCACAAGTTTATTATAAAGTTTTACCTCTAGGTAGCGCGGGTTTTGTTGGCAAACTGTTAATCTAGCCATCGGTTTATGGAGAAGATTTGTTTGTCTGGTGTTATGAACATGTATATCAGAGCATTTTTCAGTAATTATTGGGTTTAACATAATATATGAGTAGCGAATATATGTAGAGTGATGGAAGAGTCATTATACCCCAATCTATAAATATATTCCTACAGTGTGTTCTACCTGATGCTTTTGCCATATATCGTAGAGCCCTCTTTTGCGCAATGAAAACCCTCTCAACATTATGAGCGGAACCCCAAAACATTAGTTCATAGGCGATTCTGGATTGAAAGAGATCATAATAGAGCAGTTTCATACATTGATCGCAACGGTATCTCTAATATTCTGGATCAGAAAACAATAGCTGCTGAGTTTTGGTAAGAGTTGCTCTATATGCGACGCTCATGTTAATTTATGATCAATGTATAGGTCTAGAAATTTAGTAGCACAGACATTTTCAACAGAATTTTCATCCACCCTATCTAACACCATGTAGTCAATGAACTTGTTTTTAGATCAAAATTCAACAACTACTGTTTTGTTGCAGTTTAATTTAAGGTTATTGTTACTACACCACTCTGATACACCGTTTGTTGTTAAGTTATTTCCATTAACCGATCCTGATATACGGCTTAAGATTCGGAGCCAGGATCTGAAAGCTTCAAATAGAGCTAGGAATGTTGGAGTGATATTTGACTGCAAACTTCGCTTCGAGGAGTATATAACGTTATTGGTTAAATAGTTCTACCTTGTCTTGAGACAGTTATATCGGCATAGGAAATTATTAAGTTTTAACTTGAGGAAAAAACGTTGTGAATGTTTAGTGTTATCTATCCTTAGTTATGCATTTCCCTTGCTTGTTTCAAACTACTAAATATCGTCTTCAAAAAATCCCAAATTACTGTTGTAGATTGGTTTTTCTTTTCTCTGTAAGACACTTTAGTTCATCAGATTATTATTTTTCCATTTTTTCTTGGTATTTCAAAATTCGATAAGTGAGTTTATACTCCATAGTCCTTCAGAAGGTCTATGACAATTCCGTAGAGCATCCTACTAAGACTGGGTGAAAAAGTCATGAAACAGAACTCTGTAAAAAAATCTCCTCGCAGCCATCGCTTCAAGAAGAGCTGGTGATACATAATACGCAACCTATCTACATAGCTGAGCCTAAAATCGAATATGAACTCGTGAAATTGAATATTTGAGAATACTATTACTACTAAATATAAATTGTTTAGATTTACAGACATGGAGACAGAACACCTCGAGAACGACCACCTCCAAGTGATCCCTACAGTGATCCATCATTCTGGCCAGAAGAATTCGGTGAGTTAACCGATGTAAGTATATCACCAATAGATGTATGTTTGTTCAATGGGATTTAAACTGACATGTGATTGCGTATGACAGGTTGCCATTAATCGTATTTTGACAACCGCCCTCTTTCCTGATGCCTAGAAAGTAGAACGAGTAACTTCCATCTTCAAAAAAGGAGTCAGTACTGATGTCTGATGACCTGATTACAAACCATGTTTTCCACATAATGTCTCATGTCAAAACGGGTTTGTTCAACAAAGATTAATGGTAACTAATCAAACTGTCAATTTTTCGGGAAACCTGTTGAAGCGTTCAGGTGGATGTCGTTAATACGAACATCAACAAGCCCTTCGATCGGTTGGATCGCCATATTATAATCAGAAAGCTTCATATATTCGTCTTTTGCACACTACGTGATCGCATTTTATCAGCAACTTGCAACATCGATGTCAGTTTGCAGAGGTTACTGGCTTCAGGTCCATATTCTCTTAGGTGGCATCGAGCGAGATTGCAAAGGGGTTCCCCAAGGATCAATTTTAGGACATTCCTTCTTTAAACATATACTTTCTGAAAATGTTTGGCTTCTGAATGGATTCTACGTCACAATAGCACGACTTGATGGCGACGTTTCGTCGATCATTACAGGTGATATCTTCAGGTCAGGCTTGAGAGTAGAACTGAAACAGAAACTAGTGTCTGTAGCGGTATTTATGGTGAGAACCTGACACTGCCGTTATGTTGTCACGTCCAAAGTGGAATTAGCGAGGATGGGGTTCCCAATGTTGCGAAGGTAATATCCTGAGTCACGGTTTAGATTGCTTGGATGTTTTAGAATCACTATCACTTCAAGAACTTTCCGCTGATAGAAGTTTAGGGCTCGGGCTTGAATTTTAGTATTTCCGAAAAGGATTTGATGATTAGTGTCAAACTTGTGTTCTCCAAGTGTAGATCTACTGGTGTCACGAAGTCTTATACAGCACTCATGTTTTTTCACACGAGTAGCTACTCTTCGACCTGTTTCACTAATGTAGACTTTACCGCAAGAACAGGGAATGCTATAAACACCTTCTAAATGCAAACGAGGAAGGGGATCTTTGATAGTTTTGTAAAACTGAGATAGTTTTGCAAGTGTGGAAAAACGAGTAGAAATATTATGCTTCTTAAGGATTTTGGAAATTCGATCTGTTATATTTCCAATATATGGAAGATATGTAGTGGATAAAGGATGTGGGGGGAGGGGGGTTGTGGCTCAGGTTGATTTGAAATTTTAGGCGAAGAATATTTCTTTATGGCTTTTTGTATGTTATAATGCGAGAAATTATTTGATCATAAGTCAGATGAAAGGTGTTTTAATTCCAATTTTACTAATTTTAAGGATTGGGGTTGGGATACGTTGACAGCTCTGTGGACCAAGGAGCTTATGAGACATTGCTTTAGGGAAGCGTGGTGGTGAGAAAAGTCATTGAGGTATCTATCGGGGTGATTTGGTTTTCGATACACACAACGTCATGTCGGTCTGTCAGTTAACTAATACATCTAGGAACGGGAGTGAAACGTCGGCATCAAGATTAGCTATTCGCGGAAGTCTCCTATTCAAGAATTACCTTATTATTAGTTATTGTTAGTAAATTATGAATGTCACTCACATCATTTTCCGTCTTGACCTTTGCACAAAGATAACTCTATCAAGTACTCACTTGAAACAAATCAGTTACATTCTAAAATACAAACCGTTCATTTTCATCTAACCAATGATATCCTTTCAGCTTGGTAAACGACAACTCTATGAGCTTGGACGCTGGCTACGAAAACGCTACGATGGTTTTCTTCCTGCCAAATACTCGCCTAAAGACGCCTACATTTGGTCTTCGGACGCTGATCGTTGCATAATGTCAGCTTTATCGTGCCTCGCCGGGCTTTACTTGCCCAAACGTGGAACCTTGTGGAACCCCGACATCCAATGGTCACCCATTCCAATACACACAATTCCCAAAGAAGACGATCCTTATCTGTACCAAGGGAAGAAATGCGCCAAATTAAAAAAACTGTTAAAAGATCTAGCAGTAAGCGAACATTTCAAGGAAATAGACGCGGAAAATTCGGACTTGTACGCGCTCATGACGAAAAAATTAGGAACTAATATAACAGATTTCTTAAAGGCGCAAAAATACTACGATACATGGCGAGTAGAAGACTTGTATAATTTAACGTTATCAGAATGGATCCATCAGGTATACCCTGACAGATTGCTACCCTTAGTTCAATTATCTTCTGATATGTACGTGTATACCCCTGAAATGTCTAGATTGTCTGCTGGTCCTTTGATGTGGAAAATATTCTCTCATTTTGATCGAGTAATTCGCGCAGATCATCAGAGGCTAAAGCTTTTCATGATTTCCGCTCAAGAAAGTAACATGGCTGATGTATTGAACGTTTTGGAGATCCCACGTTTGGAAAAACATATCCCGCTTTATGCTAGTACTGTAGTATTTGAACTGTATCGGCCTGAATCAAACTCAAGTTCCCATTATATGAAGATGTTGTATAAAAGATCAACAGAAACAGATGAACCAGAATATTTTAGAATGAATGATTCGTCGTTGAACTGGGATTACGATAGCTTAGTGAAACGTTTGGATCCTGTGACGATTGACATAAATAATTGGATCGAAGAATGCAAACTTGCGTCTAGTGATGCTATAGCGTTGGTGGCTTCTATAAAAATATTTATTTTAAGTTTTATAACTTGGTATCTCACAAAGCTTTGACTAATATACAGAATCGTGATTTGAAAAAATTTATTTCTATAAGTGGAATATTTATTCGGAAAAACTTTTACAAATCGTTTTATTTCATGTAGGCTGGTCACTTTTACGAAGTACACTAAGGGGATTTTCTAAACGGTAAAAGGTACATGATTGGTTGAATGGGAGAAAAGTTACGCATTTTGAGCTCCTCAATATTCTGGATTGAAATCAAGATAGCTTGCGTAGTTTCTGAAATATCACTGGAAAACTGAAACAATGCATTTTCTTTTTCCCTTTATAATATCTTTTGATGTAAAATTTATGAAACTTGGCAGTCTTAAGTTCCTCAATGTGAGCTTTTTAATGGAAATGTAAAAAGTATCCTACGCCAACTAGATTTTTATTTATTTATTTAGTATATATATGCCCAATTATAGGACAAATATCTATTAGGAATAATGAAAATAAATTGGCTAAATTTTAAAATTACATTGCGATAAATAACCTCCCCGGACCACACTAACAATATACTGAATACTATTGAAAAATAAGTCACATTCAAACGAATCCTGCGCCCTTTTCCAAATAACTGATTATTCAACTGAGCTTTGCAGTTCGTGTACATTTAAATTTGTGTTTTATTTCGCCATTTTACATATTTCTTGAATTGCCAAATCGATAGGGACATCCTGTATACTAGATCATTTTTATCGTGATGTCCTAAATAACTACTTCATCCCATAATTCATATCCTATGCAAGATATCACCTCATGAATGTAAAATGAATAGATTGCTATGGAAATTCTTTGCAAAATGAAAATCATATCTAATCAAACAAATGCTATATATCACTGTTATTGCCTACTCGTTTCATTTCGAAACATTATGTCGCTTCTGTATACCTTGTTTTTAATTGTTGTGTCGTTAGTGGAAATTAACAGTTCGATAAATGAAAATACCGATTTTTCATCTCATCCGCCAACGAATAAAAATGGCGACTTGCTGTCGGTATTTGTGGTAAGAATGTTTAATGCTGATACTAGATCAAAAATGTTTATAACCAAGTTTAAGTGAAGTATCCCTCTACAACATGATTTTATTGGAGTCTGTATTTAATCACCTCAGATATACCCACTAAATACTCCATCTCGTGAAGTAAGCTCGATTCTGCAACCAGGGCAGTGTAACTTTCACTGGCCATCGGAAAATTTCCGCCGTCGCTGGACTCGAACCCGCGAACGTGAGCCACAATAATCGATGCTTTTACCACTGAGCTACCTGTCCTGCTTATTGGGGTCATAGTATATGAATGAAAATATAATATTTCCCATAAACTACCCCTTAAGATAAGTTAAGTGGAATCTCTGATTGAAATGTTAATTGTATTATCCGTATACAACATGATTTGATTAGGGTCATTGTGTATGAGATCAGCACAATTCAGCGTCTAGACATTCTGTAACGTAGTTCATCATGGCTTCAGGTTTTTTTTTCTAATTATATGGCTTTGGTCGTAACCTTTAGCCAACAGCCTCTGTCACGTACAGCAAAGGTACAATATCAATAATTAATTGGAATAAAAGAATTCAGAATATAGTAAGGGTGCCATTGCCAGCGTCAAAAACTTAGTTATTACAAATCATCCACCTAAAAAACTCAAGGGATTATAGACAGGGATACTTTTCACGTTAAGGGGTCTCTCATAACGTCTTATTACACAAAACATGGGAAGACCATGGATAATGTCCAGGTTTTTAACATAGGTTGAGAGGGAGGTTACACAAATACTAAATATTTAACCTAGCAGAAACAACAAATTTATACAGCAGTTGGTATAAGCTTATTTCTTGAGTGCTTAGCAAGTAGTTTATATTTAACGGGTAATTTAAGTTGTACGGCCTTAACTGTTCTATTAAGGTTGCAGTTTCCAATTGGTGAAGCGACCATGATTAAATTTCAATCTGACGATAGTGGTGTATATTTTTCTTAGCAATTGTAATGTTTTGTGATACCATGATTTTCTTTGAATTTCTGGATGAATCAAAAAATAGTTTGTAGGTTTTCGCAGATTTTGCTGTTTGTAAAGCAGTTGCGGCTCCTCGAAGGAGGCTAAGGAGGCTCAGCCTCAATTTATCTTAATGATCATTCTCAATTTTATGTCCTGTTTCTCTGATAATTCTTTAAATTTTACAATTAATTCCCCGTTCTCAGTAGTTATTTTTAATCTGGCAACAGTGGCCAGAGGCTAGATTCTCTATATATCTCAAACGCTAAATACGTGTGGTTAACACGGTTTTCTAAGCAGTTCAATTGCCAGATAGGGTAAAAGAGCGAATATGGCAACACTCTATGTAGGCTAGCTTCTCGTACGGAATCGTCGGTCGAATGAAATACGATTACTTGCTACCGCCCTTCCGCTAGAAGAATGCGACACGTGTCGTGTTCCGTTAGTTCTTGTTTTTGTACCGCGAGTCGAAGTAAAGTTAAGTAGTTAAGTTATAATTTATCTAATCGGTGAACGTTAAAATGATGAGTGACTTAGTTCCTGGGTTCTTAGAAAATTCATTTAGTGGATTAACAAATGATAGAAAAGTGTTTTGTTACAAATAAACGGCCTTTACCGGATTTGAAAGGATTAGTGGTGACGATGACAGGTATGTTTCAAAATCGAAATACACAATAAATTATATTGCTTGCTATTTACATCTGATACAACTTCATGTTGGGGGCACTTGGGTTATGATGATTTGAAAAATTTAGCTCGTGGTATAGACAGACATGAAAAATCGCAGGAACATATTACATCGAGTATTAAGTTTAAATTAACCGGTAAACAGAATATTGTTAAAGGAGGAAAACATATAATTTGGTAGACAAGAAACTACATTATAAACAACTTTTTTTATGAAATTTTAGATACTATTAAAGGTCAAATTAAGATTGGATTTTCCGATTTACATGAATTGAAGTTTTTCGACTTGACGAATAGAAGATTTTTCGAATCTTTATCAAAAGAGTTTTCCAATACACTTTTAGATAACTTAGTTCTAAAATATAAATTTTTTGATGAAATAGCACCGCACAATGAATTATGGGTTATATACCTACTCGGATAAAGATATTTTAGGCCAGTACGACATTCACGCCGATATTATAAAATATATGATAGACAATGATTTGCAACAAGTTTTACCTCAGTTTTATAAACTACTTTGTTTGACAGTCACCATTCCTGTCACGTCGGCATCGGTGGAGAGATCATTTTCTACTCTCAAACGAATTAAAACATTCATGCGAAATACAATGGGCCAAAATCGTTTATACAATGTTAGTTTGATATCTATTGAAAAAGATTTGGTAAAACACTTAAAACAAAATGATACATTTTATGATAATATTATTGATCATTTTTTGCAAACTAAAGACCGTAGAATTCTGTTAATATATAAAAAAGTTAATAAAAATAATAAAAAAAAACAAAATATGAAAAATTAAAAAAAAAAATAAAAAATATCAAAAATCCAAAGAAAAAAAAATTAACAAAAAAAATTTTTGCCAAGAGAAACTCTACACCTCCACGTTGGTTCTTGCTTGGCAACAATTAATTTTGTCACTGAAGTAGCTGGTACGGTCGCTGTGCAAAGGTTAAATTTATTGGCTGAATAGAGTATATTTTTACAAGAACGTTTTATGTCCAGCCTCCTCTCTTAAAAAGTTCACGAGCCGCCACTGTTGTAAAGTAATATCCATGTTCTCCGAATCTCTGATTTGTAGTTGCAGATGAAATCACTTGCTTTGCGTACAGATCAACGTTTTCATTTCCCTTTATTCCACAATGCGCTTTAACCCAAACAAAAATAATACTATAATTTTGTTCAAGTAATTCCATGTATTTCAGGACTATCATTAGAATAAGGGGCGTACTCTTACGGTTAACGTTTTTTAATGATCTCAATACGCTTTTGCTATCTGATAATATAATCGCTTCTTTAGCTACACAACGCTGACAATAGTTCAAAGCTTGTAATAGCGCCATAACCTTAGCAGTAAATATGGGAGAATATTTACATAGTCGAAAATATATTGTATGATTATCATCGGGAATACAAATAGCGAGACCCACTGATTCAGGCATTTTTGAGCCATCTGTGTAGATTTTTTTTTTAAATTTTCGTAATGTTCCAATTCTTGGAGTAATATTTTATGGTTCAAGTTGTCTATCTTAGAATAGCTAGGTAGAATGACAGGGATATCTAGCAATATTTGCTTGTAGGGTCCGCAAAAATAATTATAGCAGGTGTTATTAAATAAAATTGTGTTATGACACCCATTGATTCAACAGCTTGTGTACAAGGAGGAGAATTTCGGTTTTTCCAATATGAACTTGTCAGGTTATCCGTACATAAATTTGTTATTCTAATACTCAGTTCTTCATCAAATGATGCTCGCAGTTTAATAACGAATTTATACGCAAGGAATTGTCTACGTAAAGTTAATGGTAATTCATTGCACTCAGCCTGTAAGGCACAAATTGGAGTGGAAATCATGGCTCCACAACAAATACTTAGAGCTTTATTTTGTACACATTCCAATCTTTTCAGCATGGTATTGTTGCAAGATCCATAAAAAATACAGCCATAGTCGATAATAGAACGTATAGTGGTCCCATATAATAATAGAGCTGTACTTATATCTGCTGGCTTCAGGTTAATACTAACATTAGGATATAATTTCTCTTTTATCTTTATCTTGAAAAAATACTGCGAGGTTAACATATTCCTCAATTCTGTAGCCTGGGCGAATTCCCAAGTATATGATGATACAATAAAGCCCTAGTCCCTAGTAACACCCCTTGTAAAACATAATTATTATGTTGTCAATTCGAATAAACTTTCAATGTAATGATATGGATGTTTTTCTGGCTGATTAATATAATATGATTATAGATTTTCAGACATGGGGATAGGAATCCTGTGCAATTCTATCCAACAGATCCTTACCAATATTCACATTCTCTATTCACCGAAGGGTTGGAAGAATTAACAAATGTAAGTAAACGATCATCAGATGCCAAAAAAACCTTAACTCTGTCTAATGACTCCCTGACATGTTATTGCATTGTTTCGGTACCGTATATCCAACAGTATCCCCGTCGTTTCTGCGAAGTCCGTGAGATCTTTGAATCGATGCTTCGGATCGTGAATGATATTTTCCGATAGATGGCGTTTGGAACTCCAAACGAGATTTCAACATCTCTGGCGGAGTTGATTCAAATAGTGACATTGTAGTGGTAGAAATAATAGTTAAGTAATTAGTAGTAGGGATATCACAGTACAATCAATGATGTAGTAGTAGATAGCACATCAAGACGTCAACACCAGTTTGACTATTAGTCTAGGAGCCAGAGCGATATTGATGGTCTGAACATTAACCCGATGGCACTATGGTTTATCGTTAGAGGACGGTTCAATGACCAATTCATCTCAAAGACCGAATTTTCCCCGGCTGCTAGATCTCGAGATACAGCATCCGCATTTTTTTTTTGTTTTGACTGGAGGTTAACCCTTTCCAAGTTGCGGTTACTTTTAAAGCATGCCATTCTTGTGCACTTCCACCATGTGCCATCATTTTTTATCGTGACCGTTTATCAGGCCGACCAGTTAAAATTGGACCGAAAATGGACTGCTAGTTAACCCTCCCAAACCTGGTGGAAAATGTTCATTGGTGTTGGCAATTGTTAACATACCCTATGCCATCAAAAGTTATCGGCCCATTTCCGAGTAATTGGCCATTATTTAGACCAAAAATGTTTATTTTTTTAATTTTGTGGCTAACACTTGCGGGTTACAAGATAACATGATGGCACCATTTTAAATAACTTTATTGGAGGTCAAATGAAGATTTAAAATTATTGCCATCACTCCTTGCCTATTTAAACCCCCCAAAATTCCCTAAAACCACCCCCAAAAAAATATGAATAATATGGATAATATGACCAAATTTATCATAAATTAGTAAACTTTTGAGATTCTGGCTGGGCTTAAAATCGGAACGGCAGTTTTTTTGTTTTTGTTTTGTTTTGGGGGATTTGAATATGCAAGGAGTGAAGGCAATAATTTTAAATTATTTGAACTCCAATAAAGTTATTTAACATGGTGCCATCATGTTATTTTGTAACACGGCAGTTTTAGCCACAAAATGAAAAAAAGAAACATTTTTGGTCCAAATAATGCCCAATTACACGGAAATACCGATAACTTTTGATGGCATAGGGTATGTTAACAATTACCAACACCAATGAACATTTTCCACCAGGTTTGGGAGGGTTAACAGCAGTTCATTTTCCGGTCCAATTTTAACTGGTCGGCCTGATAATCGGGCACGATAAAAAATGATGGCACATGGTGGAAGTGCATAAGAATGGCATGCTTTTCAAGTAACCGCAACTTGTAAATGGTTAACAGTCAAAACAAAAAAAAAATGCGGATGCTGTATCTCGAGATCTAGCAGCCGGGGAAAATTCGGTCTGTGAGATGAATTGGTCATTGAACCGTCCTCTAACGATTAACCATAGTGCCATCGGGTTAATGTTTATAATAAAACTAAGTTTTATTATAAAACTAACTAACATCATCATTTTATTCGTTCCGCCGATGAGCTGGTGAGAGATCGGAACGGCTGCCTAGTACTAATTGACGTAATGTCATTTCTCGACCTAGAGTAACCTTAATTCTTGTGAACAGATTGAATACCCAATCTAACCTTACCTTTAATTTTGACAATTGTTCCTTACAGACTATTTTTAAATTTAGAATTATCACGTTTATTATCAATGTCCTAGGGTTATTATAGCTGATAAGATTAAAATTAAGTCAGTCGGTACGTAGAAAAACAGTGTTGCCAAACGTTGGCAGTACACATATCAGAAACTTATCGTGCCAGCACTGGAGATAACTGATAATTTAAAACAGTTTTTTCCTTCTTGTAGAACATAGTGTATCTTCTGACAACTAGATGTCACTAGACTACATGCAATCTTTGAGTGAAAATAAATAACTTGACTGAGTCAAGAATCTTTATTATTAGTGAAAATAAATATAAAGTATGTTTCTTCGTAGACACAGTATAAATTTTCGCTATACTGTGCCATAGTACGTAGATAAATATCAGGTTATAGCCTCATAGCAATAAAAGGTATAGCGCCTGGAATATAATGACACTAAAGTTTGTAGCGAAGCCAACATCTGGCTATCCTTTACTGTATGATTTATAGATGATCTATCGCTCTGACGTTATAACCATCAAACCATTCATTGTTGTACTGCTGTATCCCTTCTTCAAACTCAAAATTTAAGGGTTCAGACATCCTTTCATTCAAACCACAATTTCAAAGCAATCATTTATTCTCTAGCTCTACCGACTAAATAACGGAAAATCTAAATTAGGTATCACATCTATTTATAATATGCAGTGTAATCCTGTAATCCGATTATGAGAACGAATTGAATGTTATATGACATACATTTATTGAATGCATTTGGAATGTTCTTAAGTAATTGTTACAGTTTCTTCGTTCTAGAAATTCTTGTATACTCTTGATTCTAAATGATTAAGCCCCTCAATATACTTCCATTCGTTCAGGTCCTCGATTTTCCCCTCCTTTGTTAGACACTGATACATTAGTTTTACAATTACAGCTAGGAAAACAAAGACATTACGCACTAGGCGGATGGTTCCGAAGACGCTACAGACACTTTTTACCTGCACTATACTCACCAAGAGATATATACATACGATCTTCAGATGTGGATAGATGCATTATGTCCGCTGGTGCCCATCTATCCGGGTTATATCCTCCCATGGGATATCAAATATGGAACCCAGAATTGCTTTGGATACCAATGCCCATTCATACGGTACCAACTACTGAAGACAGTCTCGCAATTATGGCAAAACCCTGCGCCAAACGTACTCAACTATTGAAGCAGCAATTTGAAAGCAAAGAAGTCCGGGCTATTGACGAAATAAACAAGGATCTGTACGCTTATCTGAGAAAGCATAGCGGCCTGAATGTGACAACGTTTACAGATTGTTCGTTATTGTACGATACACTATTAGTTGAAGAACAGAATGGGCTGATATTACCCAAATGGACTCGTCCCGTATATCCCGACAAGTAAGTATTAGGAGATTCACTGACATACTGACATGATCAAAATGCAATCCACGGCTCAATAAGAAAATACTCGTTCTCTCCAACTATTGTCCAACAATAATAGTAGGTAGCTTTAAAAACTTCATACCAGAGTTAACAAAAGATATACCCCTGAATTAAATGAAGGCATTCGAGATACTTTTTCGCCCATTTTCCAAATTTATAGTTTTCATCACTAAAAATATTATTAAAGTACCGAAGTCCTTCCATCTATCAAGTAAGCCATCAGTAAACTAAATTATAAATAAAAAAATCGGTTGTCTGTAAAGTCGGTTTACTGACGATAGTTGAACGTGACAACGTCATAAGAAAATACTGATGGAATGGTTTCTTTTTTCAAAAGAAAATTTTAATTTTATTTGTTTGATAGATATTTTGTATGGATATAGAGAAGGAGGTAAATGGAAATCACAATTGAATTGATCAAGTTACATTTATTTGTACGTATAAATACAATTATGTCAATTTTTTTTTTTTTACAATTGTTCTCTTTGACGGCTGGCTGGTCCAACCTGTCATTTCAGACACGTTGTTATGATATGTGGAAGATTTAACATTTATGTTTTAATTTTTTGAAATCATAGCTACGCTCGATAATTATTTCGATCGAATAGTAAAGCAATTGATTTTTTACTCATCGTGAAATAGTTCTGTTAACTTATTGTTATAGTTTTGTCAATTATAGCATAACCTACAATCGCTGCACTAGCGGACCGATGCTATTTATTTTAATGATGAAAGCACGAATATTGGACAATATATCACTGAACATATATTTAATATCGGAAGAATCATTACCTTTATCGCCGCAATTATCGTTGCTATAAACAATTGACACCACATTCACTTTTCACTGCACTTCATACTTGACGAAAACATGTAAATGTATTATTGTATAGCAGCTATCCACGCGGACGCATCGCTCACTCAAGTAGGAGAGAGACAGATGTCGAACGCTGCCGAACGCGGAGGCCGATTAATGGAACGCCTCAGAGCGAGGTAACGCCGCATGAGTCATGTTTTTTCGTGAGTGCAGCCGGCTCCATCGAATCATAAGACGTTGTCACGTAAAAAATGTGCTTGTTTAAATACTAGTTGAGGATAATAATGTAAACAATGAGTTACTCTCAGCTGGAAATTAATCGGAATTTAATAATTTGGTTTTTTTCGTTTATACATTCGCATCCCTTCTAAATTACCTAGAAATTTGCCTGTACTCTGTTTTAAAAGTGATAAACTTTCTTGAGGAAAGGTGTGACCTATTTCAAAATATCTTTCGCTACCGCTGATTTTTGCCCATTATTTTTCCTTGTATGGGCAAAATGTTCCTTATAACTTGTTAGAATGTTCCTTCTAGTTTGACCCATATGGCATTTGAACAGGACTCACAATTGATTTTGGAAATCAGAAACTATCGAAAGCGTTGCCTAAAGCTTGTTCTTGCATCTATAAATAGGTTGTATTGAAAATATAGAAAACAAACTATGAAATTTATTAATTACTGAAGAATGATGGGGGAAACTTTCGAATTTTATTGCAGTATTTGAAGGTAATGGGTCTAATTTGGTTAGTTGGGTACGTTCAAATTTCCTTTTTTGTTTAGAAATTAGATTATTGATCAAAGATTTGTGGTAACCATTGTCCAACGCAATTTGCTAAAGTTTCTCAACTTCGTTGTTATAATTTTGCGGGCTCAAAGGGGCGTTCAATAATCTATGAACTAGACTATTAAACGGAGCTATTTTATATCTAAATTGTCTAGCTGAATCCGTCGGGTATACCTATTTGTTTGAGTGGGTTTTCTGTATTTATCGAAATCCAAATGATTACCATTACCATTTTGATAACGGATTCCTGGGTAATCTGTTCATAGGGACCATCATTTGATAAGGTATTTACCGAATTGTGTTTTTTTCTTTCAATGATTCACAGATATTATTGAAGTTATTGGAGGAACTTTCAAATGATTTATATGAATGTTCAAGAATTTTCTTACAATTGTTACGAATAACAGCTTTATCTTGAAAGTTGAGTAACCAAATCGTATTTTCAATATTATTAGTTAAATCCTCCGTAATTTGTATGATAATACCAGCGCTATCACCTTAGGGATTAAAAAAATCAATTAATATTCATTATTAATTTACTGTTCGCTTTTTTTGTAATGTTTGTATTTTTAAGTTATTTCAAAGAAACTTGTTCATGTTAAGTAGTGTAAAAAGTAGATAAATGAATATATGGGTAAATCATGCCTGCGATTGCTGTTCCAATATGTAACAGTTTCGGCTCGAAGAACCACATCAATTAATAATTTGTCGAATATTGTATAAATGTATTTTGTAATAAAATAATCAATCTGTTCATCTAGATTAAGAGAATTAGGCGTTCTTTCCATCACGTTTTCCGCCTCCACACCAGATTTGGCCCGATTACAAGCTGGCCCATTGATCGATCGAATCAACACCAACTTCCGCAAAATAGCCGCTAACGCTTCCGATCCTGAAGCCCATAAATACTTTATCCTTTCCGCCCACGATATTACCGTCGCGTCAGTTTTGACCGCTTTGGATATCTCCAAGCCCGATCTACCAATGTATGCCAGTACACTTATATTCGAATTGAGACAAGGAGCAAAGGGAAATAAATTCGTCAATATTCTGTACAAGCAGGACACCGATCCCGTAACACAACCGGAACCCATTAGGTTGTCACTCAATGGATGTAAATTCAATTGCGATATCTATTCTTTTGCAAGACTTACAGAACCAGTGTCTACCTCGCCGGAACAATGGGAACAAGAATGTCGAAGAGTTTAGATATCTTAAGAGGATTATTTTATCATCAATATAATTTCTTGTGTTACTCTTTTAACGTTTAATAATAAAAACATATTATTCAACCATTAAAGTGATGTTTCATTCCTAATCCTTCAAATTCCAACAATAACTTTTCCCTTTTGATTTTCCTCATATCTTTAAGATCTTCCAAGGAAATTGGCTAAATTTGAAAAACGTAGATCAAACTGTTGTCCTGATTTAAGATAAGAGGAATCCCCACCGTGACTGTTCTCAACTTCCTTGTTATAATTTTGATGAGTCAAAGGCACTTTCAATAATACACGAATTAGATTATTAATCGGAGCTGTTTTATATATAAATGGTATAGCTTAATCCGCCGGGTATATCTATTTATTTGAGTGAGTCTTCTGTATATCTCTAAATCCAAGTGATTACCATTTTTTATAATCTTAATATCAAGGAAAAGAAGTTGATTATCTGTTTCTATTTTGACAGTGAATCTCAGTGAATCAAATTGATTTTCAAGCGTATTCAAAAAGCCATATAAATCAAAATCTTTACTTGTAATCGCGAAAATGTCATGTCCATACCAAACTTTTTGGGAACTGATTCAATTTTGATTTTGAGGAAGTTTCAGGTTCGCTTACAAAATTATTGGCCAAAACACAGTGCCGTGCGGTGCTATGATGCAAAGAGGCAACCACATCAGGCGGCACTTTCAGGGGCGCGGCAAAAGGCAAAATCACTAGACTACATTTAACAAAAATTGAAATGCAGCGATTTTATTCCTGTATGTATATTACTCATCTGCGCTCATTGTTGGTACCATTTGCAAAGGTGAGCGTGATATACCGCGCGCGACAGCGCGGCCGCTTTTAATAAGAGCATAGCAACAGGCGGCATGTATCACAAAAAAAATGCACCTGTTACGTTTTCTACTTATTCTTTGAGATGGCGATATTTGATTTTCATGTTAGTTGGTCTCCAACAGCAGACTCTTCAACAAATGTCAGTACGTGTTGTGGTGCGTTGTTAAATACCTGTTTTAAAAAGCCTGAAAAGGTAAGAGAATTGAATACTAGCTTTTTAAGTGCGTAATTACTATCGATTTTTACATAAAGTTTAAATTCAATTAAAGATACATATTATAAGGTACATACGAGGGTGGATTGATAAGTTTCCGGCCTGACCAAGAGATGGCGCCACTAGGCCTACGTTGTGGTGGCGTTCTATAGTACCATCCTTAGATAGCTTGTAGCTATAGTTTCAGTCCGATCACCATGTTAGTTTAGGTTTGAGAGCACGCTGAACAAGACTCCTCTGTGTTTTTCGTAAAAATGGAAAAGCTGGAAAATCGTGCTGTCATCAAATACTTTTATTTGAAGGGGTTAACGCCGAAGGACATTAAAGAAGAGATGGACTCAACACTGGGGACATCCTCCCCATCATATTCAACCGTTAAGCAGTGGGTTTCCGAGTTTAAAAAGGGTCGTGTGAGCACCTCTGATGAGCCTCGCTCAGGACGCCCCATTGAGGTCACAACTCAAGATGTGATCGAAAAAATCCATCAAATAGTGCTGAAAGACCGCAGGTTAAAAGTGCGTGAGATAGCTGAGACCTGTAAGATGTCATATGAACGTGTACAAAATATTTTGCACCAACATTTGTGTATGGAAAAGCTCTGTGCAAGATGGGTGCCGCGTTTGCTAACAGTCGACCAAAAATTGATTCGAAAGAACATTTCTACCGCCAATTTGGCGTTGTATAAGCGTAATCCAAGCGAGTTTTTGCGTCGATTCGTAACCGTTGACGAAACTTGGGTCCACCACTACACTCCTGAAACCAAAGAACAGTCTGAACAGTGGATTGGGCCAGGGGAACCAACTCCAAAGAAGGCAAAAACAATTTTTTCGGCGAACAAGGTTATGGCTACTGTTTTTTGGGATGCAAGAGGTATTATATACATTGATTACCTTAAAAAGGGTAAAACTATCACTGGTCAATACTACGCAGACTTATTGCAACGTTTGAGCCACGAAGTGAAAATTAAACGACCTCATCTGGCGAAGAAAAAAATCTTGTTTCATCACGATAACGCACCAGCGCACACGTCCATCGTTGCGATGGCTAAAATCAACGATCTGAAGTTTGAATTGATGCCTCACCCTCCCTACTCTCCAGACCTAGCCCCGAGTGACTATTATCTGTTTCCTAACCTCAAAAAATGGCTTGGCGGTAAGAGATTTGCGGACAATGAAGAAGTAATCGAAGCTGTAAATGGGTATTTTGAGGAGCTTGACGAATCAGTCTATAGAGATGGCATTACTAGACTAGAACACCGCTATGAGAAATGTATCAGCCTTGAAGGAGATTATGTTGAGAAATAAAAAAAAAAATTCTTAAAAACGTTGTTTTTCTTGGTCAGGCCGGAAACTTATCCATCCACCCTCGTAGTAGGTAATTGATATTCTTATAACAGCATGGATCAGAAAAAGAAAACACTGTCGGGAAGCCAATATAAAAAGAAACGCTTAAAGAAAGATGAAGAAGGGAGAAAGCTAACCCATGTCATCAAAGAATTCTTGGTCCCTAAGCCTCAGTCAGAATATCTACATCCACATCAACAGTAACCTCTTCGGATGTGGTGGACTGTGGACTTATCAGCGCTGTCTGATTCGCCTCCTAAATAAGTAGTTGAAGAAATTCAAGAAATCAAATCCCCAGAAGATTATCAAGAGCAGCGTAGCAATAGCAGTGAGCTCCCGCAAATAGACAAGATCTCTGACGATCCTGCACTATGAAATATTTTCTGCAAGTCATCCAAAACTCGTTAGATACTGATTGACAGAGGTCCACATCAAGTTAAAGAGCTGGAATTTCCCATCAACACAGGAAGCGCAAATTTTCACCCTCTCATTATTAAGTATTAAGCAATGGAGAAATTGTTGAGAGAAATTGGTTGATTTACTCTGTTACAACTGATGCCGTTTTTTGCTTTTGCTGCATATTGTTTGATAATTCGTCTTCCCACGATTGGTCTGAAAAAGGTTATTCTGACTGGGGAAATCTTGTACGTGCGCTCACAAGTACGAAAAATCTGAAAATCACAGAAACTCTTTCAGACAATGGAAATAATTTGACACTCGTTTAAAAAAGAACCAAACCATTGATGCCAAATATCAAAAAAATTTGGATTTGGAAATTCAGCCCTGGAGGAGTTCTAAAAAAAATTATTGCAATAATTAGACTATTGGCTTCACAATGCTTAGCCTTTCGAAGAACAAGTGAACATTTGTTTCAACTTAATAACGGAAAGTCAAAGCTTACAAATCTGGCATTAATTTCTATCGAATCTACATTAGCTACTCTTGACTATACATCCCTTATTCAGGAATTTGCAAAATGTAAAGTTCAAAGGGTGAAATTATGTATGTTTATGTTCAAGTTTATACGAGTTTACATTTATTTATAGAATAATATAAAGATTCTTGACCCAGTATGAATTATATAAACAAATTCTCGGAAAATAGGTCACAATAACACTCTGTTTTAAATTTTCGTCTTTACGTACGTTTCGGTCTCACGACCTTCATCAGAAGACTTATATTATGTAAAAAGGGGTTGATTAAACTAATTAGCACAAGCGTCCATATCGCACAATTTTCAATCAAAAAGCCCACGCCGTCGAAACGAACAGAACCACGAATAATCGAAAATTGTATCGTTAATATTAAAGTATAATTTTTTTGTAACAAGAATCCACTGTTCAGTAAAATTCTCATAATATACAAACGCATATTGCTATGGTCTCAAAGCAACTGAAGTTCGAAGCTATTTGTTGATATTTACTCGAACCAGATGTAGATTTATGACGTACTTGATAAGGTTTTAGACCTGCTGCTGACTCAATCCCTGAATATCATTCCTATGGTTCACAGAATTGGAATCCCGTTTTATGTGAATCATCTCCAGGATAGATCTTTTATAATAATTGGTTTCTTAAGTTAAAATATTAACATTTTTGTAATCAAATTGATGGTTATAATCAAAGCAGTATTTAGCAAGGGCGGTGGAATTTTCTAAGTTATTATTTCTTGTGCTATACTTATGGCCGTACATTCTTTTTTGTAAATATTGTTTAGAGATTCCAGTATAAGTTCCATCACAATCTAACAATTCAATTTATATACTGTGTGGGTTTGTTTATCTTTAGGTATTACAGGTTTTGGATTTGAGAAATATTTCCCAACACAGTTAGTAGGCTTATGCGCAACATTTATATTGTACTTTTCCCTTTTTACATAATAAGTCTTCTGATGAAGGTCGTGAGACCGAAACGTACGTAAAGACGAAAATTTAAAACAGTGTGTTATTGTGACCTATTTTCCGAGAATTTTTATATATTTATTTATAGAAAATTGTTACGTTTGAAAATATATTATTTTCACATTCTTCCGTTTTTTTCAATCACAAATATGGGGCGGCATTTCGAAGACTTGCATCATACTGACAAAATATACCGCACGGCACTGCCAAAACAGGAAAGAGTGGATCGCCCATTGCAAATTAGCATTTTTGTATAGTAATTTTTGTTAAGAGTGAAATAATTTTTAGGGGGAAAACCCCTAACCTGGTAACACCGACGGGCACTGCTTGCTAGACTATATTATTGCCCCTTCTGGGCTATAGTCAACTCCACCTCTTCGTGTTACCTGTTCTACCAGGAGCACAGGTGGTGCACAGTTCACCGAATCTTTTGCAATGACAACTGTGAGTTGTCGAAACCCGCGCAAAGGACGTTGCTTGCTGTTATTCGGACCATGTAGTGCTCTCTCGAGGCTGGAGAAAGCACTCAAATGGGGAAATTTGCAATAATCTTGGGGTGCCACAGGGAAGTTTCTTAGGTCCTCTCCTCTTCATATTATATCTAAATGATACTGATCTTTTTGTAAACTGTGAATTCATAAATATATTTGCTGATGACACATTATTAGCATGTAGTGATGTATGCTTGAACACTGCTATACAAAAGATGAATAATGTTCTAATAAGTGTAAGTAGATATTTAAAAATCAACAAGCTTTTTTTTTGTTGCAGAGGTGAAGAAAACCCTTTATGGGGAGGTTATGAGCCTTTGAATCTCAAGGTCTACTGTGAGAGTCACCATTCCAGGCATACTCACTAAAAACTTCACCACCTTTGTAGGCTTGTCTGGCTATTGCCTATTCAGTGCTAACAGGTCTGTCGTTCTTTTGTTACACGGGGCTTTGATGTATTTCTTCCCATGTTCGTTTCCTGGGATTGTTTCCCAGTATTCTTTGTGGTTTTCCATGGCCCAGTCTTCTAAAAACCTTCGTGCTGTACGTTTTGGTATCCCCGTGATCTGTTCTGGATCTGGGGCGTTCTCCGATCCTCTTCTTGCAACTTCGTAGGCTTTTTCATTGCCTGTCGTTCCCTGATGTCCCGGCACCCAGATCAGCTTAACGAGGTTTCGATCTGCCAGTATTTCAAGTTCGACGCTCCATACCAGACGGGATGTCACTTCCTGAGTTCTTGTTGCTGGTGGTGTAAAAGAGGGTTCGTATACAACTCGATATCGTCTGCATATTGCGAACATGTAGAGGAAACTAGTTCTGGAATATCGGAAGTATAAATTAAAAATAATAATGGGCCAATCACAGGTCCCTGAGTTACGCCGCTAACTACATCTACATATTGTGAAAAACTTGAACCAATTTTTACTCTGAATTTACAACCAGAAAGAAAAGCTGATATCCACCCCAATAACTAACTCCGGAAACCATAGCGTTCCAATTTAGCTAGGATGCGCAATTTTTGTTTTTATTTTTCCATCTGAATGAGCTAATGTTCATATCTATCAAATTAATGTTTTTGTTCACTTCTATTTCACAAGTAAATTGAAATTTACAGTGGAAATTGTACTTAATTTTATCATTGGGAACACACATTAGGCAATCATCTATATACCGTTTAAAGAATACGGGTTGAAAATCTAATGCATTTATTAGATTCCTCTAGGCCACGGTTCTACATACAGATCTGGGAACTCGAGGCTCCTATGAGAAGTGAGTCCGCTAAGCGTCATCTGTTGCATAGGTGGCGCGTCAGTCGAAGAATGATCTCTGACACGTATGACTTGTGAGCACAAGGAATACCGGCGTTTTTAGAAAAAAATTACGAAACCGTGCATTGTGCCGAAATGCAAAACGGGGTACAAAAGGGTAGAGCTAGAAACTTCTGTTTTTAAAGTGCGGAAAGATGCGAAAATGCGAAAAAAGTGGATGCTTGCGATTCCGGATAGAAATCGTGTTAACGAGGGTCTTTTGTGTGTGCGAGCATGTTTAACGAAAAAGGGGAAGTTATTTTTGAGGTGAGTAATACATTTTGACAAGAGTAACAGTTCTATTCCTCTCTCAAATCAGAATAGGAAATATTGCGTTACGAGAAAAATTATTTTACTTAATAATGTGATTGTTACTTCGATTCGATCCAAGCGCTAGCTGGTGGCTGAGCGAGGGACTACGAGTTTGGCGACATGTAAGAGACTCATGTCAAACATACGAGTTCCCAGCCCAGAATTATATGTACGACCATGCTCTAGGCAAACTCTCGTCCAAACGGAAGTCAACATAAAGGAAACATATACTTTGTGACTTTTTTTAGAATAAAACTTCTCAGATATACTTTGTGATTTACTTTAAAGGATGTAAGTAGAACTACGTTAGAAAATTTACATCTATATTTCACCATATTACTTCAACAACCTCATATATCATACTTATGCAACTTCTAATACATCAACATTGAAGGTAAACATCAACCATAGATTTTAGCATATGCTTATTCACAACAGTTTTCATCATATTTGTGCCATTAGTAAGTGAAATGTTTTATCTTTTTGCATGATAATTAAATTTAGTTGCATTCGTTTTTTCTAGATTGAACTTTAGGCCATTAGTATATAGCGTTTGGAACAATTTCACTGCAATATCATTTGCATACTGGCTTATCGAGTCATTTACTAAATCAGGCACTTCATTTGTTTAGATCATAAAAGAGGTTCTATGATCATTTTGAAACATGTTCACATATTGAAGAATAAATTTCCATAGATAGGTACCTACGTGTACATAGAGTGATAGAGTCACTGTACCTATGTGGTATGAAACAAAATAAAGTGTATTGCACTTAATTCCTCTGTCAAAATGATTATTTTGACAAACATAAAATTCGTAAATCGTCTGTTATGAGATACATGAATGTATATTTAATTCTGTTAGTAGTGTTATTATGTAACTGTGAAAAAAATGAATTAATATCAGTCGTTGCGGTGAGTATATTTCAATATCGCTATGTAATCTAGTCAATTAGGAGAAAATGGAGTTCAACGTAGAATTTTTGAGATAAAGGTGCTTTTTGAAAAATTGTTTTTGCATCATGTTGGGTTAAATTCTTCAGTGGCGATCCGAAAATTTCCAAAACATGACAATTGCGAGAAATGGCCAATAATTTAAAGAAAATTTAAGTTAAGTTTTGCATTCTGACTGGGTACCTTTTGATCTGGGTACCACACCCAACCGTACGCAAAAATATTTGATAAAAGGCACCGGTACCTCAAAAATTCAAGGTTTGGACTAATTGACTGAAGCAGTGGTGTATTTAATTGTATAAAATACAACTAAGTGAAGGTATTTGTAGATTTTCCGGCATGGTGCTCGCGGTCCTATCCAGTCTTATCCCACATCTCCTTATAACGCTCCCTCTTACTGGCCAGATGGATACGATGGGCAGCTTACAAACGTAAGTAAAGTTTACTCTCCCATAGAATGAAACCGTTTATGTTTTTTGATGTATCAATTGAATTTTCGAACACTGCAAATTGTTAATCCCGTTAATTATAAATCGAAGCCGCAACAAATGATAAATTAGCATTCGTAAATCCATCACATCGATTATCTGCAGTCTGTAGAAACTTATAGAGCGACTGTAAACCCAACTCTTTGAGCGTTCCTTCAAGATGATGTTCAAGAGGATTTTGAGGGGCGTCTTTCATGTAAAAATTTCCAATTAGGGCGTCCCTGCGGGGTTATTCCCATATACATTGAGGTCTTTCCCTATGCCTATAAAAACCTTCAAGAAAATTTCGAATGCCTTTCTCCCCCTCCCAACATTCCACCGCTAGCTCACACGATGTTCTTCGAACATATATCTTAGTCCAGGCTGTGAACCGGGATTTTAGCTATAATTAAAAAAAAAACATGTAGGTTCGAATCAAAAAATTTTTTTTGCATTAGCTTCAAGAGGTTTTCAGGATCATTCATACACTTTAAAACCTCTTGGGAACCCCAACCCCACCCATTGGGGGCGAAAATAGTCCGAAATCTCCCTCAAATTTGCAACATGCCAAGTCTTGAATTGTATTTTCTACAAAAAAAGGTATTTTGGCATTTCGAGTACACCTAGTAGGCTTTTTGGGTCGCTGAACACGAATCCGTAGCCAGATTTACTTGCAATACATCGTAGGGGTGGTCAAATCGACAAAATTGGCCAATTTCGCACCCCTTATATGTTATTATGCAATTTACTTGTTTTTATCAATTCGAGTGCACCAAGGGGTTTTTTTGGGTCGCTGAACACGAATCCGAAGCCAGATTTACTTAAAATTCATCGTTGAGGTGGTAAAATTGACAAAATTGGCAAATTTCGCACCCTTAATATGTTGTTTTGCAATTTACGTGTTTTAGGCATTTAGATTGCACCAAGGAGGTTTTTTGGGTCGCTGAATACGATTCCGAGGCCAGATTTACACAAAATTCATCGTTGGGGTGGTGAAATAGACGAAATTGGTCAATTTTGCACCCCTTATATGTTGTTTTGCAATTTACGTGTTTTAGGCATTTAGATTGCACCAAGGAGGTTTTTTGGGTCGCTGAATACGATTCCGAGGCCAGATTTACACAAAATTCATCGTTGGGGTGGTGAAATAGACGAAATTGGTCAATTTTGCACCCCTAATATGTTATTTTGCAATTTACGCGTTTTAGGCATTTAGATTGCACCAAGGGGTTTTTTTGGGTCGTTGAATACGATTCCGAAGCCAGATTTACCTAAAATTCATCGTTGGGGTGGTGAAATAGACGAAATTGGTCAATTTTGCACCCCTAATATGTTATTTTGCAATTTACGTGTTTTAGGCATTTAGATTGCACCAAGGGGGTTTTTTGGGTCGTTGAATACGATTCCGAAGCCAGAGTTACACAAAATTCATCGTTGGGGTGGTGAAATAGACGAAATTGGTCAATTTTGCACCCCTAATATGTTATTTTGCAATTTACGCGTTTTAGGCATTTAGATTGCACCAAGGGGGTTTTTTGGGTCGTTGAATACGATTCCGAAGCCAGATTTACCTAAAATTCATCGTTGGGGTGGTGAAATAGACGAAATTGGTCAATTTTGCACCCCTAATATGTTATTTTGCAATTTACGTGTTTTAGGCATTTAGATTGCACCAAGGAGGTTTTTTGGGTCGTTGAATACGATTCCGAAGCCAGATTTACCTAAAATTCATCGTTGGGGTGGTGAAATAGACAAAATTGTTCACCAACACCAAAATATTGGTATCTTGAAATAGAATAAAACTTGGTGCACTCGAATTGACAAAAACACGTAAATTGCAGAATAACATATAAGGGGTGCAGAATTGGCCAATTTTGTCGATTTCACCACCCCAACGATTAATTTTAAGTAAATCTGGCTTCGGATTCGTGTTCAGCGACCCAAAAAACCTCCTTGGTGCACTCGATTTGACAAAAACACGTAAATTGCAGAATAACATATAAGGGGTGCGAAATTGGCCAATTTTGTCAATTTGACCACCCCTACGATGGATTGCAAGTAAATCTGGCTACGGATTCGTGTTTAGCGACCTAAAAAACTTCTTAGGTGCACTCGAAATGCCAAAATACCTTTTCTTGTAGAAAATACAATTCAAGACTTGGCATGTTGCAAATGTCGCCCCCAATGGGTGGGGTTGGGGTTCCCAAGAGGTTAAGGTGTATGAATGATCCTGAGAACCTCCTGAAGCTAATGCAACAAAATTTTTCGATTCGAACCTACATGTTTTTTTTTTATTTTCCGGTTCACAGCATGAACTATCTATGATTTCGGCGTTTACGTAATGTAAATTCATAATACTTCGGAACAGGGCCGGATTAACACTATGAGGGGCCCTAAGCACAACAGATTTTGGGGACCCCTCCCGCCCTTTTGTTTTAATTACTCTTTATTCATAGAATAAAATAATTTGTAGAGTAATATAATGCTCTAAATCGTGGAGAAGGTTATTGCCAGGAAAATAAGTACATAAATGAATATTTACACTATTAGTACGTCTTCTTAATTTGACATAATATACAATGCGTAACTACATTAATCACTTTTAGAATTGCACTTTTGGAAACTTATCCGCTGAATGATTCGCTTATATCTAACTGACTTAGAACAATCCTTTCCTGCACTTTCTAGCCGCAAAATCTTTTATCAGGTCATCAAAGCTGATTCGACGCAATACATCACCTTCCATGAACAGTAGTGCAAGCGAGTCTAACCTATCCTGTCGCATATTTGTCCTCAAAGGGTTTTTAATGCGTTTTAACTTGCCATTGCACTGCACTTCCAAGATGAAGAGTATAAGCGCCAATTATTCGCCTTTAATACAAAATCAACTAATTCTTGACTACTTTTAGATATTACCAGTCGTTAGGCATACGCAAACTTTTATATTCCAGTAATTTCTTTACTTCGTTATTTTTTCCCAGAAAAATTGTCATTATTAGTTTTTTAATTTTTAATTTTTACAATTTCCGCAGGGCCCCCAAAATGTCGGGGCCCTGAGCTATGGCTTAGTCAAGTTTATGCTATAATCCAGACTGCTTCGGAAATTGGAGAATAAAACTCAAATTTAACACAAAACTTTTAATATTTAATTTAAAAATGCTGACAAATTGTTTCACCACACTGTGGCATTTTCAAAGCAAGGAGTTATCAACTAAAGCTAAATCTAAAAGTATGTCCTTAAATATCAGGGATCAGAATGTGGTACAAATTGAGGGATGGGGGTGAATAATGGTGGGAGTGTGTTTACAAAATTGTTAACAAGCGGTGAATTATATGTATCGATTTGATCATTTAATATTACATTATTATTGTTTTTTGAGTGTTTCAATATTTCTATGGATTCTAATATATTAAGTTTATGTTCTTTTTCCTGAATATGTAGAATATCGGGATTAAGGGTGAAATTGTGGTTATGTTCTACCAGGTGATTCGCGTAATTAGAGTCGTCTTTTTTGTGCCTGTAACTTCTCAAATGTTCGTTGAACCTTACGCTGAAACTGCGTCCAGTTTGTCCTATGTACAAAGCATTACAGTCATCACATCTCAGTCTGTAAACTCTAGATTTCTTTAATTTATCTTTTTTAGATTTCGAGTTATCAATATACGAGCATAGGTTATTTGTTATTTTAAAGGCGACGTTATTATTCTGTTTTTAATAAATAATAAATAAAAACGTCGCCTTTAAAACAACAAATAACCTATGCTCGTATATTGATAACTCGAAATCTAAAAAAGATAAATTAAAGAAATCTAGAGTTTACAGACTGAGATGTGATGACTGTAACGCTTTGTACATAGGACAAACTGGACGCAGTTTCAGCGTAAGGTTCAACGAACATTTGAGAAGTTACAGGCTCAAAAAAAGGACTCTAATTACGCAAATCACCGTTTAGAACATAACCACAATTTCACTCTTAATCCCGATATTCTACATATTCAGAAAAAAGGACATAAACTTAATATATTAGAATCCGTAGAAATATTGAAACACTCAAAAAACAATAATAATGTGATATTAAATGATCAAATCGATACATATAATTCACCACTTGTTAACAATTTTGTAAACACACTCCCACCATTATCCACCCCCATCCCTCAATTTGTACCACATTCTGATCCCTGATATTTAAGGACATACTTTTAGATTTAGCTTTAGTTGATAACTCCTTTCTTCGAACATTATAGGTTTCCTTCTCGTGTAGTCAAAGTAAAAAAAAATCATCCTCCTGTTTTTCTAAGTCGTAACATACCAAGATATAGCTTCGTTACAATCTTTCACAACTTACAACTTCGGAAATGCTGACTTTTTTAATGTTAATATTAAACCAGCCGCAATTGAATGGACTAAGGTACTGAGCAATAATAAATGAGATCTAGGTGCACAACAGTGCCACTTATTCCTTACGATAAACTCATTGCGGTTGCACCGTTGAAGTGAGCTCAAGTTGATGCATCGTGTATTTCAAAATTTGAGAATACCCTCTCTAGTATAAGGCCTGAACGCTCGATTGTGACGTTACAAGCCAGAGGCTATGTTACAGCAATACCGACAGGAAAACAAAAGTTTCATTCATTCTTTAGGACATATATAAGGACTTCCTGATTAAGAGGGGTAGCGAGACGTTGCACTCCATTTACTTCTGTTAATGTAACCATTTGACTTTTGACACATTGTTGTAATTTCAATGGCAGCCAGGAGTACAACATTTATTCGACAATTAACTAACAAACGTCAGTAAACTGTATGTACGACACAAAACGCGAGAAGAAGCAACATAAAGATTCACTTAGCTCCATATTGCAACGCACATTATTCAGTCGTAACACTGTTATACACGCTTATTTACAGGTAAAAATACGTTCCAATCACCTTAAGAACAGGTGCTACATATAATTTTCCACAAGACAGTTAATTAATACTCTGTTCAATGCTAATATTCTTCACCTGAAACAATCAATACCGGCTACACGCCATCAAGACTGAACGATACTGTCGCAAGTTATGTAAATCTTTAGTTGATGACGTGACTCTGACTTTTGTACTCAGCATATATGCCTTGAACTGCAGAGGGTATTGGTACGTACAACGTACATTTTTAAGAATTCTCCATAGAACATTTCTTCACGTACTATACGAGGGCAAGGTGAAAAGTCCCTGAGAAATAAAACAGATGGCGCCACAATCGAAAATCCCATGTGACATTTGAGACTTTAATTAGAACGCATTAAAATTTTTATTTCTGACCGAGATATTATAAGCATAGTTACGCTATCAATAAAGAGTGTCATAACTCCCTTGGGACATTATAGATTCTATAATTCCCTCTACCTTTCACAAGTATATATATTCAAAAGTTCCTGACCTCTGCATCCTCCAAAATAACCCATAATCAAAACAACCTATAACAAAAAAAGGAAATAAATACACACAAAAAGTAAAATGAAAAAAAAATTACCTTATGCAATAAATGAATTTCATTAGGAGCCGTCTTTACAAATCTGATGACATGTTTAGCAGATAAAACAGCGGGCTTTGTCGGCTTATAACTCTTACTCTTCCGTTTCAAAAAAGCCTCTAGTTCATTGAATTTGGTGATATCTCGTTTCTCATGTATAGTCACCATCGATTTTAGCATTGACCATTTAGGCCATAAAGAATTCGGACTATACGTTTCTGACTGCAACGAATAAACACAATTACTACCAAATCTAACGAAAAACATAGAAAATTCCTTACCAGTTCTTGAAAATATGCCAGAAATACAGTTTCAGTGGCATCTTTTGGCATAACATTTTTCCGTGTCAGCCACTCCAGATATATTTTATATTCTTTTTTGTATACGGCTTCACTTTTCGATGGAAATAATGATTCTCTTGCTTTTTCAGCATTTTTCAAAATATCCTTCATTATATTTGGGGTAGAAAACACGTTTTTCTACAAACGCTTAACAAAGTAGCCTTTGACGCTTTCAGATTTCAACGCAAAGTTGACGTTTTCCGTGAAATGTCATTTTGTGACAGCATTTGCGCTCTAAAGCGGAAATATTTCGAAAACGCTCGCTTCTCCAACGTATTTCTGCATGATGATTGATGATAGTGACAGTGAATTATCAAACACTCCTCCTGATGTAGCAGAAAGTGCAAAAATTGTTACTTTGAATCTCCTACCAGAGAAATCAAGGAAGAAATATGAATTACAATACGGTAAATTCATGACGTGGTGCCAGTCGAAGAAGGTGAATAAGTATTCAGAAAACGTATTACTGGCTTATTTTGGAGAAAAATCATTGATTTGTAAGTCATCAACTCTTTGGTCTACGTATTCGATGATACGGACATGCTTGAATGTTAAAAATAACATCGAAATCAATAAGTATCCTAAACTTATCGCATTTCTGAAGAAACAGTCTGTTGGATATAAAGCGAAAAAATCCAAAACATTCACCACTGAAGATATTCACAAATTTTTACAAGAAGCGCCCGATGAAGAATATCTACTAAAAAAGGTAAATTTTAATATTTCATGCTCTTAGTAGTTTGAGAAGCGGTTAGTATTTTTTTGAATTTAGTGCAATTTGGTTAGCATAGACATTTGGAATAGCTATTAATTGCAGTTTTTTTTATAGGTTATTCTAATTATGGGTATTGCTGGTGCCTGCAGGCGCGATGAGTTGGTCAAAATGGAGATTGGTGACATAGAAGATAAGGATTCTATTTTAATAGTCCGAATTCCCGATTCAAAAACGAGAATAAGCCGTGTTTTTACGATTGTTGGTCATAATGAAGAGAATTCAGTTGATTATCTTTCAATTTGTAAAAAATATATTGCACTCAGAAAACATTGTCTGAATAACAATACTGTCCAACGTCTATTTTTACGTTATGAAAAAGGTAGATGTATGAAACAAGTTGTGGGTATGAATACAATCGGCAAGACTCCCAGTGACATTGCTGAATATTTGAAATTGCCCGAGCATAATTTATATACTGGACACTGTCTCCGACGAACCTCTGCTACTTTATTGGTGAATGGTGGAGGTGACCTAATACAACTGAAAAAACATGGTGGATGGAAAAGTAACAATGTAGCAGAAGGCTACATAGATGATTCAATCAACAATAAGATTGAAACTACCAAGAGAATATTCTCAAGACCATCTACATCTCGTTCTGTAGATTTCCAATATTCGGGGGAATTAATGTTAGATAAATCTACTGATCGTCCTTCAGGTTCAGGAATAATAATTAAAGAGTGTCACAATTGTACATTCAATTTTAGTAAAGTCAATGATAAATTAAATCAACATTAATCAGGAATTTATAAACTGTACTTGATGTACTTTTGTTGAATAAAGCATCTGGTGTTTTTTCTTTTTTTTTTCTGAAAACTGCGTTTGTAGAAAAAATCTTGTGTGTATTTCGAGCACAAAGTGTCTTTGTCGAGCGACAATATATCACTTTGCGCTCTTAATACACAAATAGCTATTTTAACGCAAACACAGCTTGATAATAAAGCTTTGTTTGTAAACAAGTAACATAGCAACAACCTAGCAACAACAAAACTCCTATAATCAACGGTACCTGATTCAAATATAGCGGGAAGGTAATGAAAAAATGAACAAAATTTTATTGAAATCGGTCAGAAATAAAATTATCTATGTACCACGGGAGTTAATGAGCCTTAATAACCTCAGGCAATTGCTGTCCCTCGGGCTAGAGGCCCTCGGGACGCAAACTTTGCCATCGGTAATTAAGGCCCTTATAATTCCCTTGATACATAAATAACTATTGTAAACTTGAAAAAAAGTGAATTTCGCGTCTTGATTCTTACGTGGAATAGCTATTTGTGTATTAAGAGCGCAAAGTGATATATTGTCGCTCGACAAAGAGAGTTACCGCGCGACGCAAAGCGGAGCGCGGTAATCTTTGAAGAGCGACAATGACACTTTGTGCTCGAAATACACACAAGATTTTTTCTACAAACGCAGTTTTCAGAAAAAAAAAGAAAAAACACCAGATGCTTTATTCAACAAAAGTACATCAAGTACAGTTTATAAATTCCTGATTAATGTTGATTTAATTCATCATTGACTATACTAAAATTGAATGTACAATTGTGACACTCTTTAATTATTATTCCTGAACCTGATGGACGATCAGTAGATTTATCTAACATTAATTCCCCCGAATATTGGAAATCTACAGAACTAGATGTAGATGGTCTTGAGAATATTCTCTTGGTAGTTTCAATCTTATTGTTGATTGAATCATCTATGTAGCCTTCTGCTACATTGTTACTTTTCCATCCACCATGTTTTTTCAGTTGTATTAGGTCACCTCCACCATTCACCAATAAGGTAGCAGAGGTTCGTCGGAGACAGTGTCCAGTATATAAATTATGCTCGGGCAATTTCAAATATTCAGCAATGTCACTGGGAGTCTTGCCGATTGTATTCATACCCACAACTTGTTTCATACATCTACCTTTTTCATAACGTAAAAATAGACGTTGGACAGTATTGTTATTCAGACAATGTTTTCTGAGTGCAATATATTTTTTACAAATTGAAAGATAATCAACTGAATTCTCTTCATTATGACCAACAATCGTAAAAACACGGCTTATTCTCGTTTTTGAATCGGGAATTCGGACTATTAAAATAGAATCCTTATCTTCTATGTCACCAATCTCCATTTTGACCAACTCATCGCACCTGCAGGCACCAGCAATACCCATAATTAGAATAACCTATAAAAAAAACTGCAATTAATAGCTATTCCAAATGTCTATGCTAACCAAATTGCACTAAATTCAAAAAAATACTAACCGCTTCTCAAACTACTAAGAGCATGAAATATTAAAATTTACCTTTTTTAGTAGATATTCTTCATCGGGCGCTTCTTGTAAAAATTTGTGAATATCTTCAGTGGTGAATGTTTTGGATTTTTTCGCTTTATATCCAACAGACTGTTTCTTCAGAAATGCGATAAGTTTAGGATACTTATTGATTTCGATGTTATTTTTAACATTCAAGCATGTCCGTATCATCGAATACGTAGACCAAAGAGTTGATGACTTACAAATCAATGATTTTTCTCCAAAATAAGCCAGTAATACGTTTTCTGAATACTTATTCACCTTCTTCGACTGGCACCACGTCATGAATTTACCGTATTGTAATTCATATTTCTTCCTTGATTTCTCTGGTAGGAGATTCAAAGTAACAATTTTTGCACTTTCTGCTACATCAGGAGGAGTGTTTGATAATTCACTGTCACTATCATCAATCATCATGCAGAAATACGTTGGAGAAGCGAGCGTTTTCGAAATATTTCCGCTTTAGAGCGCAAATGCTGTCACAAAATGACATTTCACGGAAAACGTCAACTTTGCGTTGAAATCTGAAAGCGTCAAAGGCTACTTTGTTAAGCGTTTGTAGAAAAAAAACATTACCATCGCTTGTTAAATTTTATAGGGACTCTTCACCTTCGATTGGAACGATTCACAAGTGGTTTACTGATTTTCGTTGTGGTGGTATGACCACAAAGGACACCGAACGTTCTGCTTGTCCAATTGAGGTTGCAACGCCAAAAATCGTCAAGAAAATCCATGGTATGATATTGGACGATCGGCGAGTTAAAGGGCACGAGATTGCCGAGGCTATGGGTATCTCAACCGAACGGTTATGGAACATTTTGCATAAATTTTTGGATATGAGAAAACTATCTATCAGATGAGTGCCGCATTTGCTCTCTGTTGACAACAAGCGCGACTGTGTGACAACTTCAAAGGAGTGTTTCACGATGTTCAAGCACGATAAGATGGACTTTTTGCGCCGTTTCGAAACCGTGGACGAAACATGGATCCATTCATAGACCTATTATTCTAAGGAGACGAAACATCTCATTCATAAAACTCCATTTGAATTGTCGCAATGATTACATGAAGTATGACAAAGAAAACCAACGGACCTCTTAGTCGTCGAGTCATAATTACTCCTTATTGGCAACGCTGTAACTATGATAGAAAACTTGGTACCACTTGTGAGGCAACACTGCTACGAGAAATACGGAAGCTGTCAAATTGCGTAGTACAGAACAAAGTCCCCATTCATAAAAGGTGCGCGGCGTTGAACAAATGATGCAATGGAATGGAATAGCGGTCTGAAGCGAAAGCAGCCTCATTTGGCAAAGAAAAAAATGGCCATTTCACCAGGACAACGCAACGGCGCACAGGTTCGCAGTGGCAATGGCAAAATTGCATGAATTGCGCTACGAATTGGTTCGTCATTCACCATATTCTCCAGATTTGCCCCCTGCTATTTTTATCTATCACCCAACTTGAAGAAATGGTTCGGCGGATTTCGCTCCAACGATGAGGTCCTCGCTGAAACAAACGCCTATTTTGAAGGATGGCCCAAATCGTATTATTTGGAAGGGATCGAAAAATTAGAACAACGTTGGATGAAGTGTATCAGGCTACAAGGAGATTATGTTGAGTAATAAAATAGTCGAGGAAATAAAGCAGAAAAGATCGAAAAAATTCGGATGAACCGATTTTGATTATTTTCAAAAATAATGTGCATTTTAGCATTTTTACAGAGGAAAATGCATCTTTTTGAATGCATTATTTCTAAGAGATAATATTAAAAATGTTTAAATATAGCTAAAATAGGCTACATTTTTTTCTCGAGGGGTTTGGGTTGTTGATAACGATTCCGGTGTCAGATTTGAATTACGACGTACCTGGGTCTCAGGACATCCTGCAACTATCATCGTCTCCAGGGAATTCGCAGGAATAGCTTCTGCAACGGAATGAAACCTGTTAGGGAGGTTCTCTTGAGCATACGGGTCATGACCATGACACTCAACAGTCTCGTGGTAGTCAGGATACCCTGATGACCTAGGTCATCTCCATGGATTGTTTTTTAACATGATCTGAAATGCAATCAAATTTGTGTCTCGGGGGCTCAGAGCATCCTGGTACTATCATCATCTCTAGGGAATTCGTGAAATTATCTTTTGGAATGGGATGAAACTGGTGAGGAAGGTCCTTTTGAGGTTGCCAGTTGTGACCATGAACCTAAATAGTCACCTGGTGGTCAAGATACCCTGATGACCTAGGTCATTTCCATGGATTGTTTTTTAATATGTTCAGAAATCCAACCAAATTCGTCTCCTGGGGGAGTTTTTTGGGGCCGCTGAACACGATTCCGGTGGAAATTAATTCAAAATTCCTTTCCCATTTCCGACTTCCTTTAATCAACCAATATAAATAAAAAGGTTCGAGTTTTACGATACGGATATTATTTTTCTTCTTTAAAACTTATCTTTTTTTGCACTACTAACTAGTGATAAAAACATTGATATTAAAATTTTCAACATTTTTGCCAATAAAATAGAAAATCTTTCACTATTAGTGTTTTTCGGATTAGAAAAATGCAATCAAGTTTCATTGTAGTGCAAACTGTATTTTTTGAATTCTTTGATGTCGATATCACAGATCTGTTCACCAGATGCTTCGGTGATTGGTCCGAACTACAGAAAAGTTATCAGCGATCCGAAAAACCCCGGAGAGACGAATTTGGTTTTAGTTCAGAGCATATTAAAAAAACCATCAGAAGAAGATCTAGATAATCAGGATATCCTGACCATCAGTTGTCTATTGAGTGTCATGGTCATGACCCATATGCTCAAGAGAACTTCCCTAGCAGGTTTCATTCCTTTGCAAAAGGTATTTCCGCGAATTCCCTGGAGACGACGATAGTACCAGGATGTCCTGAGCCCCAGGAATCGTGTTCAGCGGCCCCAAAACCCCCCGAGATACGAATTTGATTGCATTTCAGAACATAAAAAACAATCCATGGAGATGACCTAGATCATCAGGGTATCCTGACCACCAAGTTACTATTGAGTGTCATGGTCATGACCGGCAACCTCAAGAGAACCTCCACAATAAGTTTAACTCCGTTGCAAATTTTCACGAATTCCCTGAAGACCAGGATGCCCTGAGTCCCAGGTACGTCGTAGTTCAAATCTGGCAACGGAATGGTGATCAGTGACCCCAAAAACCCCCAGTAAGAAATTTTGGCTATATTTGTTGGACATTTTTTCTTACTTTAATTATTTTTTTTATTATAGTTCCTGAAAATGCATTCAAAAAGATACATTCTCCTCTGTAGAAATGCTAAAATACATATTATAAATAAAAAATGGTAACATTTTTTCTGAATGACTTCCTGAACCGATTAAAAAAATTATCAAAATCGGTTCATCAGATTCTTTTTTTACTTTGGCTTTTTTTCTGCTTTATTTCCTCGACTAAAATGATTTTTGACCAAATAAATAGTTTCTAAAATAGCCGAAACTTGTTTTACGTGTATAAAATATTTCTGAGGATAGTATGCTGGAACTAGAGAGCAAATTCTGGTGTAGACATAAGTATATGCCGTCAAACGGCTTCAAAATGGCGGACAAGAGTACTATGGTGCTCTAGTTTAACATTCTTATTTGGTGCAACAAATTCATAGATTAGACACTTACATAGATGGACGGAAATCTGGGCGATGGATCAGTTCATTAAACGTTAATACGCCTTGGAGTATTGTCTAGTTCATGACTTCAATTCGATCTCTAGGGGTTTGCGAATTTCTGTCAATTTTCCTGATAAAAGTATAAATCTACATCGACACGAAACGATTTTGAAACTGTAACTTTGTTCCAGAGAGCAAAGTTGGAACATTATGAACTAGGAAAATGGTTACGATACAGATATAGAAATTTCCTTCCAGAACGTTACTCTCGCAAAGACATTTACGTCAGATCTGCCGACAAAAACTCATGTCTGATGTCGATGGTGGCAACCCTTGCCGGACTGTACGTTCCTAAGGGTAGCCAAATGTGGAATCCCAGCCTACTCTGGCAACCTATACCAGTTCACATGTCACCGATATTCCAAGATGCGGTGGTTGCGATGCAGGAACCTTGTCCGAAATACGAACGTCTCCACAGCGCCATACAAAACACGACTTATTACAAAGATATCTCCCGGAAAAATAAGAGAATATACAAATACCTAGCAGAACGTAGCGGTATGCCCATAAACAATTTAGATGACCTACGAAATCTCTACGAGATTGTAGACGGCGAGGAAGCTAAACAATTGAAGTTCCCAGGATGGATCCGTGCGATATACCCCGAACCTATGAGGTCTTACAGCGCCCTGTCTTTGCAGCTTTACACGCATACTCGAGAGATGGCGCGACTCAAGGTCGGGTTACTCCTCAATGCGTTGTTGGATAATTTCAGTAAAGCGGTCAGAGAACTCGAGTTTTACAAGTTCCTCGGATTTTGTACGCCAAACATGGGGATCGTCAGTGTGCTAAATAGCTTAGGACTTTTCGAAAAACATTATCCGCCATTTTCGAGCACTATTATTTTTGAATTGAGCAAAAGGGAAGAGGGTACTTTTTACGTGAACATACTGTATAAAAATTCTACTGAACTTCTTGAACTTGTTTTGTCGAATAGTACTTTCGATTGTGCATTCGATCAGTTCGAACAGTGCCTAAGTCCTGTTGCCTTGACCTATGATGTGTGGAAAAGGGATTGTAATCAATAAAAAATTGTTGTAGCTATCTGGTTTTATAATTGTTCCCATTTTACATGATTTTGGGAGAGTTGAAGCTGGATGGCCTTTCAGAAACCAAAACATAAAGGCACAGCCTTGGCAACAACAACAAAAATACGTCGTTATGTATTTCATTCTTTAATAAATACTAAATGCATGTATTGCAAAAACATATTTTCCTACTAGCAGAAAATGACGTTTACGACCCCTGAACTAGAGCACTTTTCTTCCCTAGAAAGGTGAAGTTAACGTAGGTTGAAGGTAGATGCATGAAAAATGTCATTTCTCGATCTCTTAGAATCGAACAGTTTGATTTTCTCGAATCCACCCTTAGAAATAACCGGAAAAGTCGAATAACTACGTTTAATTAAACAGGAAGCAGCAATGTAGGCAACACATAATACACCTTGATGTATTATTGGTTGCAGGATAACGGTCTTAGTTTCTACTGGAATTTTTGATGCAGCTCTAATGATTTCATCCTAGAAATTTAAAATTTCCTACCAGGAAAGCATACGAGCGAGGAGGTATGGAATTTTCGATGCAGCGTTCATGATTTTATCCTAGAAATTGAAATTTATATATTTATTAGGAGCAGCAATGTAGGCAACACATAATACACCTTGATGTATTATTGGTTGCAGCATAATGGTCTTAGTTTCTACTGGAATTTTCGATGCAGCGTTCATGATTTTATCCTAGAAATTGAAATATATATTTATTACGAGCAGCAATGTAGGCAACACATAATACACCTTGATGTATTATTGGTTGCAGGATAATGGTCTTAGTTTCTACTGGAATTTTTGATGCAGCGCTAATGATTTTATCCTAGAAATTTAAAATTTCCTACCAGGAGAGCATACGAGCGAGCAGGTATATTTATTAGGAGCAGCAATGTAGGCAACACATAATACATCTTGATGTATTATTGGTTGCAGTATAATTATCTTAGTTTCTACTGGAATTTTCGATGCAGCGTTCATGATTTTATCCTAGAAATAGAAATTCCCTACCAGGAGAGCGTACGAGCGAGGAAGTATATTCAGTAGTAGTAGGAGTAGCAATGTAGGCAACACGTAATAAGTTTTATGCCGTTTTTCGGAGAATTCTCATTTCATCTAAGTAAAATAAAGAAATTGTATGTGATGGAAACAATATACACAAAATTATTTTTAAGAACAAAACTTTGGTTTCTTATGTCATTTCAGGTGCGGAATTCGAATCCACCCTTAGTTATAACTTGAGCAGTCGAATAACGACGTTTTGTTAACTGGGAAGTCCTTCATCGAGGCGTCATCCATCTTTGAAGGTTCATAATTCACGTAAAGCTTCGATTAAATCGGAAAAATCGGTATTTGTTGAAGATAATAGTGATAGTGACACAGAACTAAATTTAATATAAAATAGAAATAAGTTGTTAAAATTGATTATTGTAAAACTTTTCCGTGTATTCACTTATATCTTCAGCAATGAAATATTATTTTCAACTGATCATTATTTTCCTTTAATGTAAAATCCTTTTTAATACAAAATAAAAATAAATCGATATAGAGATAAATTTTCAAGCTAACCCTGCCCATTTCTTGGGGTTTGAAGATGTTGGGACCATCACCATGGGGTTTCATCAGCTAGTTGGTTTATATCACTAAATATTAACTGTACTATACTAAATACCAGTTTTATACACTTTTTACACAAATTCAAACTTCGCGAAACTATTGTAGCTTTAGGGATTTCCAAATGGGTAAAATATACGATGGAAATCCCTATTCTATATGTCACCATGTTTGTAATATAAAAAATAGAACTACAAAGTTTGCCAGGTTTACTTTTGTTCCTGTTTAGAATCTAAACTCGGCTGTGGTATGTATTATCAAATATTATCTGTATGATAATTTCGTTACAGAAAGGAAAACAACAAATGTTCGAGCTAGGGAAATGGCTTAGAACCAGATACGGCGACAGATTCCGTCCAAGTGAAGTTTACGTCAAATCCACCGATAGAGATCGCTGCATCATGTCCGGCTCTCTAATGTTGGCAGGCATGTTTCCACCGACCGGACACGCAATTTGGCATTCAAGTTTAGCGTGGCAGCCTCTGCCAGTACACACGGTTCCATTGTCCATGGATCCCATTCTGGCCATGAAAGGGAACTGTCCGAAATACGAACGCATGGAAAAGGATCTTGCGCACAAGTCGTATTTCGCCAACATCAGTCGTACGAATCGAAACCTGTACGCTTATCTGAGCGAGAATAGCGGTAGCAACATTACCGACTTGGCAGATCTCAAACAGCTCTACATCACTTTGCTGGTCGAAGAGGAACATAAATTAAAGTTACCGGATTGGACCCGTGAAGTATACCCCAGAATGTTGCAAGATTACACGACCATAGCGTTTATGATGGAATGTTACACCAAAGAGATGAGCAGATTACATGCTGGATTGTTAGTCGATTATATCGTTACGCATTTTCGGATTACCTCCATCAAGGATTCGGCCGAATATAAAGTTCCTGGAGGATACAAGTTTCTGGCGCTTTCTGCACACGATAGCACTTTGGTCAATTTGTTGATGAGTATGGGACTCTTCCAACCGCCTTTACCTCCTGTTCGTAGTGTTTTAATGTTCGAGATGCGTAAAGCAAACTCTAGTATGTACTACGTGAATATGTTTTATCGGATGGGAGATGGCATTCCGCAAAACCTCTCCATCCCAGGATGCACATTCAATTGCAATCTCAAAAACTTTACACGCTTGTTGTCTCCGGTTACCATTGATATGGAACAGTGGAAGAGGGAATGTAAGTTGTGATATTGATTCATATCCAAGATAGTTGCATTCGTTTTGGTGTAATTCAGCAACAAAAGTCTTTCATTGTTACTTACGACTCTGTCAGAAATTAAATAAACGTCCGAGAAAAATGGTCTATCATCATAAATTATTGATGTCATATAGCAGGGGTCTCCAAAGTTTCCAGCCTTAGGGCCATACTGTTTACTCCAGTGAGTCCAAGGGCTAAAACCGTTTTAATTTCCCTGCCATTATCTATAATTTCTAGACTATTCACCGAGTACGCTACCCTGAGCGAGCATACGCTTGCTAAATTTGCTAGTTCAATTACTATTGTGTACTATCTTGTACTTTATTGTTACGACCGCGACACTTGACGACACCTGGTAGTCACACGCGGAAATAGGTAGTGGTAGTACCCTTTATTATTAACAGATAGCGCTAGTACTACTTTCGAAAGCGCAGTAACAATTAAATATCTGGGATTTACAAAATCGATTGTGAGTCACGGTATAAATAATATAAAGATTCTTGACCCAGTATGAATTATATATTAAAAATTCTCGGGAAATAGGTCACAATAACAGTCTGTTTTAAATTTTCGTCTTTACGTACGTTTCGGTCTCACGACCTTCATCAGAAGACTTATTATGTAAAACTAATTACAACAAGCGTCCATATCGCACAATTTTCAATCAAAAAGCCCACGCCGTCGAAACGAACAGAACCACGAATAATCGAAAATTGTATCGTTAATATTAAAGTATAATTTTTTTGTAACAAGAATCCACTGTTCAGTAAAATTCTCATGATATACAAACGCATATTGCTATGGTCTCAAAGCAACTGAAGTTCGAAGCTATTTGTTGATATTTACTCGAACCAGATGTAGATTTATGACGTACTTGAAAAGGTTTTAAACCTGCATTGGAATTTACTTTAAGCGTTTTTCTTAAAATATACTTTTAACATTATAAAGACGCATGTAGGAATTTGCAAGAGTTTTAATTAATCAAGTTAGTATAAATCTGACTCAATCCCTGAATATCATTCCTATGGTTCATAGAATTTGAATCCCGTTTTATGTGAATCATCTCCAGGATAGATCTTTCATAATAATTGGTTTCTTTAGTTAAAATATTAACATTTTTGCAATCAAATTGATGGTTATAATCAAAGCAGTGTTTAGCAAGGGCGGTGGAATTTTCTAAGTTATTATTTCTTGTGCTATACTTATGGCCGTACATTCTTTTTTGTAAATATTGTTCAGAGATTCCAGTATAAGTTCCATCACAATCTAAACAATTCAATTTATATACTGTGTGGGTTTGTTTATCTTTAGGTATTACAGGTTTTAGATTTGAGAAATATTTCCCAACACAGTTAGTAGGTTTATGCGCAACATTTATATCGTACTTTTTCAAACATTTCTTAATTTTTTCTGAGGTCTCCGGAATGTATGGTAAAGTTATATAATTGTCTGTATTACCTATTATGTTATTTTTATATGGAGAACCATTATAGATTTTGTTTATTCTCTCTTTAATGATAGGATTGAAGAACGTTTTTGGGTAGCCATTCATTTCTAGTGTATTACGAACAGTTTTTAAATTTTTGGGTCGGTCTTCTGCGTGGGACAATTTCACCGCGCGGTCTGTAAGGCTGTTAATGACACTTTTTTTATAACAAGCTGGTGCAACGGAATTGAAATGAAGATAACGTTGAGACCAAACTTCTTTAGTAAACCAAGAAGTTTTTATTTTTCCATCTGCATCATGCCTAATGTTCATATCTAGGAAATTTATGTTTTTGTTTATTTCTATTTCACAAGTGAATTGAAGTTTACAGTGGAAATTGTTAAATTTATTAATCACACATTGAACTTTATCGTTGGGAACACATATAAGGCAATCATCTACATATCGTTTAAAGAATACAGGCTGAAAATCTAATAAATTTATAACGGATTCCTCTAGGCATTCCATAACGAGGTTAGCAATGGTAGCTGAAATAGGAGATCCCATTGCTGTGCCGAAAATTTGTCCAAAATATTGCTCACCGTACTGAAAATAAGTGCATTCTAAACAAAACTTTACCGTATTTATAAAATCCGATTGATCAAGAGGTGTGTGGTTTTTAATCTCTGCCCAACGTTTTTTGATGCAATTCAATGCTAAAACGACAGGCATATTTGTAAATAAAGAAACAACGTCCAAGGAAATTAGTTGATGGTTTACTGGTACGGGTTGATTTTTTATAAATTCATTAAAATGCCATGAGTCTTTCACATAAAATTCATTTTTTCCTATTATTATTGATAGATTTTGATAAAAATTTTGATAAATTGTAAGTAGGAGCTCCAATATTACTAACAATGGGTCTTAGGGGTATATCATTTTTATGTAGTTTCGGAAGCCCATAGATATAAGGTGCTAGCCCATTATGGCAAATTAATTTATTTTTTAATTCAATAGGGATTATCTTATCTTTATGCCATTTATTTATCAATTTATTCATGTTATTTTGTATTGATAAAGTAACTCTTTTGTTATTTTTGTATGATAGTTAAAACTATTCTTTGCAATACCTATTTCTGCTTTCTGTTTGTTCTTTTTGTTTGTCAAGATGTTACAAACTTTGTTTCTAATTTCATTTTTTTCTTCTAAATTTTTATTCCTGATTCCGCATTCTAAATTTGCAATAATATTGTCAATAGGCAGTTTTTTATTATTATTAGGCAATGCAAAGTTCGGACCTAAGCTTAACGTGTGCTGCACCTCATTCGGAATTTTTGTGTCAGTTAGATTTTTTAACCATTATTCATTGATATTCTGTATAAAGAACTATTTGCCCATATAAAGAAGAGTAATGGTGAAAAATCAGCATTAGCCGAACATATTGTAAATACAGGTCACACCATTTCTCAAAAAAGTTTATCACTGTTAAAACACGGTTCGGATAAATATCTAGATACTTTAGAAGGGATGGAAATGTTTATCTCCAGCTGAGGGTAACCCCTTGTTTGAATTATTGACCCCAAATAGCATTTAAACAGGCACTTTTCGATTTCTAATTTAGTGTACTCTGATGATGACTACTTGTTAGGCGAAAGGTAAAAACCTAATAAAGCTATTTTCATGAGGTTAAAAGAAAATATTATTAATTGTGGATCCTTCAACAAGCCAAGATCAAAAAATTACAACATCGAATATGCTTTAGATAATCTGAAGACATACAAATTCAAGCTTTATACAATAAGGAAACAACATCACCTACAACCAACTGATTTTCAACGAAGATTAGAGTTTTGCATACGGTATCGTCAAAAATGTCAACAAGATCTATTATTCTCTAAAAATGTAGTTTAGACAGATAAAGTGAAGTAGCCTCCACGACCACCTTACTTAACGCCACTGAATTTTTTCTTTTGGAGCTACATTTAATAGAAATTATACAAGAAAACAGTAACGATATAAATGAACTCGGACAAAATTTTATAGACTGTGTGAATTCCGTTTCAAATCTTTATGTTTATAATGCAATTGGGAGTGTTATGAAGAGGTGTAATTTATGTATCGAGCATCAGTTTGAACATTTACTTCAATTTGTATTTTGTAGTTGTAAGGCATTATACAGGGTTCCCCATAATAGACTACCCATTTTGATATTTGAATTAAAATTTTTTTAGTTAACAAAACAAACTTTTTATTTTACTAAATTACAGCTAACTCTTTGGGATTTATGATAACTTATAAATATTTGGCTAATTTAATTCTAACTAACGTCTTCTAAATCACCTCCACCAACTTCTACACATTTTTCAATATTAGATAAAAAGTGGTTCATTACACGGCGCAGCAAACCTTCGTATATTCCTTCAACTTCTTCACGAATTTTGACTTTCAGTTCCTCGATTGTACCTGGACGACTCGCAAACACTTTGGCTTTTAAATATCCCCACAGGAAAAATCGGGTGCCGTTAAGTCGGGGAACCTCGAAGGCCAAGGCAAATCTCCGAATCGAGAAATGAGTCGGCCATTAAACATTTCTCGCAAGACCCTCATTGAGTTTCTGGCGGTATGAGCTGTTGCTCCATCTTGTTGAAATAGTAAGGGATTGTTTAGTAATCCTCGTCCATTTAATTCTGGAATGAGAAATGTTTCTAGCATATTAACGTAGCGCTCGGATGTTACTGTTACAGGGCGGTTATTTTCATCCTCAAAAAAATAAGGGCCAATAATACCAAAAGATCCTACTCCACACCATACAACAACTTTTGGATTATGGAGGTTCTGTGTAAAGATTTCACGAGGATTTTCATTTGACCAGTATCTAAAATTCTATTTATTGACCATGCCGTTCAAATAAAAATTTGCTTTGTCGGTCATTAGGAGACTGTGAATTGCTCCTTGATGTAAATCGAAAAATTCTTGACAAAATGCTAACCTTGCTTCTTCATCTTGATTGCTAAGGTGCTGTGCCATTTGGTATTTATAGGGATGAAATTTTAAATCCCTTTGAAGAATTCGATCTAAGCTTCCCTTCGATATTCCTAGGATAAGGGTTTGTCGATTAGCAGACCTTTTAGGACTTCTCGTAAACGCAATTCTAACTCGTTCAATATTTTCTGTTGTACGAACTGTTCTTCGACGTCCAGGCTTCTTCAAATTTTGTACAGAACCATTTTCACGCCAATGACGAACCCATAACATAACAGTTTTACGATTTGGCGCGTGACCCTTATTGTTGTTACTAAACTGACGCCGGAATGCACGCCTAACTTCTTCTATCGAATTGCTTCTTATGTAAGTTTCTACACAAAACACACGTTGTTGGACTGAGTGATCCATGAAAGTTCAAACGGATGTTGAAATAATGTCTCAAAGCAAAAAAATTAAATAATTATTAATGAAAACTAACAAACTTCTCGTAGAAAAATGGCGTTCCACGAAATTATTAATTTAAAATTTATTTGTGACAGGCGCCTACTTGATTAACTTAATTTACTTAAATCCCACAGAGAACAACCTATTTAGTTGTCTCGTAGGGAATTTATTAATAATATAAAATGGGTAGTCTATTATGGGGAACCCAGTACAATTAGATATAAATATCTAATTTTTTGGTCTTGGCTTGTTGAAGGATTCACAATTAATAAGATTTTAACCTCTTAAAATGCTTTATTAGGTTGCCTTCGTTCTGGATTGGAATATATTTCAGATGCGATTGTTATTACTCTGAATAAAGCTTTCTCAGATATCATATTTCTCGTAATTTTCGTAAGACATCTTCACTTTTACGATTAAATAAGTAGTAGAATATTATGTTCACTATGAAAAACTTTCACATCAAAAGCATATGATACATAGTTAGAAAGAGAAGAAAATTTGTTTTAACTAAACCATACATAATTCTCATTTGAAAAAATACAACTTTAGGCCATAACTCGAAACTGTACCTTTTTTTCAAATTTTCTCGATGCCACTGGATTTTAGAGAAAAGTGATATTTTCTCCAAACTTTAGAAACAACCACATGTGTCTAAAATTCGAACTTTTGTTTTTAACACGAAAATAGAAGACGATATCCAATTTTTGTTTCCGCCGGTTAATTTGCCCCCAAAAAAAAGAGATCGAGAATGTAACTTCCATTTTTTTGTATCTCTTATAGTTAACGAGCCTATACAAATATCGAAATTTGCCCATTACCAAATGTTCAATTTTGGTATTGTATCTTGTAATTTAATCTCAATAAAAGTGAGTTTCTATTATATAAAAATAAATAACATGAATGTTATTCTATACTGTTTTACGTGAACACAGCCACGTATAGTTCGGGACATTAGAGATTGCCTAGCAGAAAAATTTTCTCAAATTTCCTCCTGGTGGAGTATATTAATGGTCACGGTATTTCGACCAATCAGAGTTGCTACGGTCTCCGCGTTTCTATCCCGTAGGAAAACAAACCAAATACCGGGATATCAAAAATTATCTTGGTCAAGGGTGGTTGTGGAATCTAAAACGTCTGTCTTACTTTACGTTTGAAATAATTATGTCACTGTCACACTGACATCATCAATAACCTACAAATTTCATACGTTCATGTGAGAAGCCAGTAGCACGCGAGTTAGAAAAGTGCAAACTGGTTGTACCTAATACGGCTTTACGACGACTTTTCGCGTGCCGTTTTCGCTCCATGTAGTTAGATTTAGTATCGGACCGTGCCCGACGGCCCTTCTTTTTTCGATAATTATCCATTAAATAGGAAAATTTAATTTAAACAGTTTGAGCTATTCTCAGATCTCAGCTAAGCGCGTCTAACGTGCGACGTACCAAAGGGAATTTTCTCGCGACTAAAATATACACGAAGCAGGTAAAAGCTAGCGGCTCATAGCCAAAAACACTTTATTACAACTGGCGCCGGTCGCACGGGGCAAGAAACGTCCCCAAATTAACAAGACCGAGGTAAAATGTATACTCTAACTTACGCGCAGCGAGCTCCTCGAGGCATATGTCAAAATGATTTCGTTCGTAGCTAATTACATAGGACGTATGGCGTTCATGCAATTATGTTTTTAGATAATTCGAACCTTCTAATTTCGATAGGCCACGTGAAAATCCCGGAGTCCAAAGCGCTAAAGACTTCTGGGTGTTACAATATTCGTATAAAATTGCGAAATTTCGCACTTTTAGAAACTTCAAATTAATTATGACATAATTATTTCAAACGTAAAGTAAGACACACGTTTTAGATTCCACAACCACCCTTGGCCAAGGTAATTTTTGATATCCCGGTATTGTAAAAATGTAAGTTTTTTATTATTCACATATTTTTTGACATTCTTCCACGGAATTGAAGTAGGGGAACATATGGAGTGTGGTTTTGGAATAATACTAAAAATCTCACATAAATTATTTATTTTGAGTATGATTTTACATATCATAACATTTTCAGTCACACAAAATTTTTTTTGGTTATATATTCCCTGTATGTCCTTAGAAAACAGCACGAAAGAATTTATAATTGAACAAAACAGTTTTGTACTAAATGCCAAATTAATTCTACCCTGTCATAGCATTTTAATAATATTAATAATAATACAGTTTAGAATAATACGAAGAAATATCTTACTATATCAAAAAAAGTATCACAAATTGTTAATTTTCAGATTTATTCAATATTTATGAAAACATATCCTAATATTTCTTTTTATTTCAAACAAAATGAATTGAATATACCCAAAAAAAAGACGAGTATTACGTTTCCACAACTGAGAAATATTGTGAGAAAATTATTAAAATAAACAAATATTAAACATATATATTAAAAACCTAATACGATATTGCAATTTTTTTATCAAATTGAGATCTACAGATATAAACATAAATAAATAATATAGAACAATTTACAATTATTGAAAATATTGTGTGCTCAGCATTTCAAAAATTATTGAAATCTTATTTTTTTTAATAAAAGGTGTAAATTGTAAATCTAGCAGACATTGAAACCTTTCAAAGATATTTATCTGAAGTGAAATTGATATAATAAAAATTACTTTGCAACAACTTTGAAATTATTTTTGATAATAGAAATAATTTTCAATCAAATAAATATCATTGAAGCAAACATATCTACAAATCGAAATATAAAATAGATAAATTATATATTTCTAATTAAACAACTATTTTATAAGCGAATATTTTCGGTGAATTATAAAAAATGTATATATTCGATTTTGTCAATAATATAATATAAAAAATTGTCGCCAAAAATTTTCACGGTATATAGAATTATAAAAACATTACAATTTAATTGATTACATTTAAAAAAGCACCTAAATTTATGGCAGTGATAATAAAATTTATAAACATATAGGATAAAAAAAATTTATAACAATGTAGTTTGTAAATTTACAAGTTACTAAAAATATGACAAACATTCAAGGAAAAAAAATGGTAACGTATTGAAATGCAAAAAATTGTTTATGTCACTGTTTGCACAACAATTTTATTCACTGAAATATTATAAGACTAAATAACTAGGAAATGAACTGTACATTAATACATCTATAAAGCTGATAAAAAATTACATTTAGTATACTTTATCCCAAGATTTTTTCATTTCAAGTTTGGGTAAACTGGTATCCAAATATTCCTCCTTGATCTAAAAAAAATAACACAATTTAATGCAAGAAACATCACCAACATCTGTATTTGCTGTTACTTGAAATATTAATTAACTATTGACATAGTTAATACAATAAATATTACTAATATAATATCTATAGGGTACTTAATATATTTTTATCCAGAGTAGCATTGTGGATTTATTGCAAATTTATTACAATATTGGTGTTGGTCAAGTAAAATGGAGCTATTATATTTTTGTAAAATATTATTTATCAAAATGTTCTACTTTAAAATTGTACAACTTGTACAATTATCGTCTTTACCAAGGCTATATTTGTGTAATTGTTGAATATATATTATATTAATTAATAATAGACACTGAGAAATAAGACGAAAATAAAAATTATATCCACCCAATCCAACTGTTGGGTCATGAAAAATCTGTTAAAAAAATTACAATGGTTCAGAACATAAATAAATATACAAAGAATCAATAGAAGAAATTCCAGCATACGAAACTTCTTTACTTGTAACCATAGAATGACGGTTGAACGGAAAATTAAATGCAAATTTTGTAGCCGACGTTGGATCTGCAATTAAAACATTACTCAAAAATTTTATTTATTTCACAAAAAACATACAATCTAGAGTCTAGACAGCGATTTCTAAATTAAAAGGCGTTCAAGACAAGAAGTTCCAAACCAGTCGACCCTTTATAAGTGGGAGAAATATGAGTTTCAAACAATAAATAAACAATAATTTTTTTTTTTTGAATCGAAAAATGACAAAAAGCTCAAACCAATAATATTTAGACATTCCTCTCCTATTTTAATTAAATAATTGATATAAATGGCCTGTTTTGTACCACAGCCTATATATTTTCCAAAGAATATATACCTTTGATTGATCTATTTTCGAAGTCAAATTCTATATCAATTTCTCTTCATAAAATTATTGTTGAAGCAAATACCTTCCAAATTTGTTTACGTCAGCAACTACCGGGATATCAAAAATTATCTTGGTCAAGGGTGGTTGTGCAATCTAAAACGTGTGTCTTACTTTACGTTTGAAATAATTATGTCATAAAAGTGCGATATTTCGCAATATTGTAACACTCAGAAGTCTTTAGCGCTTTGGACTCCGGGATTTTCACGTGGCCTAACGAAATTAGAAGGTTCGAATTATCTAAAAACATAATTGCAATTAGCTACGAACGAAATCATTTTGACATATGCCTTGAGGAGCTCGCTGCGCGTAAGTTAGAGTTTATACATTTTACCTTGGTCTTGTTAATTTGGGGTCGTTTCTTGCACTGTGCGACCGACGCCAGTTGTAATACAGTGTTTTTGGCTATTGGCCGCTAGCTTTTACCCGCTTCGGGTATATTTTAGTCGCGAGAAAATTCCCTTTGGAACGTCGCACGTTGGACGCGCGTAGCTGAGATCTGATAATAGCTCAAACTGTTTTAATTAAATTTTCCTATTTAATGGACATTTATCGAAAAAAGAAGGGCCGTCGGACACGGTCCGATACTAAATCTAACTGCATGTAGCGAAAACGGCACGCGAAAAGTCGTCGTAAAGCCGTATTAGGTACAACCAGTTTGCACTTCTCTAACTCGCGTGCTACGGGCTTCTCACGTGAACGTCATTCGATTTACGGAAAATTAACTATTTCAAAACAGTTTTTGACCCGGATTGTGCCCATCACGACCTCTGAAAAGGTTCAAAGTTCACATAATTATTTCATAATTGTAGTTCATTATTGTTTTACAACTGAAATAAATAGGTATGAAATTTGTAGGTTATTGATGTCAGTGTGACAGTGACATAATTATTTCAAACGTAAAGTAAGCACACGTTTTAGATTCCACAACCACCCTTGACCAAGATAATTTTTGATATCCCCGGTACAATACAGATACCCGTTTATTATTTTATCTTTTTTCTTACAAACAAGAACACAGCAGATTTTAATAATTCTATTTTTACAATACATAATAGTAAACTTGTGACTCACCATTATTTAAGAGAAATTGATTTAAAATCTTATTCTGTTTAAATATTTAATCAAAAAATATTAGATATTTATTCTGAAATAGGTAGGGTATGGATCAAGATCATTTAAACCATTTTGAAGACCTAATTTCATTATTAGATTTTATTTCTTGATATTATTACGAAAATAGCGCAAATATAAAATATCACCGGATTTTTACAATAAAAGATCAAATATATTTTCCTGGGAAAAAGTTTGTTTCAGTATAAAATACCAAAATATTAAATAACGCTATCGGCCAGCCCAGTTTGAGAACTCCTTAAAAAGCTTCATCAGAATTAAATAAAATAATAAAACAATAGCTAAGCTAGGCTTATTTTTGCGTCTGGATAACAATACACTAGCACTGCTGATCATGAGTTTGGGAAAACATGGAAAATATGGAAAAACAAAAAAAAAAGTATGTAAATATATTTTGAGAGGCGAATTTGAAAAATAAAAACTTACCTTCACGAAAAACTATTTTGCAAAACTATTGCGATTCGGTAAATATGTATTGCACTTAGAGGTAACTTAAAACTGAAATAAATAACGAATTAGTGAGAAAAAATTAAAAAAATCATGATGAAAAAACCACGAAAATCACAAAGACCAAAAACAAACCAACAAACGTAAAAAAAAACGCAAACTAAAAAATATAATGTTTATTTTCATGCTTAAAAAAAACATTAGGCATTGTCATAATACTCTCAATTAAAAAATGACACATTTAAAACACTTGAGTTTATTTAAAATATAAACTACAAAATAAAATTTCTATATATAAATATCATATGCTTTGGCCGAAAAGACATTATAAAGGGAAGGAAAAAGATTTTACTTATTTATGAATCAGTTCAAATAATTAAAATGTATTAAAAAAATATTTGATTCCGCGATATGTGAACGAGAAATAATTTTATCCTAGAATTTCTGAAAGGTCCTAAAGTATAAGAAAGAAATCAGGTACTTTTAAAATTGGCAGAAGACCTATTCGAATCGTACGCTTATAATTTTGAAAATTATGTAAAGTAACTTAACTATTTGAACCGAATTTTTAAATAGGACGCGAATTTGAATTTGTAGATGATATACAAAAATTACGTTAAACGGAAGAAATTAAAATACTTACAAATAAAAAGATAAGTTATATATTTATAGAAAATAATTTAACATATAATATAAACGATAAAACAAAGATAAAATAATATGATATATGGTTATATACATTACGAGAGTTTGTTGTAATTTTGTTGAAAACATCAATTTCGAAATCGAACGATTTTCTAAAGCGACGTAAATATTTTTAATATTTTAATATATTTATTGGCATTTAACAAATTATTTCAAGCTGTTTTGGATTTTCCCTTCTAAAAATTGAAGACAAAAATAAGCAATAAAGACCAACTAGAAGGGGAAGAGCTGTATTTAAATTGTATTAAATCACATGCACAAAGCACAAAGCAACTACTCGTAAATACAAACACGTGACAAAAGTGGAACTAATAATTATTTTGATCAGTTCGAATTTTTCAATATTGTATTAAATAAATATTTTGTATTGATCATATGAACGAAAAATTCGGTTTTTATGATTCATAATGACCAATTACATTGAAATCAAGTATTTTCAAAGCTATACTCAAATGTGATGTTTCGAAAATCGAGCGATTTGCGAAATTCAAGTTTTACGTTATACTCGATTTTTTAAATAAAAGTAGTCGCGTAATTTTGTAAAACAAAAGCAATAGTAAGTTAGAATGTGCATGCTCAAATAACTATCAATTGCATTCGACAATATTCAACAAAAAACAAACTCAAGATCCAGAGCAAAAGCCTGGGGTATTGAAAATTTCGACTATTTCGATTTAATACGAAAATTGGCACAGGTGAAGATTTGCGTAAAACACGAAGATATTCGTTGAAGCTAAAACGATTCAATTTGGTTTTATGTCCAAAAAAAAGAAGGGCATCGCCGAAACAGATGTCTATGTTGACGACCTTCCGAAATCTTACTGTTTGGACGGCTCGAAAGTCGGAAAAACGCTTGGACAAAGTGTATGAAGCATAAATGGAGACTATGTTGGAAAATGAATCAACCTGAAATAATGGTTATCCTATTGTTTTGCAGGAACTTATTGATCAACCCTCGTATCAGGTAGCTGACGGTGCGACGTAACGATTTCAATCCCTTTGTTCGTCGTCGAGTGAAAAAGGGAAAAATATGAGTTGTTTCACCTATTTTATTGGCTCTTCATCAAACTACGTTCACTCCATTTAACTCAAAATACACCGGAAAGCGCAACTAGATAAGGCATCGCCTGGGCCTGACAGTCGTATCAGATGTCGATAAGCACCGTCACTGTTTTACCAACAGTATCCAGGCCTACTCTACTATTAGGCTCTCCTCCCCTCTACCAATTCGGGCCTCCCATTATAGGTATCTGTTTAATGCAGATCAATTCGGATAAAAAGCCGATTATGAGCAGAATAGACCCGAAAAGGTTTGATCTGGTTTAAACAGGTAACTGTAATGGGAGGCCTTGGTTTTTGGTGGGGAGGAGCCTAAAAGTTGAGTGAACCTAGAAACGGTCGGTGAAACAGTGGTACAGCTTTTTTTGTATACATCGTTGGAATGTAGGGGGAGGAGAGGCATTCAAATTTTTCTTGAAGGTTTGGGAGGTTATAGGGCATAGAGAGAGACCTCACTGGGTAAAGAGTTCCACAACTTCGTTGTTCGATAGAAAAACGAAGTCTGATTGGAAGAATTTCGGCAGGTATCGAGTTTGACAATGAAGGGGGGACTTGTTTGAGCTTGTCTAGTCCGCCTATCTGGAATCTCTCGTGGTGAAACAACCAACTATGGAAATATCTAAAGAAAAAGGAGAGATCTCCCACATTTCTACCATGTTCTAGAGAAACGGATAGCTCTCTTTTGGATAGAATCCAAGATTTTCAAGGTATGTTTGGAAGCCGAACTCCAAACATGTGAAGAGTACTCCAGGACAGACTTACCAACATCCACATCTGATAACACTGTCGGACCAGAGCCGCCATACCTACTAACGCACATAAATTCGACGTCGAGCTAGTTATTTATGTCAGCATATACAGAAACGCATTGTATTAAATCGAATTCGCTTTTCCTCTGCCAACATGATAATATTCATAGTATTTATAAATAATATGGCACAATATGAATAAATGAAACATGACATTTAAAGGAAGCGGGGAAAAATGTCCATTAATTGCCAATCGTCGCGATGGATTCGAATTTTGATTTTTTGAATCATTTTTTCAGAGGGTTGTAACTCGGAAGGGCCCTACTAGCGAAAAACCGTAAAAACGTGTCGAAATCAAAATTTTTGACTATTCGGGATCAAAATCGAGAAAATGCTTTCTTTTTTGGAAAAAATTTCAATTTTAAACTTGGAAGTTGATTGTCATGGTATAATTAACCTTTTGTCTTCACAAGGTTTTTCCAAAAATCAATATCTTCCGAGTTTTTCACGATATTGGCCAAAAACCCGTAAAAACGTGTCGAAATCCAAAATTTTTGCCTATTCGGTAACAAGATCGAAAAAATGCATTCTTTTTTCGGAAAAAATTTCAATTTTGAACTTGAAAGTTGTTTGTCATGTTAAAATTAACCTTTTGTCTTCACAAGATTTTTCCAAACATCAATATTTTCCGAGTTTTCCACGAAAAACCGAAAAATTATTACGATTTATTTGAATAGGGGTAGTGGTAGGAAGGAAGTTTTCTAAACAATAGAAATACAATGTTTTCAATGATTTTTTTAAAATTTAGGTCTTATATGCTCCAAGATTTTGGATTGTTTCAAAAACATCCTCCCTATTTCACCTCCCCCGCAAACAAAACGTGATTTCTCTCGTTTTTTTTTTGGAAAAACCTTGCGAACACGAAAAATGTTCATTTTCACATGGCAAACAATTACCTGTATAAAATTAAACAGTAAAAAGATTATTTTGGTCCCGAAAACCCCAAAAAAATTTAAAGACATCCCGGAAAATATGCATTCTGGGAAAAATTATGATCAATAAAAAGAAGTTTTTATTTGGATTGTTTAAAAAACGTCCTTCCTACCTCTCTCCTTATTCAAACAAAACGTCTTTTTTTTCGGTTTTTCGCGTAAAACTTCTAAAAAAAATATTTTTCGTAATCTTGAGGATAAAGTTTTTTTTTTTTCAAAGGACTGTAACTTGGAACACGTTTTTCGAAAAAATGACACGTTACGGTTTGCAAAACCACAAACCGTTTTTGGAAAACCACTCGGCGTCAAACAGCATTTCGTACGTCCTGGACACCAAATGAACTTACCAAGTTTCATCAAAATCCGCATCCATCGCGACAACTGCTAATGAACATACTTCGTTTATTGGATTAAATAGCGAATTCTTCAACATTGGCAGAGCACAGCTTCGCCAATTCGTAGAGTTCAGGAAATCGATGGCACTAACTCATTAGATTTTCCAAAATACCGTCGTCGATATACAAAAATATTGTAAATAAACGATTATAAATGCCGCGGACCCAAGATAGGTCCTTGTAACGCGCGTATCGCCGGTATTCCACGAGAAATAGTCGAAATTTTCACACACCCCGTCGAAGACGGACAATCAAAGCAAAACTACATAACGTCAACAAACATCTCACATGGATTTCCCATGGCTATTTTAAAGGATTGTCTACTACCGGCAATATCTTTGGACTGGGCCGCAACTTGGGTGCCGCTACTTCGATCCGACCCGTTGGACGAGCCGTTGCCGTTTCCCGTTGCCATGGGCAGGTGGTTGCGGGGTCCCAGTGACGTAAGGTCACTGTCAGATGCGCTGCTGTGTCCGGCCGCTACCTCTTTCATGTGATCGGAACCATTCGAAGATCCGCCTGAAAAATTCGATAAATTACATACTTCGACGCAACAAACTGAAAGGAATTGCAAATTTGAGTTTTGAACACAAAGGTAGAGTATTGTTCATATTATACCTTTGACCTTTTGACTGCAATAAAACCCTAATTATCCATCTGGCTGTAAAAGGCACCAAATTTACCACCTTCACGGGCAGAGCCGGAGTACAAATTTCATTTACCTGCAACCCTAATATACCATTTTAAGTAGGTAGAAATAAACCGTTCGGAGGTAGTATTATATACCTAATAATATGGATGGTAGAAGCCGTTAATTTATGGTAATTTTTCATTATGATTAAATGAAAGAACAATTACTTTGTTTTTATACCACTTTTTGAAAACTTTCAGTTTTGATACAATGGGTTCGTATAATTAAGTATGAAGATTTGTATCTGACTGCTTGCAAAAAGTATAAGACATTGGTTTTTATGTTTTAAATGCCGACGAGTCTGACAGGTGAACCATCCTTCTTCGATGATTTGGAGCTTCTTCTTTTTCTTTGACACTAACTTTTTGTAAATACAAACGTTGATTACGAGTATTAATGTAATCATAATATAAAGTATTATCGTCCAGAAGTTAGTGTATTGAGAAATTCCGACTTCATCCTACCGACTGCGCCAATTAACTTTTTAGAATCGCGAAGACACTTTTTAAAAACTTATTTCTTTCAAATTTTCGATACAATGGGTTCGTTTAAATATGAAGATTTGTATCCGACTGCCTGCAAAGGGTATAAGACATTGGTTTTTATGTTTTGAACGCCGACGAGTCTGAAAGGTGAACCATCACGTTCTCGGAGATAATCTTCGTAGTTATTGTGGGATAATTCCTCACATATTCAACTACCGGGTGCAATGAGAGAGTTGAACATGCTTTAATTCCAATCCTCCTTCGATGATTTGGAGCTTTTTATTTTTCTTTGACACTAACTTTTTGTAAATAAAAACGATGATTACTCGTACTAGTATAATCGTAATATAAAGTATTATCGTCCAGAAGCTAGTGTATTGAGAAATTCCGACTTTATCCTACCGACTGCGCCAATTAACTTTGGAATCGCAAAGACACTTTAAAAAAACTTATTTATTTGAAATTTTTGAAACAATGGGTTCGTATAATTTATGAAAATTTGTATTTCACTGCCTGCAAAAGGTATAAATAAGACATTGGTTTTCATGTTTTAAATGCAGACGAGTCTGAAAGCTGAACCATCACGTTCTCGGAGATAATCTTCGTAGTTTCACCAAGTTATTGTGAGATAATAATTCCTCCCCTCATAGATTCAACTATCGGGTGCAATGAGGGAGTTGCACATCCTTTGATTCCAATCCTTCTTCGTTGATTTGGAGCTTCTTGTTTTTTTTCTTTGACATCAACTTTTTGTAAATAAAAACGATGATTACGATTATTAGTATAATCGTAATATAAAGTAATATCGTCCAGAAACGAAGGTATTGAGAAATTCCGACTTTATCCTACCGACTGCGCCAATTAACTTTTTGGAATCGCAAAGACACTTTTTAAAAACTTATTTCTTTCAAATTTTTGATATAATGGGTTAGTATAATTTTATAATGATTCTCTTTATTGATGAATGTATCAATACTTGAGTGATAAATGAAGGAATTTTAAGTGATCCATTACATCGATTGTGATGCCTTCAAATATTCTCTAGATGACAGGTTCATGAAAATAGTGGGATATATTGGAATTTATTCCACTATGGAAAATTCAGTAAATAGAGAAATTATTCGTCTGTTTATTGTGAAGCGAACAAAGCTACGAAATAAATACATTCACAAAACGAATCGAACGAAAACAGTTTTTTGAAATGAGCATTGCGGAAGCACATATTTTTGTATCCGACTTTGTATGTAGACAATGTTATTGTGAGATACTTCATGAAAACGTTACTAATAGTTTCAATACCGAAGTGCCATTATAAAACAGAAATTATTAGTTTTCCGCCATCCTTCAGATAATTTTTAAACCGATTTCACCCGAAAATGGTGGATCCAATCGAAACAAAACAAGGCGACTTTCAAGTCTAGAAAAGTTCAAATTTCAAGACTACATGCTACATTATGGAAAAATTACGTACAAAAAAGGTGGGATCTTATTAACCCTACACCCCCTTCTTCCTGATGTAAATCAATATTTTCGTATATTTATTTCTCATTTTAAATTTCATAATTTTATAATAAACCGTTTCGAAGATATGCACTTGTGTTTTTAAAATCACTCGAGTTATGAGATCCTGAAGTATATATTCCTTATTTCCTTCCACCTTTTATAAGTGTATATGTCAGTCATTGACGATGTATTACTTATTTCATAGATTAACAGATAACACTGCAGACTTTGCAAGAAGAATTACGAGAGTAAAATTTATTTAAAGGCTTTCAGGCTTATCTTTTAAAGAAAATTCGGTTCTTAGAGAATATTAACAAATTTCGGAACAAATTATTTTGAGCCCCTATTTTTAGATAAAATAATACTCCAAAAGGTTCCGTTCGTGGCAGGACACAGTCTCAACAACACAAAAGCATATCAATTTGGTGCTGAATTGCTGTTGCATTGAAAAAAAACAGTTGAAATTGACATGATAAAAAAAAACATAATTCCAAATCAAAAAAAAGTACTCTATGAAAAGACCAAAACGCCAAGTTCCTCCACGGTTTCGCCAAGTGACTAAACCAGCTCTTTCGGAGATCCTATGTTGAAAAAGTGGGCAAAGAAAAAAATGATGGCTGTCCCCCAGGGCAACCATCTGGTCCCAATTATTTTAAGTTTCTAAACAATAGAAAACTCACCGCTTCCGCTCAAAACGGATTCCTCCCTGTTGTAACCGTACACCGTGTTCTCGCTGGCGGTGTAGAACGGCATGGGCATGTACTCCAACGGATTGTACGTGCCGCTGTAGGGCATGTAATTGGGCACGTTGGGTAGAGGCCCCACCGAGTCCGTATCGCCTTGGATTTTCATGTTGCTCATCGCCGAACACAGATCGCCGAATATATAGTAACACTGTTCGGAAAAGGTGATTTTGTTGACCGTGTGCCGGATGAAACCGGCTTTGAGAAGGTGCGAAGCGTATTTTCTCGCGTCTCGCCGTTCCTGGAAACCGTCCACGTGCGTCAGCAGCCAGTCGATCATATCGGTGCCGATGAAAGCGTTCGGTATGGTGATTTTCAGCCACATCCTGTCTCGAATCTCGAGCCCGCTGTCCGGTCGTTGCATCGCTTGGACGATCGTGCCCATCGGCGAGTGGATATACAGAGGTTCTTCTATTTCTGGAAAAAGGTAGACGTGATCGAATGACGAAATTGGGGAAATATTGGGCATACCGGTGAATTCATTCGGACGAGATTTATACCTTCTGGCAATGAACTAGGGGGAAGATATTTGACGATTGAAGTTGTTATTTCGTTATAGTTTGTCAAAACTTTATTGGAACAATAGTACACACAACGAAAACATTCAATGAGCTTGCAAAGAATTAATTTCTACGAGGGCATGGTGAAAAGTCCCTGAAAAATGAAACAAGAAATGATTTATTTCCTTTTAGTCCAAAGTTTTTCAAATTTTTCGATCCCTTCCAAATAATACGATTTCGGCAATCCTTCAAAGTAGGCGCTTGTTTCAGCGGTGACCACATCGTTGGGAGCCAAAACTCTTTCCGTCGAGCCATTTCTTCAAGTTTGGAAATAGATAAAAATCGCAGGGAGGCCAAATCTGGAGAATATGACAAACCAATTCTTAGCGCAATTCTTGTAATTTTGCACTTGTGACTGCGGACCTGTGCGTCGGTGCGTTCTCCTGGTGGAAGAACGCATCCAACAGCTCTGCATAATATACGCCGGTGATCGTTTTGCCCTTTTAAGGTAATCGATATGGACGATACCGTGTGCATCCCAAAAAACTGTCGCCATGACTTTGTTGGCCGTTAAACCCAGTTTGGCCATTTTTCGGCTTCGATTCGCCAGGACAAGTTCACTGTTTCGACTGTTCTTTAAACTCTGGTGTGTTGTGATGGATTTATGATTGGACGACCAGAACGCAAGGCGTCCTTTGTGGTCATACTACTTCAACGAAAATCAGTAAACCACTTGTGAATCGTTCCAATCGATGGTGAAGAGTCCCCATATGCTTTAATTTGCGTAATGTTGTTTAATCAAGACGCGAAATTCTATTTTTTCCATGTTTACAAAAATCTCCAAGGTTATTTGCTTTCGAAGGGCGTCGAAACATAACAGAATGACGCTACAGTCCGAAATTTTGAATGCGATCTAGTTAAAGATGGTACATCACAAATGTCACATGGGATTTTCGATTGTGGCGCCATCTGTCTTATTTTTCAGTGACTTTTCCCTTTGCCCTCTTATTAGAATTAGAATCTTTCAAATTTCAATATTCGTAGTTAGGAAATTTTCGGACGGACCAACTGGAGGGTAGGTTTGGAAAATTTCGTCAAATGAGTGGTTCTAATCATCGAAATTCTGTTACTCAACTTATATGTGAATATGTCAGGAAAAAATGGCTTTTGTGGATAAAAAGGACCGAAGCTATTTTTTGTTGAGGCGCTTGTAACCAAAATGTTGTTACCTCCTTGGGTTTTCATAGGAATATCAGAATGTTTCTTGATTAGAGTTTCAGCGAGAACGGTAGGTCGTAGAGAAAAATTTTGAGAACAAGATTATCTACAATTTTTCTACAACCGAAAGTGCAAAAAGCAAAGAATTTCCTTTTTTTCAAAGCTAAAAAATCTACCTAATGTATATGTACTTTTTTGCTACAATGTACTGTTGTAATATAAGTCTATAAATAAGAAATAATCAAATATTATATCACAAGACCTATAAATTTAATTGATTAAACTATCCAACATATTTTGAGCATGATGTTGCTTGGAGTACAATTATGCAAAAAATATTTGGATAGTTTAAACCATTTAAATTCATAGGTTGAGTGGCATACAGCTACTTTATTTCCTGTATAACTTAGATTAAAGCAAAGAATTTTATTGACTTTTTCTAATAATTTTTTTACCAACAATATGAAGCAGAAAAATATAAGCGCGGTGAAACGGGTCTAGGGAATTAATCACTTAACAAAACAAAATGTATCCAAAAATGGTCTATTTCATGAGGGAAACTTTTACCCTTATCCATAATTTTGTTTAGACTACCGGGATATCAAAAATTATCTTGGTCAAGGGTGGTTGTGGAATCTAAAACGTGTGTCTTACTTTACGTTTGAAATAATTATGTCACTGTCACACTGACATCATCAATAGCCTACAAATTTCATACCTATTTATTTCAGTTGTAAAACAATAATGAACTACAAATTATGAAATAATTATGTGAACTTTGAACCTTTTCCGAGGTCGTGATAGCCACAATCCGGGTCAAAAACTGTTTTGAAATAGTTAATTTTCCGTAAATCGAATGACGTTCACGTGAGAAGCCCGTAGCACGCGAGTTAGAAAAGTGCAAACTGGTTGTACCTAATACGGCTTTACGACGACTTTTCGCGTGCCGTTTTCGCTCCATGTAGTTAGATTTAGTGTCGGACCGTGCCGACGGTCCTTCTTTTTTCGATAAATGTCCATTAAATAGGAAAATTTAATTAAAACAGTTTGAGCTATTCTCAGATCTCAGCTACCCGCGTCTAACGTGCGACGTACCAAAGGGAATTTTCTCGCGACTAAAATATACACGAAGCGGGTAAAAGCTAGCGGCCCATAGCCAAAAACACTTTATTACAACTGGCGCCGGTCGCACGGGCCAAGAAACGGCCCCAAATTAACAAGACCGAGGTAAAATGTATAAAGTCTAACTTACGCGCAGCGAGCTCGTCGAGGCATATGTCAAAATGATTTCGTTCGTAGCTAATTACATAGGACGTCTGGCGTTCATGCAATTATGTTTTTAGATAATTCGAACCTTCTAATTTCGATAGGCCACGTGAAAATCCCGGAGTCCAAGGCGCTAAAGACTTCTGAGTGTTACAATATTTGTATAAAATTGCGAAATTTCGCTCTTTTAGAAACTTCAAATTAATTATGACATAATTATTTCAAACGTAAAGTAAGACACACGTTTTAGATTCCACAACCACCCTTGACCAAGATAATTTTTGATATCCCGGTATAAAGGTGATTATTTTTTATTTATAGTGTTATAATGATGTATTCACAGTGGAAATTTATTGTTCATCAAAGATAAACGTGTTAATATGACCTATTGCCCAACAATTTACACATAATTGATGCCCCGGTCAAAAATCATCATTATATTAGAGAAAATATGCAAGAATGAAGCCATGACATCTCACATGGTTCCATATTCCACATTTCTTGAACTACTCACGCTCAACGTTAAAGGGTTAGAAATTGAGCTCGAAAATTTAGAACGGGATTTGAGATGATTAGGAAATATAAGGAAGGAAGGAGTCTCGGCGATCCACCGCTTCCATTCTGTTCCTCGAGTTTTGAACAGCTTCAGAATAGAGGAAAATTATTGCAGTTGTTGAAGGATAGATAGATAGAACTACCAAGTCCTATTTTAATGATAACTGTGGCATTGGAAGCTAAGAAAAACTGACTTGGAAGGTGTACCCCATGGATCGTTTATGTTCCTAATAAAATTACTACTACTAGAATCAATTATTATTATTTTCATTTCCATCTAAACTAGAAATCAGCAAAACAAATAACAAAAAAAAGCGTGCTGTAACCTAAGGTCTAAGGTGCATACATACCGGGACCTAGAAGACACTCACGTTCGTTGGCGGGTATGGTGCTTGTTATCGAAGTGCTCGATACAGTTGAACTACTGGGAGGGCGAACTACAGGATCCCCCCTGACTGCTGCAGTGTGCGCGACCCAGGCCCCTGAAACGCATCTATTCGATTAAAACAGGCCAAATTGGAAACGGAAGATAACAAACCTGGATCTATGGGCCTAACCGGTTCCGTCCTAGGTATAGTGAAATATCCTTTGGGATTTGGGTCCCAACATTTTGCAACGACCAATTTTATGGGTCTGAAAAAACTGATCCGATTACTCTAAATGTAAGAACACGAACCGAAAAGAGAGACTTACCCCGGTTTCTGTACCACTTCCCTCAATACCCTAACCGCTTCATCATTTGACATATTCTCGAAATTCACATCGTTTACCTGTAATATCATATCACCTGGTTCTATTCTGCCATCTAAAGCTACTGCACCCCTGAAATATGTTAAAAATGTTACGAATTCGATCGACTCGAGCTGCATGTAAAATACTGACCCCTTCATTATGGACCCTACGTAAATACCACCGTCCCCACCTTTATTGCTTTGCCCCACTATAGATATACCCAAGAAATTCACCGTGTCCATGTTCAAAGTAACCGTTATTATATTCAAGGACATCGTAGAATCTGTGATACTCGAATATGAACTCGTTCTCGACATTGCCTGAGAATAGGAAATTTTCATATAATGGCAAAGCACAATTATCCATATTATAAATTCAGGCAAATAAGAAATTGCTGAATTGGGGAACTAACCTGCAGTCTTTGTTTCCTCCTTCTTTGTGGCCTTTTCCTACCAGCTACATGTAATCTACTGACGCTAGAACATTCGGATAGAGCAGTATGACGGCCTGTCGTTTCAGACTGAAAACTCGTTGTTTCCAAATCAGAGCTGACTATCGACGCCGTTTCGTATACTCTGAAATATTAAAATTGAGTCAATTGTACGTGTGATTGTTTACAATTTTTTACCTTGGAAGATGTCCATTAATTCTAGATGAATATTTATGATGCCTTCTACCCTGTCTTGAGCTTATAATACTTTCTGTATCAGTACAAATGGATTCTGGTGCTGGTTGAGGAAGTCTTTGATCTGACTGTTGTGTTGCACTGTCTGTACATTGAGAGCCCCCATCAGACTGATTTGAGCCATCAGCCGACACCAACTAGAAATTAATAAGTATTTTTTAGATGGATATGTGAATATTAATACTTTTGTACTAACCCAACTGACAACTCTGCCATTGAAACATGGTAAATGGGAAGTGTCATCTATGATTTCTTCTTTAACAACACTATAAAATAAATAAAATATGCAGTCAGTCAGAAAAGTCAATAAAAGGTTAAATCATGAGAAAAGTGTGTGCAATGGGAACTGCTTTCTAGACTTAAGCCCTGAAAACAAAAGCCATGTACATTATGGATTCTTGAGTCTGTCAACTCAGGTGTTACATTAAAATACGATATTTCGAATTCCCAAGGTTGTAGCATTAAACTGAAACACCCAAATAAACATTTCATACGAAAATTGGATGTTACAAGCAGTTACTTGAATATCACATATATTTTCATATCAAAAGACCGAGATCAAGATAGTTGCAGGTCAACAAACTAATCTACTGGTATTTGTAGCGTTTCGTTGCTGGAAAAATCTGATTATTAATAAAAATATCGTACCCGAAATCATCGTCCATCGATTTGAAGAAAAATTTATAATTGGGCCTATTTAAAACATTTTTAAAATCTGCTAAGGTCACTTTTTCAGGTGATATCGGGATTTTCACTAAGTATGGTGTTTCTTCGTCGTCTATGTGATAAATTACTTTCGTTTCGTCCATATTATAGCTGGGAATTTAACAAAAACTATACATTTGACAGGAGCAAAATATTTATTACAACATGGCGAACGCAATTAAAAAGCAGCAGCAAATCGCATCTTCTCATCTCGCTCTTAGCTGCTTCACAGAATATCAGATTTATTCATTGTAAAGAACCACAGAGCTTGTCGCAAATTGAAAATGTATAATAATAAACTTAACTCATGTTAAGTATTCTGATTAATTTCACTTATTCATCATATGCTATGAAGGATATAAGCTATTGTTCACCGTGATTGCAATTGTTTAAATTGAGACTGTAGTTGTGACACTTCTATGCTGGTCAAATTCGAGGTGTAGCTCCGGTCGTTGGTGAGTGGATAAATGCTCGTTCTTAAAATTCTTATACCACAGGTGGCTCGTTCGAGTTAAATGTCATTGGCTTTTCTTTACCAGAATTTACTCATTTTTGAACGAACTGAAATTGAACTATGAATTGTGTTCGGTGCATTAAAACATTCAATAAGAATTATGGTTATTTGTGCAAATTGAAAGTCTTGGAAACATGAAAGACTGAAGAATAAATATTGCTACTTTCATAGGTAAGTACCCCATCATGATAATTTCACTTATATTTAAGTGTATTTGGGGATTTTCATTCCAAACATGATACACGACATGTCAGGTTATGGCGTAAGAAACATAGGTTTGGAAGATTTATAAGTAATAAATTAGATTGTTTTTATTGAAACATGTGTAATACAACATTAAATGACAATGGATGTACGGTTATAAGTTTTCAGTTACCCTTAGAATGTACAACAAAATTATGGTTTGCTACTTTTATGAGTGGTTACGCCACTACTTAATCGGAAATAGGAGTCCGCCATTTCTGTGTTTATTCAGCCAATGCTCCTTCGCCTTCTTATCTTGTAAATGTTTTCAACACTAAGCTACTACATACTAATTAGAGCTCATACTCATAGCCCAATTGAACGTAAAAGAGAATTTGAAACTGAAAATGTATTCTTGTCTAGCTTGCTTGTTATTATTCAAAAGATAAAACCGAAGTATGAAAAGTATTCTAAATGAATGTAAGATGCCGATTCTTTGCTCTGGGTACTGTTGAAAAAATCATATGTCTTATGATTTAAAGCTTACACAGGATTTCAAAAATACTTTCGACTCGTAAAATACAAGTTACTTAGTTTATCTCTTATAAACAGCGGAATTGTTTAAATAGAATATAGATGTTGACAGGACCTGATGAAACGCCGAAAAACCAATTCTGAAAACGTAAGATGCATTTGAGCAATGAAGTGCCATGCTCACTGAACTAAATGTCATTTGGGATTGGGTGGAAAAACCGCTCAATCATTTCTTGCAAAAGCCTTACTTTAATGGTACAAAAGATTCAATAAACAAGAGTTGTCATATTATTTATATTATGTTTGTTCTCAACCATAGACTTATTAGCCTAAGGCTTCAACCATAGAGATCATATAGTATATGATCTCTATGGTTCCAACACACTCCGATGGTTGGAAGACTTGAGAAATCTGTGATTGTTTTATTCTATGGTATTTAATTTCAATGTTTCTGGTGTAGACCATAGAGATCATATAGTATAGAGGAGTAAAGTCCCTATGTAGCCTATGTATTCGTTGCGTACCGTGTTCGATTTTACGCGATGAGTTATCCGTACACACTCTGCGGTATTTTAACTCGTTCCCCTTACTCTCCTACAACCGCGCGCTTAGATGACCGCGTGTAACTATAGTTAACGCTCGTCACCTTATAATGTCAGCGGAGTGGGGAGCGGATAAGTTTTTGAGACCTCGCGTTAAGACGGGGCCTTACTCCTCTATACTATATGATCTCTATGGTGTAGACTATATAAGTCTTGAATATTGAATTGTGCTATCCGTAACGTATTTCGCTTTCTGAATAGCATATACATTTTTAAATGTTAACATTCGACCTTCCGTCTCTTCACTTGTTCAAACCTGTGTAGGTAGTTGTTCTGTAGTTCAACTACACGTATAGGATCTATGGTCTCTTCAAAACTTGTTACTTCTCAATTAGCCAGTAAAAAGACCGTACCTGTTGAGAATTTTTATTTTCAAATCATATTTTACAGAATAATGGACAGTTTTGAGTCCTGGAAGGGATCACTCTGATTCCCTCTCCAAAAACGAACAATCTGCCATCATGTCCGAGTGTAATAATTTGTTCACCTTCTCCACTATTTCTGTAAGTACGGAACATGTGAAGTTGTTTGGAGAGAAACTGACATACTTCAAATTGGGGAAGGTACTCGACAATTTATTCACGTCCAATTGATTTAATCTGTTGCCGTTGACATTCAGCTCTTGCAGAGATACCAATTTTGCCAAAATCGACCAGTCCAACTCTTCGAATCGGTTCGAATCTATCCGAAATTGCGTGACTTTTCGCTGATGAACGAACGTATCCGGAAGAAAACCGTTCAACTTGTTCTTCTTTAAATCCAATTGCTTCAGATTGGGCAATTCACTGAAAGCGTCTTCGTCTATATTTTCGATCCCGTTCTCCGTTAAATCCAGTCGTTCGAGCTGCTGTATTCCTCCAAATATGCCCTTCGATATGGTCTTGTAGTTTTGTTTCCGTATCACCAAGTATTCCAAGTGCGTCAATAAAGACAATGCTCCGTTCTCCAATTTCGTGTTGGTATTGTTGATGAAAGCGAAAGTGTCGACGCTGTTGCAATACTTGAACAGTTCTTTGGTGACTGTAGGGAATTTCGTGTTGTCGCTTATTTCGAATATACGTAAAACGGGGGTGGATTTGAACGTTTCTGGGGTTATTTCTTCGATTGAACTTGCCGATAAGGTCAGTACACCTAAATCCGTGAATAAACTGAAGGTTGAAACGTCTATAACACCAACAGCATTGCTGAGAGTAAAATATGGGATAGAATAGTTGAAATCTGCTATTTCTAGAGGTTTATTTTCGGGAATTAATATTTCGCTTCCGGATGAAAATCCAAAGACTAGAAGGAGCGTAAGGTAATGCATCTGGAAAAAAAGAATCGAACCAACAATTAATTTTTGAAAATGGATTTTTTACTGACTATTATTGGGATGAAATGAAATAGTAGAGTTTAATGCAACCAAATCAATCAGGCAATCAAAACGGGGGCGGACAAGTCCGGTGCACTTAGACCGCTTAATTGGGTCCATTGTGCGCCCCTTGATACAAGAATCAGTTCAGCAGGCCTAACGCATAATGCAACCAAAACTAAAGCTTGTCTTCTCCATTAAGGCGGCTCCCATAATCCCTAATATGATGATGTCAGGTACAACTATTCCTATAAAGTCTTCCATAACAATGCTCGGGATCACCACCAGCAGCACCCTCTCAAGGGACGATTATGTGAGGCGAGGCCTCACCTTAGCCAGACAGTCTTATCAGATGTCGGTAAGCATTGTTACTGTATTACCGGCCGAGAGGTTGGAGGTCACAGTTATTATATACTCATTTAGGTAGTACATGTTTTGACGTATTTCATTATTCAAGTGTCTGCATGTTGAAACACGTGTCGGAATGTTGAATCACGTGTCAAAACATATACCTAAATGAGTATGTAATCACTGTGAACTCCAACCTCTGGTCGGTAATACAGTGACCTCATCCTGTGACCTCCAGTCTCTCGGCCGGTAATACAGTGAAAATGCTTACCTATATCTGATAAAACTGTCTGGCCGAGGTAAGGCCTTACCTACTGGCCATAACTTTTTATGGGAGGCCCAAATCGAAAATTTTTATATGAAACACTCCCCTTTAAATCGGGCATGAAGGTCACCGTTTCATTTCTACTAGGTAGTTCCGGAGCATCCTTTATGTAGGTGCTCCTAAGTTCTTTAACGGGTATCTATCCCGTTAATATGTACACCTAAGCTCTTTAAGGGGTATCTGTCCCGTTGATATGTACTCCTAAGCTCTTCAAGGGGTATCTGTTTCGTTAAACTTATGTAATTGAGTAAATAAATGAACAAATCAACGATAAACACCACACGCTGACTTAATGACTGACTCACTCATCACGAAATCTCCGAAACTATAAAGTCGACCGACTTGAAATTAGACCTGTAAGTTCTTATCAGCTAAGAAGACATATTTACAGTATAATTTGAAGTCTTTCCACCCCTTTATCTGTTTCTACTCATTTGAAATATGCATTTAGTCTCGAAACTAGGGGGATATAGCGCGGCGGCGGTGCCGATGCCTTCTTCTACGGGTACTAGCTATTCCTGCCGACACAGGCCGCATACAATTAACAATATTTTGCGCCAATTTCGCGGGCGATTATCTGGGTAACCGTTGAAGCTACAATAAAATAGAAAAGTAACTTTCCTTTTGCCTTGAAGGTCAAGTGTGCAAAATTTCATAAGAATCGAAATGAAAACGTAGATTTGTAGAAAAAAAAACGAACTAACAATATTCTATACAGAGAGGGTTATTGTTCAAATATGCGTTGCAATTAAAGTTGAAGTTGTTTCACAATAATAACTATGAGTGAAAAATGTAAAACTTCTTTAAATTAAAATATTTAAAAACTTACTATTGTCGTTGATTGAAAGACACTACGTGAACATCATCTGAAGACGCGCTGGAGATTGTCGAGCGGTACGATAACCTCTTTTGTTTATTTCAACTATCTATTTCAACAAAACAACTAGGAAATTAACATAAATACTGATTTATGTTAGCTTAGTTTAATACACAAACAGGATAATCAAGAAATTACATGATTTATTGGCGAAATTCCTTCTAATGGAATGTTTGTAATGTTTTCGTATAACCCACGATTGCAATACTGGTCAATATACGAATTTAATTGAGAAAATGGAACGATTTATAATAAAAAAAATTTGTAAAATTTTTTTTTAGCATGAATTGAAATTAATTTTCAAACTTAATTGTCATGAATGTGGTAATTATGGTATCTAACTAGTTATCACCTAAAGTTAGGGTCGACAAAAGTTCTTTCTTTGAACAGCCTAGGCACATATTGAATACCTTAAAACATATCCAATATGTGCCAGAGTACACCATTTTTCAGCGGAATAGACATCGGATATGGGAATTTATATGGCTTCTTCAGAAATACCATTTGCGACAGACATAGTATCATTTTTCTGTATCTGATTTTATAGTGCAATTATCTAAGGGATGGGGGAAATTCTGGGTTTCCGAATGCTGCGACATGTTGCCTTAGCGTTTGAGGTGAAAACTAATGGTAGAATCGAATTTCTCATCCATGATTGTGTATTATGACGCCACTAGATCGAAATCGATGAGATCGACCAACTTCGCTATTTTTCCATACTTCTTATGAAATTTGGGAAAATGCGAAAAATTCCAGAGGCTCATGTAACTAATGGAAATTGTTCCATGGGATATCAGAACGTTGTAGATACCGATTTCGGGTGCATGTTAAAACTGATTAAGGATCTCCTCGGTATTTCTGACAAGCATCGAGAACACAGTCGGGCTTTTCAGTGCGTTGAGTGCCGCTTGACTGTCCGTATAAATCCAGATGGTCTTGATTAACTTACCATAGCCGAGTAGCTCCTCAACAAATCCGTAGATGGCAAGTATCTCGCCTTGGAAGATTGTGTTGAGATATCCCCCCTTCGCAATAAGTACCCATCAATATATCTATGAACGCAAAAGCCTGATCCCACTGTTGTGTTTGTTCTAGACCCATTGGTATACCAAATTGTGCCCTGCTTTCGCGTGCGACCATTTTTCCATTCCTCCCTCGATGAGCTGACGATCCTGAAATGCTGCTTCGCGAACCGCTGGGCTTTAAATAAAATAAATCAAATTAAACAGTCAAATGGGGTGCAACTAAGGACTCAGTTCATGTATGGTAACCCCATTCAAACAGGGCGTCCTTATATATGTCGTAAAAAATAAATAAAACTTTACTTTTACTTTCGGTATTGCAGCATTGTGTTCTAACGTACGAGTGACCAGCAGCAGTATAGCCTCTGGTTTGTGAAGTAACGATCGAGCGCGAAGGCCTTGTGAATATAGAAGGGATTGTATTTTTGTTTTTTATTCAGAAAACAAATCACAACGTTTAAATTGTTCAATAGAAATTGAATTGAAATGTTAATTCGAGATAGTTTCAATCAGCAAACACTACACTTCTGGACGAATCGTAGTTCAACTTAGCACATGAAGAATTCTCTGATCCAAAGTTCTCTTTGGTGATACGATAATGCCTGATATCTTTCAGTATTACCAATTCAGTGGGGCAGGTAAAATTGTTTGGCATATAGTTAAGCGACTTTAAAGCTGGGAAAGCCAATAACAAATTTCCAATATTCAATCGACTCATCGAGTTTTCCGCTATGTTGAGATACATCAGAGACATTATCCGGTCGAAGACTTCCCAATCAACGTTTCCCAAACGGTTTGAAAGTATTTGAAGTTCAACCAGTTTCTTCTGATTCCCAAATGTATTCGGAAGAAATTGTCGAATCTTGTTGTGGTTTAAATACAAGGAAATGAGGTCTGGTAGATTGGAAAATGCATCTGCCTCCACGTATTCTATACCATTTTCCACTAGAGATAAGTCGGCTATACGATTCGCTCCCGCGAACAAATCCCTGGTGATTTCCTTGTAGTCTTGCTTTTGTATCTTCAGCGTGGTCAAGTTCTTCAATCCGGACAAAGCGCCTTTTCCCAATACCGAGTTTTGGTTGTCGATAAATTTTAACACTGTCAATTTCTTGAGATGTCGGAAGTTCGGCGAGGGAAATCTGTTGTTTCGACTGATTTCCAAGTATTCCAGAAGAGGGGTCGAAACGAATGCGTTGTTGGTGATGTCTACGATATCGCTGTTGGATATTTGAAGGCCTCGCAGTTTCCGAAAGGACGAAAATGTCGTTTCGTCCATAATTCCTGTAGCTTCTTGGAGTATGTACTGCTGTTGGTTGACATTTTCCGGTCGTATCGCGCTGTGGGTAGTCAGTATTACTACACTTTCGCCATGAGAGATGATTAGCGCCAGAACGACCAGGCAAAGGTACATCTGAAGATTAAAATTGTTAATTAGTCTATAGCAATCAGCTCGGGGCAATATGGTGGCATAATGCACCATATTGCGTGTTCAAACTCGAAAATTTTGCGAGTGGTAATGTCATCCAGAGATGAACACATAAATATTACGAAAACTAGAATAACTGAACGCGGTTCACTTTAACTAAAAATGACTTCCACCATCTCGACCCCTTATTTCCAAGGCAAATCAAAGAGATTTTGCGAAATACTGCAGACGTTTTCAAGAAACATCGCAAATAAAACTGTTCATGTTCCTTAGCCTATTTGTGTATAATTTCAAGATTCCGATTAAATTACCATTGACTTACCTTGGGCCTTTTGTGTAGGACTACTGTTTCACACGTAATGTCATCGGTTTCATCCGATACTTCTATCTGTCAAGTTGAACGCGATTCAACAGCTTCACAATAAATAAAACAGTTTCGGTTGAAAGAATTCGAGCCGCGGATAACGGTCATCTATCAGAGACATTCGTAAAGGTCAATCTGAATAATAATAATTAGTAATTAAATTTGTTTACGCGGAATGCAACTGGAGTGCACTGCGATGCGTAAGTAAATCGTGCTCTTTCCAATTTCCAATTGTATTGGAAAGATTCGAAGGTGGTTGGCTTAAAAAAAATGAAAGATGCAAAAGAATTATTTAGAGGGCATCAAATTATATAATCATCCGTTTCTTCGCTGCACGAATTTGTTTTCTTCAGGTTACAAAATATTTTTCTTGTATTCGAATTCGACGGATGTTGATATTTTGGGTACGTAGTATTGGTATTGGTTGAGATGGTAGAGGACTTGATTGAAAGATGAGTGCACTTAACCAAAAACCCTTGTACACTATCTCCTGCTACGTTTTTCAGGGGGTATTGGGATACCCCACTGCTCGACAGAATCCTAAGATCTTTTTTATGTTTATGTTTATGCTTAACGCCTCGGCCAGCAATTTCCATTGTCCTCCGGGAATGTATTGCTTTCACTACTAGATACACAATGTACTACTTCCGAACGCTTAGTAGCACTCAGAAAACTAAAAAAATTGAGTTTTTCGGGTATAACTGCGAAAATATGCGTTTTGGAAATGAAAATTTGAGATGCCGACGAATGGCGTTGTTTCGATATCATCATATCGTTTTTGTATTACAGACTTATCGCCCCTATGGACTGTCCCGAAGCCATTTATCAACTAATGTTAGACTGTTGGCAGAAAGAACGCACCCATAGATCAACCTTCCAATCTATTGTAAGCTGTTAGATAAATTAATTCGAGTACCAGAGACGCTGAGGAAAATTGCTTAAAATCGGTAAGTCTTTTTTTTATCGCAATCTTGCTGTCTGTGTAGAAAGTGTCAATTCAGTCTGTGATTGATAATTTGATGTATTCATGTCTGATTGTCAACTGTTTGAATATGCCTCTTTACAACCTTCATTTCATGCTGTTGCCTCCTTTGACATATATGTTTTTAAGCTATTGCATACAGCTTTTATCGCGGGCTTTGAGCGCGGCGACCGAATCAAGAAAACAAAACAAAAGACAAATACCGTAACGAAAATCTAGAAAAACAAAAAACAAATACCGTAACGAAATATCCTGACGGCCTACCATGTAGCTCGGCCGAGCTTAAAATTGTCGAAATCTTAACTTTGAACCTTTTAAAAGGTCGTGATAGCCCCAAACTGGGTCGAAAACTGTTTTGAATTGGTTAATTTTCGATAAATCGAATGACGTTCACGTGAGAAGCGCGTAGGTCGCGAGTTAGAAAAGTGCAAATTTATGGTACACGTCTTAACGAGGACTTTTCGCCTGCGGTTTTCGCTCCGTGTCGTTAGTTTATGAACGGGGCCAACTAAATAGCATAGTCTCGGGCCCCAAAATGTCGATTAAATAGGAAAATTTAATTAAAACAGTTTGAGATATTCTCAGCTGTCACCTACTAGCATCTGACGTGCGAGGTACGAAAGGGAATTTTCTAGCTACTTAAATATACCGAAAGCGGGTAAAAGCTAGCGGCCCATAGCCCAAAATACTTTATTACAACTGGCGCCGGCCGCACGGGGTTCGAAACGGACCCAAATTAACAAAATAGAGGTACGATGTATAAACTCTAACTTACGCGCAGCGAGCTCCTCGAGGATGTGTCAAAATGATTACGTTCGTATCTAATTACATAAGTCGTCTGGCGTTCATGCAATTGTGTTTTTATACAATTCGAACCTTCTAATTTCGATAGGCCACGTGAAAATCCCAAAGCCGGAAGCGCTATCGAGATCTGAACGTTAAAACTTTCGTATAAAATTGTGTTTACAAGTCAACTGACACTTGTCACCATAGATAACTCTACTACCGGTAGTAGTTATCTATGCACTTGTCACAGAATACTCTTCATAGAGATCAAGATGATACTCTTTTTTACTCATAATTCCTGAAGATTTTGAAGGGGTAGTGGATGTTTTTCTGCCCAACTTTTCCCAGTGGCGTAGTGCTATGCAATAGCTTTACCGCGGCAGTCCCCGAGTGCCACACGTTTCATTTTTTTTTTAACGATAACTCCATTCAAGCAGTTACTACCATCAGTTTTGATACATTCGAGTCGTATTCATCTCAAATAGACCTTGTAGATGTAGAGTGTTGTTTATATTAAACCGTTGACCTCATAACAGTCACCAAATTTACCACTTTTTCGGGCAGAGCCAGAGTATATACAAATTTTATTACCGGCAACCTTAGTTATATCTTTTAAGTAGTTAGAAATAGAAATTGAATTTTTAGTTTCTATTGATTTTCTGGCGAGTGATTTTTGTTGTACTAGTGTTGTGCTGATAGTGGGGTATCTTGTAGTATCATTTTCAGAAGAAAGCATTTATTTTCCGATGCTATATATCAATCTTTGCTAAAAGGAGATTTTAATTCAAGTGATGCTTTAGCCAAAACGTCTGCTTCAACAAGTACAATTAAATCCAAATTTGGTAAGCGATTTTTTTGTTTTTAAGTTATTTGCGATAAATTCAAGTGACGATAAGTTAACGGTTTTTGCTGATTATTTGGTGAATTATTTTATATCCGACGAAGCCACTTTTCCACCCCAGATTTGGGTTGACGCTTCTTCAACTCTAAATAAAACCACGAACGCTTGCGAGTTCTTTCACTCTCATTCAAATAACTCTTTTTGTTATAGTTCACCAAATATTTTTTACTTCATGGATGTTTTGTTAGAATTTCAAATACAAGTGTATATGAAATGTAATAGTGTAGCTACTCCTTGTAAATATAAAAACTCAGCCACAATTCGGAGAAAAGATTTCTTGCAAAAATTATAGTTAGATTTGGAACAACAGAAGGTAAGTTTCCATTTTGTTAAAGTTGTTTCAAATATATATGGACACAATCCATAAAATATGTAGTATTGCTATGTATAAATTGTCAATGTTTTTCTTCCGAGTGTTATGTACAATTTATGTATTATTATGTATTCTTGATCATATGCTACACATTTTTTTATTGCACTAATTTATTGAATAAATAAAGTAAAACCGACCTCATAATTCAATTTCTCAATCATATCAATATTTTTATAAACGTAAAAATATTACTTGGACGCCTATGGTGGCAAAATTGTTGTATCAACAAGGTTTTCATTGTATTTTAGAATTTTAAAATCAATAATTATTTTAACCTTGTTCATTTCGACCCAAAGAAACTAAATCTACGTTTTGTATTCGTCTTTAAACTATTTTGAAGAAATCAACAAATTACTAGTTTGTTTATTTTTCCTTATAGTCTAGGAGCCCACTATGGTTTATCGTTAGAGGACGGTTCAATGACCAATTCATCTCACAGACCGAATTTTCCCCGGCTGATAGATCTCGAGATACAGCATCCGCATTTTTTTTTTGTCTGGGGGTTAACCCTTTCCAAGTTGCGGTTACTTGAAAAGCATGCCATTCTTATACACTTCCACCATGTGCCATCATTTTTTTATCGTGTCCGTTTATCAGGCCGACCAGTTAAAATTGGAGGTGGGTGGTCTTATGGGTTTTTGGGTGTTGAAATGGGCAATAATTTTATATCTTTATTTGACCTCCAATAAAGTTATTTAACATGGTGCCATCATGTTACCTTGTAACCCGCAAGTTTTATCCACAAAATGAAAAAAAGAAACATTTTTGGTCCAAATAATGGCCAATTACTCGGAAATGGACCGATAACTTTTGATGGCATAGGGTATGTTAACAATTGCTAATACCAACGAACATTTTCCACCAGGTTTGGGGGGGTCAACTTGCACTCCATTTTCGGGCCAATTTTAACTGGTTGGTCTTATAAACGGACACGATAAAAAATGATGGCACATGGTGGAAGTGTATAAGAATGGCATGCTTTTCAAGTAACCCCAACTTGGAAGGGGTTAACCTCCAGTCAAAAAAAAAATGCGGATGCTGTATCTCGAGATCTAGCAGCCGGGGAAAATTCGGTCTGTGAGATGAATTGGTCATTGAACCGTCCTCTAACGATTAACCATAGTGCCATCGGGTTAATGTTCAGACCATCAATATCGCTCTGGCTCCTAGACTATTATCAAATTTCACGATTTATAATCTTATTTTCTCGTACTAATAATGTATTTTATTCCAGTTTATAGTTCTAACGGGCTAACAAACACTCTTTGTCTATGGCTTCCGAACACTCGGTGTTAGGGTCAAAATATTTCTCTCAAAATCGAACAGATAATAAACCAGTTGTTCAGCACTAAGCACAGTACATTACAATAAATAATCGAAATGTAAAATTTGATTTTAAATGTTTTAATGTCGATTTATAACATTCATATATAACTTATCATTATTGCCTATGTCATAGTGATTCAAGGTGTGATCGTTTTTCAGTGGATTGTTTCTGTAAAATAGATTCAATCTATCTGAGGGCCATCCTTTCGCCTCCATGATTCTATTTTTAATGGATAATATTGAGTCTTCACCCTTGATTCCTTCCAATGTTAACATTTCTCCATCGAATAATTGGATGGTAAGCTTGTCTTCTTTCTTTAAATCTTCATCGTCCTCGTCGTTTCCTTCATAATCCAGAGTATTTCGCTTGAACAATAAATGGTGCGACGTCTTTTTCTTCTTCGGAGTTCCGGCACGGGTAGATGGTGTATCGTCCAGGTATTTCAAAATAATTTCAATTGTTGATTGGTCGCCGATATTGTACGATCTAACGGTTCGGTCGTTTTCCAAAATTTTGCCCTGATTATGTAATATTTGCGATTTTGCTGGTATTTCGCTTTGTCTGAATATTTCCGTTTTCACTTGGTATATGGTATCTTCTTCTGTAAGTTGAAGAGTCGCTACTTTTCCAATCACAGGAGAGAAGACATAAACTTTAAATTTGCGGCTATCAATATCATTGCTAGTTGATGTTGCTTGTTTGAAGAATAAAACCCAGCACAATACATAAAGGTTCCTCATTCTAAAACATAACAAATTTGATTAATTACTTTACGTAGTACAAGGCGAAGGTGAAAAGTCCCTGAATAATGAACAGATGGCGCCACAATCGAAATTCCCATAGGACATTTGTGATGTACCATATTTAACTAGAACGCATTACAATTTTCATACTGATATGTCATTCAGTTCTGTTTTGACGCCCATCGAAAGCAAGCAACCTTGAAGATTTTTGTAAACCTGCAAAAAAAGTGAATTTCGCGTCTTGATTAAACATTATTTCTTGCGTGGAAAAAACATTACGCAAACCAAAGCATTAAGAATATTTTTAACAGATTTCTTGAATTCTTTCAATGGTAATCCTATAATGGGTTCGGGTAATTTCTTAAAATATTGAAACGCTAAAAATTTTGGGCCATTTTTAAGTCTAAGAAAATCTGTACGAATATTTCTCTTATTACGAGTATTGTAATCATGAAATCCTCACTCAAGGTGTATTTATCTCTGCAATTATAAGCATACTTGAGAAATTCATGTATATACCCTATAACCAATACTCGCAACATTTCTTATAGCTCTCCTTTGTAATCTGAAAATCTCATTTTGTTTAGAACAATTACCCCCAACTAAAATAGCGTAGCGTAACTGGCTTTCAATCAAAGAAAAATATGCAGTCTTTATAACACAAGGAGATAGCGACTGAGATACTGTTCTCAAAACAAAAATATCTCCCCTGAATTTTGTCATAATTTTATCTGCATTAACATTCCAAGTAAGTCTATCATCTATATGTACACCTAACATGTTTGTATATATGTCAAAACTATATTTCTACCGTTTTGTTCTCATTCACACAAAGACCATTTTCCTAAAACCATTCCACGACTTTATTCATGATTATTCTACTCTGTTCCTCCACATGATCTAGATTCTTTCCAGAATTTGACGCTGTTACATCATCAGCAAATAGTACAGTGTGCGTCAATGACAAGTATTCAGGCAAGTCATTAACAAAAATTAAAAATAATAACGGTTCCAACATGAATCCTTGGGGTACACCAATCGCTAGTAATTTCTTTCCAGACCATCTGCCATCCATACACACTGCTTGATGACGTTCTGTTATAATATTGACGCTAACAATATCAAATTTATATTTCTCAAGTTTTTTGAAAAGTATAGCCTGAACAACACAGTCAAATGCCTTTGTTAGGTCTATATATAGTGATAGCGAATGTAGACCTTGTTCAAAGCTATCAATAGTTCTATTAATGAATTCAATAGTTGCTGCTGTTGTTGTTTCTTGCTGTAACCAAATTGTTGTGTCGCAAATAAATTGTTCCATTCGAAGTGATCAACAATTTGTATGCTTAATGCCTTTTACAACATTTTTGAAATTATATACGGGATAAACTGAATTTCAATTAAATTCACACTAATTACACAATAATTCAATGAAAATTGTAACGTACTGCTTCCTTACCGTATAATTGGAAATATGTATATGCAGCTTCTAGAGTTTAATTTGCTCAATTTTTTACCGAAATTTATTCATGAAGTTTCCAGTTGAATAAATCAAATACAAAACTAGATTGAAAAAAAAGAAACGAAAAATTTTACTTCCCAAATTCACTCTCACTTAGTACATAGTAATTAATTTATTTATTATCTCAATAAAATCAATTCAGTTTATTATGATTATATTATTACTTTTATAAATTATATTGTCACTAACCTTGTAAAAAATCCGATCTTGCTTATTTTCGTTTGTATACTGTTCTCTTTGTGTGTGTGTGTGTGTGTGTGTGTGTGTGTGTGTGTGTGTGTGGCGGTATGTCTTTTTCACTGCTGCAAATTGATTCAAGTAGATTCAATCTTCCATATTCATTTTCTTATCAGTCTTCGTGCAAGTTGTAGGTCAATTTAATCAGCACTTGCTCCATTTTTAATAAAAATAAATAATATTTGGGTTTGATGTCAGGGTCATTCAAAATAAGGACATGGTTTATAATACACCAATTGTTTAGTATTTATATTTCCTCATATATTGACCCATATCCTTTCAAATCGAATAAATAAATTTAAAAAAATTATTGACAAGAACGATAAGAATTAATTCATATCTATTAATAATTCTTTTTCAATTTATCATAAGCCTTCACATACGGATATTATTATCCACAAAAATTCAAACCACCCCATACAACATAAACTGGTTGCTCTTTATAGCATGATACATAGACTGTTACTATCCCCATGTCAGAATTAAATTATCATAAGAAATGTTCAATTATAAACAGATAGCAACTAATAACGGCTATAATGAAAAAATTGTGATTGATTTACTTAAGAAAAAAGATTATAATGAAGCAATGAAGTTAGCTTACCCTAGAACAGTTAGGACTCATAATTATAGATCAATAATGTATAATGTATACTTTCTGATAATGTATGCAATTTACATAAAAAACACAATGTTACCACATCTTTTATAACAAATAATACGGTAGGCAAATATATTGCAAACAACAAAGATAAGAATAAAAAAGATCAAGGATCAGGAGTATACAAGGTAGAGGGTGAAGATTGTGATACGTTCTATATAGGACAGACAGGAAGATCTTTCAAAACGAATGAAAGAACATTTTAATTCCAACAAAGGAGCTTCAAAAGCTGTAAATCATATTAAAGAAACTGATCATCCTTTCAAAGATGATTTTGAGATTCTCCATAAGTCAATTAAAAGTAAAGTATTAAACTACTTAGAGAAAATTGAAATTAATGAGTTTAAAAATACAGGAAACCTTTAGAGTATTTAAAGTATTTATTGCATGTATAAACTATTGCTTATATGTGACAAATAAAATGTGAAAACGATATACTAAGATATGTTGAAAAATCTTCGCTTCCGGATGGATATTCACTAAGATATGTATATAAAAAAGAGATTTGAAATGTTTCTAAGTAAATGTAGCTAATAATTTAGGTATATGAAACACAGAATGGACTTAACAAATTCGAGTGGACATGTATGACATACCATACAACATATAAAGCTATTCAAAAGTATTTAAAACAATCAATTGGCCAATGGGGCAACAAAAATTATTTTATCGAGTAGAATGCTTGACTAAGAAAGAATTTTTTTAATGTGGACTTAGAAACATTGGGAGAGCACTCTTTTCTTTTCTTTGAAGGCGAAAAAGCTTATTCGAATGAGGGCATCTGATGATGATGATGCCATGCATCGCTACCTCAGGCAAGTAATTTACTAATTTTCTGATCAAGTCACTGTCAACTTGACACTCCCAACGAAGAACTGGATCAAATAAGATATCCAAAAACTTTATATAGTCAGGGTTTTCAAAAGTAATGTTTCTGTGTGTGAATAACATTATACCGGTTTTTTCATGGTTTACGGACAGTTCATTTGCACAAAACCAGTCAAAAAGACTTTCTTGAGAATCACTCAAGCAAGCCAGCAAATCCTTTTCATTATTCCCGCTTCGAACCATACTGGTGTCATCAGCAAAGAGCAGGAGATCAGCCGCTCCCTCCACCTGAACCAGATCATTAATGTAAATGAGGAACAGTAGCGGACCAGGGACAGATCCCTGTGGAACGCCACTGGCACCTCACCATGTTTCGAGGAGGTTGATGACAGTGTACTATTTTCGGTTGGATAAAAAAGAGTGAATTAAATTACAGCTGTCATGAAATTTGTAAAATTTCAGTTTATCAACAAGAATGGAAGGAAAAACCAGGTCAAAAGCTTTTTTACGTCATAAAAGAATGTGCCTACGATGAACCCTTTTTCCATACCGCTTATAATGATCTATATAAGTTTATTTACATCATTGATGCTCCTATTTTTACGGAAGCCAAACTGATTGCTATAAAAAATGTTCGACTTTTCTAAATAATCTGATTTTTTTTTGGAAAAATCATCAGAAAGACTTAACCAATTCTCCATTATTAAATTCATTTGTAAGTAACCCTTATCCTACTGTACACGTACCTTACTCATCCCCTCCTTCTTAATCTAATTTTAATATTTAAGGGATAAACCATAGTTCGTATAACCATTGTTCGATAAAGCCACCGTGTGGGGAAATATGTCACGTTTCGTTTAATAAAAATGAAGTTTTTGAAAATGTGTTACAAGTATAGTCTTTATTAATAAATATGAATTTTGAACAAGTGAGCACCAAAACCATCCAAAAAAAAATTTATTAACGACACATTTGCAGTCGTTTTGATTGGTATTTTTATAATTCCTTAGTGAACCAGTGGCGGCTCGAGAACTTTTTAAGAGAGGAGGCTGGACATAAAACGTTTTTGTAAAAATATACTCTATTCAGCCAATAAATTTAACCTTTGCACAGCCACCGTACCAGCTACTTCAGTGACAAAATTAACTGTTGCCAAGCAAGAACCAACGTGGAGGTGTAGAGTTTCTCTTGGCAAACATTTTTTTTGTAAATTTTTTTTTCTTTGGATTTTTGATATTTTTTATTTTTTTTTTTTTATTTTTCATATTTTGTTTTTTTTCATTATTTTTATTAACTTTTTTTATATATTAACGGAATTCTACGGTCTTTAGTTTGCGAAAAATGATCAATAATATTATCATAAAATGTATCATTTTGTTTCAAGTGTTTTACTAAATCTTTTTCAATAGATATCAAACTAACATTGTATAAACGATTTTGGCTCATTGTATTTCGCATGTAAGTTTTAATTCATTTGAGAGTAGAAAATGATCTCTCCATCGATGCCGAGGTGACAGGAATGGTGACTGTCAAACAAAGTAGTTTATAAAACTGAGGTAAAACTTGTTGCAAATCATTGTCTATCATATATTTTATCATATCGGCGTGAATGTCGTACTGGTCTAAAATATCTTTATCCGAGTAGGTATATAACCCATAATTTATATTTTAGAACTAAGTTATCTAAAAGTGTATTGGGAAACTTTTTTGAAAAAGATTCGAAAAATCTTCTATTCGTCAAGTCGAAAAACTTCAATTCATGTAAATCGGAAAATCGAATCTCAATTTGACCTTTAATAGTATCTAAAATTTCATAAAAAAAGTTGTTTATAATGTAGTTTCTTGTCTACCAAATTATATGTTTTCCTCCTTTAACAATATTCTGTTTACCGGTTAATTTAAACTTAATACTCGATGTAATATGTTTTTGCGATTTTTCATGTCTGTCTATACCACGAGCTAAATTTTTCAAATCATCATAACCCGAGTGCCCCCAACATGAAGTTGTATCAGATGTAAATAGCAAGCAATATAAATTACTGTGTATTTCGATTTTGAAACATACCTGTCATCACTAATCCTTTCAAATCCGGTAAAGGCCGTTTATTAAAAAAAAACACTTTTCTGTAATATGTTAATTCACTAAATGGATTTTCTAAGAAGTCAGCAACTGCACATTTTAACGTTAAATAACTCACGGAACAGATAAATTATAACTTAACCTTACTTCGGGTCGCGGAAGAAAACAATAACTGACGGAGCACGTGTCTCGAGTCGCCGCCTCGCAGCTCGCAGGGCAGGAAGTAATCGTATTTCGACCGAGTGCGAACGAGAAGCTAGCCTACAGAGAATGTTGCCATATCCGCTGTTTTACCCTATTTGGCAGTTGGACTGGTTGGAAAAACGGCAACTGTGTTGACCACACGTATTTAGCGTTTGAGATATATAGAGAATCTAGCCTCTGGCCACTGTTGCCAGATTAAAAATAACTACTGAGAACGGGGAATTAATTGTAAAATTCAAAAAATTATCAGAGAAACAGGAAATAAAATGGAGAGTGATCATTAACATAAATTGATGAGGAGGCTGAGCCTCCTTAGCCTCCTTCGAGGAGCCGCCACTGTAGTGAACCCTCAATTAACAAGTCTGACATGTACTGAGCTTTGTTATTTTGAGTATTCCTTATTAGTTACAATACATTCAAAAGAGAATAGAGTGCTGATACTGTCACAGTATTGTCAAATCATAATTTTGGATGAGTTATGAAAACTTCAATTGCATTTGAAGGCTGTGAAAAGTTGTTAATAGATATTTAACTGGATGGAACTCAATTTATTAAATCTATAACAAATTGATTGTGGATATAATTCCTGTAAATATTGGAGAAAATTGAGGAAAATGATATGATCAAAATAAAAAAGTGTTTATTAATTGTATTACCGAATGTAAAAGCTGGGCACATCAATCGATCCTGTGTACCTCTAGGCCAATAAATTAATGCGAACTAGAGACTTAGCTTCGTCGCATTATTTGAAGGTCGAATGAGTTAAAATTGCTTAACAACATTGAATTATATAATTTGAATTTGAATTCTCCGTCATTCGCATTCACAAGAGGAAAATAGTTCAGTCTGTATAATTGGATCTATTATTAATATATGATAGGAATAAAATGCAATATGAGGTGATGTTTTTTATAATCATATTTTAATACGTATATAATTTAATAAATACTGATAAGCGACATAAACTTACACCAGTGTGTGTGTAACAATGTACAATACATCTTTGCAGCTTGATCTCAATACCAAAAAGTCTTTGGGGCCATCGGGTTTTCATCGACCATCGGGCACCACTTCCTCAAGGGGCTATTGAGTGAGGCGAAGCTCCACATTGAGGAGTTCTCGTCTAAACACTCTAGAATCCTACTCTCTATGAGTAGGAGAGGCCTAAAACTGGTATAAATCTACACACAATGGGCATTGTTGAAGACCCAGCTTGTAGTAGATGTGGATAAGGGGACGAAACTGTCTCTAACATCCTAGCAGAATTTCCAGCACTGGCTTCTCTTAGGCTACAACACCATGGCAGCACACATATGCCGCTTGAAGCCATAAGAGATATCAGTCCATGCAAAATCTCAACCTGCGGCCTGTTGGACTGATTCTTGTATCAAGGGGCGCACAATGGACCCAATCAAGCGGTCTAAGTGCTCCCGTTATGATCGATTGATTGATTGTGGCCAGAAGGAATTTCACCTGTCATTCTCAAGGAATGTGCGTCAGAATTAACACAAGATTCTGCAGGTTCTTCACTTTTTCATACAAACTTGATGTCTTTTCTTCCAACTAGGTACAACCAATTCCATAAAAAGGAAAAAAGACCATTCCTAATAATTATAGATCCATTGCTCTATTATATATGATTTCTAAAGTGATGGAGAAAGCAATCAACATCCAGCTCTTCCGATACCTAGAGAGCTTATAAATCGTTTATGACCGACAATATGACTATCTTTAGCAGAGATCAAAAGGAGATTAGCTTGTATGGCTTGTACTGAATCTTTAGCAGTAGCATTGGGTATCTCCAAAGCATTTGACTGAGTCCGGCATCAAAGCTTTCTTGGAAAACTTCCGTCTTATAGTTTACCGCCTCAACTTTGTCGCTTACTATCGAGTTTTCTCTCAGATAAATTACTCCATGTGGTGTTTGATGGAGTATCCTCCGATACAATGTATATCAACGTTGGTGTTCCACAGGGATATGTCTTGGCACCAAACTAGTTGAGTTTAACGAAACTAAAACTCAAGCTTGCGTCTTCTCTAGGAAGGCGGATCTCACAATCCCTAATATGAGAATGTCAGGTACAGCTTCTTCCATATCCATACTCGGGATCACCACCAACAGCACCCTCCCATGGGATGATTATTCTATTCCGCTATAAGAGCCACTTTACATCCCAGCAGCTCTTCATAATCATAGAAAGGTGGGCGATCTCCCCCTTTTCTATAGATATTTCCATGGTCGGTGTTCATAAAAAATCTCGTCTGTTGTTCTAGATAGGCGGACTAGACGAGTTCAAGCTAGTCACCCACCTCTTCATAGTCAAGCTCGAAACTACAATATTGGATTTAAAAAAAAATACATTTATTCAAAAATTAATTTCAATTTCAAAGTAGCATATTAATATAAATAAATATAAAAAAAGGGAGTAACGGGCCATCTACATTATAACTTGAGTGTCCATGTTCTGGGATACATAATTATACAGCAAGATCAAAGAATAAACAAAAAGCATAAATTTGTGAGAGGAGTATGCAGCAAAAAGTAATGTTAATTGGTAAAACAATAATAAACCAAACAATAATATTAAAAGAAATACAAAAATTATGATCAATCAGATGATGCTGCTACAAATAGTATGTGAAATAATGATAAGGTCTTTCTAGTCCCGATCGATCAGTAACTTCACAAACTTATAGTTCCAGACAGCTGTTTAACTCTTTTCATAGAGGTCATCACTGGAACGAGTTAGTTTGCAACTTTAAAGGACTGTTGAAGGTCCTGACTTCCACGAGTTGAAACTCAAGTTATCTAACATTTCCTGTAACTTTTGTAAGGTTCTAGGAATCTGTCAATGTGATATATTACTTGATTTCTTAGTGGGACGTATCTATTCGTAGATGGCGTAAGATTTTTTGGTCTTTTCACCTCTTGGAAGGCGAGTTTAATCAAATTCAAAAGCTTATTTTCAAACTAATACAATAATTATTACGGTATTGAAATTAATAATACATTATTATTATTATTATTCATTAGGATAAGAGTCCAGAATAAAATCCTATGCGACTCAATTATACATAATAGCATTTGTATTTGAGAAAAATACTAGATAATATCAATATTACAAACTACAACAACGAAGAGAAAAATGAATTTATGGTAAGACCTACATTGGATTTCATCAACTGCTGAATAGCAGAGAATCAATATGATTTTTAAATGAGTTCAACAGTATCAGAGTTCAACGCATTTCATACACCAAATAATCCATTGCAAATAAAATGTTGCCTACAGGATGTTTTATAATTATCCTGCCTTAATTTGAAAGAATGATCACGTAAACGCAGATCCGCATTATTGTTAAAAATAGGAATTTATACAATCCGAAACGTTGCTTGTAATCCGGACGAATAGTCCCAAACGGCATTCTCGTAGTTCTTCTCTGCACCGATTCGTTTAAATTTCTATCGGGCGCAAGCATTGGACACCACACCGAAGAACCAAATTCAATTGTAGGTCTCACATAGGCTTTATAAAGAAAGCATGATGTTTGTACTGAAAGATTGGAAAAAATTTTGTTAAACAAAAATATAGAAGTATTTGTCCTCTTGCACATTTCTTCAATGTGGCGCTACCACGTGAGGTTATCAGGGATGATGACACCTATAAGTTTTTCTGTGAAGTAACCGTGCTCAACTGCAACCCATTAAGATGGTAGGAAATATGTGGATTGTTCGTTCCATTGTGAAGTACAGTGCATTTGCTCGTATTTAATGGTAGCAGCCATAAGTGACACCATTCCAAAATGATGTTCAAATCAAGTTGAAGTGAATGGTGATGATGATTATAAATTAAGAATAATAATGGGCCAATCATAGGTCCCTGAGGTACACCGCTAACAGCATCTACATATTGTGAAAAACTTGAACCAAGTTTTACTCTGAATTTACGACCAGAGAGAAAAACTTGTATCCACCCCAATAACTCGCCCCGGAAACGGTAGTGTTCCAATTTAGCTAGGAGGCCCAATTTGGGGACCTCATCAAAGGCTTCACTGTTATTATCTGTAGACAGTGACCAATCATTCATACATAAAAGTAGGCTCGTAGATATAGACCTTCCAGGTAGGAGCCCGTACAAACGCTAGCATGGTGTCAATTATGATACGTTCCATTATTTTAACTTCGATGAGAGTGAGGCTTATTGGACGATAGTTTTCAGGTAGTAATTTATCCCCTTTTCTGTGTACAGTCACAACTTCTGGAAAGATCCAATACGTAGGTAGCATGGCTGTTTTAAATGACGTTTCCATCAAAGCAAGTGGTTTGCTAATTGTAAGTGCACAGTTTTTCAATAACGTTGCAGAAAAACCGTTAGCGGTTATTTTTTTTATCTCAAAGCATTCTCATACCGAAAATGTTAAAATAACCATAATATATATTTCATAGATTCTCGCTCATCTGAAATAATCATAATTATCTCGAATGAACTTGGGGAATTTGAACTTAAATTAATTCCAAATTAATTAGGAAAATTAAAAGAAACAATTCAAATGAGTTCAATATTTTTATTTTAAATTATTATATTCATTCTACATCGAAAAATTATTAAATATTATTAAACTCGTTTTCTTGTTCTATCCTTTCGAAACATACGTAACTTGAACATTTTTCATTCATCATGGATGTTAAAAAGAATGTAGGTTTTCTTGCGAATTTTCCCACAATCCTGGTTCACCAATGTCTTTGAACAAGCAATACATTCACGAGTTTCTAAATGTTTTATAGTCCCCCTTATATATAGTTACATTTTTTTACGAGAGAATTTAAGCAATTATAAATTTTTGTGCCACTGAATTGAATTATTGAGAACAGAATTCTTTAACTTGATCGCTTATATTTTTAACTTCAACGTTCTTTCTTTTGATGACATCCGCGAATTTTTTCATATAATCGCAGTTTATGGAATTGAATTTCAGTACCAACATTTTTAATTGCGGCATATTATTCAAAGCTATTTCGCTATCGAAAGCGGTCACTTTATTGCCTGTCAAATCTAGTTTTTTCAAATTACTCAGTCCTAAGAATTCGTTACCAGTCATGGTTCTTATATCGTTGAAGGGAAGTTGTAGCTGTTCCAAGTTTTTCAGATGTTTGAAAACGCCCTCTTGTAGTTTTTTGATTTGATTGCTGGGTAGCGCCATCTTCTTCAAGCTGGTCAAACTGTCGAACGCGTCGTCTTTGATCTCTTTGACGTTACAATTCTGTAAACCTAGCAATTTCAAATTGGTCAGGCCGTTGAAGTATTCGCCGGTTACGATCGGGATCTTTTGTTTCTCGATCCAGATCTCCTCGAGGCTCTTCAACGACGTAAAAACGTCTTTTTCGAAATACTTGACGTTGTTGTCGTAGATGCGGAGAATTTTCAGGTTCTGGCAGCAGTTTTCGAATAGCTTCTTGGTGACGTTCGGAAAACCGTGATTGAGTTTGATGGTCAAAGTACCCAATTCGGGAAAACTCTGCAGGAAACCGTCTTCTATGTTGGTTATTCCGCTCGATCTGATGGTTAGTTCTTTGGTTTCGGGCATGTTTGCGAACGATTCTTTATATATGGGGCCTTTGATCAGGGAAAGGTCCAGCTTAACGCCGTATTTTTTCAGTTTGATCGCCTTTTCTTTTTCGAATTGCATGTTGTAGCATTTCGACTCGTCGTTTATTAGGTTGTACTCGCATGCGGATATGGTTGTGGCCAATACGATTAGCAAGTATACCGTAGGTTTCATTCTGCAATAAATATAACAATATCACTATCATACACATTGAAGTTTTTTCATTTGAAGGCATAATCATACATATCTTTTTTTTTGCTATACGTTGACTACAAGAGAGGAGAACCCATAATGTTCGAAGAAAATCGTGTGAGTCGGCGGTTAGTTCCACAACATAGCTTCGATAGAAAAAAGAAGTCTGATAGGAAGAAGGTAGGTCAAGAGCTTGACAATGAAAGAGTAGCAAGCATGAGCTCGTCTAGTTCGCCTATTTGGAATCTCTGGTGGTCGAATAACAAACGAGCATGGAAAATGTATAGAAAAGGCATAGATCTCCCACGTTTCTACGAGGTTCTAGAGAGGTCAATAAATTCGTAAGTGTGAAATCAGCGATCAGACGAATAGACCTCTTCTGGATAGAATCCAAGAGCTTAAGCGTATGTTTGGAAGCGAACTCCAAACATGTGAACTGTACTCCAGGACAGGTCGAATCTGTGCCCTGTAGATGATGAGGAGCTGCTAGGATGTAGAGTAAAATCATTGCCAGATCTCCATTAATTGAATCTACTTGTCTCTGTTTCGCTCCTCTAGCTTCATTGGATGGTCCCCTACACCATCTCTAGATGAGGAAGCGTTATGAAGTGTACCATCATCTGCAAAGCTGTAGACGGGACAGGTGATCACTTCCAATAGATCGTTAATATGGAGCAGAAACAAAGTTGGGGCCAAGACAGATCTCTGTAGAATACCAGATGGAGTGATCAATCAGAAAACTCGATAGTAAGCGACAAATTTGAGGTGGTAAACCATAAGACGGACTTCCCAAGAAGGTTTTGGTGGCAGACTCAAAATATCCAATGCTACAGCTAAACGTTACTCATAGTTTTCATTAGATTTCTGCCATACATCTTCATTTTGTATTGGGTAGATTGGTTGTTTTTCTCGATCATTCAAAATCAACATTCGTGCAATAAAATGAGTCAGAGGCGTTTTTGCTAAAATAAACTTAGGGAAGACCAGAAATATCTTGAGAATAGCTTCAAACACTAAATGCCTTGTACGCAGGGATTTGGTGAGACTGACTTTGGATCCACACAATAAGAACATTCTATTTCATGCTAGCACAATAAAAAAAGCCATACAACTTAGACCAGTGACTTTTTTCTACTTTGGATCATGAAAGCCTCTTTCCAAACAACCCTGATGTCGACCTTCATATAAATTTCATGAACCTAATTAGAAAAGACGAGGCCAAAGCCGTCAGGACAACAAAAAGTTGATGAACCAACCAGAATAGGCTTCAGTCTCATATATTGGCCCTGAACCTGTACTCGGAGTGACAACAATCGTTAACCGACGGTGCGTCAAGGACTAAGTCAAAAAACAACAAAGAAAGCATTGGAAACGAAACTGACGAACTACTCAACCTGAGTAGAAACCAGGTTCAATGAGAGACACCTGCACAAAATGGGGTGATATAAGCCTTTTCTAAAGGCACTGCGGCAAAGGAACTGAATCCTCAGATCGTGGAAGACAAGCAATATAAGGGCTGCCAAGGCTATCCCCGAAGAGTACAACAACCAATCGGTGAAGAACGTTTACAATGGGAAGGTCCGTTCTCCACGATTCTTCGAACGGTATGCATTATATATAAGTTATAGGGAAATAGGTCACACTAACACATGTGTTTATTATTTTCGTCTTTACGTACGTTTCATCAGAAGAGGTATGAATGTCTAAAACAGGATTTCTTAAAGCTAATTGTATTGGCACAAAGCGTCCTTTTCGCACCAATTTCAATTTAAAATGCCCACGTCGCCGAAACGAACAGAAACACGAATAATCGAAATTGTAACACACCAATGTTTCAAGTATGTGAATATCCACTGCTTAGCAGTTTTCTTATAAAGTACGAAGTCATATCAAGCATTGTTTACATACGACTGAAACCAAAAAATATAACGCTCAAATGTCCACTTCCGAACCAGATGTTGAAGATTTATGAGGTAATAGAAAAGTTGTCAGACCTTATTAGAAGAATTGCTATTCGAGCATTCTACCTAAAATATAATTTTAACATTGTAAAGACGCATGTAGGAATTTGTTAGGGTTTTAATTAATTAAGTTAGTATAAATCTGACTAAATGATTGAATGTCTGTTCTATGATTTACAGACTTGGAATCACGTCTTATGTGAATCATCTCGGGAATAAATGTTTTATAATAATTCCTTAGTTAAAATATTTATATTTTTGTAATGAAATTGAAAGTTATAATCAAGACAGTGTTTAGCAAGGGCGGTGGAATTTTCTAAGTTTTTGTTTCTTGTATTATACTTATGGCCATACATTATTTTTTGTAAATATTGTTTAAAGATTCCTGTATAAGTCTCATCGCAATCTAAACAATTCAATTTGCACACTGTGTGGGTTTATCTTTAGGTATTAAAGGTTTTAGATCTGAAAAATATTTCCCAACTTGTTGGTGCAACTGGATTTAAGGGAAGATATCGTTGAGGCGAAACCACGAAGTTTTTATTTTTCCATCCATGAGGGCATTCTAAACAAAACGGCATTTATTTATCAGATTGATCTAGAGGTGTGAGGTTTTTAATCTCAACCCAACGTTTTTTGATGCAATTCAATGCCAAAACGACTGGTATATTTGTAAATAAAGCAACAACGTCGAAGGAAATTAATAGATGATCTACGGGTACGGATTGATATTTCATTAAAATGCCATGAGTCTTTCACATAAAATTCATCTCTTCCTATTATTTTGATAAATTGTAGGTAGGCGGTCCAATATTTACAATGGGTCTTAAAAGCATATCACTTTTACGTAGTTTCGGAAGCCCATAGATTTCAAGTTTCAAGTTTATTTCAAATTATTTTCAAATTACATTTATAATTTTACGTGTATCTGTGGCACTTGAGAAAATCTCGTGCTGTGCCAACTGTACTAAAACTTTTTATATAATGTCTTGTTTCCAATCGTATAAGGTGCTTGTCCATTATGGCAAATCAATTTACTTTTCAATTCAATAAGGCTTATCATATTTTTTGCCATTTATTTATTTATTTATTCATACCATTTTGTACTGACCTCTATTTCCCGAGAATTTATATATAATTCATACCTTGGTCAAAAATCATTATTAATTAAACGGTATGTAGATGATTGCCTAAAGTGTGTTCCCAATTATAAAATTCAGTACGTAATTGATAAATTTAACAATTTCCACTGTAAACTTCAATTTATTTGTGAAATAGAAGTGAACAACAGCATAAATTCCCTAGATATGAACATTAGGCATGATGCAGATGGAAAAATAAAAACTTCGTTTACTAAAGAAGTTTGGTCTCAACGTTATTTTTACTTCAATTCCGTTGCATCAACAAATTAAAAAAGTGTTATAAACAGTCCAGTTTGCGCGGTTAAATTGTCCCACCCAAAAATTTAAAATTGCTCATAATGCACTGTAAATGAATGGCTACCCAAAAACATTTTTCAACCCCATCATTATAGAAAGAATAAACAAAATCTATAATGGCATAAACTTTCTCTTTCAAAGTATCCCATACAAAATAATTCAATGAATTTAGATCTGGTGACCATGGTCCTCTTCTCCTTTTCTCCAATGATACCAACATTTAATGATTCCTGTTAGGTATTATTTTCACGCCTGAAAATTCTGAAAACCAATCAGTCATTTGGCGATTGAAAGATACATTATACAGGGGGCCAAGTTAATCCCAACTACTACCCATATCTCCGCCGCTGGTTGATAAAGAGAATTTATACCAATACGTTTTCTGACGCTTTTTGGGATTATGCTGTGTATCAAATTTCGTCTAAAAATGTTGAACGGTTTATGCGAAATTGAAAAAAAACGTTTATTTAAAAAATACTCTAATACTCTATCGTTCCTAGAAGTTTGTTTATTTAAAAATGGAACACATTATATTAGGTTAGCAAGAAACTAGGGTGCAAGCGAAACTATAGTTGCATTTATTTATCAAATTAGTAAAAATCAAACTTTTAACGTTCAACTTTAGAATCGATTTTCATCACGTAATGTCTGATTCTATACAATTTTTGGTACGTTTTTTCTTAATTAATGCAAATCGACTTATTGTTTTTTATTGAATTTGAGCAAAAATTCATGCGTAACTATGCGGTAAAATTTTTATTTATTATCGTATGATGTAATTATTCAAAATACGTACTTATTATGATAAAATCCTGTGCAATGAAGACTTGATGAACTACACTACTTAACTGGTGAACGCTTGGCATAATTGTAGGAAACTATTTTCTCATTGAACAAATTGTTTGCTTGTTCTAACATCGGTTTACAGGCTCTAAGTAGTGATAACCGGGAACCTTCCAAGAAATTTCGAGATTATTCCCCATGCAAAAAACTTTCATTCCAGTTAAGTACCTACTTGTTGAATACTTCAATAAGAAGGACGATTCTTATACAGGCTGCTCCACTTAACTTATTTTATTATCGATAATTTTTATGATGGGTATAGTTCGATTTATAGCAGCTCGTGGTTTATTCGACTATGAACAATTTGAGCAAAAAATTCATAGTAGGGTCGTGAATTGCGTGATTTTCTGTTATATCGGTCTGAAAGATTCACACTAGCTAGAATTTTTTTGATATCGACCGCGGGGTGAGAGGTTTTCGATTATTATTTCGATAAGTCCAGTCGTTTGGGAGATATGATTAATTTTAATATTTCCGCAAATAACTCCAAACGTAAAATTATTATTTTTTGTTACATTGGTCCGAAATTTTTGTAGTTATAACTTCACGAATAATGATCATGGTGTGGAAACATATCGCAAATAGCTAAAACCTGATGCAGTGCTTCCAGGTGGTGTTCAAAAAGCAGCACAATTCTGTTAAGCAAGTTGCTGTATCATGAACTTCACATTTATTGTTATTCTCATGTTAAATTAAAATAGAAAAACGGACGTGATCTTACAGCCGCATCTCCTTTCCCCCACACTCAAAGATATCTCCTGTGTTCTCCGTACGCGTTAACGTGTCCACGTCAAAGAGATCTTGTGTATAGTATCTCTTGGTGACACGTACGCCGCATCATCATTGATACTTCAAAAACATCCGCTCTTTTTTTACCTGCCTTGAAAGAGGTACTGTACATATTAAAATCCTAATAAAGGATACTTGAAATTCTCTATCATATTTTTTCCATAACTCGAGTAGTTTGGGAGATATCAATTTTGATTATTTTCCATTAAACCCTAGATCTGAATTTTTTGCGATAGGTAAAATTTTCCTATTTTCTCATTCAACCCTAGATACAAGTCGCTAATTTTTGGTTATATCGGCCGGAAATTTTTGTACTCGCATTTTTCAAATAATGACAAAGATTTTTTCTATAATTTTTTCTCGATATCCTCTCGGTCACAGCCATAATGTCGCACCAGTTTTGAACTACACATTCTTACCAAGTTCCAAATTGCCAGCAGTACGCAACATTTCCTGATGATGTATTCATGTCGCTGTTTAAGTCATTTCGTCTAGGAAATTGTATTAGTAGTACCGCATAGACGTCACTCACGTAAAAAAAATCAATCTTCCTTTAAATACATATTTAATACTCAAAGAAACAGTCTAGCATAATAAGTACGCAACACTTGAAATTCCATTCAGAATTTACAGAATTATATCATATAATTTTTGTTTTATCTAAACTAGAAATTTGAATTATGATTATAATGGGTTTTTCAATAGGGGCACTACAAATCTTCCAACTGTCAAACCATATAGGCCGTAACATTTATTGGTTATCAACAAATTGATATTACCATGTGGATGTTCGGCCAGCGTCAAGCTGTTCGACAGTAGGTAAACTTTTCGAAAGGTCATTATCGAAAAAGTGATCTGCTAATGTGGAACCAGGTTTTGAAAGTTTAAAGCGTCTTTTATGTTCAATAAACCTAATAGAAATTGGGCGTCCTGTTTGGTCTATACAGGGTGAGTCAGTTTTTTGTAGACAAACTGCAACAGGAGATAGAACAAGCGTTTTTAAGAAGAAAAGTTCCTATGAACATATGTCGTAGAAGGCTTCGTTTTCGAGATACAGGGTTTTGAAATTGAAAAAAAAAATTCGTTTTTTGCGAATATCTCCGGAACCGTTTATCGTACAAAAAACAGCTTTTGTAAGCATTTTCTACTCATAGTAAGCTATGTTCTGTGCGATAAAAAAATTTTCTTTACTCTTAATTGGTGAAGATTTTGAAGGGGTAGTCGGTGTTTTTCTCCCCAACTTCTACGTCACTGGAGAAAGTACGGTTTTGAGACAACCATTTGAACTGCCAATGTTTTCTACACAAAAAAGGTACTCTTGGTCATAAGCTCTAAAGTTGACCGTTTTCGAGAAAAATCAACTTTTATGTTGAAAAACATGGTTAATTTGCAATAATTTGGGATGAATAACCATTATTTACTGCTATCTGATGGGAAAATAATATCCGAGTACCCAAGTATTTTTCCGATAAATATTGAAAGAAATGTTATCTGTTCTTATGAGTGTTAAATCTAAAAAGTTGATAGAGTTGCTCATTTCAGTTTCTACTTTTTGAATGAATTGAATTCAGAAATAGGAGAAAGTTATCTAGTGGGTTAATTGTCTCTATGAAACATGCCAAAACATCATCTACATATCTATGCCAGAAACTTATATGTTTACTATTACTAGTAAGTTGTAATTCAAAAAGTTGACATGCAAATTTCTCCTGGAAGCCGTCCAAGAGGGGCACCCATTCATCATAATCACTTGAGGGGAGGGGGCCCAGCCCCCAAATGCACTCAGGCCACTTAGTTGGGCCCATTGTGCACCCAGTGGTCAGAAGCCTATTATATTCTAGCAGGTTTGTGGCCCGCTAGAAGCCCAGAATATTGCCAATGCTGGCTTTCATAAGTTCTTCTGAAAGCAGTTTTGATTCTCCGACATGTCGATGACTGAGGAATGCTAATGCTGGGCATTCCAACAGGATGTGAGAGGCACTTCCTTCCGCCTCTTTACATTTCCTACATATTAGGTCATCTGTGATGCTCATAGTGTGGAGGTGTTTCTTGAGACGACAGCGACCGGTTAAGATTTCCCTTCTGTTCAGAGATAGGAGTTTCTTTGCGAGACTAGGCACAGGCTCTTTGATGAAGAGCTTGGCCTGCCTCATGCGTGGTCATTTTCGCACACAGTTCAGACCATTGCACCCATTGGAAGTTACAATTAAAAATGATAACATAGCAGTGTTTGATTTTACAATATGGAGTTTTTGTAGTGCTCTTGAAGAAAATTCATCACATTTTTCATACACCTGTGCTAAGTATCAACACAATTCAAATTTAGTGGTTTAGCAGCAAAAATAATCTAAACTTAGATAGTAGTTCCAATAAAAATCTACTTGACTCGCTTAATAAGTTGTAGTAAATGTTTATATATCATATTTTCTCTGGTTTTACCATAGAGTAGATCCAAATGATTATAATCCTTCAATTCGTGTCGCCCATAAATTTTAGCTTCTGCCGGCAGGTCGTTGTAGAAATTCTCGATGTCCTGTGAATATAAAAAATGCGTGAAATTCATTATCGATTTGTGGGAAATTCGAAATGTTTCATGTCTGTGCTCTGTTCCTTTGACTCTGACAGTGTCGCCCTTAAAAAAATAGCACTTACCCTCCTGTCCGTGAGATAATCCTCGGTGCCCGAATACAAAAACATGGGAACTTTGATTTTATGCAGCGGATACAACGGTGCCGTGGTGGAATTGTAGAGTATCTTATTCTTGTCGGCTCCGTAATCGTACATCCTCATCTTGCCGCCGTTGACGTATTGCAGTGCGTAATGTTGGAAAACTTTGACGGAACATTCGTCCGGGAATTTGGCGGCAACCACAGAAGCTGCGACCTGAAACATTGCACAATGAATGCGTTAACAAGTCGTCTTTTTATACCTCATAGTCGAGGAAATGAAGCAGAAAAGGTCGAAAAAAAATCGGCAGATCCGATTTTGACGATTTTTTGTAAAATCAATTCTAAAAACCATTAAAAAAAATGTTACCTGTTTATTTTTTCATGATATGCATTTTACCATTTACCATACCAGAGGAACATGCATCATTTTCACTGGAGACAATATCAAAAATGTAGATAATATGGCCAAATATAGCCAAAATAGGCTAGAATTTCTTACTCGGTGGTTTTTGGGACCGCTGAACACGATCCCAGATTACTATAGAACTACAACGCACCTGAGGCTCAGGGCATCCTGGTACTATCGTCGTATTCAGGGAATTCGTGAAATTATCTTTTGGAATGGGATGAGACCAGTGGCGGCTCCTCGAAGGAGGCTAAGGAGGCTCAGCCTCCTCACCAATTTGTCTTAATGATCATTCTCCATTTTATTTCCTGTTTCTCTGATAATTCTTTAAATTTTACAATTAATTCCCCGTTCTCAGTAGTTATTTTCAATCTGGCAACAGTGACCAGAGGCTAGAATCTCTATATATCTCAAACGCTAAATACGTGTGGTCAACTCAGTTGCCGTTTTTCCAACCATTCAATTGCCAAGTGGGGTAAAACAGCGAATATGCCAACAGTCTAGGGAGGCTAGCTTCTCGTCTTGTCGTAACCACTCGTCGGTCGAATGAAATACGATTACTTGCTCCCGCCTCCCGCTGCTAGAAGAATGCGACACGTGTTCGGTTAGTTGTCGTTTTTATTCCACGAGGCGTAGTAAGGTTAAGTAGTTAAGTTATAATTTATCTAATCGGAATCGGTGAACGTTAAAATGATGAGTGACTTAGTTGCTGAGTTCTTAGAAAATCCATTTAGTGGATTAACATATGATAGAAAAGTGTTCTTCAAAAACAAACGGCCTTTACCGGATTTGAAAGGATTAGTGATGGCAGGGAAGTATTAAAATCGATCGTTTAATACTGATAATTATAAAAAATATGTATGGTCAACGGGATCTGATGTACACAATAAATTGTATTGCTGGTATTGCTTGCTATTCACATCAGATACAACTTCATGTTGGGGGCACTTGGGTTATAATGATTTGAAAAATTTAGCTCGTGGCCTAGAAGACATGAAAAATCGCAGGAACATATTACATCGTGTATTAAGTTTAAATTAACCGGTAAACAGGATATTGTTGATGCGATTAATTCTACACGAACACGCGGAATCGAAAATCATAATAATACAGTTAAAGAAAACCGCGAAGTTTAAAAAAAATCATCGATTTCTTATTGTATTTATCATTTCAAGATTTGGTTTTTAGAGGGCATGATGAAACTGAAAATTCAGTTAATAAAGGTAATTTTAGGGAATTGTTAGATTTGTTTTGTAAATACGACAGTAAGCTTCGCGATTTTATGACTAACGCGTCAGTATTTGCAGGCACCTCAAAAACAATACATAACGAAATTCTTGATTCAATAAATTATGTCCTCCGAAATCACATAGAACTGAAATTTTGAATAACATAGTAGGAAACAGAATTCCCTGGTATGCTCCAACTCGATGGAATTTTACATCACGTGCAGTGTTTACCATTCACAAAAATAAAAACAAATTAATTGAAACATTTGATTTTATATTAAACAGTGATGACTTTTCGACAGATCAGGTTTCATTAAATGCTGCTGTTGGTTTAAAATCTTATTTAGAAAATGAATTTTTGTTTTTTCTTGATGCTTTTAAATTAATATTTGAACAAACTGATCTTACTTTTCAAATTTTACAACATAAATTCACTGATATAATTTATTCAAGAGATCGTTCGAAACATCTCATTGATAAAATTTCAAGTTTCCGTAATACAGAATTTCATTTTAATATTTTATTTCAAAATTTTTCAACTGATGAGGCTCCTCCCGCGAAAAGGAGGAAAACGTATAATTTCGTAGACAAGAAACTACATTATAAACAACTTTTTTATGAAATTTTAGATACTATTAAAGGTCAAATTGAGATTCGATTTTCCGATTTACATGAATTGAAGTTTTTCGACTTGACGAATAGAAGATTTTTCGAATCTTTTTCAAAAGAGTTTCCCAATACACTTTTAGATAACTTAGTTCTCAAATATAAATTTTTTGATAAAATAACACTGCACAATGAATTATGCGTTATATACTCGCCGATATGATAAAATATATGATAGACAATGATTTGCAACAAGTTTTACCTCAGTTCTATAAACTACTTTGTTTGACAGTCACCATTCCTGTCACGTCGGCATCGGTGGTGAGATCATTTTCTACTCTCAAACGAATTAAAACTTACATGCGAAATACAATGGACCAAAATCGTTTATACAATGTTAAATATCTATTGAAAAAGATTTAGTGAAACACTTAAAACAAAATGATACATTTTATGATAATATTATTGATCATTTTTCGCAAACTAAAGACCGTAGAATTCCGTTAATATATGAAAAAAGTTAATAAAATTAATAAAAAAAACAAAATATGAAAAATTCCAAAAAAAAGAAGAAATATCAAAAATCCAAAAAAAATAAAAAGCAAAAAACGAACAAAAAATTTTTTTGCCAGGAGAAAGTCTACACCTCCACGTTGGTTCTTGCTGGACAACAATTAATTTTGTCACTGAAGTAGCTGCTACGGTCGCTGTGCAAAAGTTAAATTAATTGGCTGAGTAGAGTATATTTAAAAAAAAACGTTTTATGTCCAGCCTCCTCTCTTAAAAAGTTCACGAGCCGCCACTGGATGAAACTTGTGAGGGATGTTCTTTTGAGGTTGCTGGATGTGTCCATGGTCCTCAATAGTCACCTGGTGGTCAGGATTCCCTGATGACGTAGGTCATCTCCATGGATTGTTTTTTAATATGCACTGAAATGCAATCAAATTCGTCTCTCGAGTGTTTTTTTGGGGCGCTGATCACGATCCTGGAGTCGTGATCAGCAATCCCAAAAACCCCCGAGTAAGAAATTCTGGCCTATATTTGGCTATATTTGGTCATTTTTCCCAAAAATACAGGTACAATTTTTTTTAAATGACTTCTAGAATCGATTTTTTGTAACCTTTATTCCCTCGACTATCAGTGGTGCTATAATAAATTATGTGAGGGGCTTTCGAGCTTTCCAAGTACAAAATTCTTCAATAATATTCAGAATTCAATCAAGGTTAAAGGAGATTCTCAATACTCAGTAAAGTATAATCTGACTTTATTCCTATACTAGTACTGTATTTGTTTTTCATAATTGAAAGCTGAAATGAAATGATGTTTCGGTTTCACAGTTGGTTATTGGATTTCACAAATAAATTATTAAAGCTGTATAAATTTCTGGAAATACTTCTAACAAGTCTTGTTCAATTGGAAAGCTTGGTTCATTATTTAGAGCTTAAACATGCAGAAAACTGAAGTAGATCGGTTTCTAGCATTGACAGCTCTCTCTTCAAAAGAAGAAAGAAGAAAAAATAGTTTGGCCAATTTTTTGATAAAAATTATTCCTGTACTAATTGTATTATTTTTGTGTTAAGTCATCTGAATTTAAAACACCGGGTTTCGGGAATCCCCCCTAGTATGATGTAACGTTACTTACAGGATCGAACTCCACTTTGGACCATCCAGTCATTATCTGCATTCCCCATACGCACAGGTATTTGAATGGGTGAGACGCACATACGAGGTATTTCAGAGCGCGCGGTAGTGGACCTTGCACCAGCGGTCCTGGCCTCAGGTTGCTCATGAATTCCTGAAAATGCATTTAAATCCATATGAGCTTCTATAATCATCATTCCAATTATACAGGGTGTCCTCGAACTGCGTGGCTAAAATAAAACCGAAGATTCTTTGATTCGAAAAAAATTTGATGAGCCTTTTTACTTTTGCCTCAAGTGTCTTGTTTAGCCGGTAGAGGGCTTCAAAGTTGCAAAAATAATTTTGTTTTTTCGGTATAACTTGAGAACGTGATGGAGGACTTTTACAATATTTGGCAGGTGAGTTACTGTCAATAATAGCCGTTTTTGAGAGCGGAGCATAGAGCCTTAGAGACCATAGAAATGGCTCAAACTTGAGGATGTAACGGGAAAAGTGTCCAGAACTTTTTTGTGGTAAATGTAATTCACTCTATATTTTTTAAGTAGATAGCTTATCTAATTTGAAAACTTTTCTTACTCTTAGAAAATTTTGATAAAATCAACGGATAAGCTTGAAAAAAATAATTTTCGAGTCTGCAATTTTGGTTTACTAATTTTACTTGATTAAAATACCTTAGTTGCCTTTGCTTTTCTAACGTCATTTTGGCATTTGAAGAATTTATTCTCAGAACTGTCAGTTTTTACTTTCTCGGTAAAACACGAATGATAAAAACAATAGAAATGGGGAAACGATGTGATTATTTGGGAAAAACAAATGCTAAATTAAAAGAAACAACAAAACTTTTTGGGAAATCGCTAAGGCATCAATTGTTCGAAATGTTGCCCATTTTCCTGAATACACAAATTAATTCGTTTCAAGAAATTGGATTGAACTCTGGCTAGTAGTTCAGGATCATTCTTCAATAAATCCGCTTCATGATTAATTCGTTGCAACAATTCCTCTCGTGTGTTTACTGGAGCTGCATAAGCTTTCGACTTCAAAGCGCCCCATAGAAAGAAGTCGCAGGGCGTCAAATCAGGGGAGCGGGCCGGCCAGTTCACTGGTGCATCGTGTCCTCTACCTATCCTGCGATCTGGATATTCCGCATTCAAATGTCGCCTCACAACTAATGTGAAATGAGGAGGTGCACCATCATGGATAAACCAGGCCACGTCGAATGTGTAAGAGCAAGTCTTCCAACAGTTCAAGTAGCCTTTGTTCCAACCCAAACATTGATTTTAGTTTGATTCTGAAAATATGTAACTTCCGTTTCATGAGGATTTTCATCAGCATAGAAATGTTCATTATGGAGGTTAAAAAGACCACATCTCGTGAAAGTATCTTCGTCCGTAAACAGAATTCTTCTTCAAAAATTGGGGTTTGCGTTTTGTCTTTGGACAATAAGCCGACAGAAATCTAGCCGATGACCTGGATCCATGGGCAATAAGTCTTGAACTGTTTTAATATGATAGGGATACAACAGTTCTTCTTTCAGTACATTATGAACTAATGATTTTGAGGCTCCAATACGAAGTCCCAAACGTAGTGTGCTTATCCCAGGTTCAGTTTCAACCGCTTCCAGTATCGCTTCTTCGAGCTCTAACGTCCTTCTTGTCCGTCTGCGTCCAGTTTCTCTGCGATTTGCTTGAAATTTGCCACTTTCGCGAAGGTTTGCCGTTTTGGAATTCTGCGATGCGGATATCTTTCCCTTCTCCGGCCATTGCAACGACAAAGTCCATAAATCAATAACATATCAACCATTTCAGTGTTAGTGAAATTTTGAGCCATAATTTTATAAAATTTTTACGGAAAGCAAAGTAAAAACTGACAGTTTTGAGAATAAATTCTCCAAATGCCAAAATGACATTAGAAAAGCAAAGGCAACTAAGGTATTTTAATCAAGTAAAATTAGTGAGCCAAAATTGCAGAGACTCGAAAATTAATTTTTTCAAGCTAATCCGTTGATTTTATCAAAATTTTCTAAGAATAAGAAAAGTTTTCAAATTAGATAAGCTATCTACATAAAAAATATCGAGTGAATTACATTGACCAGAAAAAAGTTCTGGACACTTTTCCCGTTACATCCTCAAGTTTGAGCCATTTCTATGGTCTCTAAGGCTCTGTGCTCCACTCTCAAAAATGGCCATTATTGACAGTAACTCACCTGCTAAATATTGTAAAAGTTCTTCATCACGTTCTCAAGTTATACCGAAAAAACAAAATTATTTTTGCAATTTTGAAGCCCTCTACCGGGTAAACAAGACACTTGAGGCAAAAGTAAAAAGGCTCATCAACTTTTTTTCGAATCAAAGAATCTTCGGCTTTATTTTGGCCACGCAGTTCCAGAATTGTGTTGAACACAACTTTCGAAAAGTATTTGATGATTAGTGTCAAACTTATGTTCCGCAAGTGCTCGTGTTCTTTCCCACGAGTAGCTAATGTACGACGTGTTTCACCAATGTAGACTTTACCACAAGAACATGGAATGCTACAAATACCTTCGAAATGATGGGGATCTTTGATGGGTTTGTAAAACTCAGATTGTTTTGGAACTGTGGAACAACGAGTAGAAATGTTATGCTTCTTAAACATTCTGGAAATTCGATCTGTTATATTTTCAATATATGGCAGATAGGCAGGGATAGAGGAGGATTTGAAATTTTAAGCATATTTATTGGTTTTTGAATGTTATAATGGGAGAAGTTATTTTATAATAAGACCAAATTTAATTTTTTTACCTTTCAAATTGACCCATTGGACCAGATTCCATCTAAGTTCATTTACTAGAAGACAAATAAGAGATTTTCCTCATTTTAGCACTTCATTGACTGGACTAATACTAGATACCATTGAATGGTATTCCCCATTTTAGTGGAGGTTACAGTTTGAAATTCACCATCATTTTTTAATGATAGTTTGCGTAGTAACGTATTAATTAAAAGTACTCACTTTTATTCTCGAATTAAAGTAGATATTCGAAGCCAAAGCAACGACTCCTTTCATGTAGGTGATATGCGTTTTACCGCCAAGATTGATGAATATTTTCACGGCATTTCTTGCATGTTCAGGTAGCATAGATGCATAGATGACCGACGACGTACCGGCCATAGAGTAACCGATGAATACGATGTCTCTGCGGTTCGTTGTTTTGGTGATTAAATCTATTTGCGATTTCATGTCGTAAACTCCTTGTTCGTGGAAGCTGTAAGTCGAAAATAAAGGCAAGGTTTTGTTGGTCTATTTTCTGTTATCGAACTTACCTCCAATCCCAGTATTCGGGATCGTCTGTGGTATATTTGACGTGAGTATTTGAATATTTGGAACCTCTCAGATTGCCCAACCAGACTTCATATCCTCTATCCAATAAATATAAGCCTGAATTTGAACAACATTCAATTAGGAATTGGTCTATTATATGAATATTTCATTTGCTACACCATTCCCGCTGTGGAAGAGATGACGTCATGTGGTGCAGTGTTTAGTTACCATACGTAACGTAGAAACAAGAGCCTGTCGAAGTTAAAGCTATATTTCCTCCGTGATCAACGAAAGGCTTAGAGCAGAGCGTAGTTTACGACAGTACCGTTACGTCTTAAGGGCGCATGGCCAGCATAGAGTATGACAGATGACTAATATTAGATTTATTCGTTTCTTGTGAAAAATTATATTTTGTTACTAAGGTGTGATTGGAAAGTGTATAAAATTCTTGGGAAATATGTCACACTAACATATTTGCTTATTATTTTCGTTTTTACGTACGTTTCGGTCTCACGACCGTCATCAGAAAACGTATCACGTATACGTGTTAGTTTGACGTACCTATTTCCCGAGAATATTATATATAATTTATACCTGGGTCAAGAATCATTATTAATTGGAAAGTGTAAATAAGCCTGTATTTTTTATATGATCTATAATATTTAAGAACATACTTTAAGATTCAGCTTTAGTTGATAGAATGCCATAGTGTGGTAGAACAATTTGTCAACAATAATTCTGAATTAAATGTTACAAGTTTTGTATAAATTTGAGTAGCAATTAAAAATAGACGATCCCGTTAAAAAAAATCGATAGAGCTAATAAATGGAATAATATATTCACCCAACGATTGATTTCCATGATCGACCCAAATGTCGCTATTGGTCATGAAGGAATGTTCTAGTAGGATGAGTCCTTTCACCTCTCCTTTTGGTAAAATTCGAAACGTTTGCAGGATGTAGCCGTCATCAGTAACCGAATAGTAAGATTCCAGACTCAGGTTCCTCTCTAAAATGATTTTAGGCTGAAATATAAATTTGAACGTTAGTTAAAATATGAATATGTTGTGTAGCAAATAGGTTTGGCTATAGTAAATGAGAACAAGGGTTGCCACAGAGCTCTGAGGATACTCAGTAGGTCGAAACTGGTGTCAACATAGTTCATATTTGTAATATTTTACTCTTTTATTGAATATATTCTTCGTAATTCTATGTACGTCTTGGTCTTACTGAAGATTTTCCTTCGCACGCCCATCGTCATGTATTGGGTCATCTGCCTCTTCTCTGTAGGTATTTTATGGAGTCTGGTCAGGTGAATTAACGACAATAGTCCCCCCGACAACATAGTATATGGCCACAAGAAGTTCTGCCGTATGAACCATTGCTCGAGTCTAGAACATGGCATTTCGACCGCTTACTTATTCCCAGAGTCTTCCGACTGTGGAACTATCATCCACATGAAGTCTTCTTGATTACTCCCAAGCTCCAAATTTTTAAGACCCTTATACATAAGCTTCTACTTATTTCGCCTTAGACATCCATGATACACCAGTGTATTTAGGCTTTGCTTTCGTGGATTATTGCAAGATAAAAATAAAGACTTTAAAGAACGCAATACTACAATTATTAATGGGGTATATTATGCAGGACCCCTGAATGAACTACGATAAAATATTCGGGAGAAAATATTGACCAAGCAAAGGCAAAACGTCGAAAGGAATCAAAGGCGCATGTGGACCAGCGTTCAAGACTGTTTCCACATCCAGAAGTGACAAATATCGTTTGGGACGTCCACATAAATGATAGACAAAATTCACGATACGGTCTTGGGTGATCGCCCAGTGAAAATGTTGTTGAAGTCCCACAGACATATCACATAACCCAGTGATTTCAATTTTACACGAAAAATTGTGTTTGAAGAAGATATAGCCAAGATGGATACCACTTCGCTAAAATTGGATAATAAACGCAATCGTGTGGTTGATTCATTGGCTCGTTTGATACTTCGGCCCCCTCGACTTTTTCCTCTCAAACATTTCTCCAACTCGCCGGTAACAGATTCAGGTCGGACGAGGGATAGCCTATGAGCTAGCGACAGATTTTTCAAGGTAATACTCTCCCCGATGGGGAGGCTACAACATGGTAATTGAGGTAACATACAGTAAATTATTTTAGTGAAAAAAAATTTTTAGTGGACCGTTTGGTATGTAGGCTATTCTTCATTTCATTGCAAAACAAGGTCATTTTTCCCGGATGGCAGGATGTCTAATGGGTAGATAACAAAAGAATAATCCAGCGGTCACAGCTTCCCATCTCAATTGGATGGATCGTTATTATTTTGGCACTGTGATTCCCATCTGACTGGATGGATTCTCTTTTCAACGGAGATTGGATGTCTCGGTTTTTAGTACGGACTTGGTAATTTTTTTCTTTTTCCTCTTGAAATTGTACAAATTTTTAGAGAATAATCAATTGGAACTCAGCGAGTCGGATTCTAGGGTAAATTTCTTAAAAATTGATGTTTCAAATTAAATTTGTGTCTGAAATTCAAGAAAAGAAAGAAGGAAAAATTCAACTCAAAAATAACGGAGTTTCGCGTCGTTTTTCCTCAACTTTTCGCCTCAAAAATTAACCGAAATCGATCCAAAACTTCAGTTCAAGAAAACATGTTTTTCATGTAACAATTTCATAGTTTTGGACCTTGATATTGCGGAAAATGGCGAAATTGAAATTCTTATATGTAAATTAACATTAAAAAAAGTTTTCCGCCATTTTGAATGCAAGGGCAACGGGTTAGGAATTTCAAAACCTTTTTTCTGACATCCTGGAGTCTTGACCTATCGAATGAGCCTACGTGGGGGTCTTTGTCATCCTCACCAATTTAGTTTCACAGCTTGACTTAGAAGGAGGTTTTTGCGGAAATGCTCATGTATATTTCTCGAAAATGACCATTTTTTATCACTGTGGGTTGTGACGCAAATATTTCTAATACAGAAAACTTCAATTCAAATCAATTTATTATATGACTTATTTTGTTTTGAAAATTTCGACGTAAGACCTTTTTTTCTACAAAATTTGCATACTTTCATTAATTAAATGCAGAAGATCTATTGAAATGACATGGAATCTGAACTGTGATTCATAAATAGTTTATTGTGTGTTACATCAATTACTATGTTTTAATCTTCCCATCCGGGAACAGCCGGAACAGACGCCTTTTTGAACGGTTTGAAAAAGTTTAAGAAACGCTGGGCCAATTACAGTGATCTAAAATGAGACTTTGTTGAAAAAAAATGAATCAACCCAGAATAATGTGATTTTTCTATTGTTTTGTGTGACGACTTATTGGCCAACCCTCGTAGCAGGAGATTTGGCGGAATTTGTGATTATTTTCCCTCTTTCACTTTTAAACATTAATTTCAAATAAACTTCTCAAAATTTCTATTCCAGATATTGTAGCAAAATAAATTAACTAGTTTGAGCACTGCCCATGAACAAATAACGATTTGGGCTCTTTCCATCGAAGTGCTTGTTTTCAGAATGATGGGACTGCGCAATTTCTATGCACTAGTTCACTGGTTAGTTCGAATAAAATTTTTTTGTCTATTTACCGACGCTGGTTGTTATTTCCTCATTCGATTGTTATTTGATGTGTCTAGTGGTGTTGAACTCTGTAGAATCCAAAAAGGTTATCTGGTCTCGACAGTCTGCACATTAAATAGAACGATGCAACAGGTTGAGTTCATCAAAAAAATGGGCGACGCCAGGCGATAAGAAGCGGATCTTACAAATCGTATAGTACTTTATCAATATTCTCTGAAGTCTTGAAATCGTCCAATATAAATCACAGCTTAGTAAACAATTATCCCTTATAAATTCTGAATGAAAATGTTTACTCGTTAAATAGGTGTATTGACATCAGGAATATCTTGATTTCCTTCTTATAGTGCAATCAAATGGGTATTGGCCCCAAATCCTTGGGAAATGAATAGATTTTGATTTGACAAAGTACTTTCTCTTCAGAATGTCATCAGAAAAAAAGTTGTGTACAAATAAAGTTGCGCAAATTGTTTATAAACATTAAATAAACAATTTAAATAGCTCATTTTTGAGATTACATAAGAATTTATAAAAAATGCAAAATTTGATCGTTTTTGATCGAATAAAGACTATTTTTTTATTATAACAATTTATTTATTAACAAAATAGATGAATTCGACCAAAACTCCGACTGTAGGGTCGTTCTGAATATTGAATGAGTTTTCCGGGGAAGTGACCTTGAATTCGTGTTCAGCGACCCAAGAAACCTACTAGAATCCATTTTGGAGGCTTATTTTTTTCCATTTTTTATACATGAAAAATTATCTTAGAAAATGGGGTGAAAATAGAGTTAATTCAGCGTCGGCCACAGAACATCATGTAAAAAGAAGTGCCGGTTTAAACATCGATATGTCTTCTGATGATGGTCGTTAGACCGAAACGTACGTAAAGACGAAAATAATAAGCATATGTGTTAGTGTGACCTATTTCCCGAGAATTAATACATACCTGGGTCAAGAACCATTATTAAAAGAAAACTCGTTTTACATATATTCAGCATCTATATACAACGTGATTTACGTAGGCCGTGCATTAGAAGTTTTTCAACTTGCAGTTAGACTAGAAACTTGAAATTTGGTATGCTGTCATAATTGATCATGTGCGTTCTACCTTAAATGTTTTTAGTCCTACAATTATACAGGGTATGCCAAAAGTCGGTACCAACTTTCTTATTTTAAATGGAAACCTAATGTTTTTTTGTCATGGTTCGATTGGGCTTCTGATTATGACTTTAGACAACCTAAGTTATGTTTACTTATCTATCACAGTTTTTGAGATATGTCCATTTTTCTGAAAAAAATTACGGCTGTAGTAGTTTACGAAAACACGTGTAGCCCGCAAACTGTTCAAAATTAGGAAACCAAATTTATGGAGCAGTTAGCTGGTAGTCCAGGCTAACACCTGATGTCCCATCGACGGTCCCATTTTGTACCATATGGGCGCAGGCGATTTTTGAATGTCGCAATATAAAATTGTCAAAAACTCAATTTTTTCAAATGGCACCTACCATTTTTTTTAACCATTCGAAAGAAAATTGAATTTTAGGATGAGTTATTTCAGCATTCCTTATACCCAAGTTCCACCTCTATCGAGTTATTCAATAAAAATCAAGAAATGCCTTATCCTGCCGAATGATTATGTGTGTATGCCATGGAAACAAAAGAAAATTGTAATAATTTAATCAAAAATATTGAACAATATTGACAGAACTCTAGCGTAAATGTTCAATATGACCACCATTGTTGTTCAAACATTCTATTATTCTACTTTCAATAGATTGCGTAGCACGTCTGATTTCGTTGGGATCGAGACTGTCAAAAGTCTGTATTATTCTAAGTCTCAACTCATCTATATTGTGAACTGGTGAAGAATAGACCAAATCTTTTACCCTACCCCAAATATAAAAATCTAAAGGGGTAAGATCTGGAGATCTTGCAGGCCAGAGAAAGGGTCCTCGATTTCCCCACCAACGGTGCTCGAACATGGATGTCAATGTGGTAAACACAGTTCGTGTATTGTGCGGTGGTGCCCCATCCATCTGGTACCATGAACGTGCAGCTCTAGCCAGTGGCAAATTGTCAAGAAATGTTTCTATTACGTTTCGAAGAATTTCTACATATCTGTCACCATTCAGATTTTCATCGTACATAAAGTAGCGTACCTCTTGGTTCATTACCAAACAAAACACATTTATTCGAAATTGTACTTGATTTTCAACTTCGAACACCATATGTGGATTTTCAGAAGCCCAAAAATGTCGATTGCGCCTATTGTAAACTCCCTGCTGACAAAACTTTGCCTCATCAGTCCAAATTATGTTGTCTAAGAATCCGGCGTGCTCTTGTATTTTGAGTAATAAGTCCTCGCAAAAGTTTACTCTACGGGGAAAGTCACCTGGGTGTAATTTTTGCAATCGTATAAATTTGAAAGGATGTAGCTTATGGCGGTGTAAAATGGTTTGTATTGCAGAGTATGAAAATCCCAATTCCAAAGACGCCGTTCGTATTGAGGCTTGAGGATATGCTTGAAAATATCCGAGAATGGTAATTTGATTATCGTCATTGCCAGTTAGTGAGAACTTGCCCCGTGTCATCCTCGGTAAGTTTGGATATTTCAAATTAAACTCTCGTACAGTTCGCTGCACAATTTTTTGACACATGCCGTGGATAACAAACAAGTCAAACACAACTTCGTTTGTATAATTTTCCATATTCCAATCAATTTTATTTAAGAATTAGCACGACTCGTTTTTACTTTGACAGAATAGCACCTTCTTGTTTACAGTTGTTTTTTGTTTTCATGGCATACTTGAATAAACACAAAAGCATTCGGCAGGATAAGGCATTTCTTGATTTTTATTGAATAACTCGATAGAGGTGGAACTTGGGTATAGGGAATCCTAAAATTCAATTTTCTTTCGAATGGTTGAAAAAAAATGGTAGGTGCCAATTTTTTTTGACAATTTTATATTGCGACATTCAAAAATTGCCTGCGCCCATATGGTACAAAATGGGACCGTCGATGGGACATCAGGTGTTAGCCTGGACTACCAGCTAACTGCTCCATAAATTTGGTTTCCTAATTTTGAACAGTTTGCGGGCTACACGTGTTTTCGTAAACTACTACAGCCGTAATTTTTTTCAGAAAAATGGACATATCTCAAAAACTGTGATAGATAAGTAAACATAACTTAGGTTGTCTAAAGTCATAATCAGAAGGCCAATCGAACCATGACAAAAAAACATTAGGTTTCCATTTAAAATAAGAAAGTTGGTACCGACTTTTGGCATACCCTGTATAATTGTAGGACTAAAAACATTTGAGTAGAACGCACATGATCAATTATGACAGCATACCAAATTTCTAGTTTCTAGTCCAACTGCAAGTTGAAAAACTTCTAATGCACGGCCTACGTAAATCACGTTGTATATTGATATATTTACTGATTTTACTGACAATTTATAAACCAATGGACAATAAAATTTTATTCTCAATTCAAGCTTTCATGAAAAGGTGAATAACATTTTCCCATAGACTTACCACTCCAGCAACTAACCCTGATTCGTGCCAGCAATTGTCATTGTTATTGATGAAGAGATAATCCCAGAAATTATTGCACACGTTGTATTTCGCGGTGTTATTCGATACAGAGAACAAGAAATTCATTAAAAAAAAGCCTGCAATGAGAATCAATATTTTAGTCGAATTGTTCAACATCGCGACGGTGGAGGAGCTAATGTACCCCTCACCACGAATATTAATAAGCGACTGATTTCGATGAATGTTATCGTTTCTATTGAAACGTTTGAATTTGAGCGGCAGGCCGAGTAGGCGTGGCCGAATGTGATTACGACATGCGAGTTCATTAATTAATAGTAATTACGATAAACCCGAATTATCTTCTAAATATTGATATGTTTAATGTAAATAATCACTAAAAGTTCATCAGACGAAATGCAATTCCAAAAAAAATGTTACTTTGTTTTTTAAACATTCGATTGATTGAACGAAGCTAATGAAAATAAATAATTAAATGTCCAAAAGAACACGTTAAACTTTTGCCCTCGCTATCCAAAATCAGTTAAGATAGAACCTAAATTATAAGGATAATACGAAAAGTCCTTGAAAAATGAAACAAGGAATGATTTATCTGGTCAAAATTTATTTTATTCCTCAACATAATCTTGTAGCACGATACACTTTGTCCGAAATTTTTCTATTTGTTCGATCCCTTCCAAATAAAACGATTTCGGCAATCCTTCAAAATAGGCGTTTGCTTCAGCGATGACCTCATCGTTGGAACCAATTCATAGCGCAATTCATGCAATTTTGCCATTGCGACTGCGGACCTGTGCGCCAAAAATCTTCATGAGTGTTTGCTTTCGATGGGTGTCGAAACAGAACTGAATGACATATCAGCCTGAAAATTTTAACGATGGTACATCACAAATGTCACATGGGATTCTCGATTGTGACGCCATCTGTTAATTTTCAGATAATCTTCACCTTGCCCTCGTAGACTAATCAAAAGGACATTTCTATGGGGAAATCATTACATAAAAAGCAATGGCGGCTGGTGCCTCTAAAATAATATAACTTGTATTATCAATAGCGAATTCAATTTGGGTCTGAGGGCCTAAGCCTAATTTGTTTTCACAGATTTTGATAGCTTAGCTTTATTGAACACTATCTAGAACGCGTTTCAAATAATATAGGATTGAGCTAATCGTCCGGTAACTTGGCCCTTTTCATGTCCAAGAACACGCCTAGAGCGCACTGTCCCAGATTGAGATCCTCTTCGATCTAGGTAATCTGGCCGTATCGGTTGATTTGCCCGCCTGGTGGAGCGGAAAGTCCGTAAATGCACCGTCTTTGATATACTTATCAATCAGCCTCTACATAGCTTTCAAGAGAAAGGATGTGGGGCTGATAGTGCGGAAAGATTTGGCTTGTGTGAAGTCAGTTCTTCCCATTTGGAGACCACCTCCAAAGCCTTAGTACAAAGCCAGAGGCGATGCAAAATCGTAAGTTTTGGAGTACCGAGATGTGATAAGCTCCAAGCACTTTAGTGAAAGAGCCGGGAAGATCCCATCCTCCACCGTTGGCGGAGATAGTCCAGCACACTCTTTCAAAGCTGATCAGTTTCAACGCCTCCACGTAATCAAGCGATCTCGTGGTGATAAGGAAGACTCTATGAAGTTGTCGTCAGACCAAGGAATGACCGGCGATGACGCATACTCGGCAGGGTCACTGATCCTGTGCCAATCGAGGAATCCTAGGAGAGAGCCTTGCATAACCTCTTTGCCGACGGCATCTTATTGATGCCTTCACAGTAGGTTTGCCGCGAATAGCTCTTAGAACTCCTTAGAGCTTTCTTGTAGTCCTTTTTGGCAACCTTCAAGGTCTCCCAGTCTCAACTAACTCGTTTCCGATGTTCCTCCACTTGGGATGTCCACCAGGGGGTGTTTTTGTCGTTCCTCTTCCGTTTAAGAGGTCCGCAAAGCAGTATCAGCCTCTTTCCGACCTCCTTGAAAATCAGGAAGATAGGAGAGTCTACCGCCCTGAAAGGTTCCAGTTGGTGGCTATGTCTGTGGCCCGAATGGGAGACCCTTGATTAGATCCATTAGATCAATTACTTCCTGCTTGCGTGTGGTGAAGTAAGTAGGCGTTGATCTTCTATTGAGAACTTCCACCTGAGTGGCGTGGACTTGAGGAACTCCAATAGCGCCGCTCCTCTCGAATTGACGTCCGAGCTTTCCCACAGCGTGTGGTGGGAGCTGGCGTCGCATTCCAAGAGGAGTGGTACTCCCTGCCCCGCACAACGTTTAACTATTTCGCCCACTTCCACATTGTATTTTGAATTTTATAATCAATACATTTTTTCATTAGAATCTACCGTAATTTTACTGTGGTCTTAAAAAAACTATCTCAACAGTTAGCCCGACTGGCCTGTATAGTCCAACAAATCATACAGTCCAAGCAACGAAGCAGAAAAAAAATATGTAGTAAGCTAGAATTTCAATTTTTTTTTTGCATTTTGTTCCTAATGTCACATAGATCATTCATGACTATCAAGACCGCGGGGGTCGACCTTTCTACTCCCCCAAAACGGGATTTCAATCCCTCAGAGGAGCATTCTTATAAAAACAATCCAAAAGTGTAGAAAATTAATGAATTAAGAGCCGAAAATGACCTCTAGTATGTTTTTTGGGTAACTGATCACGATTCCGCACTTAGTTTTCTCGGGAAACTCCTTCCAGATGGGAAATTTGGAAAATAATATACAATTTATAATTTTGTTGCAAAAATTACCTCTAGTAGGTTTTTGGGTCGCTGATCAAGATTCCGTTGTTATTTTTCCCGAAAAACTCTTTCCAGATGGGAAATTCGGGAAATTTGAGATTTTCCTGAGACGGATATGAATAATTAAGTATAATTTTGTTGCAAAAATTACCTCCAGTAGGTTTTTTGGGTCGTTGATCACGATTCCGCTGTTATTTTTCCCAAAAAACTCTCCAGATGGAAAATTCGGGAAATTTGAGATTTTCCTGAGACGGTTATGAATAATAAAGTATAATTTTGTTACAAAAATGACCTCTAGTATGTTTTTTGGGTCGCTGATCACGAATTCACTGTTAGTTTTCTCGGAAAACTCCCTCCAGATGGGAAATTTGGGATTTTCCTGGGGTTTGGGAATAATAAAATATAATTTTGTTACAAATATGATGATGTCTAGTAGGTTTTTTGGGTCGCTGATCACGGTTTCGCTGTTGGTTTTCTCGGAAAACCTTCTCCACAGTGAAAAATCTTGAAAATTGTATTTTCCTTTGCAGTTTCGGGGAATAAAATGAAAAAAATTTCCGGTATGTATTATTACTTTTTCTATTTTTTATTAAAGATCAATTTTTCTAAACTTCATTATTTTACATACCTATTTGTTTCCATCATTACATATATATTTTTATCATTATTATTATCATTATAATTTTTATTATTATTATCATCATAAATTTTTTCATTCATTTACATAATTTTATTGATAATTTAAAAAAAAATATTTCATCTACTCCGCCCCTGGACACATTGTCGAAAGAATAAAAGGATACGAAGGCATACAGAGTTTTATTCTATAGGAGGCTCCTTCACAGTCAAGATTGTATGCCTGTTTATAATAATGATTTTTGTAACAAAATTATACTTTATCATTCATAACCGTCTTAGGAAAATCTCAAATTTTCCGAATTTTCCATCTGGAAAGAGTTTTTTGGGAAAAATAACAGCGGAATCGTGATCAGCGACCCAAAAAACCTACTAGTGGTAATTTTTGCAACAAAATTATAAATTATATATTATTTTCCAAATTTCCCATCTGGAGGGAGTTTCCCGAGAAACTAACTGCGGAATCGTGATCAGCGACCCAAAAAACATACTGGGGGTCATTTTCGGCTCTTAATTCATTAATTATCTACACTTTTGGATTGATTTTATAAGAATGCTCCTCTGAGGGGTTGAAACCCCGTTTTGGGGGAGTAAAAAGGTCGACCCCCGCGGTCTTGATAGTCATGAATGATCTATGGGGTATTAGGAACAAAATGCAAAAAAATTTTTGAAATTCTAGCTTACTATATTTTTTTTTTATTATGGTCTTTTTCCGTACTTATTGCCTGGACTAATACGTCAGTAAGAAAAAATGTATGCACTACTTTGAATGTTCTCTGCACGCTCGGTCTATTCCTTATACTTCTATGGCATTGCTATAACAAACTGTCATGTTTTTGATGTCAACCGTGAATTATAAAAATGTTGAAAAATGTCCGTTTCATTTGTAATCGCCCTAATAATATCGTTTTCGAATATTATCTCATTAAATTCGATTAACACCAATTACTGCAAGAAAATTAGAACATGCGTGGCAGGCGCTCATACCGTCTGTATTCGCAATTACTACTGTGGTCCAGCGAGGCACTGTATAAAGCTGACTTCGGATTACGAGTTTCGCGAGAAGATGGTCCAGATGCACAACGATCTGAGGAATAAGGTAGCGAACGGGAGCGAAACGTTGGGTACTAACACGGGCGCCGCCGATATGCTGGCAATATCTTACGATATGGAGTTGGAGTATGTGGCCCAGTGTTGGACCCACACGTGCCCCACGGGGCACGATAAGTGTCGACATGTTCCGAGGTAGGTCAAGCACAAAACCATAGCATAGAACAACGCAACAAGTTCATTATAGTGTTTCGCAACAACATCCGCACTTCCTTTATGGAAGGTCACTGTAAAATTTCCCTTGATAACGAAAATATTTGTTTAATTATGACATAGCTCGTTTTGCCTCCCTCAGTTTGATTGAGGAAATTCACATATCACTTATAATGAATCCATGTTGGTTTTTCCAAACTCTGTCGTCTTTTTCAGTTCATTGCTCATTTCCTATGCTTTTCTGTAGGGCACCTTTCTTCAATGATGGTAACTAGTTCATACCTATGGACTTATTAGACATCACGTGACATATTAAGAGGTTAACAATTTAAATTTAAGAAATGTGCTGTTTTTATTAAGTAAAAAGGAATAACGTAGAACATGTTTAATGTTCTTTCTTCCCAACAAATAAAGAATAAATTGATAATTCTGAACAAGGTCGACGATCCTCAGTAGCCTGTCTTATATGAATGTGGTCACAGTCACGTATACACTCGTCTACGCTCGGTTGTTTCTGCGCTCGCTCGGCGCTGGTATAAGAGAAGGAGGAGCCTATTGGTGGTCTCGATCAATCAGATCTGTTACGGATCCACGTAGCGTTTTCCATCAATTAGGTCCTCCGTCAAAACATATTCTATGTTAACAGACAATTAATGTTCTCCTCTATATTCACCAATTTAGAAACTCGACACCGTCATTCGTTTTCATCAGAGTTAGTCCAGTCAAAAGTGTGAAAAACATCTAAAATTTTATTGCATCTTGTTCAGGATGGTTTACACATCGTTAGTCAGAAAGAAAAAAAGGGACTCGTGATTATTACTATTAATAAACAATGAAAAACCATTTTTAATTAACAAAAGTAATGTCTTTTATAACAAATGGAATATCTCGGACTCTTTTAATCCAACGTTTCTGAAATTGGGTATCAAGGGGTTTTCAGTCCGCTGAACCCGAATCTGAAGTCGGAAAATGGAAAATCTGACCCGTTTGCTGGAAAACCCGGAAAATGTATATAATTATATTTTATATTCCTATCTCGGTCCTCGTGCATAGTGTCTAATTATGTTTTCGTGGTCGTTGAGAATTATTTTATGATCATAAAATTAAAACCGATGATAGTTTTCTGGAAAACTCCGGAAAATGAAAATTTACCATTTCTACACGACAAACCTTGATTATTTTGTGTTTCAGAAAGTTTTAGTTAGTGTTATTGGAATAATAAGGTAACGTGATGGTTCTCGGTATGAATTTTATTAAAGGGAGGAAAATTCTGGAATTTGGTGGAAACTTGCGTCGTTTTCCTTCATATTCCGATCTCGGTCCTCGTCCGACTTGTCAAATTATATGTTTTTGTTGTCGCTGAGTATTATGCTATGGTTATAAACACCAAAGCAACTATAGTTCTGGAAAACTGCGAAAAATTATTATTTGATGTATTTACACGACAATCTTTAATTGTTATTTTGTATTTCGCAAAATTTTAGACAATTATTATGATAAAGAATTTCAAGTATCTTTTATTATGATTGTATTATGTACAGTACATCTTTCAAAGCAGGCAAAAAAAGAGCAGATGTTTTTGAAGCATCAATGATAATGCGTAGGTGTACCATAGAGATCCTAGACACAAGATCTCTATGACGTGGACACGTTAACGCGTACGGAGAACACAGCAGCTGTCTTTGAGTGTGAAGGAAAATTAACTGGCATGCTGCCAATAGTATCTGAGATACGGCTGTAAGATCAAGTCCTTTTTTCTATTTTGATTTATAAAACACGTGGACTCTATGAAATATCGATTTGTATTAAAACTCAGTACATGAAAATAAAATTATGTAAAATAAATCAACGTATATGTGCATTCTAGAAAAAATTGTCACCTGAGTAACTTGAAAACCTAATTCATAAGAAAACGAACAGCTCGCGGGCTTGTGGTAAATTCAACATTCAAAATAAAAAAAAAAAAATTGATTTTGATAATATGAAAGAAGAGACTATTCTATACATAATCAAGTTCATCTTTATTATATAGATTTTCCATACATGTAGGTCAACCTTCGTCGAACTATAGCACAGACTATCATCAGAGGAGCAAGACCTTGAGAATAGATATTTAAGTTCATTCGATGATAGTAACAAATTAGTTCAATATAGTCCAAAATAGTTCTTAGCTAGCTGATTAATAGAATTATAGTTAGTGTATTCATAGTGTGAACTCTTTTATAGTTTATTATTGATATTAACTTTATCAATTTCAGATTCTTAGTGGGACAAAATTGGTACTCAACTACTGGAGGCAACGACCTAGATGCGGTGGACGCTTGGTATAGCGAGGTCAGTCTGATCGATAATGCCGCTTTGATCGATAGTTTCCAGCCTGGGGGTGCCGGGGGTCAAGCGATAGGTCACTACACTCAGCTGGTATGGTCCAGGACGCAATTCATAGGGTGTGCGAGGGCAAGTTTTAGAAACAATCGACGTACAATAATGGTGGTTTGCAATTATGGGCCAGCCGGCAACATGTTGGGAGACCCAGTTTATAAAAGGGGGAAAGATGGAAACGAGTGTGGTACTCATAATAAAGACTTTCCCGCATTGTGTGGAGAAACGATACCAACACCACGTGGACTATCTTGGAGTATGGGCAGTCGTCATCACCTCAATCTATTTATTATTGCTCTACATATTATTTTATTTATCATTTCATATATTATAAAACAGTAAATGTTGTAAGTAATTGATTTTTATTTATGCTCATGAGATATTCCCATCGTTGGTGAGCTTATTGAAAGTGGAAACATGTTTCGCAGAAGAATAATAAGAATTCTGGATAGGTAACTTGGCCATCTATTGATCCATAGAAGAACTAACTAAACTAAGAAGAAACCTGTAATTTTTCTACTTGTGATCTATTGACCAGTAGCTGAACTAATTTCGAATTTCATGTATAGGAACCTGTAATTTTTCTACTTGTGGTAGTTCTGCTACCCGTTAATAGATGGCGCGTACACGAGCGGTATTTATTTAAACAGTCTTACAATTTGTGAATAATATAAATATGTTGGGTAGTATGATATTTGCATCTCCTTCGGAGCCCTCCCGCCACTCTTTTCCCATCTTTTTCAAAACTTACTTTTATAATATTTCGACTTGTATGTATGGGTGGAATAGAATATTCTGGCCATCTATTGACCAGTAGCTGAACTAATTTCGAATTTCATGTATAGGAACCTGTAATTTTTCTACTTGTGGTAGTTCTGCTACCCGTTAATAGATGGCGCGTACACGAGCGGCATTTATTTAAACAGTCTTACAATTTGTGAATAATATAAATATGTTGGGTAGTATGATATTTGCATTTCCTTCGGTTCCCTCCCGCCACTCTTTTCCCATCTTTTTCAAAACTTACTTCCATACTATTTCGACTGGTATGTATGGGTGGAATAGAATATTCTGGCCATCTATTGACCAGTAGCTGAACTAATTTCGAATTTCATGTATAGGAACCTGTAATTTTTCTACTTGTGGTAGTTCTGCTACCCGTTAATAGATGGCGCGTTTACACGAGCGTAGGCATTTATCCAAAGTCCTATAATTTGTAAGTAAATAATAATAAATATATCGAGTTGCATGGTATTTGCGTTTTGCTTAGTGTCATCTTTACCCCGCCCACCCTCCGTTTTGATTAGTATGCACTTCCATTCGTACAACCTTCTGGCCAATCTATTGGTTCGTATCGGAAATTAAAATAATACCCGGCGTATATCTTCTAATTAAATAATTCTCATCAAAACAACTTTTTGTGAGTCGTTTTTATATTGATTATTTGAAGGGAATAAAATAAAAAACAAAGTATGCTATTATTTTATAATGAATAATTAAACTGATATATTACAAATATTTTACAATTTTACACTGAATAGGAGAATATAGAAATATTAAAAAAATAAGCATACATCGTAAATAAATTTATAGTTTATAAATTTATTTAAAATATCAAGATCATTCACACGATTCTTCCATTCTTACCACAATTAAAGCCCAAACATAATGCAAAGAACACTCGACAATAGAATACCCACAAATTGAGCTTTAATAATTAAAATTAAAAAATATTGCATAATTCACATACAGAATTTTGGAAAAATGAAATTCGAATTTTATCAATAATTTAAACATAAAAAACTCGATTTGTGGAAAATTGTTGTCTTCAAATTATACAAAAATAAGCTAAAAATATTTCAATGGAATGTCAAAAGATAAACGTAATAAATAAACTATAAACAAAAAAAAGTATTCAGTCAAATAGTTTCACTTAACATTTTATAACAAAGCGAAAATTTATTCCAGAAAAACGGAACGGAATATTTAATTATATTTATTTATGTTATTTTATTATCATAAACTTCTGTACAAAAGGCATTTTCGAGAATGGTAGAACTATTTATGTTACTCTTGGAATCTATTTTTCTTTTTTCTGGAATGAATTTCATAATATAGTGAAAATATTCATAAATAGGCATTACATATTTTGAGCATTATAGAAATTAAGTACATGTACAGTTTATAAATACATCTTTTCGATTGTACATTTTTTCTTAGGTAAAATGTACAAAATTGATACATAAATTTATCACCAGTCAATTAAAATCATAAATTTCAATTTAGTATTTTCAGAAAGACAAAGATGAAATATTTTTCCAATAAACAATATTAAAATTTCATTAGTATGAATTTTGTAGATTTTCCTTGATCAAAGAAACAGCAAAAACATTTATTTATTGCTATATTTTTGAATAATAAATTTGTTCTAGTGAACAGTCTTCACATATTTTGTTATATCTACGGACATTTTTACATTTAAATAGTACCTAATTTTTTCCAACATAAGAAAATTCAACAGAAATATATTCAATTTTCCTTCGAAATCAACATTTTGGACATATTTTGATTTTGGTTAAATTGTATTATTTAAATATTTGGTGTTAAACCCTTTTCGATATTTGATTTGATTGATCATTGTGGGTTAAAATGAAATTAATTAATGTAAAATTGTGGTTAAACGAATGTAAAAAATACGAATTATAGAGATAAAAAAGAATTAAAAGTATTAATATTTAGGACTAATATTTGAGATGTACAAAATCACATAGAAAATATATAAAAATATATAAATAACATTTAAAAAATTATTATTACATTTTTTTGATTTTCTTTCGAATATAAATAATAAATAGTTGTCATAGAAGCTGCCGAATATGCAAAATAGGACAATTCACATAATTTTTGTCACATTTATTGCAGCGTTATGTTCTTTTTACAAGTTAATTAGGCCTATTATCATATTTCGATGAAAAAAAGATTATTTGTCAACAGCAATACAAATAATTCACATCTACCTTGTAAGCACATAAATAATCTAAAAAATCATCGTTATTACGTATATTGATAAATAATATAGATTCATTTTTTCGAATTCATCTTTCATGTACGAACGAATTAACGAATTATCGCTCCAGCATTTGAAATGGTTGAAAACTCCTAGGGAAAACTAGTTATTTCGCTTTCAATTACCTTAACTCTGAATTTTCCGAACATATTGATCATTCCTTCTAAAATAGAACTTGTACGAGGCCCGATCAATATATTCTAGTTATTTTCATTGAACATCAAATAATCGATTATGGCCGTGTACCAATTTCCAAATACATTGAATCTGGTTAGCTGGTCAAACAAAGGATGGCGCAGGCGAAGGGTGTTCCAGATGATTGAGAACTTTGGTGTTCTATATATTGATCGAACCCCGTATATGCTATTTATTCATTTACAATCCATATTCACTAGTTATAATAAGTTAGAAATTTATTGAATTATTCAATTTCAAAAAGCAACTCATTATTTTTAAATAAAATAACTAACAAAAGTTTGATTTTCACAAATTTATTTATTAAATTAGAGAAAATCAAATTTTTTATGTTTATTTTATTCAAGTTTAGAACGGCTGCTAATTCTATTCAACTCATTATTTGTGATAACTAAACAAAACTGTGGAAGAAAATTAATGAAGTCAAACTAATACTGTTACTTAGACTCATTATTTCATCCGTACAGATATACGTATTAGGCCTCACACGCGACTAAAATTAAGTCATTTTCTTTAATACTGAGTCGTTTTTAATTTTCGATAAACGCTGCAACATGTTTTTCTCAAAAATAAAGAACCGTTAAAAGAACTAAACTGCTTGCACTCGTGTATCCCCCCGCGAGTTCCTCGGTTAACGTCTCACTTCACTCGTGTATTTTTTTCTACAAGAAGTCGCATATTTTGACACTTAGAAACGATAGTTTTTCCTACACTAAGAATCCGTCGTTGCCGTTAACGCGTATCTGCGCCCTTATATTCTGTATGCTGTTCATGATCTTTTTCTGGTGACCCACTAGGGTTATACCGAAAGCGGTCAGTTCTTTCACGGTTAAATTGACGACGTCGTCCATGCTGAGGATTTGACCTTCGTAGAAGTTTTCCGAATAGCGACTCATTTTGATCGAATTGAGCCATTCTTCGACCGATGTAAAGTTGGTCAGGTCGGGAGCGTCTGCAGACAGTGGATTCGTCGATCTAAAAAATAGAAAGATGCTGAAACGTTTCCAAAACGATATTGTGAATGTTGTGATATCAAAGCTTATTGTGATAGTATCCAAAAGACGTTTTGATACAACAAATAGTGAGTTACAACTTCTAGACGTTGTTATAAAGGGGTCATGAAGTAATAAGGTCTCTCTAGAGCGATATGGTGGGCCTGAATGAATACACCTTGACACTACTGTATATTTTTGAAAAATGGTTCAATGTACAATAGCTCTCACAGGCCGAATCGTGTATTGTCAGGCGTTTCCATGGTACACCCACCACAAATTTTGGACTTTTTTATTGCACGAACCGTTTTTAGTAGTTGTTGTATATTGAAAAGCATGTAATTCTTATACATTTGCGACGTGGGCATTTTAAATTGAAATTGGTGCGATAAGGACGCTTTGTGCTGATACAATTAGTTTTAAGAAATCTCATTTTAGACATTGATACGTCTTCTGATGATGGTCGTGAGACCGAAACGTACGTAAAGGCGAAAATAATAAGCATGTGTGTTAGTATGACCTATTTCTCGAGAATTTATATGTAATTAATACCTGGGTCAAGAATCACCTAATATTGTATTGGATAAAACTGACAAATTGATTGGGAAAGTAAAAAAAAACAAATTTACAGGTTAATAAGCGTAAATTTGTTTTTATTCACATTTTACCATTTAACTTGGATGAATTTATTACACTTAGTATACCGGTACATTTCTGTTAACATTTACAAATGACACACACACATAAAGAACACTCTGTATATTAGTAGAAAAAAAAGATTTTGTGATTATATACATGAAAGTACGAGATAATCGGAAATTTGGGTAATTTGAAAATAACATGTGAATATGTCTAGAAATAATATATAAATACCAACGAAAGATTAATTTATTGTGAGCGTGCTATACCTGCCTCGGCTAAACATAAGCCAATACACTCTGAAACTGCTCTGGATATACAGGATGATTCAAAGTTGGTGTCCAAGACCTACTAAGGTTGAAGTAAAAAAGATAATTCAATTCTGAACCTAGGAATGCAAATATGATGACTAAGGTACATTTACAACTACAAGAGAAAATAATTATATTCAAAAATGGCCGTAATGACGTCGTAGTTTTTTTGTTTCCCAGGAATTTACCCATATTTTTGCACAGTTGGGAAGCCCTTAGTATTTGGTATTGTGAATAAGTTTTATCAAAAAAAGTTTCTAAATTTACAATTATCTGGATGATAAAATATTTCTTTTTTCCATAAACGACCCACTCAAAAGTTCTAAATTGGGTCATTTAATAGCGCAGTGCCTATTTGTTTTTGCACACAAGTGAATTTTAAATTTAATTCCCAACGTTCTTGCCTAACATATTATCATTATCAATATATCTGGCAATAGTTTAATCCTTTTGGGGAAGAACATGCATCTTGGCTTTATCTCAAAGTGCGTTCCAGCGCAACAAATACATTACTTACAGGATATTTGTCGCGATAAAACTGGACACTTCCTCTACTATTCTCCTGAGAGTCACCAAAAACCATGAGCGTATCCACTTTTTCGTTATGTGTATACATTTTAAAAGGTCCAATAAGTTAATAATATTTATTTTAAGGTACCACGAATGACAACTAACATGAAAATCAAAATAGCCTTGTTTGTATATGAAACATTGTCAATTGTTTTTCATGGAAAACATGATTTAACCGTTGGCGAGATTTCTTGATCTTGAATAAGGCATTTTCTGACTATATAGCCTTGTAAGTTTTAAGCGAAAATAGATAGAGGAAAGGGTTTCCGATGAAAGTTATTCACAATACTAGGAGCTTGCGAATTGTGAAAAAAATATGGGTATATTAATGGAAACAAATTCTGGCGGCGTTTTCACGGTCAATTTTTCTCTTTTAACTGCAAATATATCTCAGGGCATCATAATTTCGATCCTAGGTTCAGAATTTAATTATCTTCTTATGCCCAACTTTTCATCACATCATGGTGGTGATGCCTATGCTCACCTGTGAGGCTATAGTAAGTATGGACCCCTCCCTGTATATCAGTAAGTCTGGACATGCCCCAAAATAAGATGAAGCTAAGTCGCAAAAGGGAGTGGGACAAAAACACAATCACTAGACTCAGTAGCAGTGCCATTAAATGGTACGTCTCTAAAACAACAGAAGGAACGGGAATAGTATATGGGCATTTTCCAATAGGACATTCACGCAATAGGAAAATATGATCAGTTAAAAATAGCGAGACTTCTATAAACACGAAATAGTCATCATGTCGGATAGTCAAGCGGAGCACCCACCCAATCAGCTTCAAGATGATCTGGGAAAGCTAAGAGGAACTAAAACGAACTAAGTAAGTTACAACACAATGCAGTTAGTCAGTTAGACTCGTATGGATTCCGGGACATACCGGAGTGGAGAGTAACGAAACATCAAACAAACTCGTTAAAAACAGGTTCGAAACGCCATTTCTGGGACCTGAAACCTTCTGCGGGATGTGCGCCAGCACAATACTGAAAGAACTCAAAAAAGAAGAAGACAACAAAAGATCCCACCAATGGACAAGTCTACTGAGGCAGGCATATACTTCTGAGGAACTATAACCAGAAGAGACAATCCTAAAGGGAAATCCATCAGGGTACTGCCGGTTGAAAGGACACCATAAGATGCTCGGATTAGTAAAATGAGGAGAGTGCAGGTTCTGCGAAGGGCTGAAGCACGACACTTAGTAGCGTAACAAATAGAAGAGGAACAATCACCAAACTCGAAGCCTACCCACGTACTGAACTTCCCAAGAGCTCCAGGGTTGAAGGAACTGCTGTAGCCGTTGAGACATCCCAACGACCCAGCAGTAGACGACCCACAATAGATCTATTAAGTCGCAGAGTAAAACTATTCTCAACCAAGCGGTCTACCAAACCAAGAGAATTAAGTAAGACCCAAAGGATCGCATGCATATGGGTATCTGGGGACCCGAGGTTTTCTACCACGGCTAGTATGGAGAAAATAATGGGAATATTCTCAACATAAGCAAAGAATAATCCCAGGGGGTATAAAGCATCGGCGGAAGGATAATATCTCTCTGAAGAAGAAGCACCCAATACTCACGGAACCAAGAGATGACATGGATAAGGTGTTTACACAGAATTTCCAAATTCACATTGGAAACAAAGAAGTATGGAGACAGGAAAACACTCACTCTGTTGGTAAACCGATGGATGCCAAAAGATCAAACTTATCGAATGTCCGAATGGCTCACGTTCGTTTGGACTTTCGCCAAATCAATTGGAAGGAATTTCACTTTCAGTTCATTCCCTCCCATAACCAAAGATGATGGTACACTGGTTACCACACCACAAGAAAAAGCCAACCTTATTCCTGGAATGTTTGCAGCAAATTTCACTTTGGATCCACAAGGGAAGGATCCTCCTAGTATTGCTGCTATCGATAGCCATATGCCTGACATTTTCTTTCGTAACCGCACAATTAGGCGCATTCTGCTTGATCTCAATACCAAAAAGTCTACGGGGGGCCAAACGGAATTCCACCTGTCGTTCTCAAAGGATGTCCGCCTGAATTGACACCTGTTTTCTGCAGGTTGTTTACCCTTTCATACAAACTTGGTGTGTTTCCTTCCAGCTGGATAACAGCTAGAATCCAACCAATTCCAAAAAATGAAAGAAGACCCTTCCTAATAATTGTAGACCCATTGTACTATTATTTGTGATCTCTAAAGTGATGCAGAAAGTAATCAACGCCAAGAACTCCAAAATCGTGAATGGTAATATGGCTTTCGTCGGTAAAGATCAACAGGAGACCTGTTTGCTGACGTAACGCACGTATGCCAGAAACCTATTGAAAAACATGAGTAATCTCTAGTTGTGACATTGAACCAAGTCTGGTACCAAAGCGTTCTTGGGAAACTTCCGTCATATGACTTGCCGCCTCAACTTTGTCGATTACTATCAAGTTTTCTCTCAGATAGATCATTCCATGTGGTGGTTGACGAAGTATCCTCCGATACAATGACTATCAACGCTGGTGTTCCACAGGGATCTGTCTTGGCACCAACTTTGTTTCTGCTCCATATAAACGATCTACTGGAAGTGACCATCTGTCTTGTCCACAGCTTTGCAGATGATGGTACACTTCATACCATCGGCTGGTATGGAGTTCATTGACATCTCTAGAACATCGTAGAAAGGTGGGTGATATCTCCCTTTTTTTATAGATATTTCCGAGGTCGGTGTTCATCAGAAATCTGGTCTGTTGTTCCTCCACTAGAAATTCCAGATATACGGACTAGACGAGTTTAAACTAGTCAACCCTTCATTGTCAAACTCGAGACCTACCGAACTTCTTCCTATCAGACTTAATTGTTCTATCGAACGGCAAAGTTGTGGAACTCTTTCCCTAGTGAGGTTTTTACCTATGCCCTATAACCTCCCAAACCTTCAAGAAAAATTCCGCTGGCTCACACAATGTTCTTCGAACATTATAGGTTCCCCTCTCGTGTAATCAAAGTATTCAAAAAAAATCAACAGCATAAAGTACTCAGGTCGGACCTTTGGGACAAAAACCAAACCTAACCCATGGGAATCCCAGGGATGTATAAAACCAGAAAATCCCACTACCTATAACAACATCCAACAACTGGCCATGTACTTTTCAGTTCATATATCACAATTTCATCTTCAAAAATGTGGCAATTTTAGTAAGTATGCAATAAGCCAGCGTTTTTTCCCTGTCATTTTAATGCTTAAAACTAGTTAGTAGCACAAGCAGAACACTTAAGGCAAATGCATGTAAACGAAAGAACTAGAAAAGCAAAAAACAAAACATTTTCTAACGTAACGTTCATTTGTACTTCCCCGATGTTTCAGATATTGCCGGATTTTCTTTTACAGTTTAACATGAAAAAAGATATTAAAGTAGTGAAATATGGAAACAAATAAACGTTATGCAAGAAAACGTTGTAAAATAAAAAAAAAAGCAAGCAAATAGTACCTTGGCAACCAAAGTTAACACATAAAGCATATTTACACGTGGTTAAATGTAACCCAAGCTCCATCTGTGGGGTGCAAGTGTAAGTTATGTGGGTGAGACGCGCCATCTTCTTTATTTAAACCAATCATATCTGAACTGTCCAACATCGAATCATCGAAATTATTCGAAAACTGCTCGTCGCTCACGTTCGACGCATCGCCCTCGTCGTCGTGTCCTATAAGGGTCAGATCGGGACTATTCAGCGGCTTGGTGTGATCTTTACTTTCGGTTTTAGTTTTCGTACTGTACGATCGGTTGAAATTGTTCGTTGCCGCGGGAGAAAACTCGCCGTTGAATCGCGATTCCAGTTCGAAACTGGACGAGTTGGCTTTGGCGAAATTGGCGTGGAGGTGCTCGTTTGGCGGCGGATTGAGGCAATTCATGAACTGTTTATTGTACGAGGGAAGGTTACTTGAGTCGAGTTCGTTCCGCGAACGGTTTTGAAGGTTGTTCGAGTGGCTGGTGCGTTTTTTTGGCAAATCGGGCGTTGTTCTTTCCAAGATCGCAGACAAATCCTCTTGCGTTCTCGGCTTATTAGAGTACATTTGGTTGAATTTGAATACGTTTTCTAGACTTACGTCCAAATCAGTTACTTGTTTATTATGCGACGACAAGAATCTGTCATATTGGTCAACGTTCGTGTTATGCGCAATAGGTCTTCTGTAATCAGCGTTATTGTCTTGGAAAGAGTTATTTTTGAAACGACAACAATCGCTTTCCCCGTTGAAGTTATTGTCTCGACTATCTGGCGCGTATTTGTCATCAGAAAAATTAGGAAAATACCGATTTTCGACCCGATTGCAATCGATACCATCTTGCTGCTGTTGATTCAAGTTGAACAAACTATTAAAACGTCTGTTCATCTCCAAATCCAACAAAGATCGTCTCAAATTCGTCGACATTCCGTTGAAATTCGAATAACATTCCAACACGTTGGAATTGCTAGACGAATAGGGTAGAGTTCCGTAGTTTTGGAAAAGTATAACGTCGGGCAAATGATAATTTTTGTACAATTGCTGTTCGTGCGTCATACTAAACAGCTGATTTTGACGGTGCAAAGTATTGCAATGAGGATTATCGACGGAGGACAGATCAGATAGTTGGATGTCTTGATGTTTTCTAGGTTGGCGATCAAATGGATTAAATGGAAGACGTCTAAAATAAAGGTGCATGTGTTAAAAAAAAATAATTGCTAAAATGTTCTAGACAGTGGATGTTCATTTGAGTTCGATTGCTCGATTCAGGATATTACACTCAAACTATATTTTAAAAAATTATATTGAAATAACAGGCTGTTCGTTTTCAATTTTAACCGTTACGGTTTAACGAATCCCCTGATAATCCGGTAAAATTTGATATGGTTGGAATGTGATCAAATCCTTTTTTTAACAGATTTTAATGAATAAAAAACACTTCCATTTCATCAGAAAATGCCGCTAGAAAAGTTATGGCCATTTTGTCGAGAAAAAACGAAATTTTCCGGGTTTTTCGTTTATTTAAATTAATTTTGAAATAAAGCCTCTAATCAAAAAAATACAAGAGATCAAATTCATAGATAATTTGAATACGCGTCGAATGAGCTAAGGTCATTTGAAGATTATGGTCCCATTGTGGGTTTTTTTTCGGTTTACAAAATATTTTTTTCAAAGTAGACAAAAGATTTTCAAGATATTTTGTTTGCGTAGAAAGTTGGCATTTTTATTCTACTTTCCACTCGATTTTTTTTCGACAAAATTTGAATTTCGCGAAAAACCGTAGAATCCCGACTTCACGCTGAAAAATGCATATTTTGACTCGAAACAAAATGCATTTTTCAATTTTTTACAAAGATTACCTAAAATAATAATCAAATCACATTTTGCTATAAAGTTTTGGAGGGCCTCGGAAAATTGGAGAAATTTTGGGTTTAGAATGTTCGAAAAAGAGATACTGTTAGAACTCCTTAACTCTTCAATACGCGTATTTTGAGCTATCATAGATCAATTTTGCTTAAGTAGAAGTCTACATATTCATGAAAATGTGTTTGGGCCTGCAGCGGGCCCAATTTTGGGCCCAGCGTAAAAAAAAATTCATTGGAAATTAGATGACTTTCTCTAGCTAAATCCAAAAATCTGACCTCCTTTATGTGGCTTAGAGGTCATCTACTTTCCATTGAATTTTGGATTTTTACGATGAGCCCAAAAATTCTAACCGCTACAGGCCCAAACACATTTACATGAATATCTAGACTTCTACTGAAGCAAAATTGATCTACAATAGCTCAAAATACGCGTATTGGAGAGCTCTAACAGTATCTCGAATTAGGTTTTCTTTCGAATTTTCTAATCTCAAAATTTCTTCAATTTGCCGAGATCAAAAATGTTCATAGACCCACCAAAATTTGGCATTAATGGAAAAATGTGGTTTGATGGTTATTTCAGGTGATATTTGTCAAAATCTACAGCTAATCTTTCAGCGTGCAATCGCAATTTTACGGTTTTTCGCGAAACTCCAATTTTGTCGAAAAAAAAAATCCAGGGAAAAGTAGAATAAAAATGCCAACTTTCCAGGCAAACAAACTATTTTTGAAATCTTTTTTCTATTTAAGAAAAAAATATTTTGTAAACCGAAAAAGTTACAAAATGGGTCTTATCTCGGTCCCATAACCTTCAAATGACTTCTACCATGGCTCATTTGACGCGTAATCAAATTATTTCGCGTGTTTTTTTGATCGGAGCCTTTATTTCAAAATTAATTCAAATAAATGAAAAAACCCGGAACATTTCCAATTTTTTCGGAATATAATGGACATAACTTCCCTAGCGGCACTTCAGGAAAATTATAAAACATAAGATAACATACAAACTAGCCATATCAAATTTTCAAATCAACTTTTGTGACCGTGCGACTGACTACTATCCGTATTTCCGGACTTATAAGGTATATTCGTTATGAATTTGCCTTGCCTTCGAAAAGAAGTTGTTGTGGTCCCTACCCAGGCTAAGCCACCTGATCGTTTCTTCGCTTAGAACTTTTGCTGACTCCACCGACCGCTTTCTGACGAGCCCCTGTTAAAGCTGTTTTCTTCTGAAAGTGACACTACAAGATGCCCCACTGTCAGGCAAAAGCCAAGGATGCCACATTCTAACGCAAGTAGAACAGAAATCACTCGCAGGAAAACCAATAAAAACTAATAATTTCATTTTCTATTTAATATTTATATTATTAGGTAGTAGGTACATAATACCTACGAACGGTCTATTTCTACCTGCTTAAAATGGTATAATAAGGATGCAGGTAAATAAGATTTGCATATACTCCGGCTCTGCCCGAAAAGGTGGTAAATTTGGTGACTTTTATGACCAGAGCGATAATTACGGTTATATTGCAGCCAAAAGGTCAACCGTATTATATAAAGAACCCTACAAGGTCTATTTGACATGAAAACGAGTCAAATTTATCTAAACTAATGGTAATAACTGCTTGAATCGAGCCATCGTTACAAAAAAACACATCCACATATATGTCAGAGGAGGCAACAGCATGAAATGAAGATCGTGAAGAGACATTCAAACAGTTGACAATCAGACATGAATACATCAAATTATCAATCACAGACTAAATTGACACTTTCTACACAGACAGCGAGATTGCCATAAAACGAAGACTTACCGATTTTGAGCAATTTTCCTCAGCGTCTCTGGTACTCGAATTAATTTATCTAAAGTGCTTACAATGGATTGGAAGGTTGGTCTATGGGTGCGTTCTTTCTGCCAACAGTCTAACATTAATTGATATATGGCTTCGGGACAGTCCATAGGGGCGGGAAGTCTGCAATACAAAAACGATATGGTGATATTGAAATAACACCATTTATCGGCATCTCGAATCATAAGTGGTGTTTCCTAAGTAGTATAAAAAATGTAAGGGTATGTTTTCCTGGGAAAATTTCAATTGAACATGGGCTCTAAAGTGCTTCCGTCCCGATCTACAGGATGTTAAAAATTAACAAAAAAATCGAATTTTTCCCAATATGTCGGAAACCTCTTTAGGTATTTTCCTTCAAATTTGGTATGTGGTATCTAAAAAGAAAAAAATATTTTTCACAAAACGAATTTAAACGAAACGTTCTGTCCAAATTTACGCTCATTATACTGATAAGACCCCAAATGTAAGGTGTTTTGTCACCGTTTTTTTCTGCAGATTGTAGAAAATGCGCGGTGAAACATAAATATTTTGAGCGCGCAAGATTATATATTGATCGAGCCTCGTACAAACGCATTATTGTACGAGGATAAATCAACATATACGTAAAGATATCTTGATGTGAACAAAAAAGTATTATGCACTTACCTGTATCCTTTTTCTATACTCTTGATCACATCCTGATTCGACCAGTTCCAATACGGTCGTTCCCCGTACGACATCACCTCCCAGCAGACGATGCCCATGGACCAGACGTCGCTCGCCGAAGTGAATTTTCGGAACGCTATTGCTTCCGGCGCCGTCCATCTAACAGGAATTTTTCCACCCTAAGAAGAAAAATAATCATCGATAATCACGAAACGGTTCGACTGAAGTAAGCGGACTCACCCTGGTCGTATACGCTCCCTCTGTGGCACTTTCTATTTCTCTACTAAGGCCAAAATCGGCTATTTTGCAAATAAGCTGCGAATTAACTAAGACATTCCTGGCAGCCAGGTCTCGATGTACATAATTCATCTCGCTCAAGTACTGCATGCCTGAAGCGTTGCCGCGCAACATCCCCACCAACTGGAGCACTTGGAATTTACCGTCGTTCGCCTGGAAAAACGTCATGGACATGAGAAGAACGTTACCACGATATCGTGGTTGAAATACTCACCCTTAAAAACGTGTCCAAAGACCCATTTTCCATATATTCGGTGATGATCATTACAGGATTGGATTTTGTCACGACCCCTTGCAGGAAAATCACGTTTGGATGGTCGAATTGTCCCATAATCGACGCTTCGGTCAAAAAGTCGTTCCTAGCTTTGTCCAAAGAACCGGCTTTGAGCGTTTTTATAGCCACATCGATGTCGGCCCCGTTCATTTTCAGTTTACCTTTGCACACGTCCCCGAATTCGCCGCCTCCTAAATAAAAAACGAAAAACGTTAGAGCGCGTTCCCTTACCCAAGTTCGATAGATAAAGCAAACGTGCTGGATTAATTACCTAAAATAGCTTCTATGGTGATGAAGCTGGCGTCGATTTCTCTGGCGAACTCACGAACCGCTTGATTTGGATCTTCGTAAGTATGCGGATCGATGTAGGTTCTAGAAGAGCCGCTTATGCCAGTGAAGAGAGGGGTCGTCACTAAAAATAGCATAAATCGAATTAAAAACAAAGGATGTTGGCCATCCAACCCATTCCCGGAATAAGTTAACATCATCGCATTCTTGCATATTTTTAATGAGTTCTGTAGCGAAAAGGTACGACAAACTTTGGTTAAAAAGCGAGTGGATGTTTAAAAAAGAATTGGCAATCGTTTCGTGTGAAAAAAACCACCACACCGACAAAATGGCACCCAACGTGGGGCCAATATGAAACGATCAGTCGTGATTACAGGGATTATAATTAAGAAAAATGCCATATTGAATATAAGTACTCAATTGGTTGTGTAAATTTACAAGCAAGAATATGATGGTAACTCATTTTTGTTTCGATTATTCATGCAATTCCTCATCAAGCCCAAATACACAGATCTTAATATGGATCAAGTTCCAAAGTATATGTTATTTTGAGAATATTATTGAGCTCGATCCCAATTGATCTTTCAGTGCAAAAAGGTCAATGGTTTGAACATTGGAAGTTTACTTTTAGTTACAAAAAAAACGTATTAATAGACGAAGCAGAATTCCATTTTAATAGTCTTGTGTGTGAATCTCTGGGGTAGTGAAAATCCACATGGTATTGGTTGTTTCTGCGATGATGCTAGCGAAATGCTTTTTTGAAAAAAAATCGCGAAGTTTATCGGGATCAACTTTTGCATACCATAATATTCAATCCAACAGCATGTTACGCTTAGTTTCTGGCAGAAGACAAGCATAAGGAGAATATAGTTAATCAACATAGACCATATAGACTAATCCGCAAGAATGATCAAAATGATGATCCAAAGAGAATTGGCAATCGTTCCGTTTAAAAAATAACCGACAAAATGGCACCCAACGTGAGGCCTATAGGAAACGATCAGTCTTGATTGGAGAGAGTATGTAATTATGAAAAATACCATATGAAATATAAGAAATTTACAAGCAAGAAAATGATGGTAACTCCTTTTTGTTTGGATTATTCCTGCAATTCTCCATCAAACTCAAATGAACTTAACATGGGTCAAGTTCCAAAGTTTATATTATTTTGTGAAAATTATTGAGCTCGATCCCAATTGATCTTTCAGTGCAAAAAGGTCAATGGTTTGAAGGTTGGAAGTTTACTTTAGTTACAAAAAAAACGTATTAATAGACGATGCAGATTTCCATTTAAATGGTGTGTGAATCTCTGGGGTAGTGAAAATCCACATGGTGTTCAATAAAAGTCAATAGCTGCTGCTATAAAAAGACACTGTATTGGTTGTTGCTGCGATGATGCTAGCGAAATGCTTTTTTGAAAAAAAATCCCAAAGTTTAATCGGGATCAACCTTTGCATATATTATGGTATGATAATATTCAATCCAACAGCATGTTACACATAGTTTTTGGCAGAATACAAGCATAAGAAGAATATAGTCAATGAACATCGACCATATAGGCTGGTCCGCATGAGATCAAAATTACGGTAGCTATAGCTACGCCATCTAGACAAAAATCATTAATTTCACGTAATTTTAAAAGTCTTTTCCGGTTCACGAACCTTTTGGTCTATGTTCTAAGCAAGGAAACATGCAAATGTGTTAGTAAAATTCATAGAACTTATGGAATTTACCATTCGTATGCGTTCGTACAATAGGAGGGTTGTCCAGATTATGCACTAAAATAAAAAAAAAAACATACCAACATCAAATAAAACAAAATAATAATGCTTCTTTCTAATGCATATAACACAATCTACATAATTGCATTTCCAAAGTATCAAAAATTAATTGTTAAAAACTTGAAGTGCTTTACTTCAGAGTTTATATTCTTTGCTAAGACATTTCTCGTATTGAGAACCAATTTTGCACAATACTTTTTCATACTTTGGCAATACAAAACTTGCGCTCGGATAACTTCACAACAATCTTAAGAAAATAGCTCTAAATTGAGGGATCTACTTACTGTAGGTAACTACCAATCCTGAGGCAGGGCGTGAAATTGTGGATAGGTAAAATTAATGTTATGTACTGAGAGAAGTGCGTAACTAGCGTAAATGAGGGTGATTCAAGTCACACCCAGACAAATAACTGTTGCATTATTTAACAACAAAAAAATCAAGACATGAATTTACCCCATTTCATCAAAATTTAAGATATCGTAATATGTGAGCCCCACGTTGGGTGCCAAAAACTTGAGAAACCGGTTCTATGAAGAAGTTCAGACACCGGAAACTTCATGGATTGAAGTAATAACAATTTGTTAACCCATTTTTTCGGAATCTAAATTGTATGCTTGAAACCGGACCTATGAAGAAGTTTAGATACTGAAAACTTCATGGCTAAAAGTTATTAGCAGTGTTTTCTTCACATAAAATGGTTTTGGCTCTTCTGAATCTAAGACATATGTACTTGATATAAAAATTATGCGTCCCACATTTGTCAACAAAATGTTTGAAAACGGTTCTATGAGTACAGATACTGAAAACTTTAAGGATAAAAGTTAATAAAAAAAATACATCAAATGATTTTGCTTCATTACTTTGAAATCCAAGATCTATGGATCTTCATGGTTAACAACAAATATGGACAAAGAAACAAATTATGCGCCCCAAGTTGGGTGCCAAATTATATGAAGTCCCTCAGAATCTGTACATGGTACGCGACTACTTCGTCTGGACGTGACGTGGATAAAAAGCGATATACTAAGAAGCTATTGTGACATATTTTACATTTCGACACGAAGGAGACATTCAACTGTTCTCACAACGTTATTTTACTGGTATTACTTATCGATTAAGGTATTCGAAGGTATTTCAAAAGACATACCGTCTGTATTCCTATACTCGAGAGTATCACAGTCGCTCGGTTGTTTCTTGTTGCATTCGTCGTTGGAACGTGATCTCAAAAACACAACTGTTAAGACGATGATGGCTACCAGTACCACCACAACAGCAACGATTCCACCAGCTACCAACTGCAATCGGATGCCTTCTTCGTCGCCGACGTAAGCTGTAACAACCATGACATGACAATTGACAATACGACTAAATAAACAACAAAGTTCACACTTACCGGTATTCAAGACTTGTCCAGTTGTTTTATAAATGACAGGCGAATACACACCCCAACCGCTTTGCGTCTTTGCCCTTATCTGTAATCCGTATTCGGTTCTTTGCTGTAATCCTTTTATGGTAGCGGACAATTCCGTGGTTAACAAACTGGTGGAATTGCTGAAATCGGAGTCTGCCTTCGGGAACCAGCGAACCTAAAACAGTCGACGTTCATATAACGCGTCCTTCGCGTAAACTGGAAAATATTAACCTCAAAAGCGTCGATAAGATCGTTTTCACCGTCCGTGCCGTCGTTGACAGGTGGCGCGTCCCAAGCCAGTGATATTTCAGTGCTCTTCACCGACGTCACTCTCACGTTGGTGATACTGCTGGCTACGGAAGCGTCTGTCGTTACCACGATATCGGCGAATTCCGGTTTTTGGTTGCTTATTAGGGAGACGCCGTTCTCTGCGAAAACTTCGAACCGGTAAGTTGTCACTGCGTTCAATCCGCTAATTGTTATTCTGGTTTCGTTAAACGTGCCCTGAAAAAAAAAGTATGATATATTATGATCAGAATATTCATTGGATATATTGATTTAACCTTGTATAATAATAGTGCGTTTACGGGGAACAATCAATATATCGCATCTTCACTTAGTTCTAATACCACTTAAAGGCGCCAATAGAACTACTTTAAACATACGGATTTAACCTCGTATGATAATATGTGTACGAGGAACAATCAATATATCTCTTCTTTACATAGACAGGGCAAAAAAACACGAAAATTCCGTTTCTTACATGAATGCATACATGGATTTCTAGGCAAAATAGACATACGTGAACAGTTAGACAGTGCTTATTTGCGACATAAAATTAAGTATAACTAAGTTGTGGAAAAAATGCGCCGGTTGATCAAGTGTATAAACTTTCGCGGCGCCTTTGAATTGGCGATACGAGGCCACGAGGTTTGGGGCACAAGGCGCCGTATCTCCAGTAAACGTCAAGTCTTCATAGTGTACAGTGTGTCAATTCAATTCGAAGACGTGAAGTCTAAAGTGACTTTACGAGGCCATGATGAAACATTGACGTCGGAAAGTCCAGGTATTTAAGTAGACTTAACCAACTTTGCAGCTGAATTAGACGCTGTGCTTGCAATATATACAAAAGGTTTGGTTTCACAAGTGTTTAAAGGCGTCTCAAAAACTAGACAGAACGAATTGCTAGATGCAATTTTGCAAATTTACTAGCAGGAAATATTAAAAGAAACTAAATCTGCAAATTTCATTGCTTTGGAGGTCGATGAATCTGGAACCTCTAATCATCAACAAATGGTTTTTATTATTCGATACGTGTTTAAGGGACAAATTTTTGAACGCTTTTGATCTTTTTTCAAGCCGGGTGGACATAATGCTGATGTAGGTACGTTTTTTCTTGTGCCCACCCTCTTTCATAGCTCACGAGCCGCCATTGCTTTAAATATATGGATTTAACCTCGTATTATAATACGTGTACAAGGAACAATCAACAGATCGCTTTTTTACGTAGTTATAGTACCAATTCATGGGAACATGCAATAATGATTTTATATGAGGATTAATCAATATATAAAAATAATTTGAAAAATTCTAGATATAGAGGGATGACATTTTTGTTTTCAAATCGTATTTTTCCTACGTATTGCGATTCTCTCTTTCTACTTTCCTATCAAATCTGTCAAATTAACATAAATAAAGAATAAAAGCACGATTTCATTTTATATCTGAATCACGATATATATCAAAGAGAATTTAATCAATAATTGAATAATGTAAAAATCCTTTGGATCAGCTCAAAATATCACGAAAAGGAACGTCTTACAAATACAGTGCGTCCCAAATTCGATCGAAAACGACAAAATAGTAATAAATTTCAAGTTTGTAGAATTGAATATGACTTCAAACTTTATATCGATATAAGAGCTGCCTTTGATCTAATAAAAAAAATTCGGAAAGGCTATGGATTTTGAGGAAATACTAGGCCACAACTAAAACATTTCATTTTGTACGGTTTCGTTTGATAGTTGACAGTAAGAAGTAATTATCACCTGCTCTACTTACCGAATTTGGAGTATACTGCACCGATCCTAAGGTACATGCGTCACACTTGATTCTGTAAACCATATCGGTCCTACCCCCCAAATCTTCTGGTGGTGACCATGTCAATATAACGGTCGATTGATCCACAAAGCTGACCGTCAAATTTTGTGGTTTCGTCGGAGGTTCTGTAGAAACAAATACGATTAGCTCGAAGGACCATTAATATCAGTATAATGACAGTTACTTACGTGTACAAGACATATTTTTCGGATCTGCAGGTGCCCGGTAAAACCTGTTGATACACATGCATTCAGCCAAACCATAATCCGCCCCTATCGAATGCAATGGACACGGTAGGCACGGACCATCCCCAATTTCCGCTTTGAACGTTTCCGGTGTACAAACTAATGACGAAATGAAATTATTAAAATAATAAACGTGAATACAGAGATGAAAACTTACGATTACAAGTTTGTTTTTCCATGTCGGGCTGGAAACCGGCTTTGCATTTACATCCCCCAGTTGGTAAGGTCCACTTTCCATCGCCCTTACACAGGTATGTGGGAGTCGCCCCCACCGCTTCCGCATTCGGAACGCACGTTCCTGACGCTTGTTCGATTATGGTTATTTCTTTGCCCGTAGATGTGGCGGGGAATTTTGCGAAATTAATCGTCGTTTCCGGGCAAGTTATATAATAAACCTGGAGGAGGAGAGTTTGAATTGCGTCGTTTTAAAATGGTACCTTGTAATCTACTTACTTTTATGGCCAACAGGGATATACAGGCTCCTTGATCTCGAAAAGCGAAATAGACGCCTCTCTTCGTGACAGGAATGCTTTTCACTTCGGTATTGATGTTGACCTCGCTATTCGAGTTGAAACGTCCTTCTCCCGCAGCGATCCGACCTATAGAAGATAAAAAATTCAGAAATTGATCGAAATTTTAGGAGAATGATAACATGCTTTGATTGCAACCTATCAACTCTTAGTAGCCTTTTTCACAATATTTGTCATAACCGGCCTACAACGTGGAAATAAGGCCAAAATATCGCATGACATCTATGAATAGATGTCCATTAAGAAATCAAGCAATGTACCAAGAGTAATTAAGAGAATTAGAAGCAAATGAACTTCAACTAGATAACAATGATAAGGTCTTTCTAGTCTTTACACTAATACTTAGTATAGTAGTAGGGAAGTAATTAATCAAATTTGTTATGTTTTAGAATGAGGAACCTTCGCAAATTGTGCTGGGTTTTATTCATCATCAGGGTAAAATTATGGAAGAAAACCAAACAAACCTGGGAGAAGACTTTGGTCCAAATTCAAAAAAATGGACATAATTTTTCTTCAAAAATATTATTTATACTTTTTATTAAGCTTATTGAATATAAAAAAGATTTAATGAAGTGCCTGAAAAATTATTATTTTGAGATAATTGATTATTTAGGTCAGTTCAAATTTCATTACATTTAATAAAATAAAATTATTTCTTAGAATATCTTTTTAATTATTACATTCTATGAACCACTATTTTTCAATTCTTTAATAATAGGAACTTTTGTTTCCATTTCAGCTTACTCCATTATTCTTTATTTGAATCGGATTAGAAATTAATTTACTATCTTTCATTCCCCTACTAATAAAAGAAAAAGATTCATCAGAATCTGCATTAAAATATTTTATTATCAATTATTTTATTATTTTCAATAAATTCTATTCTAACAAGAAAATGAATACATTTTGAATAATGTATTTGTAATACAATAAATTCCTTTTTTTCTTAATAAAATGAAAGCTGAACCTTTTCATTTTTGATTTCCTGACACAATAGAAAGACTTAATTATATAATTTTATTGATTTGACAAAAAATTGCCCCCACAATTTTACTAATATATTCAATTTTTATCTTATTATTTTATCAACAATTATTGGAAGAATTATAGGATTATATCAAATTATAGCTTGTTCTTCTATTATTCATGTTAGAAGAATAATTATATTAATTATATTGATCAATCTTACTTCAAATAACAATTAATTTTAATTTATAAATCAAATAAAAATTAAAACATTGTTTTTATTTAATGATTTTGCACTACGTAAACGCCGAAACCATAGAAATATCAACTGATATTGTTGATGAATTGATTTATGAACAGAAGCACAAACAAATCATATTACCATCCTCCTACAGATTCAATTATTATTCCATATAACAAACGAAACTAATAAATCTATCTCAACCTCTCAATCTTTATTTTTATTGGAGCTCGATGTGTAGAATCGAAGAGAAAATATAAGCAATGCTAGTGAAGGTTATATGATAAAGTTATTTGTCCTCATTGTATTCTTATATTGGGGAACTGAGAGTATATTTGTTTAATAGATTGTATCATCGTCAATAATCGAACATGAATGAAAATCATTTAGTCTTATGTAAACAGTTATAGCAACATACATATTAGTTTGATTCCGAGAATGCGGGTTGTTTTGCTGTTCTATTGGAACATAAGTATGATCCGTTCAATTTAGGATTCCCCTTACATGTTCAGTACCCTTGACCATTGAAACATTAGAAGGGGCATCATTTGTATTGTTTCATTCGACACAGTACACCACCTATAGTCGATAGACTTGTTATTTTCTGTAGGTTCATATTATATTGATATAATCTATTCTAACAATGAACTAAATGATCTGAAAATATTACTACCCGAGGATATAAAAAATTGAGATTAAAATTCGAGATAGAACAAGCTTTTGATCTTTGATTTAGCCAAAATAATTGTCAATTTAATAACGAGTTTTTCACACAAAATAATGGATTAGCTATGGGATTTGCATGTCTTATATTGAAGAAAGACTGGGTGCTTTTTCGAGAACATAACGGTTTATAAAGATCCAGTACCTTATGCTAGCCGAATACTTGGTTAAGATGAGACAGAATATACGGTCTCAGAAACGGAATTATTAGCTGTTCTTGTCTAAATTTCATTGTTTCATTGAAGGTACGCGTACGAGGGTGGTTTGTTATCTAGTTTGGCTGCATAATATAAAAGATCCAATTGGTCACAAACTTACAGTTCCAGGCAGCTGCTTCGCTCTTCAGTGGAACAAGGAAGTTTGCAACGTTACTGAACGTTGAAGGTAGTCTAATCGGTCGACAACATGGTAAAAAAGCCTAAATAACTCACACCATCTAGCAATAGATATCCCACTAAGAAATCACACAATGTACTACCGGGTTATCAAAAATTATCTTGGTCAAGGGTGGTTGTGGAATTTAAAACGTGTGTCTTACTTTACGTTTGAAATAATTATGTCACTGCCACACTGACATCATCAATAACCTACAAATTTCATACATATTTATTTCAGTTGTAAAACAATAATGAACTACAAATTATGAAATAACGGTTTTAGTCGCTAGCTTTTACCCGCTTTGGGTATATTTTTGTAGCTAGAAAATTCCCTTTGGTACATCGCACGTTAGACGCGCGTAGCTGAGACCTGAGAGTACCTGTTTCTATTTTAGTTAAATTTTCCTATTTAAACGATATTTTGGGGACCGAGACCCATAGCCGAAAACAGTTTATTACAACTGGCGTCGGCCGCACGGGGCACGAAACGGCCCCAAATTAACAAGATCGAGGTAAAAAGTATAAACTCTAACTTACGCGTAGCAAGCTCCTCGAGGCATATGTCAAAATGATCACGTTCGTAGCTAATGACATAGGACGTCTGGCGTTCATGCAATTGTGTTTTTATACAATTCGAACCTTATAATTTCGATAGGCCAAGTGAAAATCCCGTAGTCTAAAGCGCTAGAAACTTCTGAGGGTAACAACTTTCGTATAAAATTGCGAAATTTCGCACTTTTAGAAACTTCAAATTAATTAATTTGACACAAGTTTGGGGATATTTTTATTCAAATCGATTTGATGATATCAGTGTGGCAGTGACATAATTATTTCAAACGTAAAGTAAGACACACGTTTTAGATTCCACAACCACCCTTGAGCCCTTGACCAAGATAATTTGTGATATCCCGGTACATTGACTGATACATTTCTCGAACTTTACAAAATTACAGAGGATGTGAGACTACTTGAGTGCGCCAGATGGCGACACCAAACCAATGAAGAGAATTAGAAATAAATTAATATATTCATTTATCTCATGTTGACTTTTCCAGATAACTGATCGATCAGCACTAGAAAGTCCTTATCATTGTTATCTAAATGAGTATATTTATGTATTCGTTTGTTTCTAATTCTGTTCTGATTGGATTAGATTGATGCCCGTAAAACGTAAATTAAATCAGTTTCCAAAAGTTTGGCATAGATATGTAGATGATAGTTTCCCATTATAAGTAAATGTTTTGATTTACATGGCTTTTTGAGTCCGTTTAATAGCCAATTTGATCCACTGAGATTCACTGTCGAAATAGAAACAGATACGCGGCTTATTTTTCTTGATATTAACATTAAACATGCTAATCACTTGGACTTTGGCATATACGAGGGCAAAACTAGAAGGAATATTCAAACTCGGCATTTGGCCTATTTAAAAAAAACAATGGTGATAAATCTGCATTGGCCAAACATATTTTAAATACAGGTCACACTATTTCTTAAGAAAGTTTATCACTTTCATATCTAGCTAATTTGGAAGGGATAAGGGAAAAGCCCTAACAGTATTTTTTGTTTTCTCATTTATAGTATTGAAATAATTAGATTCCATACAATTATAATTACAACTAATACAAAACATTCGTAACTATCTTCAATTTATTGAAATTACAAAATAGTCAGGTCTTATTGAACCAACCAACCATCTTTTAGTTATTGGCCAAATACTATCAACAGTGGCAGGATATAAAGCAGATTTCCTTGTGACCAGTCATTTTTTTTTTCAATTTATTGTCGTTGCTAATTATCTATTAAATTCCACGCTGCTCTACATAATTTTTAAAAAATATAGAAAAATATCGCACCTACTTGTACATGGAAAACAAGTTTCAGCATAAGCATTGAATGTACCACCGCGTGCCCGTTTAAATTATGTCATAATTGCATATGAACACAACTATCCCCGTTAATTATCTTGTCGTAATAATTTACAACAAATAAACGGCCATTTAAAAATGCCATTAAGCAAACAATGAACGCAGACCTAGAATGTGACCAACCATTAAAAGCTACTAGTGGATTAAGGTTTCGTTTCTTGCCAAGTTAGCGATTGAAAAATGAACCCCACCGGTTTCTAATGACATTTTAATGTTGATACGACCGATAATTTATTTACGTCTAGCAGGAACTAATTTACCTGCAGATATGTTAATAGATAATACGGGGTTATTAGTAAGTTTACTTTGGAAAGTGATGAATTATTCAAAACAACTTCTTCAGAAAATAATACATTATCATTATTTCACTAAAAAATATGTAAAACTGGCAAAATAGATTCATTGTAATAGAAAGAAGATCCTATTGAGTCTGTAATTCTGTCAAATTTAACAACGAAATTATGGTTTACTTTTTAGCTACGAGGGAAAGTTGATAAGTCCCTGAAAAATGAAACAAGAAATGATTTATTTGGTCAAAACTTATTTTATTTCTCAACATAATCTCATTGTAGCCCTATAGGCCTGAGTTGGTCAAATGAAACGAGTGTCACGTGGTCAAGATGTTGGCCTGTATCAGAGATGGCTGTGAACCGACATACAAATCATTGCTGTTTTCTCAAATTTTGAAATCATCCAGAAAAAAATATCACACTATACTTGGATTCACAAACGGAAACATTTGTCACGTGAACAGTGCATGACCGCTGCATAAAATGGTGCCGCAGAGCCCGATCACATCATATTTGAGTTCTATAGAATCAATTTCGATGAAACCATTTCTATTTAACCAAAAGGAACGACGCATCTGAAAAGCACGTTCTGATCACGTTCTTTTTTCTTTTATCTCACTATACCTGTTCGTGAATCCAAGCATAGTTCCAAATTACTAACCTATAAGTTTATAACGTTCCGCATCCCATGGCGGTGGTTCCTTTGTGGCGGCGTCGAATTCGTAATAAAGCAAACTGAAGGTTTCTTTGCACGATAGAGCGTTTCCTAAAAAAAAAAAACGAAATGGATGATTACCTGATGTTTCAATTGGAATAAATAGCGAAAGAGCAACGTAAGTAGGGCGAAGATATGCAAAAAAGAACTTACCAGGAAAGAGACTACAATCTCGAATTGTGAATTTGATTTCTATATAGATCCTATTCGCCACTTCACGATCTATGAACGGTGTCCACAGCCAATTGTTGGCATTGTTGTATGCCACATCGCACACCACGTACGATCTCCAGTTGATGGCCTTCTGGAAATTCGTGAACGACTCTTCGATCCACTGAAACGAAAAGGTAAAATTAATATTAGTGGAAATAAAAGTAATCTACATTAATTCTATTTTGAGTGCGTGTTAGCATTATTTGAATATATTGTGTTTCAGACGTTATTGATAATGTTGTTTGGTACCGTCTCAGACCCGTTCGTGGACCTCACGAGTCGCTCTGGCGGAAGTGGCCCAAAGTCTTTGTTCTTCCAGTCCGTCCTATGTATTATGAGGACGTCTGGTGTTTGAAACCTGACAGCAGGTGCTATCGCATCCTGCGTCAGTCGGAGGATCGGGCAGTTCTCGGCTGCTCTGCTCTGCGTAGGCTTGGGCGTAAGACCCAGCCTCATTCAGCTCGACCAACAAACTGTTCACCCCCAGACACCACTCCTCCCTGAGGGCACCCTTGGGTGACTTGTGGACATGCGACGCTACCACTATGATGCGCCGTTGTCAGTCTCCGAGAGCATGGTCTTGATCCATCTGACCAAGGTGTGATCGATTCCATGTGTCTCCGCAGCATGACACATGAACTCGAAGGAGGTATTGTCAAACGCCCCTTCGATATCCAGGAAAACGCCTATGGCGCACTGTCCGAGACTAATAGCTCCTTTGATCTGGGTAACCAAGTGATGAAGGGCCGTCTCGGTTGATTTGCCCGCCTGATAGGGGTACTGTCGACGGTGAAGCGGAAAATCCTTTAAAGCGCCGTCTTTGATATACCTATCGATCAGCCTCTCCAGCGCTTTCAAGAGAAAGGATGTGAGGCTGATAGGGCGGAAAGAATTGGCCTGAGTGAAGTCAGTTGTCCCACCTTAGTAATGAAAATGACTTTGACCGACCTCCAAAGCCTTGGTAAAGGCAGAGGCGATACAAATATCCGGAGCACCGGGATGATGATAAAACAGCCGAGAAGATCCCATCCTCATACGGTGATTTGTAGGGCGCAAAGCTCGAGATGGCCCAGTGTACTCTTTCATAGCTAACCACGTTCGAGGTCATCCTTTAGTCAGGGTAACTTAAACTGAGTTTTTTTTTCCGTTAGTTGTGTGTTTCCCAGATACAGCCGGTAGCCGACCTTAGTAGGACACCCGGTAAATAAAAGTTCTGGTAATTCTATCTTTCATAATTTCTTCCTCCGCGTCTAACGTTTCTTTCGTTTTGATTATTATTTATCTGAAACGTTCGTTCCAGACAATGTTGAAGCATTTTCTTGTACAAAACATAATATCGCATCTTGTCTAGTCTGGAACAGTACAATTGGGTACACTTCCACTTCTCGATCCCTTATTTTAATCAAGAAATACGAAATACCCGGTCTTGAAACTGCACTCCTCTAGACGTAGAAGACGACGAGCTAATAGTTTAATTGACACAAAACTAACCCAACAAACCCGTAGAAATGTAATTTAATCAATGTTGCCGAGACTGTGTTTACAGTTTACGAAATCTGGAGTTAATGAGCGAGGGCCTCGTCCCAACGTAAATAAATAAGATTATCACAGAGATTGAGCGAGAGGTACAGGCTCTTTATTTGGCCTCGTGTTCAAATATTATTTCATCTCCAATATTGTAGGCACGTCCAAATATAGTTAATTTTCGTCTACAAATTTGCCGGTTCCTGTAAACTTCGACGGGCCTTCGGTACTGTCGCGGTAGGGTTGGGAATCGCGCAAAATCAACTCACCCCTGTAATGGGGGCAAAACATAAAACGAATTGTCACCCCGATCACGTGTATACTCCATTCCTCGGTCGAGATAAAGCTAATGGCGATATTTCAACTTTCGGTCGACTCTCTTCTCTCTATTGTTAATGGTGATTAAAATGAATGGATGCGCCCTTTATATTTTTATAAACCGCACCGGCACCGATCGCTTGATGTATGTGCTTGGGACAGCTCTATTAGAACGGATGGATTATGCGGAAGATGGAGTCACGTATGTGTCATTTTTAATTTTTCCGCAAGAGAAAATCTATTAGCGATTACTGAGTCTCCGGATATAACTTCCATGTGCCGCTAACACTTCAGTTTGTAGTTTATATTAAGACAGATGGTTGCAAATTTTTTTTATTTGATAATGTAATACATTATTGAGTCTACAGATGTTACATCTTATATGTAAATAGGTAACATTAACATTTTCGGTCTTACGACCTTCAACATAAGACGTTTGAAAACTGATTTACGAATCAACTGACATCATATCTCGGCGACAGGGGTAAGTAATCCCTATGCGCCAATATAATACCTACAATGTTAAACAGATGTGTTTAAAACTTATAACCGCAATAGGAAAGGTCTGTGTTGTACCTACCAATCGGCTTTCTACAATTCTAAACATTGAAAAGAAGAACGTAAAAATTTGCAAGTGTTTAATTAATTAAATTCGCATAAATTTTACTCAATGATTGTACATCGGTTCTACCATTTACTGACTTATTATCTCGTTTTATGCGAATCATCTCCAGGATAGGTTTTTTATAATAATTGGTTTCTAAATGATAACATTTTCATAATCGAACTGATGGTTATAATAATAACAATGTTTTGACCGACCTCCTAGTATATGTCATATACCACAATCATACATTCAACACGCAGAAGTCTCCCAATGCGGAAAATTGGGATAGCAAAGGGAGGTAACAGTAGTAGTAACAAACGGTAATTCATTCGTATATACAGGGGTCTTCTAAATAGTGCTAATGGATTAGCAAATGGCAACTCATTGCAACCAAGACGGCTTGTATGCTGAAAGATATCTAGAAAGGCTGCTTGCTTTCAATGGGTGTCAAAACAGAACTGAATGACATATCAGCTTGAAAGTTTTAATGCGTTCTAGTTAAAGGTACATCACAAACGTCACATCAGATTTTCGATTGTGGCGCCCTCTGTTTTATTTTTCAGGGACTTTTCACCTTGCCCTAGTAAAAATTGTCAATTTGAACACAATTTCAATATAATTTGACATCTTTTGAAATTTTCATCTGTTTCAATATATTTACGATTTCTACGGGTGAGGATAGTTAGTTAGTGATAGTTGTATCTATGTTAGATGATTTACCATGCTGTCGACCAGTTTTGGTCTACATCTCATATTCGAACGAATTTTCGCTTCGAAATACAACATAATAGTGATGTAAATGAGGCACTATCAATACTAAGATCAAAAGTTAAAGTAACAATTTTGCATAGAGTTGATAGACAATAGAAAGTAAATATTCATGTTCGTTCAGCGCGATTCAAATATTTAACTTTACTCATGTAGGCATGTAGCATCGAAATTTTGCAAGAAAAAAATATTTATTCAAGTGTCTGTCGAATGTGTACCGTGCATCAATATTTTTAGAGATATTAAAAACGTACCTGCTCTGTACACTTTGCATCACGGCAAACAAACTGTTAAAGTTTATAATATAACATAACCAGTACCCGTTAACATTATCAGAACACCTGATTGCTTGGGAAACTGCCCGTGACAACCATCATATTGTATATCACATGTTTTATGTCTTCATGAAATCACGAAACGTGTTTTAGAATAGCTATTTATGCAGCTAGTTGCAAAATGAGCATTTTTTTGCACTAGATGTGAAGATTGAACCACTAACGTAGGGAGTGCAAAAAACACGCCGTTTTGCATCGCATTTTATACAAGATTTTCTGCAATTCAGTTGTTACTAAAAAAATAAAATTTTCATTAAGTTTCATTTTCTTTTAGACAGTAACAATGCAAAAATCGTGGAGTTACCATGGAAAGCCTCAATGTCAAGACATATTTGTCAAAACATCCACATTAACTAGTATATTATCATCATCATCATTTGAGGGGAAGGGGCTTAGCCCCCAAATGCACTTAGGCTTCTTAGTTGGTCCATTGTGCGCTCCGTGGTCAGAAGCCTATTCTATTCTAGAAGGTTTTGGGTTCGCCAGAAACCCAGAATATTGCCCGCGCTGGCTTACATACGTTCTTCCAACAAGATGTGAGAGGCAGTTTCTTCCACCTCTCTGCATTTCTTCATATCATTTTTGATGCCCGTAGTATGAAGGTGTTTGTTAAGACGACAGTGTTTGTTTGAGAGCTAAGGCTTTTTGATGAAGAGCTTGGCCTGCCTCATGCGTGGTGATTCTCGACCCAGTTCAGACCACTCATTGTTCAGTTGGCCCAAAAGGGCGAGACCCTTCTCCCACGACCACGACTACCAGGAAGTCGGCCATTTCATTTCCTTCAACTGCACTGTATCTAGGAACCCAGATAAGTTGAAATTCATTTATCATGGCTAGTTCAGCTTTAGTGCTTCTTCAATCTCCATGAGCTGCTGAAAGCTCTTCTGCACGCCCAAAAGGACGCAGAGGTCTTCCTCACTCGATATTTGAGGTGTTCGCGCTAGGATTACTCCCTGGAACTTCACCGACCCGTTCAGTTGCCAGAGAAGGTAATCTCTGGTAGTTTTCTCAGCTCACGTTTCTTGGTAAACAGTACAATTTCCGGTTTGTCAGGGTTGACTCTGAGCCCCCACCGGCGGCATCAGCCGTCCACTACGTTGAGCAACGTGTTTTGCAGCTCCCAAAGTGCCGCCCGAAGGTGACGCCAACCAAGTCATCGGCATAGACTTGGGCATATAACTCAGCCTCTTCCAATTCCTCCAAGAGTCCATCGCCTACGAGACACCACAGATGCGGAAATAGGACACCTGCCTATGGAGGTGTCCTATCTCCTTTGTAGCGATGGTTTGTACAACGCATCCGTTATGTTGCGCCTTTTTCGCACGCGTAGATCCACCGAACTAATGTTGGACTGATTCCATGCTTCTCAGCGGCTGAGCAGATAGACTCGACAGACGTGTTATCAAATGCCCCTTCGATGTCCGTAAATACCCCAGAGCGTGTTCCTCTCGAGCCATAGCATCATCTATTCGTGTGACTAGATGGTGCAAGGCCATGTCAGTGGAGAGGCCAGCTTGGTAGGCGTGTTGACGACAGTGTGAGGGATAGGCCGTCAGTGGGCCATCTCTCAAGTACATTTATATCTTAATTTGTTGTTTAAAAATGAGCGAATGGGAAGAGCCCCTAACTTCGAACGTTGAAGAAGTTGCAAAAGCTGTAGTAGCAAATTTGCTGCTAAGTAAGTCAAAAGCAATATGTATTTATGTTACTCACTGTTAAAATGAACCAAATCTTATGTGTAACAATCAGCGTCATAAAGATGACTTTTGATAACTGAATTGCAAAATAGTATATTGTACGACAAGTGAGAAATATGTCGTTTTCTCACGAATTGTACATTGTACTTTTTCTACGGATGCGTTGTTTTCAAGTATTGAAAATTAAAATACATATACAATAATACTTGTAAGTCATTAACTCATTTTTATATTTTATTTAAAATAGTAATTAACAGTTATATTTGAACTATTTTGTAAAGTAATTCCTGGTAGGTTGTTTTGTTTCAACATGTTTTCGGTAATTGAAATATTAGCTGCGGTCGAAGTTGAAGTTGATGGGGAAACTGAGCTTCCACAGCATTGTTGTGTTCAGGTTCTAATGGCACTGGAGGCTGAATGGATTCTACTATACTTTTTGAAATTTTCATTTTGTTAGCTATGGAGTTGTCGATATAAGATTCAGCAACATTGCTGGATTTCCAACCCCTATGGCGTTTTAAAGTTAAAAGATCTGCCCCTGCATTAACTAAAATAGTCGCAGATGACCTTCGAAAACAGTGGCCAGTATATAATTCAGGGTTCGGTAATTGCAAAAATTTCGCTATTTCTTTCGCCATGGTGCCAAATTTATTTATCCCCACAGGCTGTTTCGTACATTTGCTATTTTTGTAATTTAAAAAAAAACGTGTTTCATTTGTGCATGGTCGAAGCTTCACATATTTTTTGTAAATTTGGTAGCATTCTCCTGTGACTGTGAAATTTGTAGGAACCTTGGTTTGAGTATCGGGTAATTTTATTAAAAGGGCCGAATTAAGATCTTCCATGTCATCAATTTTTAATTTTCGAAGTTCATCACAACGGCATGCCCCTGTAAGGCCAATAGCTAAAGCAGCCTGAAATCAAAACCAAACATTCATTTTCCGATAACAATTTAAAAATTTTCAATTCATACCTTTATCAGCAAATACTTTTCAAGGTGCATCTTTTAAAAATTGTTGAATTTCTTCAGAAGTTAATGTTTTTGACTGTTTTGGAACATATTTTCAGATTTGCGTTTTAAAAATGCACGTAGTTTTACGTATTTTGATATCAATACAGCTTTTAATCATTAAGGTACTCCTTAGCATCGAGTACTGAGACCATAATGTTGATGATTTCAATCTTCTTTACAACTCTTCAAAATAAACTAACAAGGTATTTTCGGAACAAGAATTTATCTTGGCTTTCATTTTCCAGTCCATAAAGTTTCTGTAAGCGATTTCTATTTTTCTCTTGATGTGCTTGGTAGCAAATTATTGCAAACATCTATTGCTTTCTGAATAATTTCTGGAGGTGTATTTTCCGACTCTAAATCTTCGTATTCCATTATATTCAATATTTAATGAATCTGAACTGTTTATATTATAACAAATAATAATAAAACTATTTTCGTTGGGTAAGTTGACAGCAATAATTATGCAGTGCTTCGGTTTTGTTGTTATAGAAACGCCAACAATGGGCTACTTGGATATTGCACGCAAATCGTCGGCGTAGCGTTGTCAACGTGGAGAACGTGTCATATCAATCTGACATGTAACAATTCATGACTGACTTGGGTTATCGTGAGAAATTATTTCTCACTGTGAGAAATTATATCTCACTGTATTGGCGGATATTTCTCACTGCGTGAGAAATCTTTCGTTTTGAACATATGAAAGCGATGAGAGAAGTGGCACATTGTATAGCATCCGTAGAAAAAATTTATTTTTTCCACTCCCTATATAGAATATAGCGAAATAATACTTTTCCTCCCTAGGGAAAAAAGTAATGCTATGAGTACATCGTCGTCTTTTATTTATCGGTTTCACTACTTTAGTAGTTTTTTACTTTTATTGAAAATACTACATGTATTAAATTAATTAAAAACAAATTTAATTGCTCCCTCCAGAATATCTTGGGGAACTTCAGCTTCACTTTCGAACTACACGATTGCAAACTTTGATGATACTTTTTGGGAGTTTGTTTATTATAAACAAAAAACAACCTTAGTAACGCCCCACCACTTAGGTAACAGTATTTATATTATGACATTTGACATATTTACACAAGAAAATGATAACGGAATTGATGTAAAACGTAGTAAAAGGTCGTAGGAAAAATCATATGTATTACTCTGGAGCAAAGTGCATCATTTTCTTCCTTGCATTTTGATGCTCACCGCTTCGCGACGGGCATCAAACAATCCGCGGCAGGAAATGATGCTCTTTGCTCACTTGTTATACAAATAGCTATTTTCATACCTGTATTCTAAACATGAGAATAGTTTTATTTTTTGTATTGATTAATGAACCTCTTGTAAACATCATCAAGGTTGATTGTGCCAGTCGAATATAATAATACATAAATATAAACAAACAGAGTTGTAAAACACGATTATAGATTAGTCGGTTTTTTGTAAGTTCATTTTTGGGCGTAATAACATCGACTGAAAATATAGATAACATACAAGCGGCAATTCTAGATTAGTATGTGTTGTAAGTTTATTTTTGGATGCTAGCTACACTTTAGAGCAGGTAAGACGGACGTATGTGTATTTTTCGATAATCAGAAGCAGACGAAACTGTATTATATTCGAGTAAAGAGTTTTTTGGGACTTCTCCATTGAGTTAAACGCCCGGACGAAACTGTATCTACCACTCACCCTCACGCCAAGCCTTACAATAGAAATAAACATTAAATCACCAATGACAATGATAGCCTGCTAATTTGTTATTGTTTCTATCAAAGTAAGCTTACTGTACTTTCCTTCAGCATTTCTGTCTTACGACCTACTCTCATTATATTACTTCCGCTTCGTTTCGATTAAAACGAACGTTGAAAAATAAGGATAAATGAGATTTTCTTACGTTTCAACATAGCGTTGATGGATTAAACTCTGTTTTACTTAGAACGGAACCATCGCTCTTCTGGTACGTCGCTTCACGACACCATGGAAAGAAGGTAAATTAGAATTTAGCGCGACTTGGAGTGATGCGAAGTGGAACGGGCGACATAGGAGGCAATGTGTAGGTGTACAATTTAGGGACGAATAAATGCGGAATATTCCTGTTTGCAAAGGGGAGATAATTCGATTATGGAACATGACGTGGATTTATGGTAAATGCCCGCGTAGCCGCCCAAAGGGACGGCGAGAGAAGGCTTCATATATGCAGTAATTATCGAAGTAATAAACGCGACCATTTCGGCTGTGATAATTCCGACAAAATATACGTATTACTTGCCCCTGGTTCCTTTGATGTTGAAAAATATTGTTTATTTTAGTACAAATGATGGAATTACACGTTTTAACCCGACCGTGCGTGTGTTTGTACATGCGAAGTGATATGCCGAAATTAAAATTCCTCTTTTGGATCGAGATGGATGAAATGCATTCCAATGGCCCCGGGAAACGGGAACGATGCGTCCGATACACTTTCATAAAAAATATAATAACGCATTTGAAGATATCACATGATTACGTCATATTGTTGATGATATGAGAGATTCATAATCAGCGACCCAAAAAACCCCTAGATAATAATAAATTTTATTGAAATTGAAATGATACGAGGGCAAGATGAAGTCTGTGAAAAATAAAACAGATGGTGCCATAGTCGAAAATCCGGTGTGACATTTGTGATCTACCATCTTTAACTAGAACGTATTAAAAATTTCATTCAGTTCTGTTTTGACACCGATCGAAAGCAAGCAAACATGAAGGTTTTTGAAAACATGTAAAAAAGTGAATTTCACGTCTTGATGAAACATTATTTGTTGCGTGGAAAAAACATTACGCAAATCAAAGCATCGCTTAAGCATTATGGGGACTCTTCCCATCGATCGCAACGATTCACAAGTGGTTCACTTATTTTCGTTGTGGTATTGAGGTTACAACGTCAGAAATCTTAGATAAAATCCATGGAATGCTATTGGACGATCGGCGAGATTGTCGATACCAAGTATAAAATTTCCTTCAAAATTAACTATTTTTCATTTTGACATCATTTTTTCCAAGGGACTGTAACTTGGAAGAGATCCATTTACATCTTGTAGTATTAATTTTATAATAAAACTTATATTTTCAAAGTTTTAGACGAAATTAGTAGTTTAAATAACTTCTGCTTTATTGTAACTTCTTCCCGCTCGAAAAACCATATTATTTGTTAATTTACACACGAGAACAAACCTTGATACATGATATCTAGTTTATTGACAATTGAATAGGAAAAATAGAAACTGAAGTTTTACATAAGAAAGTTACCCTAGTAGAAAGTGGACATCTGCAATAGTTTCTGAGAAAGATGAATTTTAACATATCGGTGCATGCTATGTTTTCATTAATAGCACCTCGGACTTGAATCACAGTGGGCTTTGAAACAGTGGCGGCTCGTGAAGTTTTTAAGAGGGGAGGCTGGACATAAAACGTTCTTGTAAAAATATACTCTATTCAGCTAATAAATTTAACCTTTGCACAGCGACCGTACCAGCTACTTCAGTGCCAAAATTAATTGTTGCCAAGCAAGAACCAACGTGGAGGTGTAGAGTTTCTCTTGACAAAAAATTTTTTTGTTCGTTTTTTTTTCTTTGGATTTTTGATATATTTTTTTTAATTATTTTTATTAACTTTTTTTATATATTAACGGAATTCTACGGTCTTTAGTTTGCGAAAAATGATCAATAATATTATCATAAAATGTATCATTTTGTTTTAAGTGTTTTACTAAATCTTTTTCAATAGATATCAAACTAACATTGTATAAACGATTTTGGCCCATTGTATTTCGCATGTAAGTTTTAATTCGTTTGAGAGTAGAAAATGATCTCTCCACCGATGCCGACGTGACAGGAATGGTGACTGTCAACCAAAGTAGTTTATAAAACTGAGGTAAAACTTGTTGCAAATCATTGTCTATCATATATTTTATCATATCGGCGTGAATGTCGTACTGGCCTAAAATATCTTTATCCGAGTAGGTATATAACCCATAATTCATATTGCAGTGCTATTTTATCAAAAAAATTATATTTTAGAACTAAGTTATCCAAAAGTGTATTGGGAAACTCTTTTGAAAAAAATTCGAAAAATCTTCTATTCGTCAAGTCGAAAAACTTCAATTCATGTAAATCGGAAAATCGAATCTCAATTTGACCTTTAATAGTATCTAAAATTTCATAAAAAAAGTTGTTTATAATGTAGTTTCTTGTCTACCAAATTACATGTTTTCCTCCTTTAACAATATTCTGTTTACCGGTTAATTTAAACTTAATACTCGATGTAATATGTTCCTGCGATTTTTCATGTCTGTCTATACCACGAGCTAAATTTTTCAAATCATCATAACCCGAGTGCCCCCAACATGAAGTTGTATCAGATGTAAATAGCAAGCAATATAATTTATTGTGTATTTCGATTTTGAAACATACCTGTCATCGTCACCATTAATCCTTTCAAATCCGGTAAAGGCCGTTTATTTTTAACAAAACACTTTTCTATCATATGTTAATCCACTAAATGGATTTTCTAAGAACCCAGCAACTAAGTCACTCATCATTTTAACGTTCACCGATTAGATAAATTATAACTTAACTACTTAACCTTACTTCGCCTCGCGGTACAAAAACAAGAACTAACGGAACACGACACGTGTCGCATTCTTCTAGCGGAAGGGCGGTAGCAAATAATCATATTTCATTTGACCGACGATTCCGTACGAGAAGATAGCCTACATAGGGTGTTGCCATATTCGCTCTTTTACCCTATCTGGCAATTGAACTGCTTGGAAAACGGCAACTGTGTTGACCGCACGTATTTAGCGTTTGAGATATATAGAGAATCTAGCCTCTGGCCACTGTTGCCAGATTAAAAATAACTACTGAGATCGGGGAATTAATTGTAAAATTTAAAGAATTATCAGAGAAACAGGAAATAAAATGGAGAATGATCATTAAGATAAATTGGTGAGGAGGCTGAGCCTCCTTAGCCTCCTTCGAGGAGCCGCCACTGCTTTGAAATGAAACAACAAAATATTCTTGACATTTCCGTATTATGTAAGTAATAATTTCCCCTAGCTATTACTTACATAACTAGCAGTTCTTTTGTTGTCACCCTAAAAGTGTGTAAATACAAAATATTGCTAACAAAAATGAATAATTATTCTAACGCTGAATATACAGATAGTTTGTTAGCATTGCCATGGAAATAGACAAGAAGCTGTGGAGACGTAATGTGGAGAAGAGTTTTGGAAAGGTTTAGTTGCATCTAAAAACACTAATAAACCTGGTGAATGTGACAACACTGTATTACCTGCTACAATTACGTCATATATTTCTTAACGTGAACAGGCTTTACCTGCTCAATGTTAGGACTGATTATAGATATATTATATCTAGATTGACTAATGCGTATCAACTACTGTACAAAAGAAGTTAGCCTCACCCATTCAAACCTCATCTGCTTCATTAAAATGCATATAGTTAACCTTGACGGTAAAGTAACATTATTTTAGGCACCAATTTGATCTGCCTCCCCTCCCATCATGACCGCCCTTCGTATCAGTTTGGCTGTCAAAGCGTACATCTCGAGTCATTTACTATACTCGTTCAATTTCTACATCAGAAGGTAAACCCGACTGACAGGGATAGGATGGGGATGCAGAGCTGAATTTGAATCAGGACCGTATTCGTAGGGTAGGATAATTGAGTTAAAGGGACGGCAGAGGGGGCTTGTTGAATTGCCGTTCTGGCGAAGGCATCACACTCGCATGCTGGAGAGTGAAGCGATTCGTCGGCCATCGTAAGGTTTTCTTATGATTGATGGTCTACAGGATCGGATGTCTAGATGAGTTTTCTCCGCTTTCCAGATAGATGTATCATAAAGTCACTATTTTCCGTGAGAGATGTATGAATTGCGTTAGTTTCTTTTTATTTTGCATTTACAATAGTTTTTGTTTCATTCTCAGAACAATATTGGTTCAAGTTTTTGTGCATCCAGTTCGACTACTAACCTTGCAAACAATAAAAAAACAGTTCAAAATATTTTTAATATGCTAACTGGATGGGGACTTTAACTTTCAAATTGACAGGGCAGTCGCAAGGAATTTGGAAGCTCGGGCTAATTCTAAAACTACCGCCACATCATTATCACTGCTATAAAAAAACTAGGATTTAACTAAAACGCTTCACTCTGTTAGGAGTCATCAATTGCTAATGATTCTTGCCCCAGGTATGAATTATATCTAAATTATGGGGAAATACGAGGGCAAGATGAAAATTCTCTGAAAAATTAAACAAGAAATCATTTATTTGGTCGAACTCATTTTATTTCTAAACATAATCTCCATAATACATTTCGCCCATCGTTATTCTAATTTTTCGATCCCTTCCAAATAACACGATTTCGGCAATGCTCCAAAATAGGCGTTTGTTTCAGATGTTGGAGCCAAATCTCTTTCCACCGAACCATTTCAAGTTTGAAAATAGATAAAAATCGCAGGAGGCCAAATCTTGTAACGCTTCCAACGTTACTAGAATAAAGAACGCTGTAACGATTTCTGTTCGGTTTGGAGACTAACTTCTCATATGAATTATCAGAAGCATCTACCCGTTCAATAGGAAATCGATTATTGAAATTAGTATTCCTCATCGTCGTTTGGAGCGCGATTCGCGAAAGTTCGTGTAACACCACTGTTACACTTATTCAAGTTATTGTATAAATTACAAATCCCAATTCTTTTGTGCAAATCAAATCACGTAAATCAGTATTTTTTATGCTAAGTGACAAACTCTAACTTATTAATTATAATTCTTTTCAGTAACTCTCTTTATTTTTACCAATTTAAAATATCAATTGTAGTAACTTAATTCTTTTCAGTTTTCCTTCAGATTGTTGATTGCAATAATATTCTCTTCAAGATTTTAATATTGTTTATATAGTGTTTATACAGTTTGGGAGATAACAGAATCAGTTGTGGAATCGTGTGGTTATTCCTATTGATTGTGTTACCAGTCCCTCGAACTTAGGCCAAGGTACTGTTCGTTTTTTTTTTTTGTAATTATAGGGTCTCAACGATTGAGGTACTTCTCTCCTTTTGCCCGTGACGGTTTAGTGAATTCCCTGGCAGAGCCGACTTCCAGCTCCTACAAGTTTCAAGGACGGTAACATTTTTTAGTTTGAATGACCATATTTTCATTTCACTGATTCTTGTTATCCAACTAAATTAGTGTTTCACTAATTTTTTTATAGTAATCGATTTCAAAGGTTCACATTTAATTTTGTATTTGATAACCTCTGAATTTAATGTAATTGAATTCAAAGTTCTTAACTAAATTTATATTTCATTCATTTCTTTGTTATTGAAATTGTAACCAAAAGTAACTAATTTTTATATTCTTATAATTCAAAATTCAATTTTAGTTTATATCATACCAATCATTTTGTACAATACAAAAATTGTATCTGATTTAATTGTTATTCAAATTACTATTGGAATAAACCCAAATTGTTAAGTTGGACTTTGTCTTATTTTTCTGAATATCCATCAACTTTTATCCACCTCGTAGTGCCTGGATTCTGGACTGTGAATTATTTATTTTAGATGTTTATTCTAAGCAGTTGGCGCTCAGGGTAATTCATAAAGTCTAGAATCAGAGGACACGTTTCACTACGAGCCCTGAGAATAAATACTTGTATTGAGCTAGTTGGGGCAATTTATCACTACTGATTCTCAGGGACAGAGTGATCCGTTTCAATCTAGTGAATATGGTGGATGACGAGCCAATTCATAGCGCAATTCATGCAATTTTGCCATTGCGACTGCGGACCTGTGCGCCGGTGTATTGTCCTGGTGGAAGAGCTCTATTTCTTTGTCAAATGTGGCCGCTTTGGCTTCAAATCGGCGCCGAATCGATCCAACAGCTCTGCATAATATACGCCGGTGATCGTTTTGCCCTTTTCAAGGTAATTGATATGGACGATACCATGTGCATCCCGAAAAAAAAACTGTCGCCATGACTTTGTCACACTTTGGCCTTTTTCGGCTTCGATTCGCCAGGACAAGTCCACTGTTTCGACTGTTCTTCGGTCTCTTGTGTGTTGTGATCCATGTTTCGTCCACGGTTAAGAAACGGCGCAAAAAGTCAGGCTTGAACATCGTCAATCACTCCCTTGAAGTTGCCACACGGTAGCGCTTGTTTTCAATAGAGAGCAAATGCGGCATCCATCTGGCAGATAGCTTTCTCATATTCAAAAATTTATGCAAAATGTTCCGTACCCATTCGGTTGAGACGCCCATAGCCTCTGCAATCTCGTGCACTTCAACTCGCCGATCGTCGAATACCATACCATGGATTTTATCGACGATTTCTGGCGTTTTAACCTTAATTGGACAAGCAAACCACTTGTGAACCGTTCTAATCGATGGTGAAGAGTCCCCATAATGTTTTTTCCACCCAAGAAACAATTTTAATTAACTTTTGTTTAAAAAATCTTCAAAATTGCTTGCTTTCGATGGGTGAACATTCTTAGTCCCAACAATAATATTTTCGAATCAATTCATTTAGTTTCGATCCCCTGGGTTCATCCTGGGAGGGTATCAATTTAATAATCTTAGTTTTATTTCTCTTTTAGTCAGTTTAGATTATCTAGGTTTGTTTTATTTGAATATAGATTTTGATCTTAGTTTTTTATTCTTATTAGTAATAAAGTTAATCATAATATTCTTTAATTATCATACATTCTTTTATTATTATCACTATCATTCAATTGTTATTTTTTATAATTAAATTTTATTGTTGTTGAGTACGAGTTTATCTGAGCAATATTAGCGTTTACCCCTTCCAGTGTGTTAAAATCTTAAGTGTCTTGTGAGAGAAAAGGGTAAGTGTCAATGATATTTTTCTCGTTTGTTCTGGCTGATCATTAATAGATTGGATCAAACTCCAATGTGTCACGTTTCTCTAAATTAAATGGCCACACTGTCAATAAATAAATAGATTGAGGACTGGAAATAATATAAATTCCTTAAGTAAAGTTTTATAGAGATTCATCAATAGAGTACCATGTTACAATTTCATGATTGTAATTATTTTATTTCATGCTAGTACTCAGTCCTATATTTTGACACTGAAAAAGACGTCAATAACGATGTCATTATGAGACGTCAGAAGATAAAATAACTTTATAGACCACAGAGTGCAGTTAATTAGGAATATCATATTCGGAAACTCGTGTGGCAGCATACCATCCAATTTCAAACACCGCCCTCTCGCATATCGCCGTCTGCCGATATTAACGACGCCGTCTATTTAAATAATCCCATGATCCAATAAAAATTCATGACGACGAATTCAAGAAAAATGTACATAAACTACACGTTAACTTCCAAATCACGTAGCATTCGGGGGAAAAGTAGCTCGGGTAATCAAAAATGATTAGTAACCATGACTACGGCGTTACCACAACGGCCCTCCTCGCGCCTTATATTTCTTCCATTTGTCGTCATTCCACAACTAGGTACGATTACAGTTTGTGCAGTAAAGTTGGTAATAGTGCGGGCAGAGAGCAGCGACGTCTCGGTATTCCCCCTGATTCGTTTTTAGGTGTCGTCGTCGTGTGCATGTGTCGATCCTCTGTCCCCTTGCGTCATTTCTGGCGCTTCTAACTATAAAATTAGGACCGTAGACGTATCAAACGGCCTATAAAAATTCTTACTGTTCATAAGCCGCCACCTTCTCTTTTCAACACCGGTTAATTCAAGGTAGATTTCATGCATCCAGGGTGTAAATTTTCATTAATTAATATAAGTTACCAACTGGGTTGGTTTAGAGACCTGGAGTGAATATGATTAGTGGTACAAATTCGACTCACTTTAGTTTCCGACAATCTGATTAATACTCATTCCGATAACTTCCTTTTACGGGAGTCTAGAATCAATAAGAAAACCGTATTGCATTAAGAAATTCACCGTTTCATTTGAGGAAGAATTATTTGTTTGATTTATATCATTTAAGCATTAGATGCTAACACCGAAGATTGAATATGTTTCCGTAGTGAATATTACCCGTCTTTTAAGATAACATTCGCGAAACCAGTAATACGTTCCTTCAGTTATCACTCAATTAAACTTCAGATAATTTGGTTAGTTGCCATGGAATACAGGCTAACCAAATTATGTTAGACTTGCGCTTCCAGAAGATAACGCGAATCAAGAAATTCTCACAACATTCAAATCCAAAAACATTTCGATATTCCCAAAAATGCCCAAGGGTGGGGGGCCACAATTTTTTGGTATTGAGCTTCGCCACAAGCCTCGCAAACGAAATATTTTTAAAAAATTTACGGGCATTTTTCTCCACAAAATTTTAAAGATTTACTGTACTAACAGCTTACAATGGTTTTGTATATGGTTGGCCTCGTTCTTCGTTGAAGGGCTGATGAAAGGAGATACTTGCGTGGTGAATTCCTTAACTACATCTATTTATAGGTTGCAATACATGATTCATCCGGTATCGCCATAAGAATTAATCAACCGCAGCTGCTTATGACTATAAAAGCTGGTGTTCCACAGGGATCTATCTTGGTAATCACTTCACTTGTGCTCCCATCACTCAGAGCGTGAAATTTTTCTCTGTATCGCCATTTTTTGAGTGTATATCATATATAAATGTCACGTTTCTTTTTTCTTCATTTCTTAATAAATAATTTGTTTATAATTTATTAATACAGTCTGTTTTACGGACAGAACTGACGTGATTTAATATCAATACGTCTTCAAGAACGCTACCAAACATGACTTACTAGATGTTTGAGAGAATGAAATGTAGCTCGATAACGTAATACGAAATCCATGCACAACCAGGCTTTACTGAAGTGAAATTATTCGTGATATTGTTTTCTAGGGAAAATCGTAGATAGAAGAGGCTATTCTAGTGCTTCTGTTCCCATGTCAATATCAGATAATTTCAATGGGATTACGTTTCCAAATATCATCTTCGCCTTCAAGAAAATAACACTTAACTGAAGCGGTACTTAAGTTCTATCTATTAACATTGATTCAGATTGCAAGTAATAACTGATAGAACTTGTAAAGTTTTACTGAATCGAGCTCATATGAACATTAGATTTGATCCAGTTCCGACAGTCCTTTTAGTTCGATCATTTTAAAGAATGTTTCAATGAAACGTCATGAAAAGAATAGAAAAACAGTTGCAAGGAATCAGTATTTTTAGGAGATTTATATCCGCCTGGATCCGCCCCTGCCATAATTAACCAGATGCATAAATTCTGATGAATTATGAGCTTGCGAATTGATATCCTGTACAGTGAATATTTACGCAACGTTTTAGAATATCATCTTTGAGCATATGAAGATAACACTGCACCGAAGCGCGGTGTTAACATTTGACCTGTTCACGTTCCTTCGGTGCTTATTATCAGTAATAGCTGATGGAACTTAATTAAAATTGATACAGTCAAAATTGGGCGAAGAATAAACAAATAAAAGGAAAAAGTTGGGTGATGCTTTTATTCTTCGTACTTTCGCTCTGATTTTTCCGTTTAATTTCTTAATTGTATTTTAAGAAACAAAAATTATGTGTTCATTGATAATAAGTAGTACCGGGATATCAAAAATTATCTTGGTCAAGGGTGGTTGTGGAATCTAAAACGTGTGTCTTTACTGTACGTTTGAAATAATTATGTCACTGTCACACTAACATCATCAATAACCTACAAATTTCATACCTATTTATTTCAGTTGTAAAACAATAATGAACTACAAATTATGAAATAATTATGTGAACTTTGAACCTTTTCAAGGGTCGTGATGGCCACAATCCGGGTCAAAAACTGTTTTGAAGTAGTCAATTTTCCGTGAATCGAATGACCTTCACGTGAGAAGCCCGTAGCACGTGAGTTAGCAAAGTGCAAACTGGTTGTACCTAATACGGCTTTACGACGACTTTTCGCGTGCCGTTTTCGCTCCATGTAGTTAGATTTAGTATCGGACCGTGCCCGACGGCCCTTCTTTATTCGATAAATGTCCATTGAATAGAAAAATTTAATTAAAACAGTTTGAGCTATTCTCAGATCTCAGCTACGCTCGTCTAACGTGCGACGTACCAAAGGGAATTTTCTCGTGACTAAAATATACACGAAGCGGGTAAAAGCTAGCGGCCCATAGCCAAAAACACTTTATTACAACTGGCACCGGTCGCACGGGGCAAGAAACGGCCCCAAATTAACAAAACCGAGGTAAAATGTATAAACTCTAACTTACGCGCAGCGAGCTCGTCGAGGCATATGTCAAAATGATTTTGTTCGTAGCTAATTACATAGGACGTCTGGCGTTCATGCAATTATGTTTTTAGATAATTCGAACCTTCTAATTCCGATAGGCCACGTCAAAATCCCGGAGTCCAAAGCGCTAAAGACTTCTGAGTGTTACAATATTCGTATAAAATTGCGAAATTTCGCACTTTTAGAAACTTCAAATTAATTATGACAATTATTTCAAACGTAAAGTAAAGACACACGTTTTAGATTCCACAACCACCCTTGACCAAGATAATTTTTGATATCCCGGTATTTATGTATTTCAATATTTGTAATTATTATTGTTATTGTGTCTTAGAGTCACCTTCTGAGCGGCCTTCGACAACTTGCCCCGCTCCCATTTTTTCAATATGGCAACTCTATACTCAACGATTCTCGAAATTTGATTATATTGCAGAATGATCAAACTCTCACGCGTTGACTAATAATAAAACTATCTATGAGCTATAGAAGTTTTCAGCAGATGTAACCGATACTTGATTAAATGTAATCGCTATTCGCCAGCTGGAAGAAAGAGTATCTAATTGTAACACGTGCATACATCTGCCACAATGAAAACATTGAATTTTTATATTTACCTATCACGCAGGAACATGTGTAAGCTATTTGACTAGCTGTTCAAACGCATTTAAGTACGTACATCGCGAGAAACATATCTGAAATATTGCAAAAGTGACATTTCAGTAATTTCATTTTACTATCATGAACTTCGAAATGAAGCTGTAAAATATATTTGATGATTACAGAAAGAACCATATATCCGAACCTTCATACTAATTATTATGAATGAACAGAAATCGTTGAATATGAATATTAAAAATAATTAATTGTAGAAAAGACAATTTGAGGAGTTTTCTAATACGTGAGAATTTGGGAGGTATTTTGAAACATTTTCGAAAAATACGTATCTGTCATTACAACATTTGTAAAGTTTACCATTTTATCTAAGTCTCTATTTGCTTATCTCAATGTTAGAAAGGTTGCAATAAAGTGAATAGATTTTTTCACATTTCACAATTATGACCCTTAATTTTCATAGGAGAATGACCCTGTAGAATATTTTGAAGCAATTTAGAAACACCCTGAAAATTAAAAAAAAAACATTTCCCTGCCTTGTTGAAGTGTTTATTTATATATTTTTATTTGCTTAGAAGTAGCGGAATTTAATCTTTCAAATTCTACAATTTAAGGGTAGATACTATATGCTAGATATGATCGATCAAATGGGAACAAATTGAATTCTTCCTCGTTTTAGAAATTATATTTTAATCATCGGTCAGGGACGGACAATTAAAATGTCTATTATAGTCGGACGCTATAATTAAAGCGAGTTCTGTTTTTAATCATAATACGATAGAACAGATTTCATTTAAAACGAACATTGTTGGAGTAAAATTATTCGCGTTATTGGATTCTTGTTGAAATTGAAGATAGCGGTGGTTGTATTGCTTCTCCAAGCAACTACGCATCAGATAATTTCATTAGAGCAACGTTTTCGAATATCATCGTTATGAAAATAACACTTTGTCGAAGCGGTAATTAATAACATTAAATTCAACTGTTGTTGATTCGGTATCGATAATGTGTAATAACTGATAGATGTTTACTACGAATTGATCCTGTTACATGAGAGTGTTTTATGACGCCGTTATATCAAAATCGATGAGATCGACCAAATTCACTATTTTTTCATACCCCTTATGAAATTTATGAAAATGCCGAAATATATTGAAACTCACAACTTCTTGAATAATGATTTGAACTTTGAACACTCCCAATCAGTCCCATGAGTTATTAAGTCATTATTTTTCGTGCGTCCACTTCCGGTTGTTCATTTTTGTTCCTAAACTGAGGTAATCGGGTGTAAAATAAAATTCTATTATAAAAATCGATCCTCGCTATTTAAGCTTCATAGATGATTTGTCAAAGAGGTTGAAAATAGGGATACAATAATTTAACGCGCATATATATCAAAACAATACATTTACGGGTGTTCATTAAGAAAGATCAATACTTCAAGACACTAGATTCCTTGTATTCTATAATTTTTTTTCATTATAATTTATTTATTTCGGTGATAAATACGAATGAGTGCTTGTTTCTTGGGTAAAATGTACAGGGATTTTTGTCTTTCACTGACTTATCTCTTTGGGCTTTTTATGATATGATTCAGCATTTTAGAACAACAGTTAAATCTAGAGAGATTTCTGTTTTCAGTTATTATAACAGAACAAGATTCTCGTAGTGGTACCGTAGTAAGTGTTAATTTGGCCAATTATTTTGAAACGCATGAACTAGAAATAATGATAAATTGTTAAAACGTGCATATTATATTCTTTGAATTTGTTAATTGATATGACTAAAGACGCTTTAATTCAATTTTGATAATCTACAATGTGTTCGAGTAATCTTCGTTTCCTAATGAACCCCCACCCGTCACAAAAGCCGTCGTTTCGGCAACTATAACATGTGGCATCTTCATGGCAGTATCGAATGATTCAGGCACTACCTCCTAGTTAGTTAGTGTTTTTGCAAACTTGTTCGAAATGTACAAGAAGCGGCATCACCTTTCCTATTACGCAAGAAAATAGAAAAAGATGAATTTATCTACACTTAAGAAAGTCCTATTGAGTTGAAATATAGCATGTAGCATGCTTTAGTTCGTAACTGAAATCGAGTTTTAATCCGTTTTGGTGAAAATCTCTTGCATTATGTGTTCAACTGTTAATTACATTAAATGTTAGCAGAAAGGATGATTTACAACTCGACGAATGGCCGCTGTTTTTTTAAATCGTTTTTAAATACCCAGGATCCCGAGCTGTAAAAAGAGCAGTTCCTTTTTAAACTAGCTTAATCTCTATAGAGAGTGTGCCCTTTTGTTTCCTCCCACTTCATCGTCCCTTCTAACAACCGGAAGTTCGTTAAAGGGCTTATATTTAATGTTCAGTTATTTTCTGTGCATAAGCCTCGTCTTACTAACAAAATTGCTCTATCTCGAAATCAGTAATACCCGCTACCGCAGCTTTAACCCTTTTTGTATCACGTGTTTTAAGCAAAATATGTATACGAGTATTGTGTACTATAGTTTAATGGTCAGTCGTTCTTTCATTCGATAAAGAATAAGGATATCCTTGCAATTGGTTCTTCAAGAGCAACGTACAAAAAAGATCAATATAAACATATCATTGCGTTCAATTTAGTATTTAGGATTCTTATATCTACCGGGATATCAAAAATTATCTTGGTCAAGGGTGGTTGTGGAATCTAAAACGTGTGTCTTACTTTACGTTTGAAATAAGTATGTCACTGTCACACTGACATAATCAATAACCTTCAAATGTCATACCTATTTATTTATTTCAGTTGTAAAACAACAATGAACTACAAATTATGAAATAATTATGTGAACTTTGAACCTTTTCAGAGGTCGTGATACCCACAATCCTGGTCAAAAACAGTTTTGAAATAGTTAATTTTTCGTAAATCGAATGACGTTCTCGTGAGAAGCCCGTAGCACGCGAGTTAGAAAAGTGCAAACTGGTTGTACCTAATACGGCTTAACGACGACTTTTCGCGTGCCGTTTTCGCTCCATGTAGTTAGATTTAGTATCGGACCGTGCCCGACGGCCCTTCTTTTTTCGATAAATGTCCATCAAATAGGAAAATTTAATTAAAACAGTTTGAGCTATTCTCGGATCTCAGCTAAGCGCGTTTAACGTGCGACGTACCGAAGGGAATTTTCTCGCGACTAAAATATACACGAAGCGAGGAAAAGCTAGCGACCCTTAGCCAAAAACACTTTATTACAACTGGCGCCGGTCGCACGGGGCAAGAAACGGCCCCAAATTAACAAGACCGAGGTAAAATGTATAAACTCTAACTTACGCGCAGCGAGCTCCTCGAGGCATATGTCAAAATAATTTCGTTCGTAGCTAATTACATAGGACGTCTGACGTTCATGCAATTATGTTTTTAGATAATTCGAACCTTCTAATTTCGATAGGCCACGTGAAAATCTCGGAGTCCAAAGCGCTAAAGACTTCTGAGTGTTGTTACAATATTCGTAGAAACTTCAAATTAATTATGACATAATTATTTCAAGCGTAAAGTAAGACACACGTTTTAGATTCCACAACCACCCTTGACCAAGATAATTTTTGATATCCCGGTATATACAAGGTGACCCAGGGGTATGTAATTGGTCCATAACTGTGTGTAGTTATCCTGCACATTTTCATTATAATGTAGGGTGTTCGTATATAAGATGATGGACCGAGGTTATGTTTTTTTTGAATGCAACATCCCATATCTTTACATTATTAATTTCTACGTAAAAAAATAATGGAAATTTGTATATACCATTACGGGTTTAGCCGTTTTCGTTTAGGAAACATTCAACTTTGTAGTAGGAAAAAATATCGACATTTGAGAAATCCCTGCGATGTAGACTAAAGATGTCACAGAAAATTTTAGAATAACTTGCAGTTCCAGAAAATAGTCGACTTTTAATCCAAGCACGCAGAGACTTTACATGATGTGTTGAAACGCAAAAAGTTGAGGAACTCTTTCTTTTGAATAGAACGCCCCCATGGTTGTTTCTACGTGTCGATAGCGTTTTCGATAAGCTTTCCACTGATGCGATTAGTATGGTGAATATTGAATATTTATCGATGTTTTCAAAAAATTACTTTATTACAAGGAAATTTGTATTTTTTTGGTTACAAGTATGCTGCTGTCACTGCCGTCAATGAATCTGATAAGTCAAATGACAATTTGATGCTAGTATGATCAGTTACCTACACCATTAACTAAATATTACTAGGAAAAAAAAAGAATTTCACATATCAAGCCAGCAGAATCTATCCTCTAAAATTTTGCGTATAAGGCACCGATTCGAGTGGGAAAGCTCTTCTTAATGTGTTAGACCTAGATCAACATTAGCTCTGTCTATTGACATGAAAAAAGTAAGTGCTAGGTGAGTTCCCAAACAACTCTGATCATCTGCTCGGCGCCAATGTGCTAGGTCCTTTTTGGTTCTCTGTGGAGACAATCTTGTGGAAGTGTTGAAGATAATTGTTACAGGAGATGAAACCATGATTCTCTATCCAAAAGGGAGTCGATTCAATGGAGGCGAAAAGGAGAAGCACCACCAAGAAACTTTAGAGTTTGTCGGTCGACAAAATAGGTGATGATGGTTACAATCTTTTGGTATTGTGAGTAGATTATTCTCATAGACTATGAAGAACGCAATACGCCAATTAATGAGGCATATTATGCAAACTTCCAGCATTGGAATAGGTGAAGATAGAAGTGGGCTTAATAGAAAATTCAGTGCACTTAGACAAATACCCTTGTACACTATCCCCTGTTACGTTTTTCAGGGGGTAATTGGATACCCCGCTGCTCGACGAAATCTTAAGATCTTTTTTAAGCTTAGAATTTTTTTTGTCATCGTCCGTGATGATCCCCGGACTTAGCCTGGTAAGCCTCGTTCCAATGACAAAGAAAGTTTTTCTCTTGCATCTTATACAGAAGGGAGTCTCGCTTTCCCTCCCGGATGTTTAAATTCCATCTGATTTCTGCGTCCTGTAAAATCTCAGAGATTATCCTGATGCTTTGCCTGCTCAGCGAAAGTTGTCCTGAGGCCTACCTCATTGTCAAGCAGCGCTTTGGCAGTTCGGCATCCGTCAATGCTTCTCCATGCTGAGTCATGTTGATCTCTCAGATGGTTCCGTAAGGTCTGTATACCTCCGTTATAGGGAAAACCAGCTAGGGAGTATTGAGGACTGCCCACATTGTCCGCTCTCTCATTTCCTTTCCAACCTGGATTCCGGGTCACTCAAGTTAGGAAGGGAATGAGAGAGTAGTTAAACTGGCCTGTTTCCATCGGCTAGCCTGTTAAGTATTTCTTTGGTATCCATGACAAGTCCCGAAGACACATTGGGACTTTTCAGCGTGTTGTGTGCCTCCTAATTGTCCGAACAGATCCAGATGATCTCATATATCTCTTACCATAGCCGAGTAGTTCCTTCGCACATCATCTTGGCTTGGAAGACTGTGTTGAGAGCCCCCATTCGCACGGAGTACCCATCAATATATAATTAAGAAAACTCTTTTGATAATTTTTATTTTTAATTGAATAATGAACTTTTACCTTTTTATTTTTATATGGAATTAAACACAATGTTCTTTGAATGTTAAAACTTTTAATATTTAAATTTCTATGACTCTAATTTATCTCGGGTATCAATTTTTACAATGTTATGTTCAAATAGATCTATGATCTAACCACAAGATTATTTACTATTTATCTTTGTTTACAAAGTTATAATCTACAATCTTTCAGATTTACAGACAGATAATAATACAATGGAGAAATAATAAATAAACTTACGTTTAGTTTATATCCAAGAATATGTTTTAAAATGTAGGCAATGTTCAATTGGCTTGATCTTCTTATTAATCTGATAATTACCTTTTAACCGTACACAATTTCTCTGCTATACACAATAAACACAGGTAAACTATGGTTACTTCTTTTGAAATCAGGAACTGTTGAAAATTGTTAACTTAGTTTTATTCTTTTATTAAAGATATGGGACTCTCCAATGATGGATTGGAACTTTATCGAAGGCTGGCTATCGTTCGATGTTACTTATGAATTGTAGGTTATTGTAACCTTTAAACTTTGTTCGGAGACTTGGAACACTACTTCACTTGTTGAAATTATTTACTAACTTCGGTTACTTTGAACTTTTCGAAGATTGGAACACTCGGGTTCACCAAGTTTATCCAATAAACTAAGGTTATGGAAAATTTTATGAGTTGCTTGAGTACCTTGACTCTTCAGATGTTGATTGATAACTTTTTTGGTTATGTTAAAATTTTGTGAATTGCAGGAGTACCTTCACTCCACAGATGTAATGGCTAACTGACTTGGCTTGTCTTCAGATGCCTTTTATAGGCCTTCAAAACCGACGCTACTTGATGTTATAATCCACCTATGAGGTGCTTTCTTTACCTATCAAGAATGCTTTGATGATTGTTGCAAACTGACATAAGTTTTACATTGTTACCCGTCTGACGTTTATAATCCGTCTCGACCAATCAGAGTTTAGTATTCTATAAATTTTGAATTATTAGAGATTTTCAACTTATTTTAAATGATGATGATTCCTTCTTTTTAAATTAATATTGCCTACATTTTTCCACACACTTTGGTATAAGATAACCTATGATAAGGTTATTATTAATATGATTATTCCAATAATTATTATAAATTTGACAGTTGTCATTCTTAAAAACTAATACATGATATAATATATCAATAACATTATATAACTCAAATTTACGAATCCTAACTTATATCTATAACATTTTTCAATAGTTTGTGCTATCTCATGATAGTTTTTGTAATCATTTTAATTATGATTTCTGCCTTCGTAATACTGTAGTACGTTTATTCACTTTCACTGAAGTTCTTGTTTTACACTTCTAATTCTAATTACATTGTTGTTTATTATGTTTTACATTGTTTATTATATTATACAAACTATTATTTAACTTTTAATATTGTTTTTAATTCCATATAATATCTTTTTATTAATCTTTTCTGATTTTCAATGTTCGGTAAGTTCTAATTTCTATCATTTTTATTGTTTAGGAAATGAAATCATAACAATATCTAGGACCACAAAAGTCTAATCAGACTCTTGTGTTTGTTCTAGACCCATCCGTATACCAAATTGTGCAGTACTTTGGCGTGAAGCCATTTTCCCATTACTCCCTTGACCCGATAACGACCCTAAAATGCTGCTCCGTGAACCACCGGGTTTTGATTCTGTCCAGCGGTTCTAATCGCAGTCAGGGTGCCATCAAATAGACGGGATTGATCTGCACTCCATCTTTTTAGAGAGTCGTTGCAGGGAGATTCCTCATCGTCATTCGTAGGGGTGGCACGCCCAGCAAGTCCCTCAAAACGCTGCAGTCGGTGTACTCTTCCTGGTGGATGTAATGCCTCTGAGGAAGAGTCCCTTTATTCTATCCAAGAGTCTTGGGATAATAATAGCCGAGTAGATCCACATCAGCTGCTTAGGCCCCAAACCCCACTACCTGCCAATTGCTCTCTTGCAAGCCAAAATAGTATCGTAGCATTTTGGCACTTGGTCTCCAGTTGCTTCTACCAGAGTATTTTTTTGTCCAGGGTGACTCCTAGATATTCCACAGTCTTGGAAAAGTCAACTGTCTTGACCCCGATTACCATTTTCTTCAGAGACTCGATTTTATACCTTCTGGAGAAGATGATCATGTTAAGCTGAATGTAGAGTTTGTTCTTTCTACACCAGACTTCTCTAATTATCAAGGCTTGTTGAACAAGGTATCCTCGTAGGCTTCTCTGGATGATATGAAGATGTCATCCGCATAACTTACCGCGTTAATACCAGCACGGTTTAACCTTACTAGTGGATCATCTACGACCAAACTTCATAGGAGGGGGGAGAGTACAACCCCCTGGGGAATACCCTTCTGATACCGACCCTTTCAGAGTATAACCTTGCCACGTCTACCTTCAAGGGCGTTCATAATCCCCCCTGTTAGCTCTCTCGGGATACCATGTATCTCCGCTTGTTTAATACAGCTCTTAGATGTCTTGTTGAAGGCCCCCTATGTCCAAGAAGGCACCAATGCACACTCCCTTCCACTTCAGCTGTTGCTCTATATACCCTCCAGCATGAATTACGACAAAACATTCGGGAGAAGAGACATGGAAAACTGTAGCAGAGGCGAGCTACTGTTGCACGACATTGAAGCCGTGCATGCTGCTGCATTCAAGCTACAATTCGGGACGACTGTATTTGAACAGATCGATCGCCCTCCGTTTAGTCCAGATATAGGCCCCAGTGACTATTACCATTTGTGACTTTGAATTCACTCTGAACGTTCGATTTCATTTAAATTCGGAAATAAAATGCAGTTCGATCGAGTTCAAAGCGCGAGGTTCCCACCGAATCTTCTGACGCGCCTCGGCTTCTCGCGGGCAAACGCCAACCTCTATGAATACTAAATTTAGGTGCGTCTTATTCCGAATTCTCCGCACACTTTTCGTGGGATAAACGGACGCTTTCTCTAACTCTCCTCCAACTCTTCCTCCCGTTATAAATCTATTTTTACCTCGCGTTTGTCATTTGTTTCTCGTGTACACGGCGGCACACTGTGTCCCTGTGCTCGCTGCGAGAGAGTCTGGCCATTTTCCGTTTTAATTAATCGTAATTTATCACGACTAATTGGATCCTAAATTAAAAGGAACTTTTTGATTTACGATCTGGAAACACGTGAATAATACGTTCCGTTGTTAATTGTAATTCGTTCGGGATGCTCATCTTTTTATTTTCCACGGAAAGTTGAAATTGAGACGCGTTCCCGAATTAGATGTTTTTTTTAAAGCGTGTTGAATGAGCGGTTGGGTGTGATTTTACTGTTTGCGTGATGGGACCTACAACATGTTTACGGTTTCTCATTAATAATAGTCTGAGGAGTCAACGAAAAACAAATTCAGACCGATTTTCATAAACTTGAAAAACTCTTTTTTAATTAGTAGGTGAGTCACTATTGATCATCATAATCAACCTTATCCACTAAAAATACTATAAAAGTACCATTTTCCTATGTTGTACATATAGTCTAGGAGCCAGAGCGATATTGATGGTGTGCCAGAGCGAATTTTCGCCGGCTGCTAGATCTCGAGATACAGCCTCCGCAAATTGTTTATTTTTTGACTGGAGGTTAACCCTTCACAAGTTGCGGTAACTTGAAAAGCATGCCATTCTTATACACTTCCACCATGTGCCATCATTTTTTATCGTGTCCGTTTATCAGGCTGTTGAAATTGGACTGAAAATGAACTGCAAGTTAACCCTCCCAAACCTGGTGGAAAATGTTCATTGGTGTTGGCAATTGTTAAGATACCCTATGCCATCAAAAGTTATCGGTCCATTTCCGAGTAACTGGCCATTATTTGCACCAAAAATGTTTTTTTTCAAATTTTGTGGCTAAACCTTGCGGATTACAGGGTAACATGATGGCACCATGTTGAATAACTTTATTGGAGGTCAAATAAAGATTTAAAATTATTGCCATCACTCCTTGCCTATTTTAACCCCCCAAAAACCCCTAATTTCTCGGTGCTTTCTCAGTGCTTTCTCAATGGTGGAACTAACATCATAGACAGGTTAACAAATCAACACCAGAAATCATGAAATGTACCAAGGTTAATACCTTGCAGAAAGTTCAATAACTGGACCCCTTTATGCAAAATTTCACCAACTCATTATTTCTGGAACAAAATGAGATACTAATAACTATCACGCGAGCCTAAATATTAAGCTCCATCGATTTGCAACAAAGAACCAAATATTTGGGGTCCCAGCGCAAAGTCGCAGGCGAAGACATTTATTCGATATCTCCTATAATATCGAACTTTGATACACTAATGCCGCACCCCGTATGTTATCAATTCGAATAATTTTTTCATGTAATGACACAGATTATGATTTGACGTCTTCTCATGTCAGTACGTTAACTTGGTAACGCCCGTAACATATGTTTAACTCGGGCCTGTCGAACCGGAATGCCGCATATGTTCAACATATTTCAGTCAGTTCGAGTGCAGTCAGTCATCGATGGAATGTTGGGAAAGGAGATAGGCGTTCAAATTTTCCTTGAAGTCTGGAAGGGAGCTTAAGCTCGTCTAGTTTGCCTATCTGGAATCTCTCGTGGTGAAATAGCAGACGAGATTTTTGATGAACAGCGACCTTGGAAATATCTATAGAACAGGGAGAGATCGCACATTTTTCTACGATGTTCTAGAGAAGTCAATGCATTCGTAAGAGTGACATCATCAATCAGACGAATAGCTCTGTTTGGAAGCTGAACTCCAAAAACATGTGAACAGTACTCCAGGACAGGTCGAATCTGCGCCTTGTAGATTATGAGGAGCTGCTGGGATGTAAAGTACCTCTTGGCACGAAATAGAAAACAGAGTTTTTGTGAAGCGGTTTTCGCAATGGACCTTACATGATCATCCCATGAGAGGATGCTGTGGATGATGATCCCGAGCATGGGTTTAGAATACTTCATAGGGATAGTTGAGCCTGACATCATCATGTGGAATCCGCCTTCCTGGAGAAGGTGCAAGCTTGAGTTTACGTTGCATTAAACACTACTAGATTATCAGATCCCTATTTCAAAATTGCCAGTCTCTGTCTCGCTCCACAATGGTATATGGACTCTAGGTTAGCTGTGGATGGGACGAGTGGTCACTTCCAATAGATCGTTAATATGGAGCAGAAACAAACTTGGTGCCATGGCAAATCCCTGCGGCACACCAGCGTTGATCTATTCGTATTTACTTACAGAAAATACAGTAATATAGTAAAGATCCTAATGTCCTATTCGAGCTGCACAAAATCAACAAAAGTATAGTTCAAGAGATTGAGTGAAGTGATAAATGTAACAATAAAATAGCGTGTTGTTTGTTCGGTACCTAGTGTCTTGGACGACCATTTTGATTTCATTAGACCGATACAGTGTTTTGTATTATAAATAGTTCGTTTTATCGATCGTTCGGGAGATTTTATGAGCTTTCTTGAGCATATCTTGATCTTGATGAAGAAATATATTATTTTTATTTTGTATCATTTTATATCAGAATGCCCAGCAAACTGTTGTGTAGCGAACAGGAAAATTGTTAGTAACGTCGGCCCGAGTTGGTGACGTCAGAAATTATAACTGTCTAGTAGACTATGATCTGTTTCTAATCATTTACAATACAGGGTGTTCCATCTCAGACGAGCCACCCCGTATATTTCTTATCCCATAGTGAGTGGAAAAATCTCCCGAAACACGTCGAATGATTTTGTTTGAGGGACATCTTTTGACGTATATTTGAGGCTTGAACGAGCAACCCCCTAATAGGGGGCACTTCAACTCCTCAAAATTGAATAGGGGAGAGGGGTTGAGTGATACGTCATTTGAAAGTTCTTGGAAGCCTCTTTACAACGGTGTATGAAAAACGTAAATTTGATGAACCGTTTTCGCCAAAAATTAATTTTGTTGCTCGAATGCGCCACCTTGAATATTTTGGTTATTTGTACAATGTTCAAGCTCATTTTTATTAAGCCTTTTTTACAAACTTAAACAATCTTCTAAAAATCACATTCGTAAAAAAAATGAATTGTGTTGTCATGCTTACAATGAAAAAAATTAAATCTACGTGTTTAAATCAAATGTTTAAATTGTCCTCCATTGACTTCCATACAATAATTCAATCTCGACTGAAAACCGTCTCTAACATGGTTCAGCATAATTGGAGTTATTTGACGACACTCATTTACAATTCGTTGGCGTAGTTCGTCCAAATTTTCAGGCTGAGTCACAAAAATCTCGAACTTAAGATGTCCCCACAAGAAGAAGTCCAGAGGGTTCAGGTCAGGAGATCGGGCAGGCCACTCCATAGGATCTCTCCTTCCAATCCAATGACCGGGGTATTGCAAATTGAGGTATTGGCGAACTGGTGCGGCGTGGTGAGGAGCTCCGTCTTGTTGGAAATGCAATTGTTGTTCAAGTAGTAGAGGATCGTTTTCTAATTGTTCAGTTATTAACGGATCAATCGCATTTTCCAACATTTCAATATAAATTTCGCCATTTAAATTACCAGGCATAAACAGAGGTCCAATTAGCTGGTCTTCCAAATTCCTACCCAAACGTTTAGCTTTTCCCGATGTTGAGTGTGAGCTTCTCGAAATACATGAGGATTTGTATCGCTCCAAATTGTACAGTTATGCCTAACACACAATTCAATTTTTTTACGAATGTGATTTTTTGAAGATTGTTTAAGTTTGTAAAAAAGGCTTGATAAAAATGAGCTTGTACATTGTACAAATAACCAAAATATTCAAGGTGGCGCATTCGAGCAACAAAATTAATTTTTGACGCAAACGGTTCATCAAATTCACGTTTTTCATACACCGTTGTAAAGAGGCTTCCAAGACCTTTCAAATGACGTATCACTAAACCCCTCTTCCCTATTCAATTTTGAGGGGTTGAAGGGCCCCCTATTAGGGGGTTTCTCTTTCAAGCCTCAAATACACGTCAAAAGATGTCCCTCAAACAAAATCATTCGACGTGTTTCGGGAGATTTTTCCACTCACTATGGGATAAGAAATATACGGGGTGGCTCGTCTGAGATGGAACACCCTGTATATCTCCAGTTTGTAAGGGTGAGGGAAGATATGAGTTACATCGGAATTATTTTTTCATATATGGGAAAAATGGAATCCTCTGATGTCCTGGAAGAATTCTACGATGCACTTCTTGAAGCAAACGAAGTATCATTACCAATCATATTTTTCACTCGTTCGAGGGTGTGCGAGAATAAAACCGTCCGTTCATTAACATAAAAAACAAAGATTTTGGACGAAAGACTAAAACTTAATTGCATCAAGGAAATACGAGAACCGCAACCTTTAGATTACCGGCTATGCTCAAAGGGAGATACGGTTATAATCTTTTGTAGTCGAAACTGAAATTACAAACCCTCCGCGATATCTTCCGTATTCAGCACGAATTAGCGAAAGGCTTAAGAACGGGATCGCCCGTGGTAATCATTTCCAGAAGTCTATCGCTGTAGTTTCTAGAAGCGCGAGCTCCTATCAGGTCTTATCGTCCCGCTGCGACAGATAGCGGAGGTAACGTAATATCGTCTCGAGGCGATTTTTCAATTCAAAGGCGTCTGCTGATTATATTTTTATAAAACTCTGACAACAATAAAAAGTACGAAATAAACACCCTTTTCCACTAAAAACACTATCAAAGGCCGAGGGACCTTTCAGCTACCAAGTAGCCATCATCAGAGTAAACTAAATTAGAAAACATGTTTAAATACTATTTGGAATTAGTGGTCATACTGCCACAACGAAAATCAGTAAGCCACATGTGAATCGTTCATAATGTTTAACAAGCGATGCTTTGGTTTGCGTAGTGTTTTTTCCACGTAAGAAATAATGCTTAATCAAGACGCGAAATTCAATTATTTCAACAACTCTGTGAATTTTCTAAATTTAACTCTTACCATCCATAATAATGATGTACCAACTTCAGATCAAGTTGCCAAGATTTTTTAATGACTCTTTGAATATGTCTCGACTCGGGAAAAGCAAGAGTGGCAATATACGAGATGCATTTCTAGGAAGAACATATCTTGTCTGAATTAACTTACCCCTGGCGTACTAGCTTGAGGTCCATATGGATATTTGGTCCAGTCCAGACTCGCTTCACCGGTTGTGTCCAAAAGAACCACTGAAACAAGAAAAAAAAGCTATTTAATCTTCAGAACAGCAGTATAGTTTTAGAAAGAACCGAAGCACGATAGAGGCCGTTATTGAACTTTTAGAAAGTGTCACTCTTTCATTTTCTACATTTGTCAGGCTTTTGATACCCCAACACTCCCAGCAATGGTAGGTTGGAAAATGAAAAGTATTGCCGTGCATTTTTTTTCGTTTGCCGAGGTTTTCCCGAGGAGAAAACTCAAATTTACCAATTCGGGTGTCCAAATCACCCCAAAGTAGGAAAATGTGGCATAAAACGTTATTATTATAGAAAAAACCTATATAAATCGTTTGCCGGAGAAAAGCAGAGTTCAATGATATAAGAATAATGAAAAAATATTCTCAATTAAATTGGAAAATAGAAAAATAAAAATTTCATTAGAAAAACGCATTTTAAATTTCGCGCCTTTGCGTATAAACATAATAGATTTGAAACTTTGAAAGACGCGAAATTCAAAATGCGTTTTTCTAATGAAATTTTTATTTTTCTATTTTCCAATTTAATTGGTAATATTTTTTCATTATTCTTATATCATTGAACTCGGCTATTCTCCGGCAAACGATTTATATTGGTTTTTTTCTATAATAATAACGTTTTATGCCACATTTTCCTACTTTGGGGCGATTTGGACACCCGAATTGGTAAATTTGAGTTTTCTCCTCGGAAAAACCTCGGCAAACAAAAAAAAATGCACGGCAATACTCGGCTAACGTTCGTCAAACGACCTGGTTGAAAAAAAATTTCATTTTCCAACCTACCATTGCTGACAGTGCTGGGGTGCTTTTGATTGCGTTCCACACATCATCTTGATGATGTTGTTTAGCTATGATTCGTTCATACCTTATCAATAGATATCAAGCTGTCAATGTAAATGGAAATTGGTCTGACCTTGAACTTGTTGATATCGGGGTATCTCAGGGTACAGTGGTTGGTTTGTTTTATTCTTGATCTACGTAAACGAATTTTCTAGGATTCATACGAACGAATACGAACCGATTTTTAAGATCGCTACAATTTTGGTTGCGCTCATTCCCGAATTTGGACTTTATTTCCTCTTTGAACAAGTTTTCGGTCCACTTTGTTCGAGAAACGGTCAAAATTCTCAAAAGATCCTGTACATTGGAAAATTGTTGGATGTGCTCAAAGGAAGGAATCCGTTGTCAAGGATATTCAGATGACATAATCTCGATCGGCAATATTGCAAACTTTCTCGTTCTAATGATGAACTCCTGAGAGAGCGAAACAGCTGTCTAGAACTATTAATAGTTAGTAATGTTAACGTAAACACGTTTTTTTATGCCACACGCTTCTTTCAAGTCACGATCTTTTTCGTTACTTTGTACCCACATGGTATATATAAATAGATAGTGATTTAGTCATAATAAAAGATGTTTCACAAGATACATAAAGGGTGTGTAGCGATGTATGAGATATTTTATGAAGGCAGCCTGTGTACATGGGAATGGAGACAATCCAGTATTCGTATCTGTTATCTTCATATTCGCAATCTATATCAAAGCACTTGCAATCGCATATGCAAATATGCAAATTTTTTGCATGATAGACACCATAACGGCAGTGTATGGTTAATTACCAGATTAACATTAAGATTATATCTATATAAGTTTCAGGTGTAAGATATTTCAGATATTTAAAACGTTTCCGCTGGCATACGCACACGTAGATACGGTCAGTCCAGACTACGAGGCGGTGTTGCCTATTTAAACAAGGTGTAATCTTCACAAAAGCTTCCTTAAATCACCAATCTCTTCCATGACTTCATAGGTAATTGAATCAGTGGCGACTCCTCGAAGGAGGCTCAGCCTCCTCACCAATTTATCTTAATGATCATTCTCCATTTTATTCCCTGTTTCTCTGATAATTCTTTAAATTTTACAATTAATTCCCCGTTCTTAGTAGTTATTTTCAATCTGGCAACAGTGGCCAGAGGCTAGATTCTCTATATATCTCAAACGCTAAATACGTGTGGTCAACACAGTTGCCGTTTTTCCAACCATTCAATTGCCAAGTAGGGTAAAACAGCGAATATGGCAACAGTCTAGGGAGGCTAGCTTCTCGCCTTCTCGTACACACTCGTCGGTCGAATGAAATACGATTACTTGCTCCCGCCTCCCGCTGCTAGAAGAATGCGACACGTGTTCGGTTAGTTGTTGTTTTTATTCCGCCAGGCGCAGTAAGGTTAAGAAGTTAAGTTATAATTTATCTAATCGGAATCGGTGAACGTTAAAATGATGAGTGACTTAGTTGCTGAGTTCTTAGAAAATCTATTTAGTGGATTAACATATGATAGAAAAGTGTTCTTCGCAAACAAAAGGCCTTTACCGGATTTGAAAGGATTATTGATGGCAGGGCCAGGGAAGTATCAAAATCGATCGTTTAATACTGATAATTATAAAAAATGTGTATGGTTAACGGGATCTGATGTACACAATAAATTATATTGCTGGTATTGCTTGCTATTCACATCAGATACAACTTCATGTTGGGGGCATTTGGGTTATAATGATTTGAAAAATTTAGCTCGTGGCCTAGATAGACATGAAAAATCGCAGGAACATATTACATCGAGTATTAAGTTTAAATTAACCGGTAAACAGAATATTGTTAATGCGATTGATTCTACACGAACACGCGAAATCGAAAATCATAATAATACAGTTAAAGAAAACCGCGAAGTTTTAAAAAAAATCATTGATTTCTTATTGTATTTATCATTTCAAAATTTGGCTTTTAGAGGGCATGATGAAACTGAAAATTCAGTTAATAAAGGTAATTTTAGGAAATTGTTAGATTTGTTTGGTGAATACGACAGTAAGCTTCGCGATTTTATGACTAACGCGTCAGTATTTGCAGGCACCTCAAAAACAATACAAAACGAAATTCTTGATTCAATAAATTATGTCCTCCGAAATCACATAGAGGATGAATTATTTAATGTCCTTTTTTTTTCGTGGCAGGTTGACGAAACAACTGATATAACGTGTAAATCACAATTATCAATAATTTTTAGATTTGTAAAAAATGGACAACTAGTGGAAAGATTTTTAGGGTTTTACGATGTTAGTTCGGGAAGAACAGCGATCAATTTATTTAATTTCTTAATGGAAACATTTCAACGATTTGACTTTGCGAATGAATTAATAGCTCAAACCTACGACGGCGCATCTGTAATGGCGGGACAACAAAATTTTTTGGCAAGAGAAACTCTACACCTCCACGTTGGTTCTTGCTGGGCAACAATTAATTTTGTCACTGAAGTAACTGGTACGGTCGCTGTGCAAAAGTTAAATTAATTGGCTGAGTAGAGTATATTTTTAAAAAAACGTTTTGTGTCCAGCCTCCTCTCTTAAAAAGTTCACGAGCCGCCACTGAATTGAATATCTTTATACTTTCCCCATTATGAGTAGTATTTCGGGATTTTAGTGGAAATTACTGTTTAGAATCTTACTGAATCGATCTATCGATGTGAGTGGGTTTTTGATAGACAGAATGTCCTAAAGTACCGTCAGTCTGTCGACTAACTAATATATCTAGGAACGGCAGTGAACCTTTCGATTCAACTTCCATGGTGAAAAGGATATTGGGATCTACTGAATTCAAATGATTAAGGAAGCAAGATTTTCGCGACCATGTTGCCATTTTTGGTTTCCCGTGCAAAAAGCCCGTTAAATGTCGACAATTCCTCTGAAAACAGAAGAATTCAGCAACACGTACATCCTTCCTCGCTCAAATCCTTGATAAAGATAATATACAAGATCCGGCAACAAAGGCGAATAGAGAACCAGAGACGTAGGACGATAAAAACAGTTGCATCAGACGGACGGCGTTTGTTCCAACACCAGTCTCCCGATTAAAATGCGCTAAAAATGCACAATAACACAGTTTTGCATTTATTATGCGGTTCGCATGAGAAAACCATCAAATACATCAACCGGTCATATCAAGTTTTAAACGAATCCAGTCGATTTTTTTCCGGTGTGACAAAAACAATCAACATCGATCACTTTGTTTACGATAATATACGACGCGACGACTGAACAACAGAATTAATATGAAAGCTCTATCTCGGTTTCAAAACACAGTAAAATGATAAACTACCGGGAATTAGAGGAAGTTCCTATTTTATTCTGAAAAGACTCTAATAATATTAATGTTTGTGGAATTTGAAATGGCTCCTTTTGTCGTTTCGAGATTTGACCTTTTTTCAGTCGTGTTTTCTAAACAAGATGAATTGGCGGGTTGCCGCAGTAACTCCAAACTCTAGTTTGTTTATTATGTATTTATTAAAGTTACATTAAACTATACTCAATAAAAATAGTTGCCAGTTTTTCTTTATATAACTAAACAGGAAGCATTATCGTTATCTACTTCGATCAAGACACATGTGTATTCATTTGAAACTCCTTCCGTACAATACAACAATTTGACGTATTCCATGTACTCGCCTGTTTCTAATCATTAGCCATATATTTCAATAGTTCTACGTTTACAAAGGTCAGATAACGAAATTTTGTGATGACATTCACGAACAGAGTTTTATTATTACCTTGTGGAAATAACAGTGACAAAACTTTATCAACCAACGACAACTTGTACGCAATATGACACAAGTTCTATAGGCTCCGACAAATCATCCACGAGATACGAACGCATTTTATGACAACAATCACTCTAATTACATATAATTTCCAATATTTCACGAATACAATATTCATAAATGATTAACTATTAAACTATGAGTATGAATAAAAAATATGATCGAATTTCGACGATTGGTCGTAGCGACACACGCAAAATTTCTATGAATTATTAATTTCAATACAATTCAAATTCTCTAATTCAGCTTCGAACATCGATTATCGCACATATGCCACGCTTTCAATTTTTAATACGAAAGCTCCGATATTTCAAAATACAATTAACACAGAGCATAAATAATAATAATAGTATCGCTTTGTGTCTACGTACGTATGGAAATAACGTGTAATTACGGAGTAATTGCGGATTGAAATCGATCATACTCCACAATCAACAACTCTATTGGTGTCATGCCTTTGTAAGGTCGCATTAAGTACAAGTTAATTTACATAATAAAAGTGTATTTTATAATGTCTTCGACGTTTTCTCGGGTACGACTCGAGTCATTTACAGGCTGTGTCTGTGCTAAAATAACAGATTAAACTAGGAATGTTCTTCGCTTGAGGGTATCAATAAAACTGAATGGGCTAAGAGGTTTTATTTTCATAAACTATAACCATTACGAAAAAATGTTAGTAGATCACTACATAAATTCTCATATTGTAGCAGGCTTATTCCTGGGCGCTTTCTTAAAGTGCTCCACATGCATGCTGTTCCGCTAGAGTAAAGCCCACCTGTGATCATAACTTTATGCTTATAACCGTATCAACTTTCATTATGCTATTCATTATGCTTGTAGATCTTGAAATGAAACGAATCCCATCTATAATCATAACTTTAAGCTTATAACCGTATCAGCTTCCATCATGCATGGCTGCTTGGATTGAAACAAATCCCACATATAATCATAACTTTAGGCTTATAATCGTATCAACTTGTACCTCTTGAATTGAAACGAATCCTTACTATGAACATAACTTTGAGCTTATAACCGTATCAGCTTTCATGATGCCCGTCTGCCTGAATTGAAACAAATCCCACATATAATAATAACTTTAAGCTCATAATTCAACTTGTAGCTCTTGAATTGAAACGAATCCCATCTATGATCATAACTTTAAACTTATCAGCTTGCACTATGTTTGTAGCTTTGCACTGAAACGAATCCCACCTATGATCATAACTTCGAAATTATAATCGCATCAGCTTTCATGATACGTGCCTGACTGAATTGAAACGAATCCCTCCTATGATCATAACTTCAAGCTTATAACCGTATCAGCTTTCATTATGCTTGTAGTTCTTAAATTGACACGAGTTCCTCCTATGATCATAACTTCAAACAAACCACATATATGATCATAAATTAAAGCTTATAATCACTCTGGAATTGGAACAAATTCTACCTATGATCATAAAGTTTGGCTTATAACCGTATCAGCTTTCATTATGCCTGTTGATCTTGAATTGAAAAGCATCGCATATATGATCACAACTTGAAGCTTATAATCACATCAGATTTCATTTTGTTTGCAGCTCTTCAATTAAAACGAATATGATCATAACTTTTAGCTTATAATCGCATCTGCTTTTATCTGTTGATTAACAAATCTCGAAAAGCTTGGAACTCCTTAATTGAAACGGATCCCACCTATATTCAAAAATTTTAGCTTATAACCGTATCAGCTTGCTTTATGCTTGTAGCTCTTGAATTGAAACGGCTCTCACCAATGATCATAACTTTTTGCTTATTTTCACATCAGCTATCATGTATCTTTGGGACTGGCATCTTCTAGATTGAACCGAATCCCACCTATGATCAAACTTATGCTTATAATCGCATCAGCTTCTATCTGTTGATTATCAAATCTTGAAAGGCTTGGAACTCCTTAATTGAAACGGATACCACCTATATTCAAAAGTTTTAGCTTATAACCGTATCAGCTTGCATTATGTTTGCAGCTCTTGAATTGAAACGGGTCGCACCCATGATAATAACTTTAAGCTTATAACCGTATCAGCTTTCATGATGCTTGCAGCTCTTGAATTGATACAAATCCCACAGATGAACATAAATTAAAGCTTATAATCACATCAGCTTTCATTATGCAATTGAAACGAATCCTACCTATGATCCTACATTTTGGCTGGATCAGCTTTCATTATGCTTGTTGCTCTTGACTTAAAACGCATCGCATATATGATCACAACTTGATGCTTATAATCACATCCTTTCATTCTGCTTGCTGCTCTTGAATTCTATGACCATAACTTTTAGCTTATAATCGCATCAGCTTATCTGTTGATTATCAAATGTCGGAAGGCTTCTTAGCTACATGTCGGATTTCAAGAATCACAGTACAACGTCCCCAGAGCAGTATATGTCCAATTTTCATCAAGAAGCATGCAAACAAACATGTTAAGAAAAAGGGGACGCATCAAAGTGAGAATTAGCATTTGTAAGACCTTTATATGAACAAGTGTTGCGGTGTCGTATATTGCATATTTTACAAGGCGAAAGGGCGTGCATTGCCGCCGCCGCCAACAACAGCAGCAGCAGCAACGTCTAGATATGAGAGAAAGGGCAGGTAGTTAAGTGATAGGCTACGCGTAAAGGCACGGCCAGGAACTTCAAAGGACCCCCAAACTGAGTTTAGTAGAAGAGGTAGAGATAGTTGAAAGTGGCGGCGGCTGCGAGAACGCCAGTAACGGCGGTCCCGTACGACTCCCCCGGGTATTCGGGGGGATCGATACGCGCCAGCTTCTCTACTTCGTATACGCTGTGTGTTTCCACCCTAAAATTCCAACCAACTTGTTGACATTGCCGTTCGTGTGAGTGAACGAGCGAGAACCGTCTTCACCGCGGCTTTTAAGACGTACCCTTGCATTCGAGCGAATTGCATTCCGCACACCCACTTACAGATTGAAAGAATGCCGCAATTTTTTTCCCCATAACACGATCTATAGGGTGGAAAACATTCATGCAACTCGATGCAACTACTTTGGCGCGATTAAAAGGACGTGCTGTTCGATAATAGGACTAAACGATCGAACAAATAGGGGTATTGGTGAGTGGTTACCAGAATATACACTACTCTTTTTCTGAAACTCTATTAATCACTAATCAATTCCAGAGTTCCGACATTTGCTAGAAGTAATTTCATTGCGAATACGAGGGTAAAGTTATTTCAAATAGTGCGTAACGCAAAAGTCAAAATATGCAAAGCCACACATCGCCACTGAAGGCACTCTTGAACCCAGAAGTAACAATGAGACTGGTATGGAAACGTCTAGAATACATCGGGGATCTGCCAGAACATAACAAATAAGCTTTAATATGGGTCTTAGGATACTGTGGCAACGGAAAATCTGATCAACAAGCCGGAATATAGCTTTCGTCAGTAGAGATCAACAGGAGACCTGCTTGCCTACGTAACACATGTCTGGAAGACATTTATTGAAAAACATGGGGAATCTCTGGCTGGATCATTGGATATTTCCAAAGCATTTAACCAAGTCTGACACCGAAGCCTTCTTGGGAAACCTCCGCCATATGGTTTGCCGCGTCAACTTTGTCGCTTACTATCGAGTTTTCTCTCAGATAGATGACCTCATGTGAAGATTGACACAGTATCTTCCTATACAATGGCTACACTGTAAAAAATGGGTGTAATTTTAATGGTGTAAATTGGTAAAATTACTATGAATGTACTGGCAACTATTACCTCATTTTTGAGATAAAGCTTGAAGTACCTAAAAGTTGGAGAACATTTACCAGGTAAATTTGATTCTGGTGTATTTTTACGTTACAGAATAGAAAATTACCTCTGCGTGAATAATTTTACCCTAGATTTGACTGGAAATTTATCATTATCATGGTAAAGGATACCGCACACTTTAGTAGGGAAAGTGGCCCCCTGTCGAATTGGCTGAATTTTTGATATGTTATAGTCCAAGTCATTCCGAACAAAAAGTTCAATGGGCACAACTTTTTCTATAGGCTGGTTTTGGCGCTAGAGGCCAATGATAACTTTCATTTGTTCTTCATTGTTAAACAACACGAAACGTTATCCTGGATAATAATCACTTTTCTGAATAATCAAGATCTAAACAGTCATTACTATGACACAATGCAATGAAGCCAGAGGAGCGAGACAAGGACAGGTTGACGCAATTGATGGAGATCTGGCAAAGATTTTGAAATGGGGATCTGATAAACTCGTAGAGTTTAATGCAAGCAAAACTCAAGCTTGCGTCTTCTCCAGGAAGGAGGATCCCACAATCCCTAATATGATGAAGCTCTTGGATTATATTCAGAAGAGAAGTATTTGTCTGAAGTCGTGGAACTCGTCATCTATGGGGGGCGTTCCCTATGCCTATAACCTCCAAACCTTCAAGAAAAATACGAATGCCTTTCTTTTTTCCCTACATTCCACTGCTGGCTAACAAGATGTTCTTCGAACTTTATAGGTTTTGCTCTCGTGTAGTCAAAATATGAAAAAGGCTCTTTAGCTTCATATTTGACTCAGAACCTATACTCAGGTTGTCAAAACTGCTGTCCGAGGATGCATACCGGACTGGTTCAAACAACAACAAAGAGAGCGAAAGAATGAAGTTTGTGGCATGCACCAAGGGAAAATATTTATTAAAGAACGGTCACAGACCAGAACCCAAGAACCCTACTCAGCATGAGTTCCGAACTATCACCAAATGAAATAGTATATTGTACAACAAGTCGCAAATCAAGCGAGTGAGAAATAAGTCGTTTTCTCACGAATTGTACATTGTACTTTTTCTACGGATGCGTTGTTTTCAAGTATTGAAAATTAAAATACATATACAATAATACTTGTATGTCATTAACTCATTTTTATATTTTATTTAAAATAGTAATTAACAGTTATATTTGAACTATTTTGTAAAGTAATTCCTGGTAGGTTGTTTTGTTTCAACGTGTTTTCGGTAATTGAAATATTAGCTGAGGTCGAAGTTGAAGGGGAAACGTACTGAGCTTCCACAGCATTGTTGTGTTCAGGTTCTAATGGCACTGGGGGCTGAATGAATTCTACAATACTTTTTGAAATTTTCATTTTGTTAGCTATGGAGTTGTCGATATAAGATTCAGCAACATTGCAGGATTTCCAACCCCCATGGCGTTTTAAAGTTAAAAGATCTGCCCCTGCATTAACTAAAATAGTCGCAGATGACCTTCGAAAACAGTGGCCAGTATATAATTCAGGGTTCGGTAATTGCAAAAATTTCGCTATTTCTTTCGCCATGGTGCCAAATTTATTTATCCCCACAGGCTGTTTCGTACATTTGCTATTTTTGTAATTTAAAAAAAACGTGTTTCATTTGTGCATGGTCGAAGCTTCACATATATTTTGTAAATTTGGTAGAATTCTCCTGTGACTGTGAAATTTCTAGGAACCTTGGTTTTAGTATCGGGTAATTTTATTAAAAGGGCCGAATTAAGATCTTCCATGTCATCAATTTTTAATTTTCGAAGTTCATTTTCCGATAACAATTTAAAAATTTTCAATTCACACCTTTATCAGCAAATACTTTTCATCAGGTGCATCTTTTAAAAATTGTTGAATTTCTTCAGAAGTTATTGTTTTTGACTGTTTTGGAACATATTTTTCAGATTTGCGTTTTAAAAATGCACGTAGTTTTACGTATTCTGATATATCAACACAGTTTTTAATCATTAAGGTACTCCTTAGCATCGAGTACTGAGACCATAATGTTGATGATTTCAATCTTCTTGACAAATCTTCAAAATAAACTAACAAGGTATTTTCGGAACAAGAATTTATCTTGGCTTTCATTTTCCAGTCCATAAAGTTTCTGTAAGCGATTTCATATTTTTCTCTTGATGTGCTTGGTAGCAAATTATTGCAAACATCGATTGCTTTCTGAATAATTTCTGGAGGTGTATTTTCCGACTCTAAATCTTCGTATTTCATTATATTCAATATTTAATGAATCTGAACTGTTTATATTATAACAAATAACAATAAAACTATTTTCGTTGGGTAAGTTGACAGCAATAATTATGCAGTGCTTCAATCTGACATGTAACAATTCATGACTGACTTGGGTTATCGGGATAACAGTGAGAAATTATTTCTCACTGTGAGAAATTATATCTCACTGTATTGGCGGATATTTCTCACTGTGTGAGAAATCTTTCGTTTTGAACGTATGAAAGCGATGAGAGTGGCACATTGTATAGCATCCGTAGAAAAAACATTTTCTCTGCCTCACTTTGCGTTTACTTTTATCACATTCTGAATTCAAATTACTTCCGTGTTCCGCTTTCTTTGCCTTACTACGTGCCTGGAGGTGATTATCTCAAAATAATAATGAAAATATTGAATAAACTTCCGATTTCAACCAAAATCTCTGTTTAACTTGTTTATGTGATCATGTACTTCTTTAGAAACCTTCATCCATGTAGGAAAAACAGCAAATAAACCAATCAAATGAAAAATTATCATCAATATTTCCTGGTATTCTATTATTGCTTTGGGGGGAAGTAACGGAATTTTTTGTTAGATGACTAAGAACATCTCAAAAATTCTGTATCATGCAAATTACATGGGCCACAAAAAAAAAAGAATTCTACTAAAATAAACATTACCATATGTTCCACTCTTAAACATATCCATTCTATGAAGAGGCCAACATCTGTTCGGTTAGCTGGTTTTATCATGTGTGAAGGGAGGCCAGTAGCAATGGGTATTTCCCAATAACCATGTCGTTGGTATGGCTTCAATCGAGTTTTCTTCTTTAAATTCACTCCACATTGGTCAAAGCCAATGTTCTCTATACTACAAGGCCCATGCGTTGAGTACAAAAGATTGGTGTTAATGGCGCGTAGCCGGTTTTGACTGTGACAGGTGATAAATGTTACAATTTAACAAACCAAATCTGGATAATATGGTGGATGACGAACCAATTCATGCAATTTTGCCATTGGGCCTGCGGACCTGTGGGCCGCTGCGTTGTCCTGGTGGAAGAGTACATTTTTCTTTTGCAATTGCGGCTGCTTTCGCTTCAAATCGGCGACGAAACGATCCAAAAGCTCTGCATCATAAACCCCAGTGATCGTTTTGCCCTTTTCAAAGTAATCGACATGTACGATACCGTGTGCATCCCAAAAATAAACTGTCGTTAAGACTTTGTTGGCCGATAAGCCCACTTTGGCCTTTTTCTGCTTCGATTCGCCAGGACAAGTCCACTGTTTCGACTGTTCTTTGGTCTCTGATGTGTTGTGATGAATCCATGTTTGGTCCACGATTTCAAAACGGCCTTATCGCCCTTGAACATCGCCAAACACTCCTTTGAAGTTATCACACGCTCGCGCTTGTTGTCAACAGAGCAAATGCGACACCCATTTGGTATATAGCTTTCTCCTAGTCAAAAATGTATGCAAAATGTTCCGTACCCTTTCGGTTGAGATGCTCATAGCCTCAGCAATCAGATGCACTTTAACTCGTCGATCGCCCAGTATCATAACATGCATTTTATCGACGATTTCTGGCGTTCGACTTCTGGACGACCAGAACGATCAGCGTTGATTGTAGTCATACCACCACAGCGAAAATCGGTAAACCGCTTGTGAATCGTTCCAATCGATGGTGAAGAGTTCCCATAATGTTTAACATGCGATGCTTTGATGTTTTCAAGACGAGAAATCCACTTTTTCCATGTTTGCAAAAATCTGCAAGGTTGCTTGCTTTCGATGGGTGTCAAAACAGAACTGAATGACATATCAGCCTGAAAATTTTAATGCGTTCTAGTTAAAGATGTCACATGGGATTTTCGATTGTGGCGCCATCTATTTTTATTTTTGATGAACTTTCACCTTGCCCTCGTACAGGGAACTAGAATTGCGGAGTAGGTTGATGTAAATCATCCAATAGGAGTGCACGAAAAGCCCAAGCGTGAGGAATGGCTGGAGAAACTTCAACTGCAGAAATTCCCAATTCCAAATTCTATAACAACCAATTGTTTTACCCAACTTTACATATCATTGGACTATCACAGAGGCGAAGTCACTGGACATTTTCTATATTATTAATATTCACCAACACGTGAAGTTTGAACTTTCAAATAATTATTTCATTATTAAAGTGCTATAGCCGAGATACGATAATATTCGATCAAGACTCCCCATGTTGTTCCAGGTAATTTTCATTCTACAGTGGGAGTTGATACAATAGTTGTTTGCTATAAAACCAGTGACCATTAACCAGTTTTGATAGTTCATTAACGTCTGCTGGTAAGATATTTCGATTGATTCGGCCCAAGACTGTAAACACTCGGTACATCAAGAACAAATCTGCATATTTGGAGACCAAAACGTATTAAAACCAGTCATTTGCAACGTCTTTTTTGGGCGATTCCAAGTTCACCGTATTATTTATAATTATGCCTTAATTCGACGTTACTTTAAATCGTCGAAATGACGGCAGAACATTCGTTAATTATAATACGTTTATTCAGATTATTGAACGAGTCCGGAGCGCGGTAAAAATCAGCCGAAACGGGAAAGATTTATAAATTAATTTACCCATGCTTTTTACAATAAAAGCCGATGAAGCGGTCGATAACGTAGATTTCTTAATTACCACTGAACGGCTACTATACGTCCATCTACTAAAAACTGAAACCCGCAAGCAGATAAGCGTTTACGATAGAGTCAGGTAAAAGTAGGCATTAAAACCAACTGTAACGACTCTTCCGTCCATCGGAGACCTCGCAAGGTAGTTCTTCTTATCTTAAATATTCGATTCTTCGCGATCTGTGTGTCACTTCGTAAAGTTAACCACACACGACGATATATATATTAAATAAAGATAGATTGAAATTTCCAATTTATGGAGAAGATGGGGGGATTTGGAATCGAACCCACGTTCCTGGATGTCTAGTCCAGATGTGTGGACCACGCAACAACGTACGTCGTCAGACTGAAGACGTTTGAATAATGTTTCATTTGTTTCATAGATAAACACAACGCTGCAGACTTTACAAGAAGAATTACGTGAATCCAATGCATTTGAAGACTGCATCGAGTTGTTGCGAAAAATGTTGCAACATTGGAGAAAAAAGACGACCCTCGTAGAGGTCTCATAGAATTATGATATATATCAACAATGAGAATTCGATAAACTGAGTTTACTCTGATGATGGCTACTTGGTAGCTGAACGATCTTCAAAACGTTAACAGTATTTTCATGAATAATGCTGATGATTATTTCTCATGAATAGTGTTACAGTGTATCGACAGTGTGAACTCTATTATAATTTAATAGAATATTCTTTCTGTAATCATACTTTAGAAACAGGACATACCTTCTTGAAATTATCGCAAGTTATTTTTTGCATTTTCAGATTGAAGGTTCAAAGTTAGACACCCTAAAATCATTAGGAATATTTAAAGGAATTAAAAATAACGACAATAACATTCTGAGTGTTGCCTTAGCGTTTTATGAAATTTGAGAAAATGCGGAAATTGCCTAAGGTTCATGTAACTCAGGGAACTTGTTCTGTCTGATCTCAGAAGGTTGTGGATACCAATTTCGGGTGTATTAATCATGTTAAATCTGATTTTAAAGTGTATTTATGTAAGGGATGGCGAAAATGTAGGATGTCGGAACGCTGCAACTTGTTACCTTAGCGTCTGAGGTGAAAACTAATGGTAGAATTGAATTTTACACCCTTGAGAGTGTATTATTACGCCGTTATAGCAAAATCGATGAGATCGACGAAATCCACTATTTTTCCATACTACCCTTATGAAATTTGAGAAAATGCAAAAATTCCGTAAGGTTCATATAACTCAGGGAACTTGTTCTATCTGATCTCAGAAGGTTGTGGATACCAATTTCGAGTGTATTAATCGTGTTAAATCTGATTTTAAAGTGTATTTATGTAAGGGATGGCGAAAATGTAGGATGTCGGAACGCTGCAACTTGTTACCTTAGCGTCTGAGGTGAAAACTAATGGTAGAATTGAATTTTACACCCTTGAGAGTGTATTATTACGCCGTTATAGCAAAATCGATGAGATCGACGAAATCCACTATTTTTCCATACTACCCTTATGAAATTTGAGAAAATGCAAAAATTCCGTAAGGTTCATATAACTCAGGGAACTTGTTCTATCTGATCTCAGAAGGTTGTGGATACCAATTTCGAGTGTATTAATCATGTTCAATCTGATTTTAAAGTGTATTTATGTAAGGGATGGCGAAAATGTAGGATGTCGGAACGCTGCAACTTGTTACCTTAGCGTCTGAGGTGAAAACTAATGGTAGAATTGAATTTTACACCCTTGAGAGTGTATTATTACGCCGTTATAGCAAAATCGATGAGATCGACGAAATCCACTATTTTTCCATACTACCCTTATGAAATTTGAGAAAATGCAAAAATTCCGTAAGGTTCATATAACTCAGGGAACTTGTTCTATCTGATCTCAGAAGGTTGTGGATACCAATTTCGAGTGTATTAATCATGTTAAATCTGATTTTAAAGTGTATTTATGTAAGGGATGGCGAAAATGTAGGATGTCGGAACGCTGCAACTTGTTACCTTAGCGTCTGAGGTGAAAACTAATGGTAGAATTGAATTTTACACCATTGAGAGTGTATTATTACGCCGTTATAGCAAAATCGATGAGATCGACGAAATCCACTATTTTTCCATACTACCCTTATGAAATTTGAGAAAATGCAAAAATTCCGTAAGGTTCATATAACTCAGGGAACTTGTTCTATCTGATCTCAGAAGGTTGTGGATACCAATTTCGAGTGTATTAATCATGTTAAATCTGATTTTAAAGTGTATTTATGTAAGGGATGGCGAAAATGTAGGATGTCGGAACGCTGCAACTTGTTACCTTAGCGTCTGAGGTGAAAACTAATGGTAGAATTGAATTTTACACCCTTGAGAGTGTATTATTACGCCGTTATAGCAAAATCGATGAGATCGACGAAATCCACTATTTTTCCATACTACCCTTATGAAATTTGAGAAAATGCAAAAATTCCGTAAGGTTCATATAACTCAGGGAACTTGTTCTATCTGATCTCAGAAGGTTGTGGATACCAATTTCGAGTGTATTAATCATGTTCAATCTGATTTTATAGTGAATTTATCTAAGGGATGGCGAAAATTTAGGATGTCGGAACGCTGCAACTTGTTGCCTAGCGTCTGAGGTGAAAACTAATGGTAGAATCGAATTTCTCACCCTTGAGAGTATATTTTGACGCTGTTATAGCAAAATCGATGAGATCGGCGAAATCCACTATTTTTCCATACTTACCTCTTAAGACATTTGAGAAAATACGAAAATTCCCTAAGGTTCATGTAACTCTGGGAACTTGTTCTATCTGATCTCAGAAGGTTCTGCATACCAATTTCGGGTGTATTAATCCATGAAAGTGTATTATGATCGCGTTATATCAAAATCGATGACATGATATTGTTCAATGTTGTGGGAGGAATGTATAAGCTTGATCAAGAGGAGTATCCATGATAGAAGGGAAGCAGAGCACCCCCAATTTGTAAAAATAATAATGAACTCAATTATTATTTTGTAAAAACTGCAACTTTATGTATTGTTTTTCTAGGAGTCAATAATGCTCGCTTTAAAATTTGCAGATCGATTGCCCTGTATTTGAAGATGGCACTTAGATATTCCAAAATGATAAAACCGTTTCAATTTTGTGATGATAGTGAAATTATAATTTTATGACAGGTAAATAGTGTTGCACGCTGGAAATCAGGAAGGTTTTATCCCTGGAGCAGTACCTTACTTGCAATCTAGATTATCAATGGCGATGTGAACCAATGGTGCAAATTTAAGCAGACCATACTGTATCATAACGGATAATAATTCTTACCATAGGATACCTCATCCAAGAAGGGAGAAATACAGCAATGGTTGAAAGAGCATAGAAAGAATTTGAACAAGTAACATCTTTCTTTTGGTGCCTTTTGTCTATACTTGCATATTTTTTAGAAATAAACTTCCGAATTGTAACGTTGTGGTGCTTTTTATCTATACTTGCATATTATTAGTTATTACTTTTGATGTTAAATTATCAAAATGTGAGTTCAGAAGAAGAAATATACTTGTGTTCAGCCCAAAAGATACAGCCATAAACTGAAATTAGATTAAGTGTCCGAGCGTGGTCTCGAAAAAGAACAAATACATACAATTCTTTGTATTTTAGACGATCACAGAATTTTGCAATATCCTGTGTTCAATTGAGTTGCATATTATCGACATTCACACAGTCAATTGATTCCAATTGGAATGAGTATTGCATATCATGATCGTACCACGAACAATTTAACATTACAAACGAATAGATTGGATTCTCATTGACCCAAAATCGAGACAATATTAGTCGACTGGTCGAAGACATTTTGCAAGTACAAAACTAATTAAATCGATATTAACAGTCGAAACGATTTCGTAATAATATATCTCATGGATTTATGTGCTACAGGCAAGCAAGAAAGTAACGACGAAATAATAATTATCAATAATAGAACTTAAATCATGTGTGACCCGATTTCATGCGGTGCTACCTTGTCCTTTTGTTTGTTATTCTAAGGCTTAGAAAAAACCGTGATAAAACGTTTGATATTCTGCCGAAGGCTTAATACCCATATGCAATTATTCCAATTGTGAATTTATGCAAAACTAAGAAACGCGAAGTTTAAATATTTTTGTCGATTTGGAAAACGGAAAAATAAGTGTAACCATTAGGGAAACTCAAATATACAATAAATAAATTTATTGATTTACTTAAAAATAAACAGATATTTTAATTTTTCTACATATTAAACTAAACCTGTATTGCAGTAGCATTCACTCGTAAACGCAAATTAGAGGTCTTGGGACCTGTGAAAATTTGAGGAGAAACAGTACAGATAAAAGGGGAAGTCAAATATCTCGAGGTGACAGTAGACACGAAACTGATTTGGAACCAACATCTGGGAAACGTAATTAAAAAAGCGGAGACCTCATTATTTGTGGCCAGATCACATTCCAAAGCGATACTCTTTTAACAACACATTCAAGGTGTCAATACCAGAAAGGACTGAATGGGAACATAGAAACCTGGGCGACGATCTACAGGGAAAGATCTGGTATACAGACGGGTCTAAGACTGAAAAAGGTGCAGATGTAGGAGTATACTTAAGAAACCCAAAGACCGGCTTCAGCTATTCATTGGGTAAACGCACCTCTGTCTTCCAAGCAGAGGTATATGCAGTCCTCCAATGCGTGAAGGAAAACAATCGGAGAGCCATCGAAGATGAGCAGATCCACATATTGACAGACATTCAGGCTGCACTTGAGGCAATGAGAAGTCAGGAACAGTGGCGGAACTACAATGCGCGGGACCCCGCAACGCGGGGGGGCTCAGAGCTATAGGGGCCCAAATGCATCATGAAAAGAGTGAAACATTCTCGAAACTGATAACCGACTTTACCAGCAAGCGCAAAAAAAACAAACAATTCTAATACAAAACATTTTAAAACCCTTAGCAAGTATTGCAACCTCCCACATCTGTTGGTCATTACTTTGTTTTGATCCACTGACTCGGCTGCCTGAAAACAAAGAAAAGGCCCCTCTCTCACACTATTCAGAACTTGTCGAAAATTGTTTGGGTAGGTTGATCAGTGACAGTGTTACGTCGCTAATTAACGCCACTATATATTATTTCATATTATTTAATTATGTATGTACTTCCCAATTTTACAACCGTCTCGTCCCCTCCGGTAGGTACGTTCATTTGTTTCATGTTTTCAGAACTATACAAATCCAAATATTTATTATTTATGATACCTCTCCAGATGTTATTTATGACCATTTCTTGGCGCATCGACAATTCGGGTTTTTCCATTTGAAGTATTTGAACCTTTCTTCTTACACATTCCTCAGTAATAGCATGTTTTCCACCACTTCCTTCCTGTCACCAATAAAAACCTACCCGTAAACTCCACCCTCTTCTACTTTTCTATTAGATTTTAAGTTTGTCAATTTTAAGATACCTATATCTTGTGAATGTGTGGGTAACTTTGAAATTTGCATTCAACTCGAATTCGTTACAAAATATTAAATAAATATTAAGTGTGAACTGTGAAAGTAGGTAAGTTATATTTTCAGCTTTATTTTTTAATTCAAATATGGAAATAAAAGATGTGATTAGAGATTTTACAAATTTGTAATCCAGGAGGAAGGATTTTAAATTTTAAATATATTTTCTTTCGTTAATTTTTAATTGTTGTTCCTTTTTGTTATTTAAAAATATTTAATAAAAATATCTATAAAAATTTGTGTTTCTTTTGTAGTAGGGGCCCGAATAATATTTTGCGGGGGGGCCAAAAAATTGAAGTTCCGCCACTGGTCAGGAAGTGACATCCCGTCTGGCATGGACATGCAAAGAAGAACTTGAATTACTGGCAAACAGAAGCCGCGTTAAGCTGATCTGGATGCCAGGACATCAGGGAACGACAGGCAATGAAAAAGCCGACGAACTTGCAAGAAGAGTGTCGGAGAATGCTGCAGACCCAGAACAGACCACTGTGGTACCACAACGTACAGCACGAAGGTCTGCAGAAAACTGAATCATGGAAAAACACAAAGAATGCTGGGAAAAAATCCCAGGAAACGAACATATGAAGAAATATATCAAAACCCCGTGTAACAAAAGAACGACAGACCTATTAGCACTAAATAGGGAAAACAAAATCATAACAGGGCTCATGACTGGTCATGCGCCACTAAAAGGGCACCTAAACAAAACGGGACTGTACAATAGCGACCTGACATGCAGACTTTGCGGTAAGGACACAGAAACAGTGACACATATACTGTGCAAATGCGAGGCACTGGAAAGCCTAACGGCGAACCAGAATTATACAGTTTGTTAAGATGCGACAGCAGTTGATCGCACCTTAAAGTGATTGGATGCGAAATGTTTTATGCGACAGCATTGATCGCACTTTGAAATTGTTGAATATTCTTCCACTTGTAATGAAACACGACTTGTTTAATATTGCTTGTATTTGGTAAATAATCACGGTGAAATATATAAGCAAGTTACAAACTCAAGAGTTGGAAAAATACTACAAATTACAGCCTGATAGAAATTCTAAACTAAACAGTTATCCCTACTACACTCCTCATGGGGTTGTTTGTCATTCGGTATAATATTTAGAGGTAGAAGTTCATTCTATGTCTTATTGGAAAATTCCGCTTAATCGTTTATTGCTATGCAACCTTTCTGCGAATTCTTACTTTGTGTTTACGACAGGAAAGTCCAGTATCACTTTGTTCCAAAATACCTATTATAAACGGATTAAGCTCATTTCGGTTCACTTAAATAATTACGATACCTAATATAATACAGGAATATTTACAATTGAGTTTTATGGATCTTTCAAAGGATGTCTTTGGTTTGGAACAAACATACTCCCCCCCTTGAAAGATCTGTGGGTTTACTACCCATGAGCTGGTAGTGCAATGGAGTTCCACGAAGGTCAATAGGTCATGGATATACATTCATATGGACATTATATCATAATACAAATATATACATTTACATAGAATAATATGTTACAAATACAATATATACAGATCAATAATACGAGTATGTTCCAGATACATTGTAGATCATTTGTTGCAGTCGACCGGGTTCACTTAAACATTATCATCGATGGGTAATAAACACACACGGGACACTGCACGTTTAATAATGCCGTTGGATGTTTTTATTGAAATCACTCTAGTGTTGTTGTCCTTTCCTGGATGTAATTCCGTTACTCTACCCGTCAGCCATCGTAATGGTGGTAGATGATCTTCTTTAAGTATGACCATGTTTCCCACTTGAAGTTCCATGGCATTTTCCGGTTGAGTCTTCCATTTACTTCGTTGCTGCAAGGAAGAAATATATTCCTTGCTCCACCGCTTCCAAAAGTGTTGACGCAGTTGTTCAATGTTCTGCCATCGGGACAACCTATTTTGGTGTATGTGGGTGATGTCAGGATGTGGGGAAGATAGTAGCGAGTCACCAATCAAAAAATGTCCAGGAGAGAGATAAAGGAGGTCATGTGGGTCATTGGACAAGGGTGTGATGGGTCGGGAATTTAATATTGCTTCAATTTGTGTTAATATAGTAGTAAATGCTTCAAACGTTAAATTGGCGTTTCCTATTATCCGTTTTAAATGATGTTTTATGAATTTTTTGATAATTGAGCAAGTACTGAATTCAAAACGTGGTGAAGACATTATTTTTAGTTTGAAAGTATAATTGTGATTACTCACGATCAGTTTGGTTTGTTTAGATTGACACCATCGAGTGTTAAGATCTATGTGAATAGATTCGTCCCATCCGATCTCTAGTTGCCATAGGGTTTGTAATATCAACTTTGCTAGCATATTAGTTGCACCTATCAAACATAGGGGATCGAAGAGTTGAGAAATTTCGGATAGCATCGAACGTTTTGTGAAGCGATTTGTTTTTTCCAATTGTACTATATATTGCAGTGAGTCAGACAAATTATTCCAAAGAACGCCTAATGTTTTTGACTCTGTTATGTTTTCCGTAAGTAATGATTGCACGATGTCTACCGGTTGTACTTCGATTGGCTCGTGATTTGTATTTGATACCCATTTCCTTAAGTCAAATCCTGCCGTTGCTAGTAAATCAGTCACATTAGTTTTGATTTGAATGAGTTCTTCTACTGTTTCAGCCCCAGTTAAAAGGTCGTCAACGTAAAAGTCATTAGTGATACTATTATTTGTAATCTTTGAATTAGTGTGATGATTATCTGCAGCTAGCTGCTTTAAAGATTTTATAGCTAGATATGGTGCACTTCCGGTGCCATATGTCACTGTATTGAGACTGTAAACTTTTACAGGTTGAGTAGCGTCCGAGCGCCAAAATATTTTCTGGTACTCGCGTTGATCGGGCTCAATTAATATCTGCCTATACATTTTTGCGATGTCCGCTTTAATCACGAATGAATGCTGTCTAAAGCGTACTAAAATGCTGAATAAATCATTTTGAAGCGCGGGTCCTATCATTTGAACATCGTTTAATGATAGACCGGATGTTGTTTTGGCGGAACCGTCAAAAACCACCCTTAACTTGGTAGTTGAACTGTCCTGTTTAAAAACTGCATGATGAGGCAGGTAAAATCCGCGATCATGACTGTCTTGGTCAGTTACATTCGTCATGTGGCCTAATGCTTCATATTCGGACATGAAATCACCATATTGTTGTTTTAATGCCAAATTTTTATCGAGCTTCCGTTCCAGAGCATAAAACCGTTTCAATGCATTTGTATATGAGTTGCCTAAGGCTTGCACATTTGATTTGAAGGGAATGCTTACAATAAACTGACCATTATTGTGACGCCTTGTGGTTTGTGAAAAATGATTTTCGCACATTTTCTCTTCACGTGATAAGTTCGATCTGCCTTCTTGATAATTTTCAAGTTCCCAAAATTTAGATATTTGATTGTGAATTTTGTCATTTATACTCAAATTGCATTGAATATGATATCTAGGAAAAACATGACTACCTGAGACTATCCAGCCCAATTTTGTTTTATGTAATATTAAATTTGAATCAGAAATCTTAATTTGACCTATGCATAACAAATCCCAAAATAGATTTGCACCTATCAATAAATCTATATTAGCGGGCTTATAAAATGTCGGATCTGCTAGCTGTATGTTTGTGGGAATATGTATATGTGAAATATCAATTGGTTCACTTGGTAGATGTGCTGTAATTTTAGGCAAGACCAAACATTGCAATTCAACTTGAAAATCGTTTGTATTTGATTTCAAGTTTATAGAAGTAATATTTGATTTAGATTGGTTAATTCCTATCACCGGAATAAAAGTTTTGTTTTGTTCTAACTTTAAGCGACTACATGTTTCAGCAGATATAAAGTTTGATTGCGAGCCTGAATCAAGTAGAACTCGACCTTGATGTTTCTGACCTGTGATATCAAAAATTGAAACCATTGCGGTTGATAACAATGTTTGTGCTTGCATTGCATGTGCACAATGGGTCACGGTAGGAGAGCTACCTTGCTGTGACGTCGATGGTTGATTGATTTGTATTGGTGTGATTAAGTTTTCATTGTGCAACAATGTATGATGTTTTTTATGACATATCTTGCATGAATACCTTGATTTGCAACTTTGCACATCATGACCCTGGTATAAGCAATTCTGACATAACTTACGAATTTTTGATTGTGTTATCCGCGACTCTAAGGTCAACGATAGAAATTTTTGGCATGTAAAAATGGAATGCGGTTTTTCTGCATCTTTGCAGAATGAACAAACCTTTTGTTGTGCAACGAGATAATTGAAATTGGGTTTCGAATTACCGGGCAACTTGGTCTTGTCACGACCAGTATTTGATAGGTTATGATTTAGAGACTTATTATTGACCAATTTATCTAATAGTTTTGCTCTATTTGCTAAAAATGTTGTAAGACATTCAATGGTGGGAGCTTTTTGTTCAACGATGTGGCGTTCCCATTCGCGCTTTGTGCTATAGTCTAGCTTTTGACAAACTAAATGAATTAGCAGCCTGTTTGCTAAATTGTTTGGGTCATCTATAGTTTTAATCGCCTCTAATTGATTTGAAATATCGTCCGATAGTTGACGTAACAACGCTGATGATTCTTTGGCTACAGGTGGTAATTCAAATAGGCATTGTATATGTTTTATGATAATGCTTTCCCTGTCTTCAAATCTTTCTATTAATTTATTCCAAGCAATTGAATAATTAGAATCTGAGATAGATATTGCTTGAATAACTCGAGCAGCATCTCCACTCAAAGCTGCTTTCAGGTATTGAAATTTATCGATATTAGAAATATTAGTATTTGAATGTATTAACGAAAAGAATGAATCATGAAAATTTAACCATTCATTAAAACGTCCATCAAAGCCGGGAATTTTAATTTCAGGTAACTTCACACGTTGTTGATATGGTGGAGATCCAGGAACAATATTACTTTGAATGTTTGTAAGTAAACGCTTTCCGATACCAAGATTCTGATAATAATGAGTTTCAAAAGCTTCGCGTTGACTTAATGCCTCATCTTCGTCATCGTTTAATTCTTCAATATCATTTTGAATTTCATTGAATTGACTATAAATTATTTCGATATCATTGTAGCGTATTTGTAACTCCTCAGACATGTGATCGGGTTCAAACTTATTTAGAAAATTTCTGAAAGAAGTTAATTTTGCTTTCAAAGTACCCCGTTTCTTTATTAATGATTTCAATCTGTTAGCATTTTCATTTGAATCAGGCATGTTGATATTGACTTTATTAACACAAACGAAACAATACTAAATGGGAATATTAGGAATACTTATACAGGAAGGACTCACCCACGCTATTTCTTCCTTTGATGATATGTATGCGATGTTAAGCCCCGTCTTCGTACTAGCGGCTTATCTTGAATTGTTGAAGTACCTATATATGCATTATAGGCAAATGATGTGATGTTGTTCCATTGACACTCACACTGGTCTAGGTTGATGCTTCCGACAGTTTAAGTGAATGGATGTGTTGAATTGTAAAAAACCAAAAGGCACTGGAATTTTTACAATCCGGTTCGAAGGACCAAAATGTTAAGATGCGACAGCAGTTGATCGCACCTTAAAGTGATTGGATGCGAAATGTTTTATGCGACAGCATTGATCGCACTTTGAAATTGTTGAATATTCTTCCACTTGTAATGAAACACGACTTGTTTAATATTGCTTGTATTTGGTAAATAATCACGGTGAAATATATAAGCAAGTTACAAACTCAAGAGTTGGAAAAATACTACAAATTACAGCCTGATAGAAATTCTAAACTAAACAGTTATCCCTACTACACTCCTCATGGGGTTGTTTGTCATTCGGTATAATATTTAGAGGTAGAAGTTCATTCTATGTCTTATTGGAAAATTCCGCTTAATCGTTTATTGCTATGCAACCTTTCTGCGAATTCTTACTTTGTGTTTACGACAGGAAAGTCCAGTATCACTTTGTTCCAAAATACCTATTATAAACGGATTAAGCTCATTTCGGTTCACTTAAATAATTACGATACCTAATATAATACAGGAATATTTACAATTGAGTTTTATGGATCTTTCAAAGGATGTCTTTGGTTTGGAACAAACACAGTTCCCACCCAGTAAAGAACTTGTACAAACTCGTACAAGCCTACAAAGGGGATGAAATTTATAGTGAGTATGCCTGGAAAAGTAACTCACAGTAGACCATGAGACCAAAAGCCTCATAACCATAAAGGCTTTTTATGCATTTATCACACAAAGCAGGTTGTCTTTAGTTGTAAACACAGTAAACCACTAAATTTGTCTCCTGTCAGAATATAAAAATTTATAAATGTAAAAACTTCTTTCCAAATGAACCCATGTAATAGGGGCGGTTTTAAAATTGTTTAATATTACAGGATCCAAATCGATGAATTCAGTAAATTCTCCTTCTAAAATATCAGCTACATGGCTAAGAAACCGAAATTCACAATTTGTTCCATCACAATTTCGAATTTTTGAAAAATGTTACCCCCTTTTGCCTGCGACATGTTGGAAAGCTGTCTCAGATTGTTTTCTAGTTCCACCCTTCGAGTCAATGGCATTTTAGATTCCTCCATTTGTGTTATTGTTTTAGAAACAAAGCTATAATTGGTTTTCTTTTCGAATAATGGATTAACATCAGTGAGGGATTGGAAAGATTCGTCAGACAATTCTGAAATTAGTTGACAGAAATTCTCGTAATAAAAAAAATCGGCCTTCAACCAAGTAATAACAGGTTGAGGTGGAAGAGGAGTGTTTGGTAGTTTTTCTTTATAGAACCCTTATAGGCGCTTTAAGGAAGATTTTTTCATGTAGGAAATTAAACTATTCACTGATTTGGTTGTTTTGAGATATATGCTATTGCACCACTCTATCGATGCATATGGGTTCATTTATTATGGCATTAAGGTGTTTGGGCTGAGGCCTCAATTGTGACCAATAGCTCTTCTGCACAACCAGAGGGCTGCAGAAATTTGCGCCACTGTTCTAATTGTGGTTTCCATAAAAGTTTCTTGTCTAGAACGACACCAAGGTATTTGGCTTGTACTTCCTAGTAAAAACTACAATTTCTGTTTTCTTGAGATTAAAGATTACAACTCATTCTGGTGGTGGTACCATTGTTATTAAAGTATACATTAGCGCTTGATTAACTATATTTGGTGAAAGTCTAGTATCACGGTATCCATAATTTCATTTTGTTTCCACTCAATTATCATGTAGACAATGTTACATTTACCCAAAATGTATCAATCGCGTGTTTCGCCATATAATCCCAGATTTTTAACAAGCTTTCAATTATAAAACTAATTTTCCTGACTAAAATAATAATATACTTAAATTCATTCATCTGTCTACCTTATTATATTACATTGTGGGGAGATATTCCATAGAACCCATTGTTTCCTACGACACCGTAAATGGGAGTTGAACTTGAAAAAAAAACTATCTACTCTATTAGAATTTATTCAGTGTTCACAAAAGCTCCTTCTATTCTAAATTAAGTATGTTTCGAAATTATTAAAATCATATTAAAAATCCATTATCTCGCCAATTAGCTATATAATATGTGAAGTACAATTTCCCCATTCTTGAAGAGACTATGAAATCAACAATGGAACGGCTATAATTACTAATATGTCTAGTTTTTGCTTCGAGTTCACATCTGGAAGTCGATTTGAATGGTTCCACACACATACAAAGCAGATACGTTTCAGATTATTGTGATTGATACACGAAAAGTTCCCATGTCCCACGTATCAGCTAGAATTTGAGTTACGTAGAATATGGTTGCTTTGATAAAAAAATTAAATGCAAGTATCCGAAAATACAAAGGCATGGCATGGTTGAAATGAGTTATAAGCGAACACACAAGTATTCAGCTCGAAGAACCATATTTTGATATTACGAATAACGAGCTAAATGTAATCAGAACGTATTTATTTAAAGATACACTGGAAGCAGTAAAAAAATAGAAGAGTCATTAAATTGATTTAGAAATGATCTGTAGCAGCTATCCAGTAACAGCCCTCAACTGAAGAAAGGAGTATACCAAGAAGGACTGTAAAGACAAATATACTTCGGGGAAACTATAACCAGAAAAGATGTAATGTCTGCATGAACCGAAAGAGAAATAAACTAAGAATACTAATGGTAATTCTAACAGGGCACTGCCAATTCAGACACTTTAAAGCCCAGATTAATAGAGAAATGAGAGAGCCAAACATCTATCCGCATTCTCTCAGAATGCGCTACCCCACACGACACTTGGGAGCGCATGAAGTAGTTGGGGATGACTCACCAAAACCATAGCATTGGAAGAACTGATTGGTCGTTGGGACACCTTGAACGGTCGCGGTGTGCAGATACCTCCAACAACCTTATATAAGATCTTTATCTAACTATTTTCCGACATAATTTCAATATTGGCGAGGTCACTCCCTACAGCCCCTACATTCAAGGGTAGAATTTCGATTGACCCACAAATTATAAACAATTTCAAATCAACCTCAACCAAGAAAAGATTGTCGACAATTCCGGATTTCCACATTATTATTTTTCTATATAACTCCTAGAGAGATCTGCGGACTCCGGAGGAATGTCGTGTTGTATAATCTCTTTCGAGAGCTCTCAAGACTTTGTTTTGGAACCGCTGGAGGATTTCTATGTTAGAATTACTGGCAGTGTCAACAGGTTTGATGTCGGACGTCCACGCAAGTTTTAAGATGGCTTTGGGTGACATCAATTTGTTATTCAATGATAGGTTGGATTTGCGGTCCATGGGCCAGTACATTTGGCTAAGTTTAAGACCAAGTCGTTTGGGTTTAGTGGAGATATATTTCTTCCTAAGACGTAGGTCCAGATGCATGTATACATATTTGGCGTTTTCCGATTGTGGTAATTGACGTTTTGGTAATGCTAGCGCGACAACGTGGTTGTTCCATTGATTGCCTTGACTGACGATGTTTTCAGAAGATCTTGTATTTTGTTGTGTCCTTGAGTCAGATGTTGAATAGCCAGAACAGTGGTCGTTCTTGTTGTTGGCTGATTTGCTGTATACGGAAGACATAATACCAGACCAAGCACGCAGCTCTGAGGAACGCCTGAGTGTATAGGATGCACCTGGTTCAAACTGAAAGTGTAGTGTCAGTGGGTAGTGGGGATAAGGAAGGACTGCTGCAAGCAGTATCTTTTGGCATTTACTTATTTGTTAATTTGGTTGACTAGTCTGTCTATTAGTTCTATTGTTCCGTGTTTGTTACGGAATCCGAACTGTTGATTTAGGATTATATTCCTTTCTGCCATTACGACAAAAGTTTCTTGACTTGCAGCTTCTCGAAGACTTCGAATGAGTAGCCATCGATGTCAAACGATGACAGTTGAAAAAATATTAAAGAAAACCTGAATAATTTTTTGCTAATTTCGCCTTTGTGCAGGTACCAAACTTTTAGGCTGCGAGCGACAACTAATTTTATGTCATTGATAAATAATAAACGCCGTAAAAAGCAAGCGTTAAACAGCAATTACATAAAAACATAAAGTATAAACATTAAATTGTACGCCCAATATTTGCATAAAACGACGTTTACGACGATGTTAATTTCTCAAATTAGTATTCGAAATGTATGGTCACCGCGTGTTTTACCGATTTTTATGAATTTATTAATTATTTAGTTGAATTATTATTTAACAAGCGTCAAATATAGTCGTTAAATGTTTGTTTTGTGGTGTATTTGACCACGGAACGGGTATCTCAGCTGAAGAAGTAAATATCTTGTGATTGACGGTTATATCTCTTCTTTTTTAGTGTTAAAAACACTCAAAGGATTCTAATTTGGAGGGACACCGGCGACCAACCATCTAGTCGGCATACAAATGTGGAAGAGGATTTTGATATTGAACGACCAAATGCGAACAGCTACCTTGACCATTCAAAAAAGTCGCATGACGACAAATCAGGTAATCTAGGCGGCCAAGCAATGTCTCCCTCTATGGATATGAAATGGTTCGGAAAGAGTTCCCTTAAAGCAGCAATAGACATATGACCAGTATGACTGGTAGCAGCGTCTTGCTGGAACCACGTAATCTCTGGAAATGGGACCAGTTCTTGTCCCAAAAATGTTGTGACCATGTTTGTGTAACGAACTGCAGTAACGGTTGTAGCATTCCCTCGATCGTCTTCAGAAAAGAATGGCCCAATAGTGTCAGATGATGAAAGAGCACACACCATACAGTCACCTAGGACTATGTAAGGGTTTCTCATGTAACTGAATCGGGTTTCCAGGCGCTCCGAAATCGGGTTTCCAGGCGCTCCGAAATCGGCTATGCTGTTTATTTACATAGCTTCTAAGGTGTTAGCAGCTTATTTATTCAATGTTGAAGAGCTTCCTTCATCTTGAACTGGTTCATTCAATCATATCTTCGGAAGAAGAAGATTGCGATCTGATGATATGTTCATACGGAACTAAATCTACTGAAGAATGCCGTGGCATTCATGCAGTTTCAAATTCGGGCGATTCTGGAAACTGTACATGTGTGATAATGCAGGAAACACCTGCAGATTACACATCTGGGGAGATCCCCAAATCAACGTCAATGTACATGTGGGAGACTAATGAGTTAAAGTCAGTTCTTGTTATGAAAGAAGAAGGTATACTACCTGGTTACCTATCGGAAGAATGTGTAATACTAGTAAATCACACACAAAAACAACTAGTCAAATCAAAATACCGTTACGAAGATGTCTTTTAAACACGCACAAACACGTTTTAAGGAGTTACGCACTACTTTATTTCACAACAGACAGTTTCGCTTCCTTCGTCTTCCCTAGGCGGACTGACTCGCGGTCGCGACGCTAGCCTTTTTATATCCCAATTATCGCCATCTAGAAGTGTGAGGAATACACCACAACTTCCTCGAGACAACGAGATTAATACATAATACATTGATACAAAAATTTTTAAATAGTATATTATTCACATTTTACTATTCAATACTTGAAACAGACTACGACTGTTCGAAAACAACAATACCAAAATGAGTATTCAACAATTGCGAATTGTTTCCTCATCCGGTATAACAAAAAAATTTACGATTCGTGATGTACCGTCGAGTGTTATTCTTTTGTCTGTTCGTTGTTGGGGAAAAGTGATGATAGAAATTTTGCCGGCGTGGGAGCGATTCGTTTTTCTCGTATTCTTTTAGCGTCCTTCACGTTATGTTTTGTAATTTCTATTAGGTGGAATGGATGTTGCTGCGTCATCCGAATACGTCAAGCACGCATTCACCCTAATAAAGTTTACCCCAATAGCCTACAGCTCTTGTCAAAATGTAGTATGCATATTCCATCGCGAGACTCGAGGGGTTTATTTTGTTTTTAAATAATTTACAACATGTTTTCTATGAGCTGTGAGATAGGCCGAATATGGAAACGTGACGGTTTCAAATCTATATCATTTAGCTTATATGTTGCCTTGCTAAATCCATATTTCGCCATCGGAGAATTGCATCACAGGTGCACGACTATAAAATCGACGTTTCGTCAATTACATCGTTATATGTGGCATATACTGAAATTGAGCTGAAAAAATAGGAATAGGAAAAATATTTCTTATGAACATATGTCCGAAAATGCTTCAATAAAGAGCTACGGCGCTTTATTAATTAACAAAACGAATAATAAAATAATTACTAAATAACAAAAATTAACAAACAATTGCTGAAAATGTCCGCCACTAATGTCTGTGCAACTTTATAGCCGATTTCTCATGTTCTTACTAGTTCAAATAAGCCTTCCTCATCGAATTATCTCGCATTGCTCCATTACTCTTTCTTCAAGATGACCCTCAGAAAAAATCTAAGGGCTTTAAGTCGGGTGAACGAAGAGGCCAAGGAACTGGACCGCTTCGACCTATCCACTTCTGAAGGTAAACTAAGTCTAAATGATTTCAAACTCGGATACTAAAATGTGGAGATGTTTCATAATGTATACACCAACGTGTTGCTAATCTAATTGAATATTGTATATTATCTAGAAGATATGTAACGTCGTATTCCAAAGAAATCAAATATGTTTCACCATTTAAGCGACGAGGTATTTTACAAAGTACAACTAAATGATTTTCGGTTATCACTGCCCATACATTTATCGAAAATTTGTTTAGAAATTTTCTTTCAAAATATGCATGTCTTTAATAGATAACAGTTAATTTACCAAAATTGAAAGATTGGCATGTTATAGTTCCTGAAATATAAAACGAGAACCATATTCAAGCTCTCATCTTTAGCTCTTTATTGAAGCATTTCCAGAGATTATGTCGCTAAGAAATGTTTCTTTTTTTTCGTGTTTAATCCTCCTGAAGTTTGGCAAATGCATTTCCGGTCATCCTGTATAGTGTAGGACTGAATTTGACAATGGCTGATGCTATAAGAAGATAGCGTTAGAACAACGAATCCTCAGTGTCAGCCACAGTTTCAGTAGGGACTGAGGATATCGTCTGCAATGGTTGACGAAACATCTACCTACATTTTATTATTAATTGAGGGGGGGGGGGATTGCGGTCCCACCAAATTGCAGTTCCCACCCACGAGTATTCACCTATCAACCATTTGCCTTCCACAGTCCTATTGATACAAGTCTGTGGGCAGCTTTTGTTGCTACACATTTTACAGTCAGGTGGAATGGTTCCACCTTTTTTCAGAGCTCCAAGTGTACCTAGGATAACTTTTCTCACATGCCCCAGGAGTCATTTGGTGGTCCTGAGCTCTGTTATTTTCAACCTCGGCTTAAGGATGGCTTCAAAGATCCACATTATTGTGGCCAATACCACTTCTGCATAACAAGAAGGCATTGTTGTTCTAGTTGTGGTTTCTCTAGAAGTTTCTTGTCTAAGATGACTCCTAGGTATTTAGGTTGGTCGCTGATTTTGATCACCTGACCTGATATGATCAGTTCTCTGGTGGGTACTCTTGTACTTTCTAGTGAAAACTACAATTTCTGTTTTCTTGGGGGGTTAATCTTCAACCATTTATCACTGCATTCATTCAGTGCAGTCAGGACTGATTGTATTAACGATGAGATCAACATGTTTAGAGCTTAGGTTTAGAGGAAACTTTTCCCAGAATGTATAAAATTATAAAATATTGAGAAATTCAAGTTTGAAGCATCAAAAAGGCACTATTGATATCCTCTAAGTCGACAAGTGATCAGAAATAAAATGTGGTATTGCTGCACTAACTTGAAAGTTTCATCGAAGACGTACATTTATGTTCACCTTGTTGGAACAGTAACTGGATATTCTAAACGAAATGAACGCACCAAAATATGGTCCTTCGAGCCGGATATAATTTTAGATCTGTAATATATCAGCATTAACAAACGCTTAAGCGTCCAGACTCATACCGATCGATATTGACAAGACATATCTGGAGTAGACAATCATATCAGCTGTTGAAATCTTAAATTAACGTCGGGGACCCGAATTCCTCCGGAGATGTGCCACTCTAACGAACCCTACCACGCAACGACTAAAGTGATTGGCCCTTGTACATACACTCGTCAACCTGAAGCGCTAATTAGCAAAAGGGGAGCGCGTTCACGTGGTTCTAGTGTCCCTTGGGTAGAACGCTCTGTGTTTATGCCTTTTCCATCGGTATGAAAATCCAATCTAAAAAGGTCGTTGCAATTGAATGTAAGTGAGAAGGACAGGTTCGACTGGTAACTATTTATTTATGTAATTATGCCAACGAGTAATTATGATGGTATGTCCGCTCCGTTTCATGTTTTTTTTTATCCTCCTCACGGAGAAAACATTTGCATATGCGCGTTTCAATTCAGATGTACACTAGTTGATATCATAGAAATGATTTCATCTGGAATGACGTTACTGCATTTCCTGACTTCAAATTTTATACGCCTTCAAGAGTCATTAGTTTCTATTAAAACGAAATCGTATGTACAGGGTGGGCAAATTTCGATGTTCGTATTGGGTAACTCGATAACTATAGCAGATACAAACAAATGTAAGTCACTATTAGTATTATAGGATGAGGAGTAGGGTGTGCCAAAACAAATCGATATTTTTTTATTTCGCTCTTCTTCGAGTATATCATTCCCCGTTCAAATTCATTCAGGTCCCCCAAATTTGAAACAAATCGGTTGATATTCAGAGGTGCATCAAGCCCAAAATGTGTTTTTTGAAGTTTTTCCTCAATTTTTGAGAGGTTTCTCAACACTATTCTACAATAACGGGATGTTTGACACTTGAGAGACATTATTACATTCAAACACAAAGAATTTAATGCAGTTCAGTCGCCACATCCAGTTTCCGACAGATATATTAGCGAAAAGAACCATTTTTTTAAGGCCTAAAAACTGTAATTTCAACTTTCAACTTCAATAACTTCATATTTTTAGGTTCGTGATGCGTCATATGCTCTTTTAACGTAGTCTAGTATCACGTAGCATGAACTGAATTGATAATTTTAGAGAAAATCGCCCATCAGTTATGATAATCTACACTCGAGTGGAAAAACGCACCTCTTGAAAATGTACCAAAAATGGCAAAAAATTCAAATTGCTTTAACTCCGTTGCATTGAATCGAAAATAGATGAATATTTGAGTTCTGAAAAGGTTAGAGCCTTCCCTTTAATGTGATGTTAGTTAATGTGATACCAAATCCATTACACCCCCTCCCACCCGCTAAGAAAAATATGTTTCTGGTGTCAAAAAGTTCCCACTTTGACAGCTCGTAGGCCGAGCCGAAAAAATCATGGACTCAATCAGACAACAGGTCAATAAATTTCAATCATTTTTCTTTGAGTTTCTAAAAAAATTCGAGTTTCTACGATGATTTGGAGGGAAGTTATGAATTTTTCAAAAAAATTACCATTTTGCGTTTTTTTGGCAACTTTGCCAATTTTGTACCTCAATTAATGAATCTTTATAAAGTTAATCGAGAGTCATAAAGTTGATAGAATGTGTTGAGTACCTACAGAGTATATTCTAGTATCTACAATTAAATATTTTTAACAATCATTTAATAATTTATAATCATACATCACATTAACGCTTTTTTCGCAACGCTTGGAATTCGCCGCCTGTGCTCCTCGACAACTTTCAACAGGTACTGCTTTTGCTCTCCGTTCTTCGTCAATTCGGAATTATATTTTGTAATTAACGCTATACCTCTTTCCGCGGTGTTATTCGTAACGCGCATAAATGAAAAACCTTTTAACCGGCTACGAGCTGTCAAAGTGGGACATTTTTTGCCACCAAGAACATATTTTTCTTAGCGAGGGGGGGGGGGGAGGTGGTGGAATGGATTTGGTATCACATTAAGTAGCATCGCATTAAAGGGAAGATTCTAACCTTTTTAGAACTCAAAGATTCTTCTATTTTCGACTAAACGCAACCGAGTTATGGCACTCTGAATTTTTTCCATTTTTGGCGCATTTTCACGTGGTGCGTTTTTTCACTCGAGTGTAGATTATCATAATTGATTAACGATTTTCTCTGAAATTAATTAATGCTACGTGATACTAGACTACGTTAAAAGAGCATATGACGCATCACGATCCTAAAAATAGGAAGTTATTTGAGTTGAAAGTTGAAATTACAGTTTTTAGGCCTTAAAAAAATGGTTCTTTCCGCCAATATATCTATGGGAAAGTGGATGTGGCGACTGAAATGCATCAAATACTTTGTGTTTGAATGTAATAATGTCTCCCAAGTTATTGTAGAACAGTGTTATGACACCTTTCAAAAATTGAGGAAAAATTTCAAAAAACACATTTTGGGCTTGATGCACCTCTAAATATTAACCGATTTGTTTCAAATTTGGAGAACCTTAATGAATTTGAATGGGGAATGATATACTCGAAGAAAAGCGAAATAAAAAAATATCGATTTTTTTTGGCACAGCCTAATGAGGAGATGTGAAATAACACCCAGGGTGTCCCATTTTAGGTATTTTTGCGGGTTATCTCCTTTATTTCTAAAGATAGAGAGTTGCTGTTTTCGCGACACTGTGCTACTTTTTCATAAAACTCAAGATGCCGTCAACAGAATTTTCATAGCCCTTTTAGTTTTTAAGATACAGGGCATTTCTGAAAATGTTGCATTTTGTGACCCCCCTCGTATCTCCGTTATCCTTCAACTTATCGGAAAAGGTAAAATAACATTCTAATAGCTTTTTTTCCGTAGAATGCAGTGGTGTAGATAACTTTTGTTACATATTTAGTGTTTTTGAGTTATAAAGCAAACTTATCTTTTTTTAAATGGAACATGCTGTATATTTATAGACTATAAAATTTGTCTTTTTTTTACCTTTTCAAAAATATATGATAGTATAAACTTTTTTTCAGAAACACGCAAATAATTGACAATTTTCAGAAATTAAATACATATTTTAATAGTAGGCCATTGATATTGTTTATGACAAGAAACAGAAATGAACGTCAAATCTCTATCGCATTTAAGCTGTTTATTTTCGTTCTTTTGGTATCATTATTCATTAGATATCTATCAATTTTTTCGAATAATGGCAGTTTACGAAAATTATGAGAAATATGATATGATGGTATGTTTTATACAGAGTAATGAAAATTCTGAAGAAGCTTCGGAATTATATTTCCAAAGGTGAGTAAGCTATTATGGCTATGAAAATCTCTATTATCATTTTAATTTTTGCTTGTTAGATATCCAGAAAGAAGGCAACCGTTTTTTGGGATATTTGCCCGTTCAAAAGCAAATTTAGTTGAGCACGGATTATTTGTTCACCCGCGCCCTAAAACATACAACAAAGAGAACAGGGAAAGAAAAGAGATAGATACTTTAGGATATATAGAAGCAACATTTTCGTCCTCATGTAGAAAAATTTAGAAGGAAATTGGGGTGCCAAAAACTAACGCTCAGAGGATCTTGAAGAAATATAAGTATCATCCATACAAATTTAATATACTACAACATTTGCATCCTGGCGATGCCGAGCGGGCACTGTTTTGCCAGTGGTATTTGCAACAAATCGATGCTAACGATTTATTTGGCAGACTTGTTTTTTGGTCAGACGAATGCTTTATTTCAAGTGCTGGCATTTTCAATCGTCACAATACCAGGAACTGGCATAGTGAAAATCAGCATTTAATGTTTGAAAGGGCACAACAAGGACGCTTTGGAGTTGGGGTTTCATGTTTTATTTTGGGTAGACATATAGTTTATAGGATTTTTGAAGGAGGTCTTACAGCACGTGAATACCTAGAAATTTTTGAGGAAGTTATTCCAGAACTGCTCGAAAACATTCCGTTAGCCCAGTATAATGCTGTTTACCTACAGCAAGATGGTGCCCCAAGTCATAACTCTAGGCTCTTAAGGGCCTTTCTTAATAATAACTTTTCTCAAAGATGGATAGGTACCAACGGACCTGTTAGATGGCCTCCACGATCACCAGATCTCTCAATTTTAGATTTTTTGTATGGGGCTATATAAAAAATGAAGTATATAAAACTCGATATGACGGCATTGCAAAACTTCGAGAGGCAATTCATTTAGCTTTTCGAAATCTGCGAATGAGAACAATGGTTCTTTTGAACGCTATTCAAAGAATCTCAAAGATGTGCCAATTTTGCATTAGAGAAAATGGTAGTCAATTTAAACATCACATTTAATTTTTTTTAATAATGTTATTTTTTTTTGTTTTTGTTATATTGTCACTTTACGCCACAAAACTCTTGTTACAAACTTACTGTTAGAAAAAAGATCTATGGGAATTTTTTTTAATAGATACCTATATACAAGGTATCCAATTATTTGTTAGTAATATGTAACTTGCACTTGTTTATTATTGTTATCCATAGCCTACTATTAAAATATGTATTTAATTCCTGAAAATTGTCAATTATTTGCGTGTTTCTGAAAAAAAGTTTATACTATCTTATATTTTTGAAAATGTATAAAAAAGACAAATTTTATAGTCTATAAATATACAGGGTGTTCCATTTAAAAAAACATAAGTTTACTTTATAACTAAAAAACAGTAAATAGGTAACAAAAGTTATCTACACCACTGCATTCTACGGAAAAAAATCTATTAGTATGTTATTTTACCTTTTCGATAAGTTGAAGGATAACGGAGATACGAGGGGGTCACAAAATGCAACATTTTCAGAAATGCCCTGCATCTCAAAAACTAAAAGGGCTATGAAAATTCTGTTGACGGCATCTTGAGTTTCACGAAAAAGTAGCACAGTGTCGCGAAAACTGCAACTCTCTATCTTTAAAAATAAAGGAGATAACCCGCAAAAGTACCTAAAATGGGACACCCTGTACTTCTCTTCATTGTATTATGAAAATTAGGAATGAATAGTGTCTATTACATCCGTTATAGTCAATAGATCGTATATTACTAATTAAAATATGCAATTTACTGACAAACGGATAAACACTGTCATGGATGACACCCGCCTACTTGGAAAAAATATAAAAAAACACAACATGTAATATACTAAAATATCATTTTCGCTATTAAAGAGTTACACATCAAAAGCATCCCGACATATGATACATACTTAGAAAGAGAAAAAAATCCGCTTTAACTAAACCATAGCCAACTATGGTTCCCATTTAGAAAAGTACAAATTTCGGCCAAAACTCGAAATTGCACCTTTTTTTAAATGTTCTCAACGCTACTGGATGTACGACAAGTGTACAGAAATAAAATGTGTTATGACTGCACTCACTTGAAAGTTTCATCGATGACGTACATTGTTGTATCTTGTTGGAACAGTAACTGAATATTCTAAACGAATTTCATTCATTGTTTACCAGCTTCGGTGCGTTTTGAAATGAAGGCATCAAAATATGGTCCTTCGAGACGGATATAATTTTAAATATGTAATATATCCGCATCAACAAACGACAAAACAAAAGATGTTAGCAAATTTATATTACCCCCAGTGAATTTGTGTAAAAAAAAAGAGATCGAGAATGTGAATTCCATTTTTTTGTATCTCCTATAGTTACTCAGTTACCTTACACAAACATTGGAATTTACCCATCCTGTAGATTGTAAATCGACTGTGTGTGTCAGTATCGAAGATACAGATTTTTTTATAACGAGCACGTGGATGAATGAGAACGAAACACTGTTTGTAATATATGTTTCGTCATTATTTTCATTGCTATTATATTTAACAGCATTTTCAACACTTAAGAGTGCCATTCACAAACGTACACTTACACACTATAAAAGTAAACAGGAAATATCCATCATAATATAAAGAAATTAATTGCAATCTCTATTACAGTTCTAACTAAAATATTGTGATGGAAGATGAAAGGTGTACCTAATTGCTCCTTCGCAATTCGACTGTCAGATTGTCATACAGGTACTTGGAAATAACGTTAATATACTTCACATTCACATAAACATGGGTGAAAAATGCACCTGAACATAAATTCTTGAAAACATCTTCGAAACAGTTCAAGTAAAGATAAAAAGATGAAATTCAAAATAGTAAATAATTATACGATTCCTCAACTGCGTCTGCAAAACAGGAACAACATCTAGAATAGGGGCATTGGGTAAGAATATCCCAACGTTTTGGTGCGTGATTTTTGCATAATTTTGCTTGGAAAATCTGGAAATTAGGACTTTTCTCAAAAGAAGAAGAAGTCTTTCCTCACTTGCTAACTCCGTCTGATCCATTCGGGCATATGCGCAGTGAACTGTGACCGCCTTCCTAATTTTATTTTCAACCGTTTCGAAGATATTTACAAAAATCGATCTTCAGGGCCTACCCTTTAGAGGAATGTAGCTCCCTAGGGATGCATTTCTCGAACCTTGTTTATATGAACTTTTTTCTCTTAAAAACATCAGAGGAATAAAATACTGGAGTATATTAACAATATTACAGGACGTCTTGTATTTTCAGGAATTCTAACAAGTCTTTGTTTGTCGAAAGTTGAGACTTTTCACTTAAAAACTGACTAGCAAAATGTAGAATCGATTTTTATGACTTACAACAACCTGAAAGCTTCTTCTTCAAATCTCACACTTATTGATCGATCTGTTTGACCTATATAGTTGCTATTACAAAATTACAATATGAACGAGTTAACTCCAAGCGCTTGATACGTTTTATTTCTTGTAGTGTAGTGTATATCGTGTTTAGAGATTATATCGAGATTGGTCTGAAATGAACATTTAATGATGACACTTGCAAGTTCAATATAGTTCGTATAGTAGTAATGATATTAGTGGTAAAACACAAAGTAGGAAAGATGCTTTTGTTTTCATTCAACCACATTATCAATATAATAAATCACCAAAAACTAACACCACTTCTACAAACAACTATATTTTATTCTACATCTGATAATGGAGTTCCAGAGAGACTAATAGTCGCAATTAAAATAGTATGCACCTGCTATAATAGTGATCTTAAACCTTATTCAAATTTAAAGAAACCACACACTACGATACTCAAAACAACAGAACGAAAACAAATTGTAAAAAATGAGTGTTTTCAACGACTTTAGCTAATATAAAATATCTGAAAACTTACCTTGTTCTCCGATCACATGTTTATAAAACAGCACTAGAAAATAAGCCCTGTACAGTTTCCAATCCATTTCGACCGACGATCACTTGTTTTGTCCTGCCGAGATAGGCGCGGACTAACTTTGAATTACTTCATTCTGTAACAAAACAAAATAATTTCAATAATAGATAAGCAAATTTGTAATATGATAACTCGTTCAGGGAGGCTCATGATTTTAGGTAATCTACCTAATCTATAGATATTACTTAACACTATTATCTATGAATAATTCCACTTTTTATTCAATGCGAAGTCTTTAATTGATTTTAACAGTTATTCGCCACACCCCCACTATTCACTGTCATAAGATTATTAGTAAATTCAAAAGCTCCAATATTCACTCTCATAGCACTAGGAAATAATCTAATTTTTTCCCTTCATAAATTTTCTCTCCTATAACAAATATTCAAGAGCTTAGCATGCGAAGCTGGTATTTGTATATGGAACATCTGGGAATGTGATGAGATAGATTTGCTTCATATTTTTGGAAATTTATGAATGATAAGGTGAAACTTAAGAATTTTTATGTCAACCTAAGAGCAAATTATATAGCTCCAAGATTACAATAACATTACATTAATAAGTGACATACAGTGTGTTTAGCCAATACCCTCTTTAAGACCTGAACGCCCAAACGTAAGTGTGATGTCATCAATAAAAGGATTCGAAAAGAGGCCAAGCTTACGACAGTATCGTTTAGTCATAATAGCGCGTAGCCGGTATTGAGTGTGGCAGGTGATAAATATTAGAATTATACCTCTTTTTTGTGGAAAATTGTATGTTGAAGGGACGCTATAATTTTCTTACATGAAATCCAGGATATGGCCTGATATTATTAAATGCCATTTTCGGGCAGTATTAACCAAATTGAATCTTTATCATAGGCCTGCCGTGCAGGAAGTGCCAGGAAGTAGAAAGGATGCTACTTCGAAATTTTTTCTTTCTATATTTTGACTGCACGAGAGGAAGAGGAATTTCGAATTTTTCTTGAACGTTTGTAGGTTATAGGCATTAGGAAAGATCTCGCTAGGCAAAGCAGGTCGAATCGGCGCTATGTAGATTATGAGGATCTGCTGGGATATATCCAGGGCTCTTGTCACGGAATAGAAAACCAAGTTTTTGTGAAGCGGTTTTCGCAATGGACCTCACATGATCATCCCATAAGAGGATGCTATTGGTGGTTTTCCCGAGCATTGATATAGAAGACTTTTGCGTCAACCTGTCTCTGGCTCGCTCCTCTAGCTTCATTGGATGATATTTAGATGAGAAGAAATCTGAAAAGCTGTGGACGTGACAGATGGTCGCTTTCAGCAGATCGTTTATACGGAGCAGAAACAAAATTGGTGCCAACACAGATCCATGTAGAGCCCCAGCGTTGATGGCCAGTGTATCGGAAAACACACTGCGATGCCTATGATATGTAGGTGTCTAACTGAGGTAACATCTGTTTCGAGAAAGGACTTTCTTGAGAGCCTATACACAAGCTCTGATAAGAGTCAGGCCTGTCTCATGCCTGGTGAGTTCCCCCAATAGTCAGACCACTGCTTGTTTAGCTGGCCACGAACGACGAGACCCTCAAGCAGTTTGATAAAGCGACCATTGGCTCCGGTTCAACTGGGTCCCACGTCCTGTCAGGATTTCGGCCATTTCATCACCTTCGACTCCACTGTGTCCTGGGACTCAGATGAGTTGCCTTTGTTTCCAGTGCAACTCTACATTCTTTGACTGGCCTTGATGGGACTCTAGGGGATAAAAAAATAACAGCGATGGTTATCTAAAATAAGAAGAAAACTAAATTCAAAAGTTGACATCTCGGCGTTTTTTGGCTTGAACATTACCTCACGTCACTTAGTAGTCATAACATGCTTCGCTGGCATGGAAGGGAAGATCTTCAATGAATGCAGAAATGGCCTATTGCAAAGTCGGCTCAAAAACCGAGGAAGGTGTAGTAGCAGGAATCTCACAGAGTTTGGGCAAACGTGACGATATTCCAGGCAGAAGTTGCTGCAATACATCACTGTGCCGAAGAGTTGGGCAGTCAAAACAGACTGTCTTTAGCCAGGCCGCACAGGCTACAAAGGCAACGAAGAGGCTGATTCACTGGCCCTAGAATGAGCACATAGGGCTCTAATTGGTCCAGAGCCCTTCTGTGGTATAGCGAAACCGCTGCCCAAATCATACCACAGTCCTTGGTTGAAAAATCAATTTCGAGAATGGTGAAACAAGGCGCCGGGGATGAGATACGCCAAAGAGTTCATTGAAGAACCATCGCCAAAATTAACGAAGTACCTACTAAGGCAAAATAGAAGATCAACTAGTATCATGGTTATGCTCCTGACAAGGCATGTAGACTCAACAAACACATGAACAACATCGGACTGGTAGATACAACCCTATGCAGGTTCTGCCCAAAAGACGAGGAGTTCTCAGTACACATACTGTGCTACTGCGAAGGATACACGATAACTCAAAATCGAAAGGTCCTATCAAATTCAAATTTTGATAAAACCTCGTTCTTTGTTCGGAGACCAACCTTATTGTTTTCGAAGAAATAATATAATAAATACACCTTTTCCTGAAGGGTTGAAAATTAAAAAAAAAAATCCAAAATATACATACATTGAATCAATTCCAAATTTCAATAGTGAATTTAGGTTGATTTGATACGGGTTTCATTCAATTTTTAACAGAATCGTTCAACAATAACAACAACAAAACAATTATTGAAATAAACTCAAATCCACACCGTACTCAAACTATTCATATCAAACAGCGACGGTGGTCTAGCGGTAACGATAAAGGCTCCTATTCAGTAGGTTCGGGAGCACAATGGGCCTAACTATAACTAAGTGGCCTATGTGCATTAGGGGAATAAACTCCCTCCCCTCAAATGATGATGATGAGGCTCGGGTTGGATCCACAGAGGTGGAAAATTTGTTTTTGTGTAACATTTTCTTAAAAATGTTATCAACTTGAATATTATTCAGTTAGTTAGCGAAGAGTATTTCATAGAATGAGAAACAATTATGTAAAAATCAGGAAAGGCAAAAACACAATCCTTTCATTATATGGAGAACCTGAGGTCTGGCTTATGTAGTCTAGTAATAAAGACTATAGTCTAGACAGGGAACTCTATCATAACAAGAGGGGCTCATAAGCCCCCATACAAATCTAATAATACCCAACGTAGATAATAAGAGGTTTCTAACCAAAATGCTCACAATATACAGGTTTCCCCATAATAGGCTACCCATTTCAATATTTGAATTTTTTTAGTTAACAAATTTTACTAAATTACAGCTAACTCTTTGGGATTTATAATAACTTATAAATATTTGGCTAATTTAATTTTAACTTTTAAAAATCACGTCTTCTAAATGACCTCCACCAACTTCAACACATTTTTCAATATTATATAAAAAGTGGTTCATTACACGGCGTAGCAAACCTTCGTCTATTCCTTCAACTTCTTCACGAATTTTGACTTTCAGTTCCTCGATTATACCTGGACGACTCGCAAACACTTTGGCTTTTAAATATCACCACAGGAAAAAATCGGATGCCGTTAAATCGGTGGACCTCGAAGGCCAAGGCAAATCTCCGAATCGAGAAATGAGTCGGCCATTAAACATTTCTCGCACGGTCCTCATTGAGTTTCTGGCGGTATGAGCTGTTGCCCCATCTTGTTGGAATAGTAAGGCATTGTTTAGTAATCCTCGTCTATTTAATTCTGGAATGAGAAATGTCTCTAGCATATTAACGTAGCGCTCGGATGTTACTTTTACAGCGCGGTTATTTTCATCCTCAAAAAAATAAGGGTCAATAATACGAAAAGATCCTACTCCACACCACACAACAACTTTTGGATTATGGAGGTTCTGTGTAAAGATTTCACGAGGATTTTTATTTGACCAGTATCTAAAATTCTGTTTATTGACCATGCCGTTCAAACAAAAAATTGCTTCGTCAGTCATTAGGAGACTGTGAATTGCTCCTTGATGTAAATCCAAAAATTCTTGAAAAAATGCTAACCTTGCTTCTTTATCTTGATTGCTAAGTGCTGTGCCATTTAGTATTTATAGGGATGAAATTTTAAATCCCTTTGAAGAATTCGATCTAAGCTTCCCTTCGATATTCCTAGGATAAGGGTTTGTCGATTAGCAGACTTTTTAGGACTTCTCGTTCAATATTTTCTGAAGTACGAACTGTTCTTCGACGTCCAGGCTTCTTCAAATTTTGTACAGAACCATTTTCACGCCAATGACGAACCCATAACTTAACAGTTTTACGATTTGGCGCGTGACCCCTATTGTTGTTATTAAACTGATGCCGGAATGCACGCCTAACTTCTTCTATCGAATTGCTTCTTATGTGAGTTTCTACATAAAACACACGTTGTTGGACTGAGAAATTCATGAAAGTTCAAACGGTTGTTGAAATAATGTCTCAAAGCAAAAAAAGTAAATAATTATTTATGAAAACTAACAAACTTCTCGAAATTATTAATTTAAAATCTATTTGTGACAGGCGCCTACTTGATTAATAATTTACTTAAATCCCAAAGAGTACAGAAGATAATCCCACAGAGAACAACCTATTTAGTTATCTCGTAGGGAATTTATTAATAATATAAAATGGGTACTAGGCTGTGCCAAAAAAAATCGATATTTTTTTATTTCGCTCTTCTTCAAGTATATCATTCCCCGTTCAAATTCATTCAGGTCCCCCAAATTTGAAACAAATCGGTTGATATTTAGAGGTGCATCAAGCCCAAAACGTGTTTTTTTTTTAGTTTTTCCTCAATTTTTAAGAAGTTTCTTAACACTGTTCTACAATAACGGGATGTTTGACACTTCGGAGACATTTTTATATTCAAACACAAAATTTTTAATGCATTTCAGTCGCCACATTCACTTTCCGACAGATATATGGCGAAAAGAACCATTTTTTTAAGGCCTAAAAACTGTAATTTCAACTTTCAACTTCAATAACTTCATATTTTTAGGTTCTTGATGCGTTCATATGCTCTTTCACCTAAGTCTAGTATCACGTGGCATGAATTGAATTGATAATTTTAGAGAAAATTGCCTATCAGCTATGATAAACTACACTCGAGTGGAAAAACGCACCAATTGAAAATGCACCAAAAATTTCAAAAATTTCAAAAATTTCGAGTGCCTTAACTCGGTTGCATTTAGTCAAAAATGAATTAATCTTAGAGTTCTGAAAAGATTAGAACCTTCCCTTTGATGTGATACCAGTTAATGTGATACCAAATCCATTCCACCCCCTCCCACCCCGCTGAGAAACATATGTTCCTGGTATCGATAAATGTCTCACTTTGACAGCTCGTAGGCCGAGCCGAAAAAATCATGAACTCAATCAAACAACAGGTCAATAAATTTCTATCATTTTTCCTTAAGTTTCTTAAAAATTGTACAATGATTTGGCGGGAAGCTATGAATTTTGCGTCTTTTTTGGCCACAACTTTGCCAATTTTGTACCGCAATCAATGAATCTTTATAAAATTAATCGACGAGTCATAAAGTTAATAGAATGTGTTGAGTACAGAGTATATTCTAGTATTTACAATCAAATATTTTTAACAGTCATTTAATAATTTATAATCATACATTTAATAATTTGTACATCACATTAACGCTTTTTATGCAACGCTTGGAATTCGCCGCTTGTGCTTCTCGACAACTTTCAACAGGTACTGCTTTTGCTCTCCGTTCTTCGTCAATTCGGAATTATATTTCAACTCTAAACCTCTTTCCGCGGTGTCATTCGTAACTTGCAAAAAAAACATGAAAACTAAGATTCATTCATTTTCGACTAAATGCAACCGAGTTAAGGCACTCTGAATTTTTGACATTTTTGGTGCATTTTCAATTGGTGCGTTTTTCCACTCGAGTGTAGATTATCATAACTGATGGGCGATTTTCTCTAAACTTATCGAGTCAATTAATGCTACGTGATACTAGACTACGTTAAAAGAGCAAATGGACGCATCACGAACCTAAAAATATGAAGTTATTGGAGTTGAAAGTTGAAATTACAGTTTTTAGGCCTTAAAAAAATGGTTCTTTTCACCATATATCTGTCGGAAAGTGGATGTGGCTACTGAAATGCATTGAAATCTTTGTGTTTGAATGTGAAAATGTCTCTCAAGTGTCAAACATCCCGTTATTGTAGAACAGTGTTAAGAAACCTCTTAAAAATTGAGGAAAAACTTAAAAAAACACGTTTTGGGCTTGATGCACCTCTAAATATTAACCGATTTGTTCCAAATTTGGGGGACCTGAATGAATTTGAACGGGGAATGTTATACTCGAAGAAGAGCGGAATAAAAAAATATCGATTTTTTTTTGGCACAGTCTAATGGGTACTCTATTATGGGGAACCCAGTATAATGGAATAAAATAGTACATCTGACAACAAGCAGTTTCCGATTTAAAGGGCTACTCTATTTCAAAATATCAACGAATGTACCTGTTAATTACAATGCATTTTTAGATTGTGTCGTTAGCATACCTAAATATGTGCCGAAAGATAGAAAAGCTGAAGATTAAGTTAGTAAGTAATTATTCATGTGGAAATTCTGCTAAGCAAATACAGCAGCATATTAAGATTAATGGCCTACAATAATCTTGGATAAGAAAGCTCTCTCGTAAAATTGTTTTCCTTTTGTTTAATGATACTCTTTAAAAAACACTCGAAAAGATAAAGCATCTAACATTTCAACATTAGCTGCCATTATTGTTGACTGCTTGTTTACCTCGAAAAGTTAATTGCCTTAATTATTTAGAAAAAAAAACCATATCTCATATTGCCTACGCGCCCGTTAATTGCGCGTAATGGGATATTGTTAAAAGAAATGTATCACACAATTTACGTTAATTACATATACGGCTGCTGAGTCAGAACGGAAATATCTTTATTAGTCGTTATAGAAATCATTTTTAAATACCAGGCTACGTGCTACGGTAATACAATAATGCCAGATTATTTGATAGGTGTACCGTGTATCCACACGGTTCTCACATAATGTCCAAAGAATGTTTTACTTTTACTTACATGATTCCATCATTTTTAATCTCCAACCTTGAGAAGGCATTTACTTTATTACACTACGAATCTTCAATATCCATCCAAGCTATAAGTCGAGGACATAACGCACTAAAATTGGTCCAACCTTCTATGACTGGCGCAGTCGGATGGATTGAGATGCTGTTTTCCGCATTCGATTCGGAAGGTGATTGAGAAATTTTGTACCACGCTGGTTTTTGGCGGAAAAAAATTATTGCATTCCTACAGCATCGAAAAATATTTTTTAATGAAATTCATCGATACCAGAGCCCCCACATACCCCGGGAATATAGGCGGAATACAGCATCGTAGCTAATTCCCGCTCCGTTCAGGTTTCTACGTTATTTTAAGCGTGGAATTCGAACCCAACTCTGGTTTAAGAATACGAAGTCGAAGAAAGACTAATAATTCACGTAAAGCTTCAATTTAATCCTAAAAATCGGTAAGACTAGGATTCTAAAATCATATAGAACGGATCGGAGAGATTGCGCATGTTATATAGAAAATTCGAATTTTCCAATATTTTGAAGGTACATATATATTGTTAAAAAATAGGTTTTACTTTATTATCAATGAGTTTCAATGATTAATATTTGTTATACGATTTCTTTTTATTCCGGCTAGCTCTTTATTGATTTTAATTTTTACTTTGATTTGATTGAATTGATTTTATTATTATATTATATGGAATTAAATAAAAACCTGTATTTAAAATGTTAAAACTTTTATATTATATTTGTTTATGAACCCTGTGTCATGTTATGTTTACAAATTAAACAAATTAACTTTATGCTTCTAAAGTTTTCTATGTTGACAATTTTCTTTATGCTTTAAAATTCATGTTTCAAGTATTCAAGTTAACCTCAATTTCCTTAAATTAATTCATAATTACAATAACAATTTAACATTCAGATACTACGATACAATGATGAGATTTTAAATAGACTTACTTTTATATATCCTACAAATATTAGAATAAATGTTGGTAATGTTCCGTAGGTTTTTATATTTTCTTATTTCATTTGGTTATGCACTTTTAAAAACATCTACTCTGCTATTACACATTCACAGATAACACGTTGATTCTTCTTCTTATTCAGGAACTTGTTGATAATTTCCTGTTAATTGTTTTATTAGATATAAAACTTTGTTTTTTATTACCAACTGGAACTGCAATCGATGTTTGGGTACTCTTCGATGCCACTTATAAATAACTTCGGTTATGTTAACCTTTTATTGACGTTGCATTGAAGTTTTATGAATACTATTTGATGTCTCGTAGGAATTACTAATTGACTTTGGTTATATAAACTCTGCGGAGCTGTTGATACACTTTCAGTTCTCCGATGTTACTACAAACTTAGGTTATGGAAACTAAATGAGTTGCCAGAGGATCACAGCCTCTTTCTAGGTGTTAATGCAAACCTAACTAACTTTCCTTTGGTTTTGCCTTTTATAGGGCCCACAGAAGGAAGCTTGTTCAATAATTCTCAGCCAATCAGGTAATTCCTTTGAATATCTAGGAAGCTATTCCCATTGTTGAATCTGACAGTTCTTTAGTATTGTTGAAATTTGAAACATCTAATTGTTGTATTGACCAATGGAAATTGAGTATTTTTAAATTTCTGATATATTGAAGATTTTCAAATTAATTAAAGTTATTGTTCATTCTACCATTTAAATTCATGTTGCCAACATTTTTTCCCATATTTTGATATATGATAACCTATGATTAGGTTCCTATTAACTTAATAATTCTGATTATTATGTCTATTTTGACAGTTGTCATTGCTTAAATCTAATACATAATTTAAAATATAAATAACATCTATATAACTTGTAGAACTGAAATTTCTTAATAATATCTTATATCTATAACTTATCCTTAACGTATTCTAACAGTTTGCTATCTTCTGATAGTCTTTGAATCATTTAAATTATGATTTTCATCTTTCGTAGTTTATTCACTTTTCACTGTTTCTTCTTTACACTCCTATAAACTACTTTACATTTTGGTTTCTGTTATTATACAATGTTTAAGATCTTATTCTACTTATGTATTTAACTTTAAATAATGTTTTTAATTCCATATTATATATACTTTTTAAACTTTTCTATTTTTTATGTTTCGGTAAATCCTAATTCTACCATTTTATTTTATATCGGAAATGAAATCATAACAATATACATGCATGGAAAATTCGTCGTTTTTCTCGATTTCTTAGAATTTCGGTTTTTCACGATAACGGAATCTTAGAAATAATTTTATATTGTTTCAATGAGCTTAATTTAAATTACTTATTGTTAGGTAAATTACAAACAGATCCATTAGAAGACATTAAAAAAGCAAATGGGGTGCAACTAAGGACTCAATTCACGTCTGGCAATGTTCTAAGAAGTGAATACAACTTTTGTATCTGTCGGTACTGAAACATTGTGGCATAAGCTACGGGTGCTGTCGGATTTGGAGGACTTCATAGGAAATTTAAAATGTACTTTCATTTCGCGACACATTTTAGATGTGCTCTTCGCGCGAAACAGCCTGTTCGTGAAGTGCGCGTGCCGCATCGACAATTATTTCAGCAGAAAGGATAAACAGAGCGACGCCGAAGTTCAAACTTACGGTATTGTTTGTCAAGTCGAAATCCCGACCTACATCTCATATCCCATTAATTAAAGAAGTAACCCGGGCTTCACTGTTTAATCCGATGCGGAGCTCTACTAGAGCCTCGCATTGAATCCGGTCGTGCCATCCGTCTAAATTTTAAACTTAGCAGTTTCTGAATGTAAATGTACGGTTTCTGATTTTGCAGTCACTTCATTATTAGAGTCAACGTTCGATGTGATTTTTTATTCTTCTATTTCCTCATAACATCTGAATAAAATAGAATAATGTAATAACAAAATGCGAATGAATTTATAACAGTATAGATAAGAAATAATCAACCTTATCCACCAAAAATACTGTTAAAAGTACTGAGGAGCTTTCGGCAACCAAGTGGCCATCATCAGATCAAACTAAATTCAAAATTTGTTCGACTAACACTGATTTTTCAGCATTATTTTTCTTTATATGAGCAAAATGTTCTTCATACCGAGTTAGAATATTCCTTATAGTTTAGTCCACATAGCATTTTGAACACGATAACAATCGATTTTGTAAATCCCGGATTTGTCGAAGTCGAATACTTTATCAAAGGTGTTGCCTGAACGGTTGTGTTTCTACTTGCATCAATAAACTGGTTGTATTGTAAATTTAGGAAACAAATTATGGAATTTGTTAATTACAGAAGGATGATAAGTGAAACTTTTGTAATTTATTGAAGTATTTGAAGGTAATTACTTTAATTCGGTTAGTTGGCTATGTTTCAATTTCCATTTTTTTAAGAAATTAAATTATTGATCAAAGATTTGTTGATATGTTGACGATACTTTCGTGATTACAAGTACAAATTTTGGCTTACAGGGCTTTTTGAACACGCTTAATTGCCGTATAGAACCACATCAATCAATCAATCAGCTTCCTTTTCTTGATATTAACATTATAAAAGTTGGATTTAATAGTCTTGTTCATAGATTATTGAAAGTCCTTTTGAGCTAGCAAAATTATAACACCGAAGCTGACAAAGTTCAGCAAATGTCGTTGAACAATGGTTACGACAAATCTCTGATCAATAATTTAATTTCTGAACAAAAAAGGAAATTGGAACGTAGGAATCTATCCACATTAGAGCCATTACCTTCAAATACTTGAATAAAATTCAAAAGTTTCACTTATCATCCTTCAGTAATTAATAAATTCTATAATTTGGTTTCCAAATTTGCAATACTCCATAGCCGATCTAAATTTACCGCAGGTTGTCAGTTAAATTTGTACATATTTTTGGGAATAATAGATTAGTGGGTTATTTGAAAGATTGTTCTTTTAATTAATTTCCTTGCCCTTTTACATATACAGGGTTTTACTCAATGTTATGTACTTAATTCAATGAGTGACTCTTGGGTTAATATTAAATCGAAAAGTTCATATAAATGTATGTCCCAAAATGCTTGGTTTTCGATAAACAGGATGCTGATTTTTTTAAATTTTTTTTATGAGATTGTATGAGAACATTAAATTTCAGGGTAGCATATTGTGAAAAAAAAACACACTCATTAATAATAAAAAAAATTGTGGCGTAGGTATGGCTACGTCATGATACAATTTTAATGGACGACACGTCGTACAGTAGCTTCGTGACACTAGGAGATCTGCACTTGCGGAACACAAGTTTAACACTAATCATCAAATCCTTTTCGAAAATACTAAAATCCTAGCCCGAGCCCCAAACTTCTATCAGCGAAAACTCCTTGAAGCTATAGAAATCCTACAACATCCAAATAATCTAAGCCGCGACTCAGAATATTACTTTCCAACATTTGGAAACCCATCCTCAAAAATTCCACTTCGCACATGATTACACAACGGAAGAGTCAGGTACCAGAACGGAGAACCACCGGAATAAAGGGACTGAAATGTTTAGCATGAAGGTTTTTTCCTACAATAAATAACGCTACAGAAACCGGTTTCAGTTCAAGCCTCAAGCCTACCCTGAAAATGCCGCCTGTAATGGTTGGCGAAACGTCGGCATCAAGTCGTGCTAGTGTGACGCGGAATCCATCCCGAAGCCAAGAATTTTTCAACATAAGCTATCCGCGGAAGTCTACTATTGAAGATATTTTAAGTAAACGTCTTAGAAATATCTTAGTTTCTTCGAAATGCCGATTATTATGTCAAGTACTGCGTTACATAATAGTAGGGGTACCGTTTGCGTTACGAGTGCGTCACTAGGGGAGCATGTGGTATCAAACATTTTTCAATTTTGCGTTATCCACGCAATTCAAGGACGACCACTGATGATCCTTGAAATTCATATAAAACACTCCATTTTTACCATCATTGAGAGTATGGGTCCTGAAGAATGTTTTACCGCAAAACATTATTGAGATTTATCGTATGCTTTCCTATCATAACTATATAACACAATAAAGAAAACCAAGAAAGGAATACATTATGGTCGTAAAAATGAGTTAGTATGGAATTTACGCAAACTGGTCGCGAAATATTTGCAATTATGGGCAAAATTCGAAAAACGCAACCTGCATTTCCGATCTGTGTGATGGAACATATTTGTGAATCATTCTTATAGCGACGTAGGCACGCGATTGTTTTTACAAGTGGGTCTTTCGTACTTTCTCCAATAAAACGTAGCAAAGAAAACCGATCACGTCTTCGTGTGTGACATTGATCAATTGTTTTTTACAGTTATTAGATACAAGAAGAAATCGCGTAATATGTATCGTCTCTGCGTGTGTATGTCGTCTCTTCAAATCAGTTTCAGATTGATTGAATATTGAACACGAGCGCCACTCCTACGTAATTTGGTTAATAAAGGAAGAACGGTACATTGGTTCGCGTATATCTTTCGGCCCGGTTGGATGGTCGATGTTTGTTATGATGCGATCAGTCGCAGGACATTTTACCGAAGGATTTGGTGGCGACAAATTCGATTATCATATTAATTGAAATGGGATTATATTTACCATAAGCCACGCTGGAATGTATATGTTATTGTACAATCGGACAATAGCAACCAATGATGTAACACTAGATCTGTATATTGTTATTTCGTACTCATATTTTAGTTACATGTTAAGATCTCCAAGACCTAACAAGAAAATAGTAAAGGATTCTAGGTTTGTCAATAACTGGTTGATTAGAACTGATATCACGTTATAGCTCTATGCATATACAATATCGAATATGATTGAATGAATTATACCACTTTTAATGATAACATGAAAAAGCCACTATTACACCATCAAACAGATTAGATTAGATTTGTATGGGGCTTATGGGCTAGAAGCATCACCACCGCGACCTTTGCAGATCTATTGTGTATGCCCTCTTGTCATGATAAGAGTTCCCTGTCTAGACCAGTCTTTATTACTAGACTCCATAAGGCAGACCTCAGATTCTCCATATAATGGGAGGGTTATGGTTTTTCCTTTGTTGTCGTTGAGAACCTTCGCCGTGTTAGGTCTTCACAGTAGCAGGTCCCCAGGTGGCGGATAGGGGTTCACGGCCCTGTTGTCACAAGGGTCGAGGGTAAGAGTGAAACTACAAATAGCTCCCGCGGACCAACAGGCACCCAGACGCTGGATAGATCATGGGCTCCAAATCATATGTTCCTGGGAAGAAGGTGATGGATAGAATGTGATTGATCCGGTTGATCCAAATGTTCCGGTTATATGTAGTAAGTTATCCCGTCACAGATATACCATATTATGGTACAATACACCGAAATTCGGTTCACTTAAAAGAGACAATTAGCGTTAAGCAGACGAAAATAGACAATGGAGTCCTTGAAGGATAGACTGCCTTTCGATCTGTTGGGATTGTTTTCATAGCTCCCGTGGCAGTTAGGCAAGCTTGCCTTTAAATGCTCCTCAGCCTTCGGATCGCCCCAGCCAGCCGAGTCTTTGGCCACCATACCTCCGAGCCATATGCTATTATGGGTCCAATGACTCTGGTGTATAGGCATGTGATCATTTTTGGTTGTAGCCCGCAGTTTTTCCCACACATTCTTCTCCATAGGTTGAGGGCTATCGTGCTCTTTTGGATTGATTTCTGTAGGTGTTGATTCAATGTCAGCTTGTGATCAAAAATAGCTCCCCAAGTATTTTGCCTCTTTTGTAATTGGAATTTCTACCCCATTCAGATACAGATACAAAATTAACAAGTAAACAATAAACAGTTCAAGTATAAATAGAAATTAAAGTACAATAGGATTAATGAGACTACAATTAAGGGTCAGGGATCATCGGAAATTCCCAAACAGGAACATCTCGGGAAAATAAAGTGTGAATTAAGAAACAATTTGTGCCTTAGGATAATTATTAATTAATATTCTAAGAATTACTCTAAGAGAGCTTTGAAAGACAAAGGATAAGACCACTTTGGCATAAGTCTACTAATCACTCAGGATTTTGTTATAGGACTTTTTGACAACTTTACTATCTCTATTGATTATAATGTCTTTGACCTGTTTGTAAAAACTGGTTGGCAACGGTTGAATCCGTTATTGACGATTTTGTTTCCGTCATAATAACAATGATTAACTCATTTAATCGTAAATGTGAAGATGTCTTACGAAAATTACGAGAAATATAAAGTCCAGGCTGTGAACCGGGATTTTAGCTATAATAAAATTTAAAAAAAACATGTAAGTTCGAATCAACAATTTTTTTTTGCATTAGCTTCAGGAGGTTCTCAGGATTATTCATACACCTTGAAACGTCTTGGGGACCCCAACCCCAACCATTGGGGGCGAAAATGGCCCGAAATGTCCAAGTCTTGAATTGTATTTTCTACAAAAAAAAGGTATTTTGGCATTTCGAGTGCACCTAGGGCGTTGTTTGGGTCGCTGAACATGAATCCGTAGCCAGATTTAAATCCATCATAGGGGTTGTCAAATCGACAAAATTGGCCAATTTCGCACACCTAATATGTTATTTTGCAATTTACGTGTTTTAGGCATTTCGAATGCACCAAGTTTTTTTTTTGGGTCATTGAATAAGGTAACTGTGCCCTGCGTTACTATGTTTACCGCTGATGACGTTTGTTGAATATGTTTGTTTACTGTTTACTTTGTCATTGTCAATTTTGAAAAGTTGTCATGTTAGAAATGGATTTACTGCAAAGTGAGGATGAATTGATGCAATTAACACCACCTGAGATAAGAGACCAGGCGCGAGATGTGGAATTTAACCTTTTACCGGAAAAATCAAGAACTGTATATGAACTCACATACAGCAGATTCATGGAATATAGACAGAAGAAAAATATAGGATCTTTCTCTGAAAATGTGCTGATTGTCTATTTTTCCAATCTTTCAAAGAAAATGAAGCCTTCAACGTTATGATCTACCTATTCGATGTTGAAAGCTACCCTGAACATAAAAAATAACATTGATTTGGCAAAATACCAGAACTTACGGGCTTTTTTGAAACGCCAGTCAGACGGTTTCCATGCAAAAAAATCCCGAGTTTTTCAAAGAGAAGAAATCGAGAAATTTTTATCAGATGCCCCAGATGAACTGTATTTGTGTACGAAGGTAGGAATATATTGAAAATGATCTATTATGGATTAAAGAACTAATTTTCAATTTATATTTTAGGTTGTAATTATTGTTGCAGTCGCTGGGGCTTGTAGATGTGATGAGCTTTTGCAAATGAAAATAGATGATATAAATGATATGGGCGACAAATTGCTAATTATGCTACCAAATACTAAGACCAAAAGATCAAGATCTTTTGTAGTAACGGAATATTTAAGCGTTTACAGAAAATATGCAGCCTCCAGACCCTCGAATTTAAATAATCGGCGTGTCTTCTATAAATATGCGAACGGTAAAGCACATCATCAATTCATTGGCATTCACAAATTCGGTAAAATGCCAGAAGAAATTGCTACTTTTCTGGGACTATCCCATGCGAAAGAGTATACCGGGCACTGCTTTCGCAGAACTTCGGCCACGTTGCTGGTGCATTCTGGTGGGGACATAACAATGTTGAAGCAACATGGAGGATGGAAGTCTTCCGCTGTCGCGGAGGACTATATTGAGGACTCGCTAGCTAATAAGTCGAACATCGGCAATAAAATATTTTCTGGCGTTTCCGGAGTATCAAGTGTGGATACTAAAGTTGTTAATTTTACTGGAAAGGAGGGAAGTGGACAGAGTTCAATTGTATTAAATAATTGTTCACAATTGACCATAAATATATTTAATAAATAAAAATTTCGTGTTGTAGTTTGTAGTTTTAATGCAATAAAACCAGTTTATTATCATCAGCATCATTTTGAGTTTTCTTAATGTCATTGTCAATTTTAATAACCAGTTTGATTTAAATTATTACTTGGAAGGTTGCCTAGCAACGAACTTTTTCTGCCTAGGCAGTAAAAGTGGACTTTTTCTGCCTAGGCATTAAAAGTACAACTTCTAAGCCTGCCAAGTGTCATTAAAAGGCCGCTTTTAATGTCATTTGGAGAAAAAATAGTTAATATGCAATTTACTGACAAACGGAAAAACATAATTAAGCCGTAGCCAACTATTTCCCATTTGAAAGAATACAACTTTAGGGCATAACTCGAAATTGCACATTTTTCTAATTTTCTCGACCCCATTGAATTATACAGAAAAACTAACTTTACAACCAGATGTGTCTAAAAGTCGAACTTTTGTTTATAACTCGGAAACAAAAGACGACAGCAAATTTTTGTTTCCGCCAGTGAATTTGTCTCAAAAAAAAAAGATAGAGAACGTGACTTCCATTTTTTTGTACCGAGCTACCCTATATAAACATCGAAATGTGCCCAGCCTGTCAGTGATCACACCTCGTATATATTATCCATTTTCTTCTCAAACCTCTCTCTATTTAATAATGGAATAATCCGGGTAGGAACTATATAATAGACCGTATACTATCAGTGTGACAGAGCGCGTACATTCCTAGTTAAAATATAATGAGGACCAAAACTAAAAAACTCTTATCTTACTCGTGCAGCAGTTTTTCATCTATTTTTTCCACGTTAGTTAATTAGTTTTCTGGAGTAGACGGAAAGTTCCTACCTTGCCATTCGCCTAGATGAAAAGCCCGGTATAATTACGCCGGAGTATTTTCCAAATATCGAGGTCGGGGTGACGCCCTTTGAAGTGGCTGTAATGCCTCATTAGTGTCTGGTTCTGTTCCTGCAGGTTTTTTTTTCAGCGACTTTTTGTCACCCAGATACCGACTCGAGAGTTGCATCGATTCACGTTGCAATTGTGGCAGCCGCCCGCCCCTTCACGACGACGTCCACGTCGCTTGCATTTAGAGCTACTTGCTTTGTGCAGGTGAAAATCGAGTGTAGCGAGATTGAAACCCTACAGGCTGTGTCGCGGAGTAGTTTTTACTATAATTGGAATGAGCAAATTTGTATTTGCAGATCACGTGAATACATTTTTACATCTAGACAAACATTTGTAGGTACACTCTCCGCTCTCTATCTTGAACAAGGTTGAGCGTATGAAAAAATGGTTGGAACAAAAGTTGTCGCAAATTTTATGCCCTACAATTTTTATGATAGATGTTAACATCATTGGAGCTACAGAAACCTAGATAACATCGAAAAATTAATTTTGTGACCTTTGACCTTGAATAACTTACGACGCAGACACGAGATTTTATGAGACTTTTGAGACAACTTTTAAAACAATAAAATGAAGGTGTATACTAGTACCAGCTTATTATCTCTCATTCCGAGGTGATACCCCTAATACCGGGATATCAAAAATTATCTTGGTCAAAGGTGGTTGTGGAATCTAAAACGTGTGTCTTACTTTACGTTTGAAATAATTATGTCACTGTCACACTGACATCATCAATAACCTACAAATTTCAGTTGTAAAAACAATAATGAACTACAAATTAAAAATTATCTTGGTCAAGGGTGGTTGTGGAATGTAAAACGAAATGTTAACTTTGAACCTTTTACAAGGTCGCAATAGCCAGAAACGGGGTCGAAAACTGTTTTAAATTGGTTAATTTTCGATAAATCGAATGACGTTCACGTGAGGAGCGCGTAGCTCGCGAGTTAGAAAAGTGCAAATCTTCGGAACACAGAACGTCTTTACGAGGACTTTTCGCATGCGGTTTTCGCTCCATGTCGTTAGTTTATGAACGGGGCCAACTAAATAGCATAGTCTCGGGTCCCAAAATGTCGATTAAATATGAAAATTTAATTAAAGTAGAAACAGGTACTCTCAGGTCTCAGCTACGCGCTTCTAACGTGCGACGTACCAAAGGGAATTTTCTAGCTACTAAAATATACCCAAAAGCGGTTAAAAGCTAGCGGCCTAAAGACGAAAACACTTTATTACAACTGGCGCCAGCCGCACGGGGCATAAAACGGCCCCGAATTAACAAGATCGAGAAATTATAAACTCTAACTGACGCGTAGCGAGCTCCTCGAGGCATATGTCAAAATGATTACGTTCGTAGCTAATTACATAGGACGTCTGGCGTTCATGCAATTGTGTTTTTATACAATTCGAACCTTCTAATTTCGTATAAAATTACGAAATTTCTCACTTTTAGAAACTTCAAATTAATTGATTTCACACAAGTTTTGATAACGTAAAGTAAGACACCCGTTTTAGATTCCACCACCACCCTTGACCAGGATAATTTTTGATATCCCGGTATGACTGAACTATTCTATAACAATACTTTTGCATCGGGAAAATGACTTTCAAGATATTTGTCGCGATAAACTGTTAGATATGAGCACGTTGCCCTTTTTTGTTACTAGTATTAAGTTCGGTTATGTATCCCCAGGGAAACTTATTATTAATCTATAACTGCAACTGTTGGCAAGTCATTGTACTGGCTTCGTAAGGTTCATTTCACCCCTTATTCTCCTCGATATGTTGTCATTAAAACACCGGCAGATGCTGCGAGAACGAGAGCTCCGTCGCATACAAAGAAACGTAAGGCGAAGGGGCAGAGAGGGAGATTATCCAAAGAGAATTACAAATATACCGAAATTTATTAAATAGGGTCTCGGGGGTGCTTTGTGTTCATGCCACCCGTGTTTCAAGCTGAAACAGTGTTATTGACGATTCAACGAATCCGATTTTGCACGCGCAGACTAAATGGGTTAGTGGGCCCCGAGTTCGTGAATACAATGACAACAGAACAACCGGCAAAAGGGAATTTCCAGATATTGGACGTATAGTGTGATCATGTCATGCTCATAATCGTTTCGTCACCTGGTTCTCATCAGACGATATGAAACAGCTATATGTACTGTAAGGGTACAAATTACTCTTACTTGTGGATAAACTATAAGTTCTATTTTATCGCTTGGTTGCCGACAGCTACAGTGAAGACGGTCGTGAGTTATATTTTAGATTTTAAAATTTGGGCACCAGAGTATTTTTAACCAACCAATAAATTATGTTTCCGAACTAGGGGATTCAAACACTCAAAGTCCATAGGTTAAATTACCCTGAAAGTATACAAAAAAATAAAAGACCTGTACCCAGAATAATTGAAATTTACTGCTAATTGAAATAATATTGTTGATACAATTTATAACAGAACTTAATGAGTTATGAAGTGCATGAATTGAAGTATGAATGAAGTTAAATTTCTTAAATCACAGTGAACAACAGTTAAATTTACATATCTATGAATACTCAAGTGATTGTTTCGAACGTTACATAACCAAAAGATGGGTAGCCTGACCTGATAACTGCTGGGTAAGATGTTATACCTGCTCGATTATGGATTGGTACTTCCTACTTGATGTATGGATTCCTGCCACAATTCCAATACAGTTTCCACGATTGTACATCACAAGTCAATTAGCAGCCTCTAAATCAGATTTTCCACAGCAGATTCGAGCCAACCTCAGAACTTCGTACACTTGTTGAATTTTTCACAACATAAAAAAAAAACTGAAATCACGAAATGTTCAAACCTCTATTGCTCTATTGTCTTCAGAAGACAGACATGAACAGAATACATAACGATTGTTGAACAAAATTAGGAATATCCTATGTCCTATCAGATATCACCTGGGAAGGCAAATTAATTCTTGAAGTTAGTGAATAAATCAAATGGTTTACAAAGATATTTACCTCTATCACGATAGGGTTTTTTATCCTTTCAATGGAACAACTTTACTTCTGTCCAAAACCAGTCACGTTGAAACTAAGTGTTAATCCCCTAAGGTGCATCTATTACACAAATCTTTCCAATTATTCCACTCCAAATTGGTAATTGATGCCTTTGCTTTCAACGGAAGAATTTTCCCATAATTTGGTTCCAAACATAAGTTTGGTATCACCTCCCTGTTGAAATAACTTAGAAACACGACCTTCCACTTAAGATCATATCATTACCTTCGACATACGAGGACGTGGTGAAAAATGAAACAAGAAATGATTTATTTGGTCAAAACTTATTTTATTTCTCAACATAATCTCCTAATTTTTCGATCCTTCCAAACAATACGATTTCGGCAATCCTTCAAAATAGGCCTTTCAGTGATGACCTCATCGTTGGAGCCTAATCTCTTTCCACCGATCCATTTCTTCAAGTTTGGAAATAGATAAAAATCGCTAGGACCAAATCTGGAGAATATGGTGGCAGACGAACCAATTCGTAGCGCAATTCGGGCAATTTTGCCATTGCGACTGCGGATGTGTGCGCCGTTGTCCTGGTGGAAGAGTACTTTTTCTTTGCCAAATGCGGCCGCTTTCGTTTCAAATTGGCGTCGATTCGACACAACAGGTGATTGTTTGTGGACCTTTCACCTAGTCCTCGTGAGTAGAACAACGTTATAGTTTGCTATGATGAAGTTGAATTACTCGCCAAGAACCTTCAACAGGCAGCTTCGGAAAACACACTTCAAATTACATGTAGAAGGAAATTATTACCCCAAAGAGATCCTTACTGGTCCAAAGCACAAACCCAGTGTAGTAAAAATGCATTACTTAGTGGCTACTGGAGTGAACTAACTAATGATCGGAGAAAAGATTACTCCTTATTAAACAAGGTTATAGTACAGAAGCCTACATTAAAAATACAAATGAAAGTTCGAAATAGCATTCAAACATCGTTCAGATTCCCAGAAAATTCCAGCCGATTGATGGAGGGTGTAGTTCAGTCGTATGCCACAACAGAGAGTATAATAAGAATGTATTGCTAATCTACTTAAATAAATAGACAATATGTGTTGCATTCAAACTTCAATATCTCGGAGCGCAGGTTGAATTTCGAAATTCGGGCTTCGTTAGATAGTAGATATTTGTTAGTTTTATCTATAATCAAAGTTTGATTGTAATTCGGTTGAGCGTAACATAGTCAATTTTGCGGACAAACATTTGCTATTTGAATCGCGGAGCACCTGGATTTGATCTGATTCCAAGGAACGTTTTGTAACAACCCACTTACCAATATTATCATTATGCCTCGTCCGGATTAAGATATTATGTTACTTAAATTGTGGCTTATGATCCCCAAAACAAGAAAAACTTCATCCTACATATACTCATCACTTTATTGCCTGTTATTTTGAAACGCTGTGAAACTCTGCTTGTTTAAAGATTGAAACCAATGATTAAAGAAAAGTTGAAACCTCCTCACCAGTTTGGCTTCAGGGAAAGCCACTGGATCATTGATCGAATTCATCAAATCATTGAGAAGTCATTGGATTATTATTTTCCATCTAAGTAGATTATGTTTTGATTTATATTTTTCCTCAGCTGAGATTAATGTATGAATGTTTTGTAACGTGTAAATTCCACTCAACGGCTTAGAAATGGCCGCTGTAGTACAATCGGTTAACTCATGTGACGTCAGCTATGCTGGACCGTATATTCTAAGGGTCATGGTTGTTCGGTGTCAGATCCGTTTCTATTTCGAGATTGTTCTGTGAGACGACGGACGCCGGAAAAGTGAGAAAATGGCGACACTTCTGGTCAATCGTTCAAGTGAGAAGTGCGTCGCTAGGTTATTTTCAACAGGGTGGTGATACCAAGCTTGTTGTTTGGAACCAAATTCTGGGAATATTCTTCCGTTGAAAACAAAGACATCAATTATCAATTTGGATTGGAATATTTGGAATTAATTGGGTAATTAATGTGCCTAGGGAATCTAAACCTAGTTTCGACGTGACTGGTTGTGAACGGAAATAAGGTTGTCTTATTTGAAGGAAAATCCTATCGTGATAGAGGGTTCTTCTTCTTCCTCTTCCTTTTTTGCCTATGTTGTGGAAAATTCAACAAGAAGTGTATTGAGGATTGTTGACTCTGCTGTGGGAAGATTACTTGGGAGTCGCTGATTTACTTGATGTACAATCGTGGAAACGATATTCCAATCGTGGCAGGGACCCCTACATGAAGTAAAAGTAATAATTCATAACCAAGCAAGTACAACATCCAGCTCTCATCAGGTCAGATTATCGATTGTGGTTTTATTTAAATAATCATTGAGTATTGTATATTATGTAAATTCAACTGTTCACTTGTTTAAATGATTTAAGTAACTAATTTCCTCTATATTTTCAATTCATTCGCTTCATATCTCATTAATATGAGTGCTGTCATAAATTATATCAATATTAGTATTTCAACGTAAATTTCAATCATTCTGGGTACAGGTCTTTTACTTCCTTTTCTTTCAGGGTAATTTAACCTGGGGACTTGAGTATTTGCATCCCCTAGTTATATACATAAGTCATTGGTTGGTTAAAATACTCTGGCGCCCGAATTTTTAACATCTAAAATATAACCTACAACCATCTTCACTGTAGCTGTCGGCAACCAAGTGATGAAATAGAGCTTTTAGTTTATCCTTTAGTAAGAGTAAATTGTAACCCTTACAGTTTCAACTTAGCAAGAATTGGACGAAATATTAAAATAAATCGGATTATATCATAATAATAATGCGGTCATTATTTAACATTTATATAACAAGAGTTAATTTAAAAAAAAATACCTTGAATGTTAACGATTATTTGAAATAGATGTGCTCTTTCTAATTAATCATTAAATAGAGGAAGAGGATATGTATAATTGTATACACCTCATGTGATTGGAATCATAGTTCTTCCAACGATGAGGGTTTGATTGCGAAACAGGCTGTATAGAGCAGGTGTGAGAATGAACTTGCGTCGGGGCTAATTACTCAAACCAAATATGTGTATAAGCTAACAGAATAAGGTTAATTCCTTTATGTGTCGGTAAATACTGGACTGAAACCAGTAAGATTATTAATTACTTAACGATGATTCATGTTACGTTAATGCTGAGACACGACTGTCATATGTCACTTAAACGTCAGTTTATTCGACTGTTTATAAGTGAAGTATACGCGCGAGGTTATAAAGATCTAGAAAGCGTGGGCAGGTCCGTTATTTCGTTTAATCACCGCCATAATTAATGTAAATCTCAACGCTATTAGCTCTCCTCTGAATATTAATAACTGGTAATGATAAAAGGTAACGTCGAGAACGCCGAATCTGGCAGACAAACTGGTGCAGCTATTTCACTCTATACCTACATACTTAGATATCGAGATGATGGAACGAAAAGATACAGACTGTGTGCGACATGGTCTTTCAACTGACGCATGAACCAACAGTCATGGCAACATTCGTTATCAACTGTTGAACATACCACTGGGATTCTTCCACAGATGCCCATTTTGGCGAGGGGGCTTGATAGAAACCCAAAAGATCATTTTATTTAAGTCAAACTTACAAATTACTTTGGATGAGATAACTTAATTGTTCTTCGAACATAGGTTTTCCTCTTGCGTGGTCAAAGCGAAGCCGGAAAAAAATATGTGGCACTCGGCGACTGCCGCGGTAAAGCTATTGCATAGCAATTTTTCTCAACTTATGCAATTATAATTATTTATTTTTTTAAATTTATGCAGTATTTTTTTTCTTTGATATTTTAATTCAAGTTTTTTCTTTGATATTAATTCAAGTTACACTTTTTGAGCGTGGTGACCGTTTAAAATATTTTTATTATCTTACAATACATGTAGATTATTCAGGAATTTGTTATCATTGAAACTATAGGTTTATGGTAACTGAATAACTGAAATAAGAGACATAAGTTTGAGACTTGATATCCTCTAAATATCTGGAGGAAAATACCGCGTCAATGGTGGTCCCATATTTTGTTGTGGATTCTTGTGGATCATTATTCATTTTCAAATTCAATTTTTCCGAAAGAAAAGTCAACCGCTCTGATTTTTCATCAGCAAAGTTGATGTTGAAATCGGCAGCCAAGATAAGTGGAAATTTATTACCATTTGTACCAAGTATTTTCGACCCTTCTTCAGTGTACTCCAGTAAAGTGCGATGAATAAAATGCTCTACCTCGTCCAATTTTGTATTCGGAGAAATGTAAATTGCTACCATGACTATGTGTAGGCCATTTCTAAGTTTGCATGAGCACGCACAAATATCTCCAACAAATAAGCGCCTAACATTAACATCGTTAAGGTGTGCAATATTTATTTCAATATTCGGAGTCATAATATTAGTTACATTATTATTATTTTGGTAAATAGCTACGCCACCTTCTGGAACAGTGTCTCGTTTGAATTGAACAATACAATTGAAATTAGGTATTTCAATCGGATTATCATGCGCCATGCAAGTTTCGGTAAGAAGTAACACATTTGTTTGTCTCGTAACTGAATCTTGTAAATCGTATTTGTGACTATGTAGACTTTGGAAATTGATGTCATTATTGAAATGCCATTTCTATTACTAATGAAATCTAAGACACTTTGAGCTGTCGTCTGAATACTATTTAAAGGCAGTCTTTTGAATTCTTGCAACAAAGATGCAGCCGATGCAGCTTGCCTTCGATTATTATAAAACTTGAATGTAGAATTATCGTTTTTTGTCTTGATATACAATTTTTCAATATTAGTCACCCGAGAGAGCGCAACATAAACGAGTTCCTGTTATTTTTCGTTACGGAATTTCTTGATTCGGTCGTCGCGCTCAAAGCCCGCGATAAAAACTATATGCAATATATGCAATAGCTTAATAGAAACAGGTACTCTCAGGTCTCTGCTACGCGCGTCTAACGTATAAACTCTAACTGACGCGTAGCAAGCTCCTAGAGGCATATGTCAAAATGATTTCGTTCGTAGCTAATTACATAGGACGTCTGGAGTTCATGCAATTATGTTTTTAGATAATTCGAACCTTCTAATTTCGATAGGCCACGTGAAAATCCCGGAGTCTAAAGCGCTAGAGTGTTATAACATTCGTATAAAATAGCGAAATTTCTCACTTTTAGAAACTTCAAATTAATTAATTAATTTGACACATGTTAGGTGTTTAGGTCTTACATTATTTTTCGTTACGGAATTTCTTGATTCGGTCGCCGCGCTCAAAGCCCGCGATAAAAGCTATATGCAATAGCTTAAAAATATTTTTGGAGAAAACTTATAGAAACAAAGGCAACAAACAACTTTTGAGGAAAGCATACCGATGCTCATAGAGGGGCAAGGCAAGCCAAACAGACCAAATGCCTTGGACTGGAGGCTAGCTACGGAGATAACAACGCCAAATAGAATTAGGTGGACTATAAATGAATTCCTACTATACATATCCTGGAGAGGATGGGATATACCCCAACCTAAGCCAAAAGGGGCAGGAAATTCTAATTCCATTCCTAAGTAGAATATTTAAGACACATACCTACTGAATGGCAAAAAGGGCGACTCATTTATATACCCAAGGTGGGTAGACTAAATGACACTACGCCCAAGTCATCCGACCTATCAGTCTAGTGGGATGTGTAGTTTTAGCTCTTTTCGCTCTAAAAAGGCTATAACTCGGAAGGGGAGCATTTTTCCGAACAAAGCATAACGCTGAAAAAGTTGTATTATGGACCCAAAAATCCATGTATGCCTTTTTTGTTTCCTATTTAACAACATCTTCATAGGTCCGATCAATGTATGCAATATCTCGTGAAACGTTTGAACCTTCAGGAACCCACAAACCAAATTTCATGTAAATTTATTGGAAAAAATTGATAGTTTGAATGCTTCGTTGACTGGACTGTATAAGTTTTCCTCTAAAGTGGTCTAAAAATATGAACAACAACTGGAGCATCAACTATTCATTTAAACTAAAAATTTGTCCACCGTTAGAAAAATACCTCCCATAAGTAGTGAATTATGTTGGCAACTTTCTGATGGATCGTAATCCGAAAAGTTTCGAGTTGAGAAATTATTAATCGAGCAACTTTACATTCCGAAATTCCAAGTTTTTTGTGCGAAAATGAAGATAGTGGTTCGAATTCAGCTTGTTGTAGTAAAGTAGCTTAGCAAACTCCCAAACTCTTGCTATTTATTTAATAACGGATATTATTAATTCGAGGAACGTAAGAAGCGTAAAGATATAAATTGTTTGTTTGTTTGGTTTACATGCACAATTTCATACTGATTTGTTTACATCATAATTGCCGACCATAAAATTTATTCCAATTTCTCCTATGCATATAAATATATGCTATTTATTCGCTTGGATACGTTTGATTTAGACGATATTCGTACTAAAAATCTGTTTTATTTGCAAGTGAAGGTTTTTATCTAGGACAAATTAAATGCGAAATAAAATATAGAAATATTGTGACGTACTTTGAACCCATATCCGATGGTGTTCAGTTTTTCATAAGGAAATGTTTCTTTGATTTGAAATTGTGTGAAGAACACCTGTATTTTTGAGAACTTTCTCAAGGCGAAAGATGTAATTTAATGAAGATACGGTTCCAATATCACTTGCTCTATGCTGCTATGGTATCTCAGAAGCTTGTGGATACCAATTTCTGGTGCAATAATAATGTTGAAAGCAATTTTATATCCTGTTTATTTAAGGGATGGCCGAGATTCATGTTGCCTTAGCGTCTGAGGGGAAAACTAATGGTAGAATCGAATTTCTCATCCATGAAAGGGTATTATGACGCTGTTATATCAAAATCGATGAGATCGACCAAATTCACAATTTTTCCATAACTACCCCCTTATGAAATTTGTGAAAATGCGAACATTTCAGGAGGTTCATGTAACTGATGGAACTTGTTCTATGGTATCTCAAAAGGTTATGAATACCAATTTCTGGCACAATAATCATGTTGAAAGCGATTTTTTATTGTATTTATTTAAGGGATTGCCAAATTTCACTGTTTCAGAACGCTGTGACATGTTGCCTTAGCGTCTGAGGTGAAAACTAATGGTAGAATCGAATTTCTCATCCATGAAAGGGTATTATGACGCCGTTATATCAAAATCGATGTGATCGACCAAATTCACTATTTCGGGTCTCTCTAGGTATCACTTTAGAGATCACAGAGAATAATCCAATAGACCTATAATTATTAGGAAGGGTCTCCTTACCTTTTTTGTATCGACCCTTATTAAACAGATTGTTGACAATTCGGATAAACTTTCAAAGCAATAACTGTTTCTAATCAATTGCAATATATCCGGTGTCTACTGGTGAGGGAAGTTGAGTGAACTATGGATTACAGTTAATTTGGATTGTATATTGTGAGTGAACTGTTACAGCTCAATAAACAATGATGAAAAAAACATTATTTGAAGATGTCTATGTTCACATTTTGATGTTAACGTGATCATCGACGATGTCATTTCCAATCGACCGTTACCAAAGCCACAAAACAGTCGATGCGAAAAGACCAGCAACCGATTCATCCCATCTCGGACGTTTCGTTACAATTTCAGGTCGCCGATAAAAAAAAATAACAAACAGCCGCTTCACAACATTTTTATTCACGATCGCACAGTTCACTGAATCTTAATATCTAACTGTACGCCGTAGTCCCTTTTTACCTACTAGGTACAAGTCGTTTTAAATAGAAAACCATAATTATAGTGGAAATAAGTGTTCTACTCAAACAGGAATTCGGTGCAATACAAAAAAACATAGTAATGGTGCATGAAATTATGGAAGGTAGAGATATACGGCCAGGTATAAGACCGCGGTTACGTATCCATGTTGCGTCTCTGTCTCGATCGTGTGCTTTTCGATCGTGATCGGAGTGACACCGTACCAGAACCAGCCGTCTTTCCTGTTCCGAGCGAGAGCGCAATGATGCGAAGAATTATAAGTTTAAGGTTAGATAAGATATTACACACTACTGTATTTATATGAAGTAAAATATTATATGTATATACGTATTGCCCGCGTTCGCCGCATTGCAGTGGCGTTTTCCTTTTGTGCACGATTTGATTTACGTCTGCTCTATCTGAAATTATCCGTTCTATTTTAATTGTTGTAGTCTTGTTCTTCGTGCGAGGTGATGGATTATTGGGATTACGAATTACGCGTGTTTCGAACGACAAAAAAATTACCCCTGTACTAATTTAAGCCGACCAATCTGGACCCAGTTCGACGCCGCAAATATTTTTTTAAATCTTAATATATAAAATGACACTTTTCAAAACAATTTGAAGATTTGAAACTTCACATTTTTCACAACTACCGGGATATCAAAGATTATCATGGTCAAGGGTGGTTGTGGAATCTAAAACGTGTGTCTTACTTTACGTTTGAAATAATTATGTCATAATTAATTTGAAATTTCTAAAAGTGCGAAAATTCGCAATTTTATACGAATATTGTAACACTCAGAAGTCTTTAGCGCTTTGTACTCCGGGATTTTAACGTGGCCTATCGAACTGTGAAGGTTCGAATTATCTAAAAACATAATTGCATGAACGAAAGACGTCCTATGTAATTAGCTACGAACGAAATCATTTTGACATATGCCTCGACGAGCTCGCTGCGCGTAAGTTAGAGTTTATACATTTTACCTCGGTCTTGCTAATTTGGGGTCGTTTCTTGCCCCGTGCGACCGGCGCCAGTTGTGATAAAGTGTTTTTGGCTATGGGCCGCTCACTTTTACCCGCTTCGTGTATATTTTAGTCACGAGAAAATTCCCTTTGGTACGTCGCACGTTAGACGCGCGTAGCTGAGATCTGAGAATAGCTCAAACTGTTTTAATTAAATTTTCCTATTTAATGGACATTTATCGAAAAAAGAAGGGCCGTCGGGCACGGTCCGACACTAAATCTAACTACATGGAGCGAAAACGGCACGCGAAAAGTCGTCGTAAAGCCGTATTAGGTACAACCAGTTTGCACTTTTCTAACTCGCGTGCTACGGGCTTCTCACGTGAACGTCATTCGATTTACGGAAAATTAACTATTTCAAAACAGTTTTTGTACCGGATTGTGGCTATCACGACCTCTGAAAAGGTTCAAAGTTCACATAATTATTTCATAATTTGTAGTTCATTATTGTTTTACAACTGAAATAAATAGGTATGAAATTTGTAGGTTATTGATGATGTCTGTGTGACAGTGACATAATTATTTCAAACGTAAAGTAAGACACACGTTTTAGATTCCACAACCACCCTTGACAAAGATAATGTTTGATATCTCGGTAGTTACGAAAAATACAAATTTTCGGAACTAGTTTATTGATTTATTGATAATGTGCTATTTTATTAAATTCAAAATCGTTTATTAAAGTGACACATTACCACATAGAAATGTCATCATCATCATCACTTGAGGAGAGCCCGCAGATACACCTAGACCCCGTGGTTAGAAGCTTATTCTATTCTAGCAGGTTTATGGCCCCCCAGAAACCTAGAAAATTGCTAACGCTGGCTTCCATTAGTCCTTCTGGAAGCAGTTTTGCTTCGCCGAAGTAACGGTGCCTGAGGGATGTCAAAGCAGGGCATTCCAACTGGATATGACAGACAGTTTCTTCCATGTCTCTGTATTTTCTACATTTGGAATTATCTGCAATGCCCATAGTATGAAGGTACGAGAGGATTCCAGTCATCTCTTTGATGTCCCTTCTGTTCGGAGAAAGGAGTTTCTTTGAGAGCCTAGGCACAGGCTCTTTGGTCAAGAGCTTGACCATTCGTTGTTCAGTTGGATCATAAGGGCGAAACCCCCCACGCAATTTGATAGAGCGACCATTGGCTCCGGTCCGACATGGGCGCCAGACGACCCGCACCTGGACAGGGAGTCGGCCATATCATATCTTTGCACCACACAACTGCACCATAGGTGACCATAAGCTTGATCACAGCAGTATAGATCGGGACACGTGGCCCCGTACCGTGACCTGCAAGATCCCCGGACCTAAGTCCTTCGAATTTTTTATGTGGCGGTTTCGTCAAAAACCAAATATTTGAAACCATACCAGGAACAACAAGTTAGAAATGCCATCGTTCGAGTAACACCTTTACAACTGCAGAAATGAGTCAAGAAGAGATGCCAACTTTGTCTCGACCAAAATGGTGAACAATTCGAACACTATTTGTAACATACTTAACCGTTGAAGATTTGTTGTTACCTACTCAATAAAATATTTCGTGAAAAAATTGAATATTTCTCTTTGCTATTTCCTCATTTAATTTCTTTTTTGTTATCACTTAATCGTCATATAAATATTAATTTAACAGAAAAAATATTGCTTTCCATGGCTACTGTGTTAAAAGGTCACCAAAATGTAATTTTTAAAGAGAAATGTTATATTGACAGCAAGGATTAGTAGACATATCTATTTTTGAAAAGGCTATTTTTTCCAATTTTCTGCTAAGCCCAACTACGGTTTCTGTTTGAAACATCAAAGTTGGCTTTTATAACAAACTCCAAATGAGTTCCAAAATCGTAAATGACCTGCAATATGGCAAGATCACTTGCTAACGTAAGACATGAATGGGAGCAATCTATCTTTAGCTGTAGCATTGGATATCTCCATAGCATTTGATCGAGTTTGCCACCAAAGCCTTCTTTTCTTGAGAAACGTCCGATATATGGTTTGCCGCCTCAACTTTGTCGCTTACTATCGACTTTTCTTTTCTCAGATAGATCAATCCATATATGGTAGTTGACAGAGTATTATCCGATACAATGGCTATCAGCGCTGGGGTTCTACAAGGTTCTGTATTTGCACCATATTCGTTTCTGCTCCATAGAAACGATTTGCTGGAAGTGACCACCTATCCCGTCCACAGCTTTGCAGATGATGGTACACTTCTTACCGCTTCCTCATCTAGAGGCCCTATACCATTCAATGAAGCCTGAGGAGCAAGACAGAGACAAGTTGACGCAATTAATGGAGATCTGACAAAGATTTTGAAATGGGTAGGTAAGCCGCTTCACAAAAACTTGGTTTTCTATTCGGTGCCAAGAGCTGCTTTACATCCCAACAGAGAGCTATTCGTCTGATTGATGTCACCCTTACGATTTCATTGACGTCTCTACAACATCGTAGAAAAGTAGGAAATTTCTCCCTTTTCTATAGATATTTCCATGCTCGGTATTCATCGAAAATCTCCACTTCCACCACTAGAGTTTCCAGTTAGGCGGACTAGAGCTCAACCCTTCATTGTTCGAGAACTGCCGAATTCCTTCCTACCAGACTTCATTTTTCTATCGAACAGCGAATTTGTGGAACTCATTACCTAGTGAGGTCTTTCCCTACGGGCTCGTATGGTTCGCAGATGGGTTCAAGGTAGGTCAGGCTTCTGGGGCGGGAGTGTACCTAAAAAGGCCAAGGATCAGTCACTGTCTAGGCGCTTACTGCATGGGTTTTCAGGCGGAGGTCTACGCAATACTGACTTGTGCCATGGAAAACCTGGAAAGAAACTATGTAAATAGGCGCATATATATTTGCGCAGACAGCCGGTCGGCTCTGGGAGCTCTCAAATCACCCATAGTCACATCAAGGCTTGTCAAAAAATGCAGGGATACACTGGCTGAACTAGCCAGGAGGAATAAAGTTCAACTCATCTGGGTCCCTGGACACAGCGGAGTTGTAGGAAACGAAATGGCGAAGGTCGTCTAGAGCCCCTATCGGGATGGAGCCAATGGTCGCTTTATCAAACTGCGTAGGGGGTCTCGCCCTTCTGGTCCAAATGAATAAAGAGTGGTCTAAGCTGTGGCAAGAATCACCACGCATGAGGCACAAGCTCTTCGTCGAAGAGCCTGTGCCTAGGTTCTCAAAGAAACTCCTTTCTCTGAACAGAAGGGACATCGGAGAGATGACTGGAATCCTAACCGGCCACTGTCGTCTTAACCAACAGCTCCACACTATGGGCATCACAGATGACCCAATGTAGGAAATGCAGAGAGGGGGAAGAAACTGCCTCCCACATCCTGTTGGAATGCCCAGCATTAGCATCCCTCAGGCACCGACACTTCGGAGAATCAAAACTGCTCCCAAAAGAACTTAAGGAAGCCAGCACTGGCAATATTCTGGGTTTCTGACGGGCCACAAACCTGCTAGAACAGAATAGGCTTCTGACCATGGGACGCACAATGGGCCCAACTAAGTGGCCTAAGTGCCTCCCCCCAAATCATAGTGATGGGGTCTTTCCCGACGGCTATAGCCTCCAAACCTTCAAGAAAAATTAGAATGCTTCCAACATGCCACCACTGACTCACACGGTGTTCTTCGAACATTATAGGTTTCTCTCTAGTGTATTCAAAGTATAAAAAAACAATTCATAAGCGTTAATTTTTTGACAAATGCATCTTATACGTCGAAAAGTCCCTGCAGAAAATTTTTACCATTTGAAAAAATAAAACAGCTATCACATTTTTTGGGAATCGGTCAAATGTTAACTTTTGCCGATATCTCGGAAAAGGTTAGAGATATGGAAATGCGGTTTTCACCGATCGAAGTTTCTCAAAAATAGATCAGTTTTCCTCTACCTGATCTGGAAATAGGGAAAACTGCCAAAATCAAAATATAATCAATCACACGGTGGCATTTTCGAAATAAGTTTAACAATGTGTACTGATTGGAAAGGAAGGAGGAAAAGTAATGAAACTATGAAAATATACAATTGAACCTGGGATAAGCACACTACGTTTGGGACTTCGTATTGGAGCCTCAAAATCATTAGTTCATAATGTACTGAAAGAAGAACTGTTGTATCCCTATCATATTAAAACAGTTCAAGACTTATTGCCCATGGATCCAGTACATCGGCTAGATTTCTGTCGGCTTATTGTCCAAAGACAAAACGCAAACCCCAATGTTTGTAGAATAATTCTGTTCACGGACGAAGATACTTTCACGAGATGTGGTCTTTTTAACCTCCATAATGAACATTTCTATGCTGATGAAAATCCTCATGAAACGGAAGTTACATATTTTCAGAATCAAACTAAAATCAATGTTTGGGTTGAAATTGTGGATAACTTTATTATTGGTCCTACCGTTATACCCGATCGATTGAACGGGGAGAACTACTTGAACTTTTTGAAACAAAGGCTATTTGAACTGTTGGAAGACTTGCCCTTACACATTCGTCGTGGCCTGGTTTATCCATGATGGTGCACCTCCTCATTTCACATTAGCTGTGAGGCGACATTTGAATGCGGAATATCCAGATCGCTGGATAGGTAGAGGACACGATGCACCAGTGAACTGGCCGGCCCGCTCCCCTGATTTGACGCCCTGCGACTTCTTTCTATGGGGCGCTTTGAAGTCGAAAGTTTATGCAGCTCCAGTAAACACACGAGAGGAATTGTTGCAACGAATTAATCATGAAGCGGATTTATTGAAGAATGATCCTGAAGTACTAGCCAGAGTTCAATCCAATTTCTTGCAACGATTTAATTTGTGTATTCAGGAAAATGGGCAACATTTCGAACAATTGATGCCTTAGCGATTTCCCAAAAAGTTTTGTTGTTTCTTTTAATTTAGCATTTGTTTTTCCTAAATAATCACATCGTTTCCCCATTTCTATTGTTTTTATTATTCGTGTTTTAACGAGATATTAACCATTTCAGTGTTAGTGAAATTTTGAGCCATAATTTTATAAAATTTTTACGGAAAGCAAAGTAAAAACTGACAGTTTTGAGAATAAATTCTCCAAATGCCAAAATGACATTAGAAAAGCAAAGGCAACTAAGGTATTTTAATCAAGTAAAATTAGTAAGCCAAAATTGCAGACTCGAAAATTATTTTTTTCAAGCTAATCCGTTGATTTTATCAAAATTTTCTAAGAGTAAGAAAAGTTTTCAAATTAGATAAGCTATCTACATAAAAAATATAGAGTGAATTACATCGACCACAAAAAAGTTCTGGACACTTTTCCCGTTACATCCTCAAGTTTGAGCCATTTCTAAGGTCTCTAAGGCTCTATGCTCCGCTCTCAAAAACGGCTATTATTGACAGTAACTCACCTGCCAAATATTGTAAAAGTCCTCCATCACGTTCTCAAGTTATACCGAAAAAACAAAATTATTTTTGCAACTTTGAAGCCCTCTACCGGCTAAACAAGACACTTGAGGCAAAAGTAAAAAGGCTCATCAAATTTTTTTCGAATCAAAGAATCTTCGGTTTTATTTTAGCCACGCAGTTCGAGGACACCCTGTATAATAGTTCAGTAATCATCGAATTATTTCAAGATACGTTCCTTGAGAACGCGTCTCGTGGGACAAATACAAAGTAGGGCAAGTCACTAAAGAAGACATTATGCTCGTCAAATTAACCTGAAACAACGGAATAGAGGCAGTCACCTTGATGTACAGGTCGAGTACTTGACATTTTCATTTCTCTACTAATAACCACGGCATTAATTTTATCACCGGCCCTAACTTGCTACGTTTCAGTTTTATTCTCAGGGTGTTCAACTAAAACAGGTCGCCTTGGGTGACCGGTAGATACAATTTGTCCAGAAAGTCAGCAAACAAACAATAATTTAACTCCACGTTCAAATGACGTATAATTATCTGAAATAATGATAGTAATGGATCGAGCGGGGAAAATTCTATTTACAGAGGCGCAGAACTAACGGCACTCTAATAGTTATTGTGGTGAATGAAACGTGCTCTGTTTGTTCAAGATTAATATAAAATCTCTTAAATGTGTTCCATTACACGATATACCATTGTACACGTCACCAGAGTACGTTACAAAGAGATTATCACCTTTGCCTGTAACAATGCAAAGTATTGTTGTAGTTTGCATAATTCTGTTGGCAGATTATTGCGATGTGGGTCGCTTAATAGTTTGAAAACAACCGAACAAAACGTTCTTCTGATCTACATCTACAAGCGTGAATCGGAATTTCGATACCTTGGAGGCGGTAGTGTTCTTCCTTACAACATGTACCAGCGTTGAACTCGATGTGGTTACGGAGACGAACACAATAGCACCAAATAAATGAACCCGAGCACTAGGGTATTCAGAAAATAAATAAATATGCGAGTTGAATTACTTGAATTCTTCTTATCTGCTGTCTATCCTAAAAAAAGGCTTTTCTGGATAAAACCTCGACAAATACTGAATTACTTACAGGCTGTTTATTAAGTACTTGTACAAACTTTGAAGGGAGAATCTTTGACTAATTTTAAGATAAAAAGTTCATATAAACATGGGTCCGTAACGGCTTGGTTCTTGAGATAAAGGGCGTCCAAAAAAAAAAATTATCTCATTTTTTGATTATATTTTTGTTCAATAGCATGGCAATTTGACGAAATTCGGGATACTGGGAGTATTAATGATGAGAAACTCAAATATTCACTTGGTTTTTTGTTCAATGTTAGAGGGCGCCACATTTGTTCCTGGATTGAAATAACCATAACTTTTTTGTATTTATTCTACATTTAATTTCATTTACAAAGTTTTTTATATTGAGTCATTCATTTTGGTATTAAATTTTTTATCTAGATATTTTCAAGCAATTGCTGAGTAATTTCAGTTAGAACATCAGCCTATATAGTAATTTTCCTAACAAGTGCGGAAAGTGATGCTTTCCCGCACGCGACTGCCGTTAACCCGAACGACGCGGAGCGGAGTTCGGGTAAGCAGTCGAGTGCGGGAAAGACACTTTCCGCATGAGTTAGGAACAATACTTTTTCTACAAGCGTAGGAAACAAATTCATTTTTTCAATTATTTATTCATGCAAACAACTAACAAGAGTAACATTTTCTATCCACTAATTATTCGTAATATTTATTGTAAATGTACAATTTGATGCATTATGTAAATTTATAGCGGAAGCCAGCATATTTTTTGAAGATGGCTGATTTCCTGAAGAAGAAGGTAACTCGGGCAAGGTGATTTTCATAACAATACATTTTTATTTATCAATATTTGTTCATTTTTTCAATAAATAGTGCAAAATGATGGATGATTTTGAACAAACTCACTTAGTATTGCAACAAAAAAGCTTGAACTTTCATATTTTGTCACCCACCACTTATATTTTACGAGGATATCATATAAATGTTTTTCCCGCACTAGTGTGGGAAAACTTCTTCCCGCACAACTGTGGGAAAATGACACTTTCCAAACTGAATTGCGTGCGGGTAGAGGGTGAATCACGCACGCTTGTAGGAAAAATTATTTATATAATTAGTTGCTTATAGTCTAGGAGCCAGAGCGATATTGATTACTGAACTTTAACCCGATGGCACTATGGTTTATCGTTAGAGGACGGTTCAATAAACAATTCATCTCACAGACCGAATTTTCCCCTGCTGCTAGATCTCGAGATACAGCATTTTTTCTATTTTTTGACTGGAGGTTAACCCTTTCCAAGTTGCGGTTACTTGAAAAGCATGCCATTCTTATGCACTTCCACCATGTGCCATCATTTTTTATCGTGCCCGTTTATCAGGCGGACCAGTTAAAATTGGACCGAAAATGGATTGCAAGTTAACCCTCCCAAACCTGGTGGAAAATGTTCATTGGTATTGGCAATTGTTAACATACCCTATGCCATCAAAAGTTATCGCTTCATTTCCGAGTAATTGGCCATTATTTGGACCAAAAATGTTTCTTTTTTTCATTTTGTGGATAAAACTTGCGGGTTACAAGGCAACATGATGGCACTATGTTAAATAACTTTATTGGATGTCAAATAAAGATTTAAAATTATTGCCATCATTCCTTGCCTATTTCAACCCCCCAAAACCCTCTAAAACCACCCCCCAAAAAAATATGAATCGTATGATAATATGACCAATTTTATGATAAATTAGTCAATTATTGAGACTCTGGCTAGGTTTAAAATCGAAACAGCTCTTTTTTATTTATTTTTTCATTCTGCCGGATGATTTTATGGAGTTTTGGGGGGTTGAAATAGGCAAGGAGTGATGGCAATAATATTAAATCTTTATTTGACCTCCAATAAACTTATTTAACATCGTGCCATCATGTTACCTTGTAACCCGCAAGTTTTATCCACAAAATGAAAAAAAAAACATTTTTGGTCCAAATAATGGTCAATTACTCGGAAATGGATCGATAGATAACATTTGATGGCATAGGGTATGTTAACAATTGCCAACATCAATGAACATTTTCCACCAGGTTTGGGGGGTTAACTTGCAGTTCATTTTTGGTTCAATTTTAACTGATCGGCCTGATAAACGGACACGATAAAAAATGATGGCACATGGTGGAAGTGTATAAGAATGGCATACTTTTCAAGTAACCGCAACTTGGAAAGGGTTAACCTCCAGACAAAAAAAAATGCGGATGCTGTATCTCGAGATATAGCAGCCGGGGAAAATTCGGTCTGTGAGATGAATTGGTCATTGAACCGTCCTCTAACGATAAACCATAGTGCCATCGGGTTAATGTTCAGACCATCAATACCGCTCTGGCTCCTAGACTATTACTATTATATAACGGGGGTTTAAGGTATAGGGGAGATAAACAAGTGGTTATATATGGCTTGAAATCTGTTCTATAATCGCAAGATTTCTGTTAACTTGACATAATATAAAAATAAAATATAAATATAAAACCTCGACAGATACTGAATTACTATGTATACAGGTGGTCTTGGTAAAGGATGATATAGCCAAATACAGTTTAGTCCAAAAGTAAACAGATACAGCATGTTAAACTTAAAAATATTTTAGTTCTTCCATTTATTTCTTTATAAATATATCCAAACCAAATTTTAGGGTGTGATGTTTATTGGGTCGAGGAATTGAAATATGTATACAGTTTGGTAATAGTTCATAAAGGGCGCTCACCCCCTTTATAGGCTTGTCTGGCTATTGCCTCCGGTGACACTTAGGCCTGCTGGCCCATTGCATTTCGACTTTGTTTCGTTTCTTTACGGTATCCACTCGAGTATTTTTGTACCTTGTACGAGTTTGTACAAGTCCTTTATTGGGTAGGAAATGAATAATTCTGGTTCGCCGTTAGGCTTCCCAAAAATTGACGACTTTGCGATCCAGTCTCTCGCATTATGTGTCACTGTTTCTATATCCTTACCGCAAAGTCTGCATGTCAGGTCGCCATTGTACAGTCCCATTTTGTTTAGGTGCCCTTTTACTGGCGCATGGACAGTCATGAGCCCTATTATGACTCTTATTTTTTCTCTATTCAGTGCTAATAGGTCGTTCTTTTCTTACAGGGGTCTTTGATGTATTTCTTCCCATGTTCGTTTCCTGAGATTTTTTCCAGTATTCTTTGTGATTTTCCATGATCCAGTCTTCTACAGATCTTCGTGCTGTACGTTTTGGTACCCCCATGGTCTGTTCTGGATCTAGAGCGTTCTCCGACCCTCTTCTTGCAAGTTTGTCGGCTTTTTCATTGCCTGTCATTCCCTGATGTCCCGGCATCCAGATCAGCTTAACGCGCTTCCAGTCTGCCAGTATTTCAGTTCTTCTTTGCATGTCCATACCAGACGGGATGTCACTTCCTGACTTCTCATTGCCTTAAGTGCAGCCTGACTGTCTGTCAATATGTGGATCTGCTCATCTTTGATGGCTGTCCGATTGTTTTCCTCCACACATAGGAGGATTGCACATACCTCTACTTGGGAAACAGAGAAGTGTTTACCCAATGAACAGCTGAAGCCAGACTTTGGGTTTCTTGAGTATACTCCTGCACCTACACCTTTTTCAGTCTTGGACCCGTCTGTATACCCCAGATCTTTCCATGTATAATGTCGCCCAGGTTTGTATGTTCCCATTCAGTCCTTTTTGATATTGACACCCTGAATGTATTGTTAAAAGAGTGTCGCTTTGGAATGTGATCTGTTCTCATGCCTAACGCGTCTCTGGGCCACGATTAAATCCTCCTACATCCGGCTACTGAAATTCATAGAATACACTCGACTGAAGAGGAGGTAGGAATATGTGAAGGCACAATGAGCACTGATGATCGCAGCGCAATGAGGTTCCCTCAGAAGGAAAGAGAACTAACCTTACGGGAGAAGGGTTTTAGTCGGTAAGAATCCGGGAGCACGGGCACCCAAGGCGTCTATGCAAGGTTTCCTCTCCTCTACATAAGAAAAGAAGAAAAACTCCTCCCACCATTCCACCGCTGCTCAACACCGTGTTCTCTGACCATTATAGGTTTTACTCTAGTATTGTCAGAATATGAAAAAAAAAAAACAATTCAATGAAGCAAAATTTCGGCGATTTGATTGTTTCAAGAAATTTGGTCGTCATATTGATCCAACGCCTTTTTAATCTGTGACCCTGTTAAACGTTGAACCAAAAAACCTCTCTGGATAGTAATTCGAAGAATGTATTTTTTCTCAAGTTGGAGAAATAAAACGGGAAATTACACTAGATGGTGTAACGGATGTTGTTGGCAAATATTATTGTCTGAAGTTGGAAAATTGTGTTGAAAATCGTTGAATAAAGTCGAAAGAAATCTGAAACCGGACGACCCTTCACAAAAAGGAACTCGTTGTACATAAAACAGCGCACAAACGGGAGGAATCGTTTCGAGATAAACGATTATCAGAAACTGGATACTTAGGCATATTGCAGTACGTGAATTTGAAGCCCATAGAACGAAAAACTTTTATGCTCGACGAGCTTCGTTATCATTTACAAACATAGTAAATAGCTTGTACATTCTTTGCGAATCTTCGACCACAGATCGCGACAATTTATCAAAATATCTTCTTCGCAAAGGGAAAGACGACGGACACTGTTAGAGATCTGGCCAATTAAATCGATCATATCGAAGCAAGAGACGATTCACAGCGAAGATATTCATTAAAAATATAAAAAAGATTCAATTCCGAACAATGACTAGGGCATTTTATAATGTAATAGTGGCTGCTCGCCCGCTCTAAACTGTTTTATTATCGAGAGAGAGAGAGAGAAAGGTAGGTAGGTAGCTGGGCACCTGCATTTAGCGATGCTCTATTGTTTTTGTTGCCTACTTTCCGACAGCGACCTTTCAAAACAAGTGAACGTGTCGTTGTTTGTAGCGTGCTATGCGCACCTTCCTCCTCTTTTCTAGCCTACCACGACTACTGCATTTGTTTCTGTTTGGACTGGTTCGAGTAACAAATGAGTGGAGATAGTGGCACAATTCTGGGAGGTCCCCGGCGTTGCCTTGATGCGTACAGGTTCATCCTACCGTCACAATACCGTTTTTTTTTTCACATAAAGGACTCTTTATTTGTACTCACCTGGTTAATTATATTACGAATAACGGGGACGATCGTGATTGAACGTTCGAAGAAATCTAGAATGATAATCGATAAGTCATCCAGATAAATGCAACAATTATCTACGAATTGGTCATAAATTCACCGAGGAATTAGGATATTCCTCATGCGAAATCGAATTCCGTTAAGCTATTCACAATTGCAAAGTACAAAATATGTTACATATGGATCAATTTTGAAATTGTGGAACTATAGCTCATTCACGCCACACAGTTCACTGCCTTTATTCCGGGGTCAACTCCGTTCTGGCACCTGAACCTGCCCTTTTGTGATCATGTGCGACATGGAATTTTCGAGGATGGGTTTCCAAATGTTGGGAAAGTAATATCTTGAGTCACGGATTTAGATTGGATGGATGTTTTAAGATTTTAATAGCTTGAAGGACTTTTCGCTGATAGAAGTTTGGGGCTCGGGCTAGGATTTTAGTATTTTCGAAAAGAATTTGAAGATAAGTGTCAAACTTGTGTTCCGCAAGTGCAGGTCTACCCGTGTCACGAAGCCTCGTACACCGCTCATGTTCTTTCACACGAGTAGCTACTGTACGACCTGTTGCACCAATGTAGACTTTACCGCAAGTACAGGGAATGCTATAAACACCTTCTAAATGAAGAGGAGGAAGGGGATCTCTGATAGGTTTGTAAAACTGAGATAGTTTTAGAAGTGTGGAAAACAGGAGAAACACAACCCACCCGTTGGCTAAATCCGCAACCGATGCATGTGCTAACGCTATAGGAACAGTTCTTGGGAAACAATCATATCGATATGCATAAACCGCCCCATCCCCGACCTTTCAATCCTTTACGTAGAACATGTGAACGAGGCACGACTTCAATCAAGCGTGTTGAGTGCTCGATTCAGAAGTTTATAATACCTTTGTACGCACTCGTCAATAAAAACATTTATATTTAGCGTTTTTATTGTATTTCCTACTAATCGAAGCCCACACAAATACACACATGAATCCGGTAGCCGTTTCCCGCGTTAGACCAATAAACTCCAGCACTCGAGATAAAAGCGACGACACCCGATACCATCATAGCAATCCGTGATCTATTTCAATTGATCATACCGCGTCGCCTAGATTTTTACGACCTCGACCAGACGATTATTTTCGCAATAATTTAGAATCTGAAAGACGAGTTAAGTATCGATTCGAATGATATAAATTAGTTGTGTAAGTCTTATTGATTCGAATATAATAAATGATAATATGTAAAGTAATTAATTAGGAACGGCCGCATCGCCGCCGCGAAAGAATTTAATTAATAAACGGAAAATTTCCGATCTCATGTTCACGGGCGTATTTGCATATTTATGACGGATCTGACATCAGGCGATAATTCTTTTCTAGTGGAGAGACATTAAGCAGCGGGCGAGTTGGGTCTCGTGTTATAATAAAACGTTATTTGAATTTCGGGCCGAAGCACCTACTGTTTTAAACTATTATCGACTGCTTTCTAGTATAAATTTTAATGCACCTAGCGAGATTAGGTACACTTCTCTACAACAGAGTCGAATTCAGACTTTCCTCTTTGATAGCTTTCATAACAATCCGATACAACTGGCTTTTGGGAACTGCTAACATTTGTTTCGAACTGTTGGGTCCTCGTCACAAGCAACCGTGTACAGGATTTTCCAACGAAATCATTCACCCCATATTTTCTTTATTTTTAGTCTTGTATGAACCTAGTTTCTATTTATTTGAGTGGGACACCCTATACATTTTTCGAAAATTAAATTCTACGAGTATTTCTGATTTTCAAAATATATACACATGATATAATCAGTGCAACGGTTGTCATCTTGTGAGGTTTTTTTGTGTTAGACCTTTGTCATTTATCATATTAGTCTTGAATATAAAAAAAAACGTCAAATAGGAGTGACAATTTGCAAAATGTCAAATACTAGTGTCAGAAACATAATAACGATATTAATTAGATTTTATTTCATCATAAAAATGTTGACCTTAGATACACTTTTGGTTATTTTGTTATTATATTTATTTAAAAAGTAATAAAAACACTTCACAAATAAAACTTGCCTCTAGAGGAAAACCGTTCATATTTTCTTAGAAAAGAATAATTATATTATTAATTAGCAAAAAATACCAATAATCAACCACAGCTTCTGCAAATACTGTTCGAAATGACTCCTCTGTGGTGCCAAAGACAAAGTTTGTATCTTCGCTCTATATTTAATAAGGAATTATCTATTACCTCAGACTATTTATTTGAATTCTCAATTTCTTCGATTATTTCATCTCTCAAGTTGCCGGAATTGCCAGTTGGATCCGCATATATTTTATTTTTCGAAAAATTCCACAAGAATGTATCTACAGGAGTAACGTCAGGACTGTTTTCTGGGCATGGTATGATCCCTGACCTCGCAATCCACTCATCGTATGTATTTTTTTATATACTTTGTAAACCTATAATGTTTGAAGAGCATCGTGTGAACCAGCAGTGGTATTTAGAGAGATGAGATAGTCATTAGTGTAAGCGGTATGAAGTATACCATCATCTGTAAAGCTGTGGACGGGACACTTCCAGCAGAAGGTTGATAAGGAGCAGAAACAAAGTTGGTGTCAAGACAGATCCCTGAGGAACACCAGCTTTGATAGACATTGTATCGGACGATACTCCATAAACCACCACATGGTGTGATCTATCTAAAAGAAAACTCGATAGTAGACGACAAAGATGAGGCGGCAAACCATATGACGGAAGTTCGGTCAAATGCTTTGGAGATACGCAATGATACAGCTAGAGATTCCTCATGTTTTTCAAAATCCTAGGGAAGCAGGTTTCCTGTTGATCTCTGCTGACGAAAGCATAATGATAGTTGTTATCAGGGATCCGTGTTGGTTCATGAATTAACTGCTCGAGACCATAGGTAATGGCGAACGCCTCAGCCTGTCGCCCTGCTTCATCCGTCTTGTTTGAAAGCTTGAGCCAAGCAAAGTTGCTGAATAGTTCTTCCGAATGATGTCAAGTTTCATAGAAAGAAATTCAAAGAGTTCACCATGAGCCGGTTGATTCCGTAATAAATAAAGACAAAAGAATTATTTAAGAAGCACATAAACCGCCATTGTGTTCCTGTTGCCAGCTACTCCGAGATCTAGGCTGATCCTCACGATTCTAATACTAGGCTCTTCTCCCTTACAGCAACCACGTGACTCATTGGCTAACCCGCGAAATTCAAATAAGGTAATAGAAGTTTGCAAAGTGCATAAACATAAAACATCTAGGTCAATGTATTATCAACACGGTTTACCAATCGTGGTGACATCTAGGTGTGGTTTGC